>JASTWF010000089.1:0-600000 GCA_030390025.1 Squalus acanthias | reverse complement strand
TGTAGGGGGTAATTGGGAATCCAGGAGATGGGCACGGAGGGAGGCTGAAAAGAAGCCAATATAAAAAAGAATAAATAATAATAATAACATATGTACTTTATTTCTGTAAACAAAATGTCTGTCTGTCTGTGATTCGAATGGAGTGGCATAAAATTAATGGATTCACAAACATTCTGCAATAAAGCCCAGTCCAGAAAAAACATCAAATGGATTACTCTTAAATAATAATAAAATAAATATAACATACATATACTTTGTTTTTGCAAAAGTCTTGTCTTGTCTTGGTTGGGTTGGGAATTAAAGGGAGAGTTAGGTCCCACAGCAGGATATGCTCTGACACTTCCCACAAACATTCCCCGATAAAGTCCAGACCAGTAAAAAATCAAATGGCTTGTTGTATATATGTAGCTTTGATTTTTACAAGTCTTGAAAGAAAGGCAATGTGAGATCCCACAGCAGTGCAGTCTGGAATGAAATCAGTATGATCTACTGGTATATAATTCCTGTTACTTCAGACATGAGATGCAGTACCAATGCACACGGCAGGTCACTTGGACACAGACAAGCCCTGCATGCACATCAGCTTTTGCTGTCTTTCTCACACACACAGGCCAGCCTGCAACATTGGCACACAACACTGTCAGCAATGAAAGAAAGTTGATTTCTCTCATTGCTCTGCTGTGTTTGGCAGTTTAAAAGCAAAAAAACACTTTTCAGTATATTTTCTTTTCATTTTGTGGCCTACAGAATCAGGCTTCAATTCTGCATCAAAAGAAAAATACTGCGGATGCTGGAAATCTGAAATTAAAAATGAAAATGCTGGAAATACTCAGCAGGTCAGGCAGCATCTATGGAGAGAGAGAGAAACAGAGTTAATGTTTCAGCTCGATGACCTTTCGTGAGATTCTGGCAAAGTTCTGAGGACAGGTCATTGACCTGAAATGTTAACTATGTTTCTCTCTCTCGCCACAGATGCTCCCTGACCTGCTGAGTATTTCCAGCATTTTCTGTTTAAATTTCTATTCTGCCTGTTGTCTTTAATTTCATGTGTCTCTCTCATTGCCTACATGCCTTGTCTTGATTTGAGTGGAGTGGAATAAAAAGAAAGCAAAGATCCCAGAGCAGTTTTTACTGTCAGACAGTCATCAAAGACATTTTTCAGTATCTCACTGACTGTCTGTCTTGAAGTGAAGTGAAATAACGTGCAATAAAGTGGCACACAGCAGCTTGACATGTGGACCAGGCAAGAATGAAATCAATAGGGTTTAATGCAACAACAGCAGATAATAAGGCAGCAGACCACATCTCACATAAACACAAGCTTTTTCTCTCTCCCTCTCTATCTCACACATACACGCATACACACACACACCCTGGCCAGCCTGCAGAAGGATTACTGCCGTGTTGGAAAATTAAAACCAAAAAAACACTTTTCTGTATCTTACCTTTTCACTTGGTGTCCTACAGAAACAGGCTTTCTATTCTGCATCTTGCCTTTTGATTTCATGTCTCGCTCTCTCACTGGCTGTCTGTCTGTCTCTCACTCACACACTCTCCCTCCCATCCACATGGAATTAAAACATACAGTGACATGACACACGGACTCACACAGACACTGCAACTTGCAGACACACAGACACCCACGCACATACAGACACACTCACGCAGACTCTGCAATTTGCAGAAACACACACTCACTCATCCATTTTGCAAGAGGTGCAGCCTGGGAGTGTCAATTTTTGATGATATCCCTTCCTGGCTGTGCAGCCATGTTTGATGAGGGCAATCCAACAGGAAAAAGTGAAGCCAAGGCCCCAGAAATCCGGGTCCCCGAGAGTCAATGAAAGCCCGGATGGTGAAAGGAAGGAAATACTATCAGGAATAAATAATAATATAAATACTTTACTTTTATAAACGCAATGGCTGCCTGTCTGTCATTTGAGTGGAGTGGAATAAAATGAATGGAATGATCCCACATCAGCTTTTGCTCTGAAAAAAAACAAAAGCACATTCCCCAATCAGCTCAGTCCAGAAAAAAATCAAATGTATTATTCTGTTTTGGCTTGGTTTGGTTGGGTTGGTCTTAATGGGAGAGTAAGATCCCACTAAAGAATAGGCTCTGAAACACCCCACAAACATTCCCCGATAAAGTCCAATCCACAGAAACATCAAATGTCTTGATGTATATTTGTAGCTTTGCTTTTTTCAAGCCTTCAAATAAAGGCAAAGTAAGATCCCACAGCAGAGCAGTCTGGATTGAAATCAGCATGAACTAATGGTGCATACTTCCTGTTTCTTCAGACATGAGATGCAGTACAAATGTACACGGCAGGTAACTTGAACTCAGACAGGCCCTGCATACACACCAGCTTTTGCTGTCTTTCTCTCTCTCTCACACACACACACATACACACACACAGGCCAGCCTGCAACATTGCCACACAACACTGTCAGCAATGGAAGAAAGTTGATTTCTCTCATTGCTCTGCTGTGTTTGGCAGTTTAAAAGCAAAAAAACACTTTTCAGTATCTTCTCTTTTCATTTTGCGGCCTACAGAATCAGGCTTCAATTCTGCATCAAAAGAAAAATACTGCGGATGCTGGTAATCTGAAATTAAAAATGAAAATGCTGGAAATACTCAGCAGAAAGGCAGCATCTATGGAGAGAGAAACAGAGCTAATGTTTCAGCTCGATGACCTTTCGTGAGATTCTGGCAAGGTTCTGAGGACAGGTCATCGACCTGAAACATTAACTATGTTTCTCTCTCTCACCACAGATGCAACCTGACCTGCTGAGTATTTCCAGCATTTTCTGTTTTGATTTCTATTCTGCATGTTGTCTTGATTTCGTGTGTCTCTCTCCCTGCCTGTCTGCCTTGTCTTGATTTGAGTAGAGTGGAATAAAAAGAATGAAAAGATCCCAGAGCAGCTTTTACCTTCAGTCAACAAAGACATTTTTCAGTATTTCACTGATTGACTGTCTGACTTGAAGTGAAGTGAAGTGAAATAAAGTGCAACAAAGTGGCACACAGCAGCTTTAGATGTGAACCAGGCAAGAATGAAATCAATAGGGTTTAATACAACAACAGCAGATAATAAGACAGCAGACCACATCTCACACAAGCAGCAGCATTTGCTCTCTCTCTCTCTTACAGACACAGACACGCAGGCCAACCTACTGAAGAATGCCTGCCATGTTGGAAAATTAAAACAAAAAAAACACTTTTCTGTTTCGTATAATTTCACTTTGTGGCCTACAGAAACAGGCTTTCTACTCTGCATCTTGCCGTTTGATTGCATGTCTCGCTCTCTCACTGGCTGGCTGTCTGTCTCTCACTCACACACTCTCCCTCCCACCCACATTGAACTAAAACTTACAGTAACATGACACACAGACACTGCAATTTGCAGAAACACAGACACCCACGCACAAACAGACACACTCACTCAACCTCTGCAATTTGCAGACACACAGACACCCATGCACATACACACACACTCACACAGACTCTGCAATTTGCAGAAACACACACTCACTCATCCATTTTGCAAGAGGTGCAGCCTGGGAGTGTCAATTTTTGATGATGTCGCTTCCTGGCTGTTCGGCCATGTTTGATGAGGGCAATCCAACAGGAAAAAGTGAAGCAGAGGCCGCAGAAATCCAGGTCCCCGAGAGGAAATGAAAGCCCAGATGGTGAAAGGAAGGAAATACAATCAGGAATAAATAATATATATAGTTTATTTTTATAAACGCAATGTCTGCCTGTCTGTCACTTGAGTGGAGTGGAATAAAATGAATGGAATGATCCCACAGCAGCTTTTGCTCTGAAAACACGCAAGCACATTCCACAATAAGCCCAGTCCAGAAAAAATCAAATGTATTATTCTGAAAATAATAACAAAAAATATGTACTTTATTTTTACAAAAGTTTTGGCTTGGTTTGGTTGGGTTAGGCTTAAGGGGAGAGTAAGATCCCACTAAAGGATATGCTCTGAAACACCCCACAAACATTTGCCGATAAAGTCCAATCCAGAAAAACATTAAATGTCTTGATGTATATATGTAGCTTTGCTTTTTTCAAGATTTGAAATAAAGGCAAAGTAAGATCCCACAGCAGAGCAGTCTGGATTGAAATCAGCATGATCTAATGGTGTATACTTCCTGTTTCTTCAGACATGAGATGCAGTACCAATGCACACGGCAGGTAACTTGAACTTAGACAGGCCCTGCATGCACACCAGCTTTTGCTCTCTGTCTCTCTCTCACACACACACACACACACAGAAACTGGTCTGCCTGCAAAACTGCCACACAACACTGTCAGCAATGAATTTAAGTTGATTTCTCTCATTGCGCTGCTGTGTTTGGCAGTTTAATAGCAAAAAATACTTTTCAGTGTCTTATCTTTTCATTTTGTGGCCTACAAAAATAGGCTTTCTATTATGCATCAAAAGCAAAATACTGCGGATGCAGGACATCTGAAATTAAAACAGAAAATGCTGGAAATACTTAGCAGGTCAGACAGCATCTGTGCAGAGAGAGAGAAAAACAGAGTTAATGTTTCAGCTCGCTGAACTTTTGTCAGATTCTGGCAAGGTTCTGACAAAAGGTCATCGAGCTAAAACATTAACTCAATTTTTCTTTCTCTCCATTGATGCAGCCTGACCTGCTGAGTATTTCCAGCATTTTCTGTTTTGATTTCTATTCTGCATATTGTCTTGATTTCACGCGTCTCTCTCCCTGCATGTCTGCCTTGTCTTGATTTAAGTGGAGTGGAATAAAAAGAATGCAAAAACCCCGGAGCAGCTTTTACTGTCAGACAGTCCACAAAGACATTTTTCAGTATCTCACTGACTGACCGTCTATCTTGAAGTGAAGTGAATTAAAGTGCAATAAATTGATGTACAGCAGCATTACATGTGCACCCCAGGCAAGAATGAAATCAATAGGGTTTAATACAACAATAGCTGTTAATAAGACACAAGACAAACACAAACACAAGCTTTTGCCCTCTCTCTCTCAGACACATAAACACCCTGGCCAGCCTGCAGAGGGATGACTGCTGTGTTGGAAGATTAAAACCAAAAAGACACTTTTCAGTACCTTATCTTTCCACTTTGTGGCCTACAGAAACAGGCTTTCTATTCTGCAGCTTCCCTTTTGATTTCATGTCTCTCTCTCACTAACTGTCTGTCTCTCACCGCGATCTTGGTTTTATGTCACGATACATGACGTAGAGTCATCCAGACTCGAGTCGTCGTTGGCTTGTTCACAGATGTGATTCCCAGTAAAAAAGTTAAAATTTTAAAGTTTATCGTTTTCCATACCGACTGCAGCTTTTGACACATTAGACCCCCTGTAACCCCACCTCATTGTCTCAGTTGTATCTTGCTATGTCTTTGATGTGGTGCCTTCCTGGCTGACCTGATTGCCTTTTGTCACACCTCGGCAGATAAACAGTCAGGAGTATTAAATGTAGTCGTCTGCCATTGTAAGTTACGCATGCATTGTTCTCTATCTATATATGCTTTGTCGATTTTGTATTCCTTCACTTCACCTGACGAAGGAGCAGCTGCTCCGAAAGCTTGTGATTTCAAATAAAACTGTTGGACTATAACCTGGTGTTGTGCGACTTCTCACTTTTGTCCACCCCAGTCCAACACCGGCATCTCCGCATCATGTCTCTCACTCACACAGTCTCCCTCCCACCCATGTTGAAATTTACCGTAACATGACACACAATCAAGACTCTGAAATTTGCAGAAACACAGACAACCACGCATATAAAGACACACTCACACAGACCCGGCTATTTGCAGAAACACAGATACCCACGTAAATACAGACACACTCACACAGACTCTACAATTTGCAGAAACACAGACACCCACTCACATACAGACACACTCACACAGACTCTGAAATTTGCAGAAACACAGACACCCACTCACATACAGACACACTCACACAGACTCTACAATTTGCAGAAACACAGACACTGACGCACATACATAAACACTCAGACAGTCTCCGCAATTTTCAGAAACTCACACTCACACATCCATTTTGAAAGGGGTGCAGCCTGGGAGTATCTATTTTTGATGATGTTCCTTCCTGGCTGTGCGGACATGTTTGAGGAGGACAATCCAACAGGAAGAGGTGAAGCCGAGGCCCCAGAAATCTGGGACCCCACGAGGAAATGAAAGCCCGGGAGGGTGAAAAGTAAATACAATCAGGAATAAATGATATATATACTTTACTTTTGTGAACTATATGTCTGCCTGCCTGTGATTTGCGTGGAATGGAATAAAATGAATGGAAAGCTCCCACAGCAGCTTTTGCTCTGATAACACACCAAGCACATTCCCCAATAAAGCACAGTCCTTAAGACATCAAATGGATTATTCTGAAAATGTTTTTTTTAAATATAATATATATATATTTTTTTGCAGAAGTCTCATCATTTTAGGGATGGGCTGAAGGGGAGAGTAAGATCCCACAACAGGAAATGCCATGAAACACTCCACAAACATTCCTCGATAATTTACAGTCCAAAAATATCAAATGGCTTGATGTATATATGTAGCCTTGCTTTTCACAAAATTCCTGAAAGTAAGATCCCACAGCAGTGCAGTCTGGAATGAAACTGCATGATCTAATGATGTACACATTCTGTTTTTTCAGGCATGAGATGAAGTACCAAAGCACACGGCAGGTAACTTGAACTCAGTCAAGCCCTACATACACACCAGCTTTTGCTGTCTTTCTCTCTCTCTCTCTCTCTCTCACACACACACACACACACACAGGCCTTCCTGCAAAATTGCCACAAAACACTGTCAGCAATGAAAGAAAGTTGATTTCTGTCATTGCTCAGCTGTGTTTGGCAGTTTAAAAGCAAACAGACAGTTTTCAGTATTTTATCTTTTCATTTTGCGGCCTAAAGAAACAGGCTTTCTATTCTGCATCAAAAGCAAATGCTGTGGATGTGAAAAATCTGAAATAAAAACAGAAAATGCTGGAAATACTCAGCAGATCAGGCAGCATCTGTGCAGATAGAGAGAAACAGAGTTAATGTTTCAGCTCGATGACCTTTCGTCAGATTCTGGCAAGGTTCTGACGAAAGGTCATCGACTTGAAATGATAACTGTTTCTCTCTCTCGCCACAGGTGCTGCTTAACCTACTGAGTATTTCCAGCAGTTTCTGTTTTTATTTCTATTCTGCATGTTGTCTTGATTTCATGTGCCACTCTCACTGCCTGCCAGCCTGCCTGCCTGGTCTTGATTTGAGTAGAGTGGAATAAAAATACTGCAAAGTTTCCAGAGCAACTTTTTTTGTCAGATAGTCGACAAAGACATTTTTCAGTATCTCACTGACTGACTGTCTGTCTTAAAGTGAAGTGAAATGAAATAAAGTGATACACAACAGCATTGCATGTGGACCAGGCCAGACTGATGTCAATAGGGGTTAATACAACAGCAGGTAATGAGACAGCCAAGCACATCTCACACAAACACCAGCTTTTACCCTCTCTCTCTCACACAAACACTCACAGCCTGGCCAGCCTGCAGAGGGATGACAGCTGTGTTGGAAGATTAAAACCAAAAAGACATTTTTTAGTATTTTATCTTTTCACTTTGTGGCCTACAGAAACAGCCTTTCTATTCTACAACTTGCCATTTGATTTCATGCCTCTCTCGCTCTCACTGACTGTCTGTCTGTCTGCCACTCACACAGTCTCCCTCCCACCCACATTGAACTAAAATTTACAGTAACATGACACACATACTAACACAGACTCTGCAATTTGCAGACACACAGACAACCACGCACATACACACTCACACAGACCCTGCAATTTGCAGAAACACAGACACCGACGCACATACATAAACACTCAGACAGTCTCCGCAATTTGCAGAAACTCACACTCACACATCCATTTTGAAAGGGGTGCAGCCTGGGAGTGTCTATTTTTGATGATGTTCCTTCCTGGCTGTGCGGCCATGTTTGATGAGGACAATCCAACAGGAAGAGGTGAAGCCAAGGCCGCAGAAATCCGGGTCCCCACGAGGAAATGAAAGACCGGGAGGGTGAAAAGAAGGAAATACAGTCAGGGATAAATAATAATATATACTTTACTTTTGTTAACTAAATGTCTGCCTGCCTGTGATTTGCGTGGAATGGAATAAAATGAATGGAAAGATCACACAGCAGCTTTCGCTCTGAAAACATCCCAAGCACAATTTCCCCAATAAAGCCCAGTCCAGAAAAACATCAAATGGATTATTCTGAAAATATTTTAATATAAAATATATACTTTGTTTTTACAAAAGTCTTGTCTTGGCTTGGTTGGGTTGGGTTGGGCTTAATGGTAGAGTAAGATCCCACTGCAGAATATGCTCTGAAACACGCCACAAAAGTTCCTCGATAAAAGTCCAGTCCAGAAAAAAATCAATTGGCTTGATGTATATATGTAGCTTTGCGTTTTACAAAAGTCTTGAAAGAAAGGCAAAGTAAGATCCCACAGCATTGCAGTCCGGAATTAAATCAGTATGATCTAATGGTGTATACTTTCTGTTTTTATCAGACATCAGATGCAATACCAATGCACACAGCAGGTAACTTGAACTCAGTCAAGCCCTGCATACAAACCAGCTTTTGCACTCTCTCTCACACACACACACACACAAAGGCCAGCCAGCAAAATTGCCACACAGCACTATCAGCAATGAAAGAAAGTTGATTTCTGTCATTGCT
This sequence comes from Squalus acanthias, assembly GCA_030390025.1. Lineage (NCBI taxonomy): Eukaryota > Metazoa > Chordata > Chondrichthyes > Squaliformes > Squalidae > Squalus > Squalus acanthias. The sequence goes on along the minus strand of JASTWF010000089.1, from coordinate 591,238 downwards.
CTGCTGTGTTTGGCAGTTTAAAAGCATAAAGACACTTTTCAGTATCTTATCTTTTCATTTTGCGGCCTACAGAAACAGGCTTTCTATTCTGCATGAAAAACAAATGCTGTGAATGAGGGAAATCTGAAATAAAAACAGAAAATGCTGGAAATACTCAGCAGGTCAGGCAGCATCTGTGGAGAAAGAGAAACAGAGTTAACATTTCGTTTCGATTACCTTTTGTCAGATTCTGTCAAGGTTCTGACAAAAGGTCATCGACCTGAAACATTAACTCTGTTTCTCTCTCCACAGATGCTGCCTGACCTGCTGAGTATTTCCAGCATTTTCTGTTTTGATTTCTATTCTGCATGTTGTCTTGATTTCACGTGTCTTTCTCACTGCCTGCCAGCCAGTCTATCTTGATTTGAGTGGAGGGGAATTAGAAGAATGAAAAGATCTCACAGCAGTTTTTACTGTCAGACCTCCTCCAGAGGAGACCGACCGAGGCCTCGTCCAGAGAAGACAGACCGAGGCCTCCTCCAGAGGGGACTGGCCGAGGCCTCCTCCAGAGGGGACTGGCCGAGGCCTCCTCCAGAGGAGACAGACCGAGGCCTCCTCCAGAGGAGACAGACCGAGACCTCCTCCAGAGGGGACTGACCGAGGCCTCCTCCAGAGGGGACCGACCGAGACCTCCTCCAGAGGAGACTGACCGAGGCCTCCTCCAGAGGGGACTGCCGAGGTCTCCTCCAGAGGGGACTGGACGAGGCCTCCTCCAGAGGAGACAGACCGAGACCTCCTCCAGAGGGGACTGACCGAGGCCTCCTCCAGAGGGGACCGACCGAGACCTCCTCCAGAGGGGACTGACCGAGGCCTTCTCCAGAGGGGACCGACCGAGACCTCCTCCAGAGGGGACCGACCGAGGCCTTCTCCAGAGGGGACCGACCGAGACCTCCTCCAGAGGGGACCGACCGAGGCCTCCTCCAGAGGGGACTGACCGAGGCCTTCTCCAGAGGGGACTGACCGAGGCCTCTCCAGAGGGGACTGACCGAGGCCTCTCCAGAGGGGACTGACCGAGGCCTTCTCCAGAGGGACTGACCGAGGCCTTCTCCAGAGGGGACTGACCGAGGCCTCCTCCAGAGGGACCGACCGAGGCCTCTCCAGAGGGGACCGACCGAGACCTCTCCAGAGGGGACCGACCGAGGACTTCTCCAGAGGGGACCGACCGAGACCTCCTCCAGAGGGGACTGACCGAGACCTCCTCCAGAGGGGACTGACCGAGACCTCCTCCAGAGGGGACTGACCGAGACCTCCTCCAGAGGGGACTGACCGAGACCTCCTCCAGAGGGGACTGACCGAGACCTCCTCCAGAGGGGACTGACCGAGACCTCCTCCAGAGGGGACTGACCGAGACCTCCTCCAGAGGGGACTGACCGAGGCCTCCTCCAGAGGGGACTGACCGAGGCCTTCTCCAGAGGGGACTGACCGAGGCCTACTCCAGAGGGGACTGACCGAGGCCTCCTCCAGAGGGAACTGACCGAGGCCTACTCCAGAGGGGACCGACTGAGGCCTCCTGCAGAGGGGGAGAAGGTGGGATGTACTTACGAGAAACTTTTATTTAATATATTAAAACAATGAATCCAGTTATTGAAAATGTCGAGGAGACCAGGCGTGAGCTGAAGTAAGCGGTGGAGTTTTATTAACACAACACAGGGACAACAACAATAACTTGCATTTATATGATGTCTGTGCTCTTTGATGTAGGGAAAGATTTGAATATATTTTGTCTGTGTTTAAATTGTGAATTCTGGGAGATTCTCTCACTGCTAACTTACCTGACGAAGGAGCGAACTGTTCCGAAAGCTTGTAAAATTAAATAAATCTGTTGGACTATAACCTGGTGTTGTGCGACTTCTCATTTTTGAATTTATATAGCAGCTTTATTGTAATGAAACGACACGAGGCAATTAGCAGACAAAATTTGACACTGAGCAACATAGAGATTTTAGGAGAGATGGCCCAAAGCTTGGTGAAACTGATAGAATTTAAAAAGCTTTTAAAGGAGGTAGAGCTGTGAAGAGGTTTAGGGAGGAAATTCTAGAGTTTTGGGCCTTGGCAGCTGAAGTCATGGCGCCAATGTGGAGCAACGAAAATTGAGGATGTGCAACAGGTCAGAGGAGTGGAGAAATCTCGAAGGGCTGTCGGGACACTTGTTACAGAGTCCGACTCCTCACTGGGAGAGACACACACTGTACACAGGGACACTTGTTACAGAGTCTGACTCCTCACTGGGAGAGACACCCAGGAATACTGAGTGCAAGTGTCAATGTCCCACTGCAGCCCAGACTGAGCCCCACCCTGGGCCCTTCCTGTCTGTGCATTTCCCCAGTGCCCCATTGGGGAACATTCAGCCCCGGATATCCTGCAGAAGCAGCGCTGTGGGGCCGGGCGGCTGAGTCTCGTGACCCTGTGTCTGGGCCTCTGACATCACAATGGGAGATGACGCACTCAGCTCGAGCTGGAAACCCTTACAGGGGCCGATTGGATTTAAAACCGGAGCGCGGCCGCTTAAAGGGGAGGGGCAGAAAAATCGGACAAAAATGGCCTTATGAGAGCAGTGAAGGTTATCAATTGAAATGTTCACACAATCACACTAAGTCGGGTCTTGTTCCCCACAGCAGCTTCAGCTGTTTCTCTCCATTTGAACTGAACCGATTCCTCGCCAGCCTGAAACAGATTAAAGATTAAACAGGAAGCAAACAAATTGAACAACAGTGTAAATAACAGGGAGACTGGGGTTAATATTTCAATAATAATTACAACAAATATTACCCATAAAAGTGACTGAATCCTATTTATATTTTATTTATTACATTAAACATTAACACAAACACTCACAGGATCCGCTCCAGACTCCCGCAGGCCAGTATGAGGCGGCGGAGAGCGGGGACAGATCGGTCTGTGAAGGAGTTTGATCGCAAGTCCAGAACCGTCAGTGAACGGATTGTACTGAGAGCGGAGGCGAGATCCTCGGCACAAGAATCTGAGAGATCGACAGCATCCAGCCTGGGTTCAGAGAGAGAAATAACAGGAATCAGGGTAAATCCCAAGTGTTTATTGATAACATTATTACTGATACTAATAAAAATGTTCAGTGTCAGACATCCAGTGATTATAAACACAATCTCACAGTCTGGTACTTACCACAGTTTCTGTATTTTACAGCCCGGGTTCCTCAGAGCCGCAGACAGTATTCTCACTCCTGAATCTCCCAGATTATTATTACCCAGTTTCAGATCCATCAGGGACCAGTTTGTACTGAGAGCGGAGGAGAGATCCTCGGTACAGGAATCTGTGAGACCGACATGACCCAGCCTGGGATCAGAGAGAGAGAAATAACAGGAACCCGAATAAATTCCCATGTATTTAATAACACTATTACTGATACTAATAATAATGTAGTGTCAGACATCCAGTTATTATAAACACAATCTCACAGTCTGGTACTTACCACAGTTTCTGTATTTTACAGTCCGGGTTCCTCAGAGCCGCAGACAGTAGTTTCACTCCTGAATCTCCCAGTTCATTATTACCCAGGTTCAGAACCGTCAGTGAGCGGTTTGTAGTGAGAGCGGAGGCGAGATCCTCGGCACAAGAATCTGTGAGACTGACATCATCCAGCCTGGGATCAAAGAGAGAGAAACAACAGGAATCAGGGTATATCCCCAGTGTTTATTAATAACACTATTACTGATAATAATAATAATAATGTACAGTGTCAGACATCCAGTTATTATAAACACAATCTCACAGTCTGGTACTTACCCCAGTTTCTGTATTTTACAGTCCGGGTTCCTCAGAGCCGCTGACAGTAGTTTCACTCCTGAATCTCCCAGATTATTGTGACTCAGTCTAAACACAAAGAGAGAGAGAAACAAACTGAATCAAATCCCGGATATGATATATTTTTCTCTCTCGGGGATATTACAGTAATCACTGAAAGTACTTCAGGAAATAAATAACCCGGTTTCCCCCCGCGATTTCTCTCCCTAGGCGGGCCGGGTCGGGTCGACGGGTGCGGCCTGGGTCGGGGGCGGTCCAGCTCTGCAGAAATGGAGGAAGCGGGTTTAATGACGTCATTTGATGATGCGCACATTGAGTTTGACCATTGTGATGTCAGTGTTCTACAGTATTGAGGTGCTGCAAACACTGACAACCTCTGCACAGAGGAGCACGGCTGCACCCAGGCTCTCCCATAACTCCCTCCATATGCTTATGGAGGGAGCCACAGCACGCAGGGAGGTTCTCTTCACTTCCAATGGGTGGAAGAGACCAACACAGCCTGGTTGCACATTGCACAGTGGGGCTCAAGCAGGAATGTCATCAGGACCAGGCTCTAGTGTTGCAAACGTTTTAATGATCTCAGTAGATCACGAAACGTTACTGCAAAGCCGCCCTGAATCTCATCCTGCTGTGCCACTCATCACAGCCCCTTTACACTGCCTCCCCTACCCTACTCCTGCACATTCTAACTCACACCAACTTACCCTGCACCTCCACTCATTCCTCTCTATCTACACTATCACTACCGCATCTCAATAGCCACCCCTCACACTCACCCTCATCCTAGTGCAATGATACCAACTAACAACACTCAAGAGTAGGCACTTGTGTGTTTTAGCCAATGTTCACGTGAAATTTCTGTTCATGCGCTGTCAAACATTGAAATCTTTATTGTCAACACTTGCCGCTCTTGAACAGATGTGTGTGCACCTTTGGATGTGGCTTCGTGAGTTGCAGTGAATGATGAGACATAACGGTACCCCCCGCAATGCTGATGAGTGTGACAGGAATGGTTTGGGCATTGTAGGGATGCTTTAAGTTGTTGGTGTGGGTTGGTGCCAACTTGGCACATCATGTGGCAGCCAGGTTGTGCAGCTTGAAGTGAAGTAAATCTGGCCATGGTGAGGCCATCCCTGGCATCCCAGGCAGGAATGCAGTCGTGTGCTGATGCCCTCTGTGCTGTGAAGCAGCAGATGATTGCGGAGATGTTTGGTGTGGTTGTTGGTGCTGCTGGTGTGCCTGGTGCTGCTGGTGATCGTGGTCAGATACTGAGGCCCAAGGTGAGACAGTATAAACTGTACCCATTCTGATGTAATAGATGGCAGGTGAACTTTAGATGACAGAAGCGATCTGTTAATGGTGAGAGAGGTTGTTCCATTGAGGGGACACTGGATAGAGTTTGCACCAAATACTTGCAACCTGCATAAAGTTCAATCTGTCTTCCAAATGCAGTAAGCAACAGCTTTTGAGCTTGGAAAGTGAGCAGCTGTGAGATGGGAGCTTTTACAGCACATTTCCAGCTCTCAAGTAATGAGATGATTCCATGGCCATTCAACTCCTGCCCTGCTCACCTGACGTGATCGCCAAGCAGTGTGGACCTTGTGGGCGACCTGGTAAACTCTGAAGTTGAGCTGAAAATAGTTAATCCTTTGTTAACAAGGTCATAATGAGCTGAATTGCCTCCCGCCACTGCATGTCGGGTCTGCTCAGCGCTGACAGACCCGACATTTGGGAAAGGCGCGTGGTGGCGGGTTGACAGCGGGGTCCCGACCTGCTGGGGAAAAAATAATTTTCCCACCCGACCCGCCACTGATCGTGGCCATTGACTTCCCGCAAAATTCCCCAATTCCCCAGGAGTCGCCCGCTGTGTGCGAGGCCCCTCCGCTGGCCGGTGTGTGTCTGTACTCCGGGGCTAATACCACACAACACGTTAGATTGGAACCTTTTTACCAGCAGATTTGATATCTGAATATCAATCTTTACTCAATGTTCAGGACTGTGTATAGTTGTAAACATTTGCAGCTGAAAGAATTCCCGATTCACCAATATTCCCAATCCAGGAAACTGCCCCCTCAATAAGACACACCCTGCACGGTATTGGAGTAAATATCGAACGTTAATGATTTAAACTCAGGTTTCTCTCCTGTTTCCAGTTGAAATGGTGGAGGTGGGAAACATTTTAAATTCATTTTATCTTTACTGCCGGATTATATTTTATGTTTACATTCCGCTGTCTAGCCTTATTAAATATGATTTATTGTAATTAAATTATCAGACTCTCAGTGTCCTGTATTTGCTGATCTGATAAAGCCTATAAAATCCCTACTTGTTCACAAGGATCCGTTCTAGATTCTCCAGTCCTCAGGGAATTACTAACCGATCCTCTTATTATTGGTCATATTTGTGTTGAATCTGCTTCTCTCTGGTTTAACTGAACAGTTTTTTTTCCCTTCATTACGGAACAACAACACAACCCGTGACTGTTCTACAATTGGCCCAACAGTTAGAGACAAATAAACAGTTACCTCAACATCCGGCATTTGTGCAGTACGGGTCCCAGCCAATGGAGACCTTCAAACTGAATGGAGCAGTCCTGTAGATCGAGGTGTTTTACTGTATCACAGAGTCCAATGACATGAGACAGGACCGCACAGTCAATCGGGGTCAATGCCAGTTCACTAAATGAAAGTGATTCCACAGATCCCACTGTGGCCCGAGCCAGTGCTTTATTCTGAGACTCAAACAGGTAGTGGAATGTGTTCAGGAGGTTCCTTTTACCAGTTTCACTCTCTGTGTCTCCAATCTGCCCTTCAATCTTCTCCTTCACCCAGTCAATCACTCGGCAGGTGGTTTGATGAAGAAATGGACCCAGAAACTCCTCCAGGGGCCAAGCTGCCTGTGGGGAGGAGAGACCAGCAACAAAACGGAGAAATATCTCAAATCGCCCATCTTCCTTGCTATGGACGTCACTGAGGAGTTTCAGGATGTCCCCGGGATCTGGAGTCAGGAATTGTGTGAGTGCGGCTACAAACTCTTGGATGGTGAGGTGCGGGAATGTGTACACCACGCTCTGGAGAGAAACATCTCTCTCCAAAAGTTCCATCATGAACCCAGACAGGAACTGGGAAGGTTGCAGATTGTACTTGATCAAATCGCCATTTCAAAACACAATCTTCTTCTCGGAGACTCCTGTGAAGGCCATCTCACCGATCTTCAGTAACACATCACGGGGGCTATCAATCTCTCGGCAATGTTTTTTCAGAATGTTGTATATATATAATAGGAATATAGTTGGGTGATGGTCTTGGGAGCTCGCTGCTGATTCCTGTCTCTTTGTGTAAAGAAGGGACCCAGTGACAGACCGAGGATCCAGCAGTAGGAAGGGTTGTAGCACATGGTGTACAGGATCTCGTTCTCCTCCACATGTTTGAAAACAGCTGCTGCCACCGTCTTATCTTCAAAAAACTTGTTGAAATATTCCTTCCGTTCTTCACCAACAAATCCCAGGATTTCAGCCCAGACACTGATCTCAGCCTTTTCCAATAAATGCAATGCAGTGGGGCGGCTGGTCACGAGCACTGAACATGCTGGGAGCAGCTTGTGCTGTATTAAACTGTACACAATGTCAGACACTTCACACCGGCATTCGGGATCTGTGCACATGGACTGAGGTTCTGTATTTCTCCGATTGTCAGCAAAATCAAGCCTGTCCTTGAATTCATCCAAACCATCGAATATAAACAGCAATCCCTCTGGGTTCTTCCAGAGCTCTCCCAGAATATTTCCAAAGTAAGGATACAGATCCAGTATCAGATTCCTCAGGTTTATTCTACAGTTAATAGCGTTCAAATCCCGGAATTTAAAACTGAAAACAAATTGAAAGTGTGGGTATATTTTCCCAGTGGCCCAGTCATGAACAATCTTTTGTACCATTGTTGTTTTTCCAATCCCCGGGACTCTGCTCACTGCTCCTGAACTCCCATAATTGGATATTCTTCGGGAAAAACTGCTCTGGAACAATTGATCAGTTCGGATTTTTTCCAGCTCTCTCCGGAGATGTTTCTCTCTCCACTCTTCATGGTCTCGGTCTCTTGCCAGCAGTTCATGTTCTACAAGTGTCCGATCTCGAACAGTAGAAATGACCATTAGCTCAGTGTATCGATCAACCAGCTGGAAAATCTTAACCTTCTCCTTTATTAGGATAGTGTTCACTCTCAGTGTTTCAGTTTGTACCCGGAGTGTTTCCTTGTGTTTCTGTTGAAGATCTTCAATTAGAACAGACAGAAAGTGGTTTCAATGTTAGTTATATTGTCAAAGAAAGCTCCGATATACTGCTCTGCTTTTCAGTAAAATGTCACACGAATTTTTTTGAAATTTTAATCGTAGACAGTTAGAAAACCAAAACAGTTCATGTGAATCTTGGTTAACAGGAAATTTCTGAGCCAAGTTTCAAATCTACATGGGACACTAATATTTAATTAACATGGCGAGCTGGGTTAAGGTGAAATGTTCCCTCTGATGGTGAATACTATCTGTCGCACAATGTAATGCAGACATCTCATTACAAATCCACAGGTGATTCTGGTTATATGGCAGTAGTGGTTATAATGGATCAATGATTGAACCTCCCACCCAGCAGAGCTGAGCTTTTGTACAAATAGCAAATCGGGAATTGGGCAGCACTGAGAGAGGGGGACAGACTCACAATGTACTGATTGGGCAGCACTGAGAGAGGGACAGACTCACAATGTACTGATTGGGCAGCACTGAGAGAGAGACAGACTCACAATGTACTGATTGGGCAGCACTGAGAGAGAGACAGGCTCACAATGTACTGATGTTCCCCAATTATTTGATCAGCTCTTGGGAAATTCTATACATTTCCGGTTAACAGGTCACAGGAAAATGTTAATATTGTGAACGTAAATAAGGGGATTAACAACAACTTGAATTGACATAGCCCCTGTAACTTAGTACAAACGTCCTAAGAGGCTTAGCAGGAGCGTAATCAGTTAAAATGAAACAGAGAGCCAAATTAAGATATATTAGAACGGGTGACCAAAAGCCTGGTCAAAGAGGTAGAATTTTAAGAGTGAACAGGCGATAAGTAGAGGCGGATAGGGTTGGAGAGGGAATTCCAGAGTTCAGGTCGAGGCTGCTGAGAACACAGCCACCAAATGTGGAGAGGTGAAAATCAGGGATGCACAAAGTACAAAATTGAGGAGTGCGGAGATCTCGGAGGGTTGTAGGCCTGGAGCAGATTGCAGAGATAGGGATGGGTGAGGTTATGGAGGGATTGAAAACAAGGATGATAATTTCAAAATTTGCCAGACCGGGAGCCGGTGTAGGTCAGCGAGCCCATGGGTGATGGGTGAACGGGACTCGGTGCGAGTTCCGAGAGGCACAGCAGAGTTTTGGATAAGCTCAAATTTACAGAGGATGGAACGTGGTTGGTTGACAAGCCTTAGATTGTTGGAATAATTGAGACTGGAGATAACAAAGGCACAGATGAGGATTTCAGCATTAGATGGGCTGAGGCAGGGGCACAGACACAGAATGTTACAGAGGTGGAAGTAGGTGGTCTTGTTGATGGAGTGTGTATGGGAGCGAAAGGTCAGCTCAGGATCTAATAGGATGCATTGGTTGCAAACAGTCTGGTTCAGACTCACACAGTTGCCGGGAGAGGGATGGAGTCCGTGGCTAGGGAATGGAGTTTGTGGCCGTGACCAAAGATAATGGCGTTGGTTTTCCCAATATTGAACAGGAGGAAGTGTTTGCTCAGCCAATACTGGATGTCGGACAAGCTGAGTGACGCATCAGAGACAGCGCAGGGCCTGAGAGAGATGGTGGTGCGGTAGAACTGGTCTCTTCAGTGGAATCTGACATTGTGTTTTCGGATGATGTCACCAAGGGGCAGAATGTAGATCATAAACAGGAGGGGGTCAAGGATAGATCCTTGGGGGATACCAGAGGTAACAGTGCGAGAGCGGGTAGAGAAGACAGTGCAGGAGATTCGATTCTCTTGCTACGATTGGATGAGTCATAGTCGTAGAGTCATAACGGCATAGTAGGAGGCCATTCGGCCCATCGAATTCGTGCCGGCTCTCTGCAGAGCAATCGAGTCAGTCCCATTCCCCCTGCTCTATCCCCGTAGCCCTGCAAGTTTATTTCCACCAAGTGCCTATCCAGTCTCCCTTTGAAAACATTGAGTGTATCTGCTTCTCCCACTTCCGTCGGCAGCGAGTTCCAGGTCCTCACCACTCGCTGCGTAAAAACGTTTTTCCTCACATCCCCCCTGTATCTCTTGCCCAAAACCTTAAATCCGTGTTCCCTAGTCCTTGTACCATCAACTAGTGGGAACAGCCTTTCCCCGTCTAGCCTATCCAAACCCGTCATAATCTTGTACACCTCTATCAAATCACCCCTCAACCTCCTTTGCTCTATTGAAAACAAATCCAGCTTCTCCAACCTGTCCTTGTAGTTAAGATCCCCCATCGCCGGAATCATTCTGGTAAATCTCCTCTGCATCCTCTCAAGGGCCTTCGCATCCTTCCTAAAGTGCGGTGACCAGAACTGGAAGCAATACTCCAGTTGTGGCCTAACCAGCGCTTTATAAAGGTTCAGCATAACTTCTCTACTTTTGTACTCAATACCTCTATTTATGAAGCCCTAGATCCCATATGTTTGCTAACCACTCTCTCAATATGTCCTGCCACCTTCACGGACCTATGCACATTAACTCCCAGGGCCCTCTGTCCCTGCACACTCTTTAAAACTGTGCCATGATGTGTATATTGCCTCTCCTTTTCCTTCTGCTAAAATGCATCACCTCAAACTTCTCTATTTTAAATTCCATCTGCCACTTGTCTGCCCAGTCTGCTAGCCTTTCTATATCCTGTTGCCGTCAATTGGTATCATCCTCACTGTTTCCCACACCCCCAAGTTTGATGCCATCGGCAAATTTAGAAATTCTACTTTTTATTCCAATATCCAGGCTCTCTCATGACTCCCTCCATATGCTTATGGAGGGAGTCACAGCACGCAGGGAGGTTCCCTTCTCTTCCAATGGATGGAAGACACCACCCCAGGACACCAATGCAGCCTGTTTGCACACTGCATAGGAGGGCACAAGCAGGGATGTCGTCAGGAGGACCAGGCTGCAGTGGCACAAACCTTTCAATGATCTCAGTAGATTACAAAAAGTTACTGCAACGCACACTCAACCTCATCCTGCTGTGCCACTCATCACATCCCCAACCATCTACCTTCCCTATCCTACTCCTGCTAATCCTTACTCACACCAACTTAGCTTGCACCTCCACCCATCCCTCTCTATCTACACTACATCTCACTAGCCACGCCTCACACTCACCCTCAACCTACTGCAAGCATACCAAATAAGAACACACAAGGGTAGGCACTTGGGTGCTTTAGCCAATATTCATGTGAAGTTTGTGTTGATGTGCTGTGAAACATTGAAATCTTTATTTTCAACACACTGCGTTCTTGGACAGAATTGTGCGCACTTTTGGAATTGGCTTAGTGAGTTGCAGTGAATGGGGAGACCCAATGGTATCCCCCACAATGCTGATGAGTGCGAATGGAATGGCTTGGACATTGTAGAGATGTTTAATAGTGCTGGTGTGTGGTAGTGCCAACCTCGCGCATCATGTAGCAGCCATGGTGTACAGTGTTAAGTGTAGTAAATCAGGCCATGGTGAGTCCATCCCTGGCAGCAATGTGCTCGGGTACTGATGCCCTCTGTCCTGTGCAGCATCGGGTTATTGCGGAGCAGGTGTTGTTGTTGGTGATTCTGGTGTGCCTGGTGCTGCTGATCGTGGTGGGATTCTGAGGACCAAGGTGAGATTTTTTCAAGGGTACCGATGCTGCTGAAATAGATGGCAGCTGAAGCTGAGATGACAGAAGCGATCTGTTAATGGTGAGAGAGGTTGCTCCAAGGAGGTGACAGTGGATAGAGAGTTTACTTCAAACACTTCCTAACTGCATAAAGCACAAAAGTGGGTTCCAAATCATGAAGGCTCTAGCTTCTAATTTTGGGAAATGAACAGCTGTAAAATGCCAGGTTTTAGACCACTTTGGCATCTGTCACCTACTCAGCAATGGAGAGTCATTGAGAACACGACATACTTACATAGAAACATAGAAACATGGAGCAGGAGTAGGCCATTCGGCCCGTCGAGCCTGCTCCACCATTCAATACGATCATGGCTGATCATCCAAATCCAGTACCCTGTCCCTGCTTTCTCACACAGAATCCCCATCGAGCCTGCACCGACACATATCCCACCCTATCCCCATAACCCCACGTATTTAATTCCCCCTAACATATCCCTTCCTATCCTATCCCCGTAACCCCACATATTTAATACCCCCCTAACACTAAGGGTCAATTTATCATAGCCAAATCAACCTAACCCGCACATCTTTGGACTGTGGGAGGAAACCGGTGCACCCGGAGGAAACCCACGCAGACACGGGGAGAATATGCAAACTCCACACAGACAGTCACCCGAGGCCAGATTCGAACCCGGGTCCCTGGCGCTGTGAGGCACCAGTGCTAACCACTATGACACCGTGTTGACGTGATACCCGCTCTCCGGGAACCTCATTAAAACCTGGTCAAATGGTAAGTACATGGGGAAATGATACTTAAATACCTTTGAACAAGTTTAAGTATTTAAGTTGGCTGACCCGCCGCTTGGGGTCGGGTCTGTTCAGGGATGACAGACCCGACACTTGGGAAACTGACAAGGAGGCGGGTTTACAGCGGGATACTGACCCGCTGTCAATCTTTGTGCTTTTGACTGTGGACCCACCTCCAAACCCGCACTCTGAGCGCCGGCAAAATTCCGGACAAAGAGCTGGCACAAGGTTGATTCTTAATGATTTCTGATAACTATTACATTGAGATGCATTTGCATTGTTAGATGAAAGTGTTTATTGTTGTAAATTTAGTGTTGGTGTTGATCTTTGTAGTGGAGTGTGGGCCGGACCCATTAGGCTGGACTGAAGCAAGGCCACAGGATGGTGGTAGTAAGCACGGTGGAAAGGATTGTGGGACATTTGGGGTATTGGGAATGGGAGCGATGATTTAGAGGAAGCGCTCTTCGATGAACTGATCTCAGAGCTCACTCAGCTCGGGGCACTGTGATCGATGCCTCTCCTCCTTCCGCTCTTCGTGCTCCACTTGTTTCTTGAGTACTTCTCGTTGCTCCTCACGATGGCAATGGTTTGCAAAATGCAGCAGACGACCACAAATCTGAACACTAGTTTAGGGAAGTGGTAGTGCTCGATTGTTTGGTCTGTGAGGTTTCTCACAACGGCATGGCTCTCATGGTAGGCCAGATCTGCAGCTGTGCTTGGGTCCCTGACAGTAGTGAGCCCTGTCTAGAGGGACTAGTCCTTGTCGACAAGCACCAGCCTGAAACTTGAGGGCCTGGCTTGAATAAAAGCTTCACAGAGGACTGGCGCAGGATGAAAGAGTCATGACTGCTCCCAGGATAATGGGAACAGGTCCGTATGACGTGCTGCCTGTGGTCGCTAACCAACTATGCGTTGAGGGAGAGGACTCCCTTACGATTGATCAACATGCCAGGTTGGTGATGGGGAGCACTCAAGGCAAGGTAGCGGCTCTCAATGGTACCTTGCACCCTGGGAAAGCCTGTCATGTGGACGCAGCCTAGTGCTCGCTCATCCTACTTCGCTCTATTATGGAAGAACATATAGGTGTTCATCCTGGTACAGAGCCTCAGTGACCTCCCTTATACAGCAGTGGACTGCTAACTCTGATAGATCACTGGTGTCACCTGCTACAGCCTGAAAGGTGCCCATGGTTTTGAAGTTAAGGGCCACGGTGACTTTGATGGCCACAGACAGCGATGCCCTTGCTGGACTGTGTCTGCAGCAGGTGACATAGCTCGATGACTGCCCCCTTGGTGAAGTGAAGGCGCCTCAGTGACGCTACATAGAATTACCATTGAATTTATAGCAAAGAAATAAGTAATTCAGTCGAAAAGGTCTGTGCCGGTGTATCTGCTCCGCACGAGCCTGATCCCACCGTACCATCTCACCCTATCAGCATATCTATCTGTTCCTTTTCCCTCATCTACATATCCAGGTTCCCTTTAATGTCGGGGAAATGGCCCCCGAATACTCGCTGTGGGCATGGCCTTCTGCGGAGTGCCTCTCCGGATCCCTCCTGTGTCAGCTGTTCTTGATCTCTGCTCTATTCCTCGCCGCTCTCTGCTCTATTCCTCGCTGCTCTATTCCTCGCCGCTCTCTGCTCTGTTCCCCGCTGCTCTCTGCTCTGTTCCTCGCTGCTCTATTCCTCGCTGCTCTCTGCTCTATTCCCCGCCGCTCTCTGCTCTATCCCTCGCCGCCCTCTGCTCTATCCCTCGCCGCTCTCTGCTCTATTCCCCGCCGCTCTCTGCTCTATCCCTCGCCGCCCTCTGCTCTATCCCTCGCCGCTCTCTGCTCTATCCCCCGCTGTTCCCTGCTCTATCCCTCGCCGCTCTCTGCTCTATCCCCCGCCGCTCTCTGCTCTATCCCCCGCTGTTCCCTGCTCTATCCCTCGCCGCTCTCTGCTCTATTCCTCGCCGCTCCCTCTCCTTCTTCAGTCTCAAAGGCAGTCCTATGACACCACTCATGACTGCAGTCAAACTATCTATGAGTGAGTCAACATCAGTGCAAGATCAGCAGCATCTTGCTCTTTTTAGACAAAGCAACATTTCCATAATGATAAAACACAGCAAGAAACGCCCAGAAGTTAAGCAGCTGCCTGAACCGACAAGACAATTAGCTAACTGTAAGTTCCCCATGATTCCTTTCAATAGCGCTGGTCAGGGGTCCTTCCTGCCGGTTTGCGTCAGGTGTTGCTGGGCGGATTCAGCACGTGGTGCGAGATGGTGCGGCATACCCAAAGCGGGAAAGGGTCCAGCAGGAAGCACTGGACCCTCATTTACATAATATATTCACTCTTAAATTATACTGGTGTGAACTCCCGACAGCACAGCAATGTCCGATCCACAATTCAGGCTGGAAATGCGAGTGCGCTTCCTGCCCACAATATTGGCCGCAGGAGTTCGATAACCGGCAGTGCGCGACCGAATATCTAGGCCTATGGTGAAACACTGCACTCACTGGTACATCATCCATTTGAGTCATCCAGGGAAGCCGCAATAAATTCATTTTCTCTGCTGATTAATCGGTGTATTAGACAGACTGACCACTGGGAGTTTGATGTTTTATCCCGGTCAGTGACATCCACTGGCAGCAAAGGCCAGTCACATGAACAGCTGGATAAACCACTGGAGTAATGACAACATCTGCAAATTTAAAATAAAAACAGAAAATGCTGGAAATACTCAGCAGGTCGGACAGAATCTGGAGAGAGAGAAACAGAGTTAACGTTTCAGGTCGATGACCCTTCGTAAGAACTGAAAAAAGTTGGAGATATAACAGGTTTTTAAGCAAGTGTAGAGGCAGGGAGTGGGGGGAGGGGATGAAAGAACAAAAGGAAAGGTCTGTGATAGGATGGAAGGCAGGAGAGATTAAGAGACAAAAGGGATGATGGTGCAAGGCAAAAAGAGATGGTATTGGGACAAGTTAAGAAACAAAAGATGACTCCAGATGAAGTGTAAATGGCAATGATAGAATCATCAACAGCTGCCATGTGAGAGAGAAAAAAATGATATGGACAGAGGTTATGGTCTGAAATTGTTGAACTCGATGTTGAGTCCAGAAGGCTGTAAAGTGCCTAATCGAAAGTTGAGGTGCTGTTCCTCGAGCTTACGTTGAGCTTCATAGCAACAGTGTAAGAGGCTGAGGACAAAGAGGTCAGAGTGGGACTGGAGCAGAGAATTAAAGTGACAGGCGACCGGAAGCTCAGGGTCACCCTTATGGACTGAACGGAGGTGTTCCGCAAAGCAGTCACCCAATCTGCGTTTGCTCTCCCCAATGTAGAGGAGACCGCATCGTGAGCAGCGAATACAGTATACTAAATTGCAAGAAGTACAAGTAAATCGCTGTTTCACCTGGAAGGAGTGTTTGGGGCCCTGGACAGTGGGAAGGTCGGAGGTAAAAGAGCAGGTGTTGCATCTCCTGCGCTTGCACGGGAAGGTGCTGTGGGAAGCAGAAGGTATGTTGGGGGTGATAGAGGAGTGGACCAGGGTGTCGCGGAGGGAGCAGTCCCTTCGGAAGGCTGAAAGGGGAGGTGAGGGGAAGATGTGTTTGGTTCTGGGATCATGCTGGAGGTGGCGGAAAATGATCCGTTGAATGTAGAGGCTGGTGGGGTGAAAGGTGAGGACAAAGGAAACCATATTGCGGTTCCGGGAGGGAGAGGTAGGGGTGAGAGTAGAGGTGCGGGAAATAGAATGGACACGGTCAAGAGCCGTGTCAACCACGGTAGAGGGGAATCCTCAGTTAGGAAAAAGGAAGACATGTCAGAAACACTAGTATGGAAGGTGGCATCGTCAGAGCAGATGCGGTGGAGACAGAGAAACTGGGAGAATGGAATAGAGTCGTTACAGGAAGCGGGTTGGCAGGAAGTGCAGTCCAGCTAGCTTTGGGAGTCAGTGGGCTTCTAGTGAATGTTTGTCAAGAGCCTATCCCCAGAGATGGAGCAGATAAGTTGAGGAAGGGAAGGGAAGAGTCAGTGATGGACCATGTGAGGGAAGGGTGGAAATTGGAAGCAAAAAGTGAACAAAATTTTGTAGTTCAGGGTGAGAGCAGGAAACAGCACCGATACAGTCATCAATGTACTGGAAAAAGAGGTGAGGGAGGGGACCCGAGTAGGACTGGAACAAAGAATGTTCCACATATCCCACAAAAAGGCAGGCATAGCTAGGACCCATGCTGGTTCCCATAGCAACACCATTAATTTGGATGAAGTGAGTGGAGTGAAAGGAGAAGTTGTGCAATGTGAGAACAAGTTCAGTCAGGCGGAGGAGGGTGGTGGTGGATGGGGACTGGTTGGGCCTTTGTTCAAGGAAGAAGCGGAGCGCCCTCAGGCCATCCTGGTGGGGGATGGAGGTGTAGAGGGATTGTACATCCATAGTGAAAAGGAGGCGGTTGGGGCCAGGAAACTGGAAACTGTTAAAGTGGCGGAGGGCGTTGGAAGAGTCGCGGATGTAGGTGGGAAGAGACTGGACAAGGGGAGAAAACTAGAGTCGAGATAGGAAGAGATAAGTTCCGTGGGGCAAGATCAGGCTGAAACGATGGTTCTACCAGGGCAGTCCTGTTTGTGGATCATGGGGAGGAGGTAGAAGCGGGCTGTGCGGGGTTGGGAAACTATGAGGTTGGCGGCCGTGGAGGGAAGATCTCCAGAGGAGATGATGTCAGTGACAGTCTTGGAAACGATGGCTTGATGTTCGGTAGTGGGGTCATGGTCCAGGCGGAGGTAGGAGGAGGTGTCACAGAGTTGGCGTTCAGCTTCCGCTAGGTAGAGGTCGGTTCACCAAACAACAACAGCACCACCCTTGTCAGCAGGTTTAATGAGAATGCTGGAGTTGGATCTGAGAGAATGGAGTGCTGCAAGTTCAGAGGGAGGTAGGTTGGAGTGAGCGAGGGGAGCAGAGAAAATCGAGACGGCCGATGTCGTGCCGGCAGTTTGCAACGAATATTTAAAGATAATCCCAAACCTGGTGTTAATGGTAACTTCATCCCACACATTTCAAGGACACATTTCAGAATCAGTGACAAGTGAAAATGAAGTTTAATTCTGTTTGCTCAGCTCCTGAACTTCTCACCCCCAGATTCTAGAAATCTCTTAACCAATGGTCAGAGTTAAAGCCTCTGATAATCAGAACCGAAATAATCTGTTTGACATCTTCAGCCCATCACCTACCTTTCAGCTGACTGGGAACTTCGGATAAACATTCTGTGGCTTTCATGTCATTAAATCGAAAGAAACCTGTTTAAATAAATTAGTTTTCATGAAAACAAATCCGTGCACTACTTTAGTAAAATATGTAATTTTAGATGTGAAACTGAATTCAGTGTGTGATTTTACCGTACCGTGTTCCTGTATTTCTCTCAGTATTTTGTCCAGCTTTGGTACCCCATGGCGCATATTCACAAAGGATTTCCACATTGTCCTTCGGGCCCGAGAGCCTTTCTCCATCACCAGATTTAGGAGAAGTTTGGAACTGTCCGCTCAGTTTCCCTTCTCCACGAGCTCAGTGACTTTCTGTAGAGAATAATGAATATATTGATGAGCGGAGTGAAGGGCCTGCAGTGAAAATGAACTGGGGCAGATTGTCCTCTTACAGCACTTGGGTGAGAGGACTGTCTGGGTGGAGCAGGAAGAGGAAAACAAGGCAGTGTTGGTTTCCCACCGGGAACAGAGCCTGCTTTCGGTCCTGTGCACTCTCACAATACTCCCCGTCCCACACCTGTCTCTGGCACAACTGTGCGCTGCTTTATTTCAAGTATCTATCACTAAATTCAGAGCAACGTGTCGAATCACCGACCATCCTCAGCAATTTGAACACAGATACTTTGCTTGTTGCTGCTGAGTTCAGCCTGACACTGACTCTGCAACAGGAGGGAAAATCGGGCGCGATGTAAAATGGGCGCTGATTCGCTGTGAGCCCATTTCACAATACTGAAGATCAATGTCACCCCATATTGGGCCAGTTTATTGAATTCAAGGCTGCTGATTCTGTTCAACAGCAGGATCAGGGTATTTAACTTACTTTAAGTGAATATTCGTTACCAGTTTATCCTTTTGACACTAACTTCGCTAGTTTGTTTGAAATGGGCGATAGATGTTCTTCCCTCCAGATGAATGATGGTCAGCAGAATATTTGCAGAACCAGATATTAAAATTCGCAGACAAAAAATGTACTGCTTCTCAGGAACTGCAGCTAATCTGAGGTGGCTCGAGCCAAATTCTTCCAATACTCCTTGGACTTGTGAATGGTGCCAGCGGAGTGGAGAGTTGCAAACGTTACACCCCTGTTCAAAAAAGGGGAGAGGGATGAACCCAGCAACAACAGGCCAGTCAGCCTAACCTCGATAGTGGAGAAACTTTTAGACACAATAATCCAGGACAAAATATTCCCTTTGAAAAACATGGGTTAATAAGTTACAGCCAACATGGAATTATTAAAGGCATATCGTGGATGATTAAATTGATTGAGTTGCTTAATGAATTAACGGTTGACAAGGGTAGTGCGGTTGATGTTGTGCATATGGACTTTCAAAAGGCGTTTGACCAAGTAATAGACATGTTAGCAAATTAGAAGGCCATGGGATTAAATGGGCAGTGGCAGCGTTGATATAACATTGTCGAAGGGAAAGAAAACAGAGAGCAGTTGTAAACGGCTGTTTTTCAGACTGGAGGAAAGAGTACAGTGTTGTCCCACAGGGCTCAGTACAGTATTAGGACGACTGCTCTTTTGGATATATAGTAATGACGTGCACTTGGGGATACAGAGCATAATTTTAAAAAATGCAGCTTGCGTGAAACTCAGAAAGGTAGTAAATAGTGAGAAGTGCAATAGCAGACTTCAGGAGGGCATAGACAGACTGGTGAAATGGGCAGACACATGACAGAGAAGTGTGAATTGATATAATAATAATAGTCGGGGATTTCAACTTCCCCAATATTAACTGGGATAGTCAGAGTGTGAAAGGCTTAGAGGGGGCGGAATTCTTAAAGTGCATCCAGGAGTGTTTTTTGAGCCAGCATGTAGAAAGTTCTATAAGAGAGGGGGCGGTACTGGACCTAATTCTAGGGAATGTAGCCGGGCAAGTGGTAGAAGTGTCAGTAGGAGAGTATTTTAGTGACAGTGACCATAATTCGGTGAGATTTAAGGTAGTAATGGAAAAGGACAAAGATGGACCGGAAATAAAGGTTCTAAATTGGGGGAAGGCCGATTTTAATATGATAAGGCAGGATCTGGCCAAAGTGGACTGGGATCAGCTACTTGTAGGAAAATCCACGAGAGCAGTGGGAGTCATTCAGAAAGGGGAGAGAGAGAGAGAGAGAGAGAGAGAGAGAGAGAGAGAGAGAGAGAGAGTACAATGCCAACATGTTGCCGTAAAGGTCAAGGGTCGGACCAACAAGCCCAGGGAACCCTGGATGTCAAGGGACATACGAGAATGGATTAGGAAAAAAAGGGAGGCTTTTGGCAGATACAAAGGACTAAAAACAGTGGAAGCCCAAGAAGAGTACAGAAAGTGCAGGGGGGTACTGAAAGAAATTAGGAGAGCAAAGAGAGGGCATGAAAAACATTGGTGGGCAAATTAAAGGAAAATCCCAAGGTGTTTTATAAGTATATGAAGGGCAAGAGGATAACTAGGGAAAGAGTAGGGCCCCAAACACCCCTTCCAGGTGAAACAGCGATTTACTTGCACTTCCTGTAATTTAGTATACTGTATTCGCTGCTCACGATGTGGTCTCCTCTACATTGGGGAGACCAAACGCAGATTGGGTGACCGCTTTGCTGAACACCTCCGTTCAGTCCGTAAGGGGGACCCCGAGCTCCCGGTGACCTGTCACTTTAATTCTCCGCTCCACTCCCACTCTGACCTCACCGTCCTCGGCCGATTACACTGTTCCACAGAAGCGCAGCGTAAGCTCGAGGAACAGCACCTCATCTTTCATTTAGGCACTCTACAGCCCTCTGGACTCAACATCGAGTTCAACAATTTTAGATCATATCCTCGACCCCTATCACATTTATATTTTATTTTTTCATCCACCCTTTTGTTTGGCACCCCCCTTTTTTTTCCCCTCCCAGAAGCTGGCAGCTGTCCTTCATTCTGCCAGTGCATTTCACACTTCATTTAGCCTCAACCTGTTACATCAACACCTCCTCTTGCCTTGATTATCTCTTAATGTCTCTCAATGTCTCTTAATCTCTCCTTTTGTTCTTTCATCCCCTCCCCCTTTTCCCAGCTTTAAATCTATTTCATTTCCTGCTTTTTTCCAGCTCTGACGAAAGGTCTTCGACCTGAAACGTTAACTCTGTTTCTCTCTCCACGGATGCTGCCTGGCCTGCTGAGTTTTTCCAGCGTTTTCTGTTGTTAATTCGGATTTCCAGCATCCGCAGTATTTTGCTATCGAAAGAGTAGAGCCCATTAGGGACCAAAGTGGCAATGTGTGTGTAGAGCCGGAAGATGTAGGTGAGGTTTTAAATGAATATTTTGCATCTGTGTTCACTATGGAGAAGGACAATGTAAGCATAGAAATCAGGCAGGGGGATTGTGATATACTTGAATAAATTAGCATCGAGTGGGAGGAGGTATTAGCGGTTTTAGCGGGCTTAAAAGTGGATAAATCCCCAGGCCCAGACAAGATGTATCCCAGGCTGCTGTGTGAGGCAAGGGAGGAGATTGCAGGGGCTCTTGACACAAATTTTCAGAACCTCTCTGACCACAGGGGAGGTGCCAGAGGACTGGAGGACAGTTAATGTTCTGTAGTACCATTATTCAAGAAGGGTAGTAGGGATAAACCAGGGAATTACAGGCCAGTGAGCCTAACATCAGTGGTAGGGAAATTATTGGAAAAAATTCTGAGGGACAGAAGTAGTCTCCACTTGGAGAGGCAAGGATTAATCAAGGATAGTCAGCATGGCTTTGTCAGGGGGAGATCATGTCTAACTAATTTGATTGAATTTTTCGAGGAGGTGACTAGGTGTGTGGATGAGGGTAGTGCAGTTGATGTAGTCTACATGGACTTCAGAAAGGCTTTTGACAAGGTCCCGCATGGAAGACTGGTCAAGAAAGTAAGAGCCCATGGGATCCAGGGCAACTTGGCACGTTGGATCCAAAATTGGTTTAGTGGCAGGAGGCAGAGGGGGATGGTCGAAGGTTGTTTTTGTGACTGGAAGCCTGTGTCCAGTGGTGTACCGCAGGGATCGGTGCTGGGTCCCTTGCTGTTTGGGTGTACATTAATGATTTAGATATGAATGTAGGAGCTATGATCAGTAAGTTTGCAGATGACATGAAAATTGGTGGAGTGGTAAATAACGAGGAGGGAAGCCTCAGGCTACAGGACGATATAGACGGTTGGTCAGATGGGCAGAACAGTGGCAAATGGAATTTAACCCTTAAAAGTGTGAGGTGATGCATTTTGGGAGGACTAACAAGGCAAGGGAATACACAATGAATGGTAGGACCCTAGGAATGTAGAGTTCGGATCTGTGAACACAAATGGAGAACATTAAACTCATTATCCACTTTAT
This sequence comes from Squalus acanthias, assembly GCA_030390025.1. Lineage (NCBI taxonomy): Eukaryota > Metazoa > Chordata > Chondrichthyes > Squaliformes > Squalidae > Squalus > Squalus acanthias. The sequence continues at coordinate 569,207 of JASTWF010000089.1, read as the reverse complement.
ATCCAAGCTGCTACATTGCCTCTTATACCAAACGGCTGAAGTCTCCTGTGAGCCGCATTATCAAACACCTTCTTAAACCACATATACACCGCAGATGCTGCATCCCATCGATCTATATAGTCCATTCTTTAAATAAACATGCAAATTTGTCAAACACATCTTGCTTACAGTTAGTCGGGTCCAGCCTCCCCTGATCATCCCCTGTATCTCAACATTGACTTATTCAACCTTAAATTACAGACTCGAGCATTCTGCCCATAACTGCCGTAGACTGTTCTAGTTACCCGGTTTATCCTCTCTCCTCCATTGTTGAACAGAGCCTTAACTTGGGCTCCTTCAGTGCTCCAGTCTATTGTTTAAATCTAAATCGGATTAAACAATTGTGGAGAGTCTTTCCTCCCTCCTTTGTGATTTGATTTAACAGCCTGGAGTGTGTTATCTCTGGGCCCAGTCACTTATCCATCGTGACTATTTTGTCAGCTCCAAATCCTTCCCTACATTTAACTCCAACTATGATCCCACATCCTCCTCTAGTCCACCTTCTTGCACTAACACCATCATTTTTAGAAACTATTGGAAATGTTTGATACCTCCTCAAAACGTCATCCTCCACAACTAGATTCTCCCTTCATCCCCAGTGATAGAACCTTGAAATATTGCTTTACTTTTCATAAACCCTGACTTTTTATATTATCCGCTGGCCTTGAACCTAATTCCCTTTTAACCACCTCCACCCTACATTTCATTGCCTGACTTTAAATTCCCTCAATATCGGCCTCAAACCAGGCCAGCGTCCTAGACTCAACTACTTCCAGCTGCTTCATCAGTGACCTTCGCTCCATCATAAGGTAAGAAGTGGGGCTGCTCGCTGGTGGTTGCAGTGTGATCGGCCCCATTCGCAATTCCTCCAATAATGAAGCAGTCCATGCCTGCATGCAGCAATACGTGGATAACATCCAGTTTTGGCTTGATATGTGGCAAATAATATTCGAACCAAACAAGTTTTTTTTTTTTAGTTCGTTTCATGGGATCTGGGCGTCGCTGGCAATGCCAGCATTTATTGCCCATCCCAAGTTACCCTTGAGAAGGTGGTGGTGAGCCGCCTTCTTGAACCGCTGCAGTCCGTGTGGTGATGGTATTTTGTTTCGTAGCGGTTAGTTACAACTGAGTGACTTGCTAGGCCATTTCAAAGGGCAGTTAAGATCAACCACATTGCTGTGGGTCTGGAGTCACATATAGGCCAGACCAGGTAAGGAAGGCAGATTTCCTTCCCTATAAGACATTAATAGAGTCATAGATAGATAGAGTCATCGAGTTATACAGCACAGAAAGAGGCCCTTCGGCCCATCGTGTCCGCGCCGGCCATCAAACCCAGTCTATTCTATTCCCATTTTCCAGCACTTGGTCCGTAGCCTTGTATGCTATGATGTTTCAAGTGCTCATCTAAATGCTTGTTGAATGTTGTGATGGTGCCTGCCTCTACCACCCTTTCAGGCAGTGAGTTCCAGATTCCAACCACCCTCTGGGTGAAAATGTTTTTCCTCAAATCCCCTCTAAACCTCCTGCCCCTTACCTTGAAACTATGCCCCCTGGTTATTGAGCCCTCTACTAAGGGGAAAAGTTCCTTTCTATTTACGCCCCTCATAATTTTGTACACCTCAATCAGGTCCCCACTCAGCCTTCTCTGCTCTAAGGAAAACAATCCCAGCCTGTCCAGTCTCTCTTCATAGCTGAAGCACTCCAGCCCGGGTAACATCCTGGTGAATCTCCTCTGCACCCTCTCTAATGCCATCACATCCCTCCTATAGTGTGGTGACCAGAACTGCACACAGTATTCCAGCTGTGGCCTAACTATCGTTTTGTGCAGCTCCATCATAACCTCCCTGCTCTTATATTCTATGCTGTACCCACCAGGTACATGGTACATACTCATGTGACTCGGCCAACGTTGTCTACCTCATACGTTGCAGGAAAGAATGCACCGCGGCATGGTACATCGGCGAGACCATGCAGACACTGAGACAACGTATGAACGAGCACCGCGCAACAATCGCCAGGCAGGATTGTTACCTCCCAGTCGGGGAACACTTCAGCAGTCAAGGACATTCAGCCTCGGATCTGCGGGTAAGCGTTCTCCAAGGCAACCTTAGAAACACACGACAACGCAAAATCATCGAGCAGAAACTGATAGCCAAGTTCCGCACTCATGAAGACGGTCTCAATCGGGATCTTGGGTTTATGTCACGATACATGACGTGATCCGGACTCGAGTCGTCGTTAGCTTGTTCACAGATGTGATTCCCAGTAAAAAAGTAAAAATTTTCCCAGTAAAAAGTAAAAAATGTTAAAGCTTTTCGTTTTACATACAGACGGCAGCTTTTGACACGTTAGAACCCCTGCGACTACACCTCATTGTCTCAGTTGTATCTTGCTATGTCTTTGATGTGGTACCTTCCTGGCTGACTTAATTAACTTTATCACACCTCGGCAGATAGTCAGGATGATTTAATTTATTGGTCTGCAATTGTAAAGTACACATGCTTTGTTTTCTATCTATATATGCTTTGGCGATTCTGTATCTAATTTACTTCACCTGAGGAAGGAGCAAATCGATAGCTCCGAAAGCTTGTGATTTCAAATAAAACTGTTGGACTATAACCTGGTGTTGTGCGACCTCTTAATCTTATATTCTATGCCTCGGCTAATGAAGGCAAATATCCCATATGCCTTCTCAACCACCTTATCTACCTGTCCTGCTGCCTTCAGGGATCTATGTACATGCACATCAAGTTCCCTCTGATCCTCTGTCCTTCCTAGGGTCCTACCATTCATTGTGTATTCCCTTGCCTTGTTAGTCCTCCCAAAATGCATCACCTCACACTTTTCAGGGTTAAATTCCATTTGCCACTGTTCTACCCATCTGACCAACCCGTCTATATCATCCTGTAGCCTGAGGCTTCCCTCCTCGCTATTTACCACTCTACCAATTTTCGTGTCATCTGCGAAGATCATACCTCCGACATTCATATCTAAATCATTAATGTACACTACAAACAGCAAAGGACCCAGCACCGATCCCTGCGGTACACCACTGGACACAGGCTTCCAGTCACAAAAACAACTTTCAACCATCACCCTCTGCCTCCTGCCACTAAGCCAATTTTGGATCCAATGTGCCAAATTGCCCTGGATCCCATGGGCTCTTACCTTCTTGACCAGTCTCCCATGCGGGACTGTGTCAAAAGCCTTACTGAAGTCCATGTAGAACACATCAACTGCACTAACCTCATCCACACACCCAGTCAACCACTCAAAAAATTCAATCAAATTGGTCAGACATGATCTCCCCCTGACAAAGCCATGCTGACTATCCTTGATTCATCCTTGCCTCTCCCAAGTGGAGACTAATTCTTTCCCTCAGAATTTTTTCCAATAATTTCCCTACCACTGATGTTAGGCTCACTGGCCTGTAATTCCCTGGTTTATCCTTACTACCCTTCTTGAATAATGGTACTATGTTAGCTGTTCTCCAATCCTCTGGCACCTCGCCTATGGCCAGAGAGGTTCTGAAAATTTGTGTCAGAGCCCCTGCAATCTCCTCCCTTGCCTCACACAGCAGCCTGGGATACATCTCATCTGGGCCTGGGGATTTATCCACTTTTAAGCCCGCTAAAACCACTAGTACCTCCTCCCTCTCAATACTAATTTGTAACAAGTATATCACAATCCCCCTGCCTGATTTCTATACCTACATCGTCCTTCTCCATAGTGAACACAGATGCAAAATATTCATTTAAAACCCCACCTACATCTTCTGGCTCTACACACAGATTGCCACTTTGGTCCCTAATGGGCCCTACTCTTTCCCTGGTTATCCTCTTGCCCTTAATATACTTATAAAACACCTTGGGATTTTCCTTTATTTTGCCCAGATGGGCTTTTAATGACAATCTGATAGTTTCATGGTTACCATTACTGATTCTAGCTTTTTATTCCAGATTTATTTAAGTCCCCAGATGCCATGGTGGGATTTGAACTCACGTCTCTGGATCATTAGTCCAGGCCTCTGGATTACTAGTCCAGTGACATTACCACTACGCTACCATTCCCAATGTCAGGCAAGGACCATCTCCAACAAGAGATACCATAGCCATATGCCATGACAGTCAATGACATTATCAACAAGTCCCCCACATCAAACAAAATAGAACTGGACCAGCCACATACATTCCCCATGTCTACAGGAGCAGGTCAGAGGCTGGGTATTCTGTGGCGAGTGGCTCACCTTGTGACTCCCCAAATTCTCTCCCCCACCTACAACACACGTCAGGACAGTGATGGAACACTTTCCATTTTTCTGGACGAGTGAAGTTGCAACAACACTGAAGATGCTCAACACCATCCAGGACAAAGCATTATGCTTGATCAGCACCCCATCCATTGGGTTAAACATTGACTCCCTCCACCATTGGCTTACCATGGTTGCAGATTACTGTCTACTGGATGCCCTCCAGTAAGTCAGCAAGGCATCTTCGACAGCACCTCCCATACCCACGACATCCACCACCTAGAAGGACAAGGGCACCAGGTGCGTGGGAACACCTTCGCTTCCAAGTTCTCCTTAAAGTCACATACAACCCTAATTTGGACATACAGCACCTCTCCTTCATTGTCACTGGATCAAAACCTTGGAACTCCCTACCTAACAGCACTGTGGGAGCACCGTCACCACATGGACTGCAGCGATTCAAGAAGGTGGCCCACCATCATCTATTGAATGGCAACTTGGTGTGGGCAATAAATGGGGGCCTTGCCAGCGACACACAGTCCCGAAAATTATTTTTTTAAATATATTTGCGTTCTATTTTTGGTTTTGACCGGGACAATTTTCTGCTCTTCTTGCCTTCACAGAAAAGGTCACAGCCATTCAAAGATGTTCTTCCCTCTGGAATCAGATATCTCTATCATTCTCCTCTCACCCTCGGCTCACTCGGGGTGACCTACTGCTCCCTGGCTTCAAACTATTGCTCAGGAAGACGATACTCTGAGTCACTGTCTCCATCCACCTTACAGTCCCCATCTATTGGACAGTTCCAGTACTCAGGGGCTCCCTCCACCTGTGACTGTGATGCCTCTCCAGATGGTCACTCACTTCCCTCTTTCTAATCAGCCCCTGTCCTGTTCCCTTTGTGAGCTGGAGGTTCTTGCACGAGATCTGGACCCTTTGTCAGGTCAGAAATTATATTGTAAATAATATTGTGTTGTTCTTACCTGTGTCCATTCTCATTCTTGTTGAAGATGTTGGATCTTCTCCCCTGGTTGGACCTTCAGCCATAGCGGTGACAAGCGTTCCCAGATTATGATGCTCTGTAATAACTATATTAATAGGAGGGTTAGATAGAAATATTAAAATAAGGAGAGCGCTGCCTTGTTAAAGATGATTTCAAGCCCCTTCTCCCCCCCATCAGTACACCAGCTGTTAGCTCTGGGATCGAGCATTTCCCAAGTGTTACGATCAACTCTCCACATCAGGAGTGACACAGACAGCTGCCCAGTGAAATCCAGTGAGTCCCGCTGATCTCCACAACCGAGTTCCAGACGGGCTCCCAACAGCCGAGACTCGCACATTGGTGAGATTTACTCACACAGTGCAGGCCAAAGCCAGCCTTATTCCTGAGGTAGAGAATATTCTGCAGGAAAATATGGAGCGAGTGATCATTGATGAATTCAATGATCCACCACTCGGTTTTACACAATGTGGCGCTATTGTATTTTTTATTCGCATATTTGTATTTATTAATTTTGATTTGAGTTTTGATATTAAAATCCAGTACTTTCCGAATATGATTTCTATCCATACACAATATACAGCTAGGTGTGATTACTCTGGTCTCTATGGGCTGTGACATTGTCCGTGTGTTCATGGAGATGTGTCCTGGTTGGTGCTTCTATTTGAATATATTGACCATATCTCTCCTGGTGTCAGCACCTGACTAATGAGCACTGTAGGAGGTGAGGACATTTACCGCTGTTCAACTAATATTAACATTAATGTATAATGTTATGAATTATGTCACTTTAAACAGTGAGGTGATGCACAGCATTGATTTGTGAAACATTTTCACTGGTTTTATCAATCTCAGGAATGGCCATGAATATACAAGTGGAAGATTTGCCTGCTGTTTTACAGTGAATATTCTCCACTTGTGCGCGTGTCTCGCTGTGTGTGCGCCCAGGTACGTGCGTCCAATCAAACTCTCAGTCAGCGTCCTTTCCTTTCCCCACTGGGGAAATGTAAAAGTGATTCAGTCTCCGATCAGAAATTTCTACAAACTATAGTTGAAGTTATTCTCCGGCATTAACTTATAACCAAGTTTGAGATCTTGTGAGATTTAGTTATCTGCTGTGTCACTCACGCTGACACTGGTACAATAAACACACAGCAACAACAACTTGTCCATCGAAACACATCGCAAGGTGCTTCACAGAAGCCAAGTACGACAAAAGATGGGCTCAGACTAAAGGGGGTAGAAGGAGACCAATTAAATACATATTTTGGTTCTGTCTTCACAAAGGAGGACACAAATAACCTCCCAGAGATGTCGGGGAACATAGGATCTAATGAGAGGGAGGAACTGAAAGAAATCATTATTTGTAGGGATATGGTGTTAGGGAAATTGGCGGGATTGAAGGCCGATAAATCCCCAGGGCCTGATAATCTACAGCCTAGGGTACTTAAGGAAGTGGCCCTAGAAATAGTAGATGCATTGCTGATCATCTTCCAACATTCTATAGACTCTGGAACAGTTCCCATGGATTGGAGGGTAGCTAATGTTACCCCACTATTCAAAAAAGGTGGTAGAGAGAAAACGGGGAATTACAGACCGGTAAGCCTGACATCGGTAGTGGGGAAAATGCTAGAGTCTATTATAAAAGATGGAATAGCAGAGCACTTGGAAAACAGTGACAGGATCGGACAAAGTCAACATGGATTTACAAAAGGTAAATCGTGCTTGACTAATCTACTGGAATTTGAGGATGTAACTGGTAGAATAGATAAGGGAGAACCAGTGGATGTGGTGTATTTGGACTTTCAAAAGGCTTTCGATAAGGTCCCGCATAAGAGATTAGCGTGTAAAGTTAAGGCACATGGGATTGGGGGCAAGGTATTAACTTGGATAGAGAACTGGTTGGCAGACAGGAAGCAAAGAGTTGGAATAAACGGGTCATTTTCCGAGTGGCAGGCAGTGACTAGTGGGGTACCGCAGGGATCGGTCCTTGGACCCCAGCTATTCACAATATATATTCATGATCTAGACAAGGGAACTAGATGTAATATCTCCAAGTTTGCAGATGACACAAAGCTGGGTGGGCGTGTGTGCTGTGAGGAGGATGCCAAGAAACTCCAGGATGATTTGGACAGCTTGGGTGATTGGGCAGAAGCATGGCAGATGCAATATAACGTGGGTAAATGCGAGGTTATCCACTTTGGTGTCAAAAACAGGAAGGCAGATTATTATCTGAATGGCAATAGACTGGGAGAATGGGGAAGGGCAATAGACTGGGAGAAGGGGAAGTGCAACGAGACCTGGGTGTCCTTGTGCAGCAGTCGCTGAAGGTAAGCATGCAGGTGCAGCAGGCGGTTAAGAAGGCAAATGGTATGTTGGCCTTCGTAGCGAGAGGGTTTGAGTACAGGAAGAAGGATGTCTTGCTGCAGTTGTACAGGGCCTTGGTGAGACCACACCTTGAGTATTGTTTGCAGTTTTGGTCGCCTTCTCTGAGGAAGGAGGTTCTTGCCATGGAAGGAGTTCAGCGAAGATTCACCAGGTTGATACCTGGGATGGCAGGAATGACGTATGAGGAGAGATTGGGTCGATTGGGCTTATACTCGCTGGAGTTTAGAAGAATGAGAGGGGATCTCATTGAAACTTATAAAATTCTGAAAGGACTGGACAGACTAGATGCAGGAAGGATGTTCCCGATGGTCGGGGAGTCCAGAACCAGGGGTCACAGTCTAAGGATAAGGGGTAAGCCATTTAGGACAGAAATGAGGAGGAATTTCTTCACCCAGAGAGTGGTGAACCTGTGGAATTCTCTACCACAGAAGGCAGTAGAGGACAATTCATTAAATATATTCAAGGAGTTGGATATATTTCTTAAGGCTAAAGGGATCAAGGGATATGGGGAGAAAGCAGGTACAGGGTACTGAGTTTGGATGATCAGCCATGATCGCATTGAATGGCGGAGCAGGCTCGAGGGGCCGAATGGCCTACTCCTGCTCCTATCTTCTATGTTTCTATGGTCAGAATGTTGGTCACAGCAGTGAGTTTCGGAGGGTTCTAAAGGAGGAGGGAGCTGGAGAGGTTTAGGTGGAGAATTGATGAGCATTGAGCCGGGACAGCTGAAGGCACAGCCGCCATAGATGGGGGGAGGAGAGGGTGAAATGCCACAAGAGGCCAGAGTCGGAGGAAGAGAGAGATCTTGGTGGTGGGGATTGTAGGGCTGGAGGAGGTTACAGAGACAGGAAGGGATTTAAACAACGATGGGACTTTTAAATCGGAGACGCTCGGGGAACCGGGAGCCAATGTAGGTTCACAAGCACAGGGATGATGAGTGAGCAGGGCTTTGAAGCTATTTCTCACCCCGCAGTCGCAGCTACATACACCACTGGCCCTGCCACGCACCAAACTGGCCCAGCCCCGCACACCTCCACTGACCCAGCTCCGACACCAACACTGTCCCAGCCCTCCGCACCCCACTGACCCAGCCCCCCGCACCCTACTGACTCAGCAGCACACCCCACTGACCCAGCCATCCGCACCCCACTGACCCAGCCATCCGCACCCCACTGACCCAGCCATAAGTAGCTTTTATGTGACCAAACGTTTGGTCAAAGAAGTAGGTTTTAAGGAGCGTCTTAAAGGAGCAGTGAGGTAGAGATGTTTAAAGAGGGAATTCCAGAGCTTCGGGCCTCCGCAGCTAAAGGCACGGCCACCAATGGTGGAGAGAAGGAAATCGGAGATGTCCAACAGGTCAGAATTGGAGCAGCGCTGGGATTTCGGAGGGATGTAGGACTGGAAGCAATTACAGACATAGGGAGGGGCAAGACCATGGAGGGGTTTGAAAACAAGGATGAGAATTATAAAATCAATGCAATGCCTGACCCGGAGCCAATACAGGTCAGCGAGCACAGGGATGACGGGTGAACGTGACTTGTTGAGAGTTAGAATACACGGAGCAGATTTTTGGATGAGTTCAAATTTATGGAGAGTATAAAAGGGAGGCCGGCCAGGAGAGCCTTGGAACAGTCAAGTCTAGAGGTAACAAAGGAATGGATGAGGGTATGAGCAACAGATGAGCTGAGGCAGGGTCAGAGACCGGCGCTGTTACGGAGCTGGAAGTAGACGGTGTTGGCTATGGAGTGGATATGTGGTCAGAAGCTCATCGTATGGTCAAATACGACAGCAAGGTTACCGATGCTCTAATTCAGCCTCAGACAGTGGGCAGGGAGAGGGATGAGTCGATGCCTAGGACCGAAGACAATGGCTAATGTTACCTTTCTACCTGTCCCACAGGTGCTGCTCACCCATGAGAATCCCTCCCACTGACACAGCTTGTTGATGCTTTTCATGCATCTCCACAACAGCAGGGTGCACTGTCTAGGAAACACGTACAATGGAAAGACTGGTCAATCTCTCAGGCCGAGGGGTTGGACGTCCAGCGGGTACAGGCGCGGGTCAGTGTGGCAGGGGTAGAGGCAGAGGAAAGAGAGGGGGAGGCAGGGGGCAGAGTGGGGACAGAGGTTAGGTCAGTGTGGCGAGGATAGAGGCAGAGGAAAGAGAGGGGGAGGCAGGGGGGCAGAGTGGGGACAGAGGTTAGGTCAGTGTGGCGAGGGTAGAGGCAGAGGAAAGAGAGGGGGAGGCAGAGTGGGAACAGGAATTTATTGCAGTCTGAACAGTCTCACTGACATTGTACAAGGGAGGAAACATAGTCATAGAGTCCTACAGCACAGAAAGAGGCCCTTCGGCCCATCGTGTCTGCACCGGCCATCAAGCCCTGTCTATTCTAATCCCATTTTCCAGCACTTGGTCCATAGCCTTGTATGCTATGATGTTTCAACTGCTCATCTAAATGTGTCTTGAATGTTGTGAGGGTTCCTGCCTCTACCACCCTTTCAGGCAGTGAGTTCCAGATTCCAACCACCCTCTGGGTGAAAAAGTTTTTCCTCAAATCCCCTCTAAACTTCCTGCCCCTTACCTCGAAACTATGTCCCCTGGTTATTGAGCCCTCGACTAAGGGGAAAAGTTCATTTCTATCTACCCGATCTATGCCCCTCATAATTTTGTGCACCTCAATCAGGTCCCCACTCAGCCTTCTCTGCTCTAAGGAAAACAACCCCAGCCTGACCAGTCTCTCTTCATAGCTGAAATGCTCCAGCCCAGGTAACATCCTGGTGAATCTCCTCTGCACACTCTCCAATGCAATCACATCCTGCCTATAGTGTGGCGACCAGAACGGCACACAGTATTCCAGCTGTGGCCTAACTAACGTTTTGTACAGCTCCATCATAACCTCCCTGCTCTTATATTCCATGCCTCGGCTAATGAAGGCAAGTATCCCATATGCCTTCTTAACCACCATATCTGCCTGTCCTGCTGCCTTCAGGGATCTATGTACATGCATACCAAAGTCCCTTTGATCCTCTGTCCTTCCTCGGGTCCTACCATTCATTGTGTATTCCCTTGCCTTGTTAGTCCTCCCAAAATGCATCACCTCACACTTTTCAGGGTTAAATTCCATTTGCCACTGATCTGCCCATCTAACCAACCCGTCTATATCGTCCTATAGCCTGAGGCTTCTCTTCTCGCTATTTACCACTCCGCCAATTTTCATGTCATCTGCGAACTTACTGATCATACCTCCGACATTCATATCTAAATCATTAATGTACAGAACAAACAGCAAGGGACCCAGCACCGATCCCTGCGGTACACCACTGGACACAGGCTTCCAGTCACAAAAACAACCTTCGACCATCTGCCTCCTGCCACTAAGCCAATTTTGGATCCAAAGTGCCACATTGCCCTGGATCCCATGGACTCTTACCTTCTTGACCAGTCTCCCATGCGGGACTTTGTCAAAAGCCTTACTGAAGTCCATGTAGACTACATCAACTGCACTACCCTCATCCACATACCTAGTCACCTCCTCGAAAAATTCAATCAAATTAGTTAGACATGATCTCCCCCTGACAAAGCCATGCTGACTATCCTTGATTAATCCTTGCCTCTCCAAGTGGAGACTAATTCTGTCCCTCAGAATTTTTTCCAATAATTTCCCTACTACTGATGTTAGGCTCACTGGCCTGTAATTCCCTGATTTATCCCTACTACCCGTCTTGAATAATGGTACTACGTTAGCTGTCCTCCAGTCCTCAGGCACCTCCCCTGTGGCCAGAGAGGAGCTGAAAATTTGTGTCAGAGCCCCTGCAATCTCCTCCCTTGCCTCACACAGCAGCCTGGGATACATCTCGTCTGGGCCTGGGGATTTATCCACTTTTAAGCCCGCTAAAACCTCCTCCCTCTCAATGCTAATTTGCTCAAGTATATCACAAAACCCTGCCTGATTTCTATGCGTATATCGTCCTTCTCCATAGTGAACACAGATGCAAAATATTCATTTCAAACCCCACCTACATCTTCTGGCTCTACACACAGATTGCCACTTTGGTCCCTAATGGGCCCTACTCTTTCCCTGGTTATCCTCTTGCCCTTAATATACTTATAAAACACCTTGGGATTTTCCTTTATTTTGCCCGCCAGTGTTTTTTCAAGCCCCCCTTCGCTCTCCTAATTTCTTTTTTTAAGTACCCCCCTGCACTTTCTATACTCCTCCAGGGCTTCCACTGCTTTTTAGTCCTTTGTATCTGCCAAAAGTCTCCCTTTTTTTCCCAATCCATTCTTGCATATCCCTTGACATCTAGGGTTCCCTGGACTTGTTCGTCCCACCCTTGACCTTTACGGGAACATGTTGGCACTGTACTCTCTCTATCTTTTGATATTAGAACATACATCTCTTCTAATATCAAAACCAACTTCTAATATTACTAACAGCAAAATACTGGAGATGCTGGAAATATGACATAAAAGCTGAAGATACTGGAAACACTCAGCGGGTCAGGCAGTGTCTGTGGGGAGGGGACGGTGGGGTTAACGGTTCAGGTCAATGACCTTTCCTGAGAATGGGTTCAGGATCTGAAACATTAACCCCACCTTCCTCTCCCCACAGTCGCTGCCTGACCCACTGAGTGTTTCCAGCATTTTCAGCTTTTATTTCTAATATTACTTACAGATACATAGATACATAGAAGATAGGAGCAGGAGTAGGCCATCCGACCCTTCGAGCCTGCTCCGCCATTCAATGAGATCATGGCTGATCCTCCAATTCAGTATCCCGTCCCCGCCTTCTCTCCATAACCCTTAACCCCTTTTGCCTGTAGAAATATATCTAATTCCCTCTTAAATATATTTAATGAGCTGGCGTACACTGCCCTCTGTGGCAATGAGTTCCACAGGTTCACCACCCTCTGAGTGAAGAAATTCCCCCTCATTTCTGTCCTAAATGGTTTAGCCCTTATCCTTAAATTATGTCCTCTAGTTCTGTTCTCACCCGCCAAGGGAAACATTCCTTCTGCATCTAGTCTGTCTAGACCTGTCAGAATTTTATACACTTCTATGAGGTCCCCTCTCAATCTTCTAAACTCCAGTGTGTACATCCCTAAACTACATAGTCTCTCCTCATAGGTCAATCCCGCCATTCCTGGTATCAGCCTGGTGAATCGCCGCTGCACCCCCTCCATGGCAAGAACATCTTTCCTCAGATGAGGCGACCAAAACTGTACACAGTACTCGAGGTGTGGTCTCACCAGTGCCCTGTACAGCTGCAGCAAGGTATCCCTGTTCCTGTATTCCAACCCTTTTGCTATGAAGGCCAGCATACCGTTTGCCTTCTTGACCGCCTGTTGCACCTGCATGCTCGCCTTCAGTGACTGGTGTACAAGAACACCCAGGTCTCTCTGTACTTCCCCCTCTCCCAATTTATTGCCATTTAAATAATAATTTGCCCTCCCGTTCCTGCACCCAAGGTGGATAACTTCGCACTTGTCCACATTATAGTGCATCTGCCATTTATCCGCCCAAATCGCTCTGGAGCTTCCTGGTCTCCTCCTCTGAGCCCACCCCCCCTCCTAGTTTAGTGTCGTCTGCAAATTTGGAAATGCTGCATCCGACTCCCTGATCCAGGTCATTAATGTAAATTGTGAACAGCTGGGGACCCAGGACAGATCCCTGTGGTACCCCACTTGTTACTGCCTGCCATTCAGAAAATGAGCCGTTTATTCCAACTCTCTGTTTTCTATCTGACAGCCAGTTCTCTATCCACGTCAATACTTTCCCCTTTATCCCATGAGCTTCAATTTTCCATGCTAATCTTTTATGTGGGACCTTGTCGAAGGCCTTTTGGAAGTCCAGGTACACCACATCTACTGGCTCTCCCCCATCTATTTCACCAGTTACTCCCTCAAAAAATTCCAATAGATTAGTCAAGCACGATTTACCCTTTGTAAATCCATGTTGACTCTGTCCTATCCTGTCCCCATTTGCTAAGTGCTCCGCTATTTCATCCTTAATGATGGACTCCAGCATTTTGCCCACAACTGATGTAAGGCTTACAGGTCTTTTTTTACTCATTCCCATTTCAGACTATATTCTGTGTTTTACTTGGTTTGGGTTCTCACCATTTCAGAATACACTGGGAATCTGAGGCTCGCTGTGTATCCGACGTTGATTTTGGAAGCACATTCCCTGCTTGCTTTGACCGGTGTTGTTCTACTTCTGTATTGTGTGTGTCTGTGACCAATGAAACAGGAGGCAAACACTCACCCGGCGTTTAATGTCTTCACCGTCCCCAGTACTAAACACTGGGGATGTCCAAAGGTAATGAAGCTGTGCTCAGCATTCACTATCTGACAATACCCCAGACCCGCTGGTCACAGGCCATGCTGATTTTTGAGGTTTGTCTCTGCATTGTGTTCAATGAATTGAGTATAATTAGTTTCTCTGTTCAATCTTTCCCGTGATTTTTCACCAGATCTGAGCTATTTTAACACGGAGATTTGATGGTGTCGGTGTGAGTTCAGCCCCACCTAATAAACAGACATGTGCCCATCTGCTGGGCTCTGCTGCAGACTGGAGTCACCTCTCAGATCAAATTCCTTTACTCTAAAATACACAAGATTCAGTGTGACTGTGTGTTTAGAGACAGAAACTGATCTCACTTCACATCCCAGTGCACAACCTCATGCTAGATAATTGTGCTCAGTGTTCAGACTTTCCCAGTCTCATTCTCACCATTTCCTGCCTTACCCTGTAACCATTGTGGACTGTCAACAGGACCACTGTGTATCTGATTCAATGGGACTCTCTCTGACCTTTCTCCCCAGTCCATCCCCAGGACCAGTGTGTATCTGAGTCAATGGGACTCTCTCTGACCTTTCGCCCCAGTCCAACTCCAGGCCCAGTGTGTCTCTAAGTCAATGGGACTCTCTGACCTTTCTCCCCAGTCCATCTCCAGGACCAGTGTGTATCTGAGTCAATGAGACTCTCTCTGACCTTTCTCCCCAGGCCATCTCCAGGACCAGTGTGCATCTGAGTCAATGGGACGCTCTCTGACCTTTCTCCCTGGTCCATCTCCAGGACCAGTGTGCATCTGAGTCAATGGGACTCTCTCTTACCCTTTTCCCCAGTCGATCTCTGCAAGCTCTTTGAAACGGAAGGGTTCTCTCTGGTTGGTGCTCTCACAAACCTGTGCTAGTTCACCTGCTGTTGTTCCTCAGACTACAATTCCTGTTTACTCCACCTGTACACATTTCTGAATCACACAGTCATTCCCCGGGAGGGGGGAGGGGCGGAGGAGGGGCCGGAGAGCGGAATAAGGTCGATGATCAGCCAGGATCTGATTGAATGGTGGAGCAGGCTCGGGGTCGGGTCACCCACTCCTGCTCCTGATGTTCTGAGAGAGATGGATTGTTTGATCTGATTGAATGTTGGAGCAGGCTCGGGGCCGGGTCACCTACTCCTGCTCCTGTTCCTGATGTTCTGAAGGAGCTGGAAAGTGGGCCTGGGGAGGATCGCTCTCTGTCGGCCGGCGGGGACAAGATTCCTTCTGTGCTGTAAATGTCTCTGATTCTCTGATCCCCAAACTCACCCGCACCATCGCCGCCCGCCCAGTCTCTGATCCGGCTCCATCCGCCGCTCCTCAGTCCGGTTCCCAGCGGCTCCCCGGTAACTCGGCCATTTTATCTCCGGGACCGTTTCTTCCTCAAGGAATTTTACTTCCTCCGGGGACTAGACTGGGGTGGGGTCAGTACCGAACATGCGCACTGCGGCCACAGTGTCCACAAGAGCAACAAATAACGTCGATCACTGAGCTCGTCTCTTCTATTGGATGTGACTCATAGATTGACTGCAGTATACAACCAATAGGAGCCCGGACCGCCACAGGGCCCCGCCCAGTGTGCTGAAGGGCCGCTGTCGCGCCGGGGTCACGTGTCTCCTGACATGTCCTCCCGCGCGGCCGTTCAACCGCCTCAGCGCGAGCGCGGGAGCGCGCGCATGACGTCATAGCTTCTCCCACAGCGGCTGCCGTTCCTGAGGGTCGGGGCCACTCCCAGTGCGCCTGCGCCAGACTCACTCTTAAGGAATCCCTCACTCTGTCAGTGCTGGTACTGGTCCCACTCCTGCAGTATTAACAGTGAGTCTTATCTCACAGCACTGGTGAATCCCTCACTCTGTCAGTCTGAACCGCCCCCTCTCTCAGACTGAACCGCCCCCTCTCTCAGACTGAACCGCCCCTCTCTCAGACTGAACCGCCCCTCTCTCAGACTGAACCCCCCTCTCTCAGACTGAACCGCCCCCTCTCTCAGACTGAACCGCTCCCTCTCTCAGACTGAACCGCTCCCTCTCTCAGACTGAACCGTCCCCTCTCTCAGACTGAACCGCTCCCTCTCTCAGACTGAACCGTCCCCTCTCTCAGACTGAACCACCCTCTGTCTCAGACTGAACCGTCCCCTCTCTCAGGCTGAACCGTCCCCACTCTCAGACTGAACCCCCCTCTCTCAGACTGAACCACCCCCTCTCTCAGACTGAACCACCCTCTGTCTCAGACTGAACCGTCCCCTCTCTCAGACTGAACCGTCCCCTCTCTCAGACTGAACCACCCCCTCTCTCTGACTGAACCCCCCCTCTCTCAGTCTGAACCGTCCCCTCTCTCAGACTGAACCACCCTCTGTCTCAGACTGAACCGTCCCCTCTCTCAGACTGAACCCCCCCTCTCTCAGACTGAACCGTCCCCTCTCTCAGTCTGAACCACCCCCTCTCTCAGACTGAACCACCCTCTGTCTCGGTCTAATCCGCTCCCTGTCGTTTCACTGTCTCAGAACAAAAATAGAAATTTCGGTAGCTCCTTTAATGAATTAAAATGTCTCGAGCGTAATCTGAAAAATCATTGACTCCAAGTCACGTAAGGAGATATTCGGACAGGTGACCAAATGCTTGTTGACAGAGGGAGGTTTTAAAGAGAGTCTTAAAGGAGGAGAGAGAGGCGGAGAGGGAATTCCAGAGCTTAGGGCCCAGGCAGCTGAAGGCCAATGTAGTTATGAAGGAAATCGGGGATGTACAAGAGACCAGAATTGTAGGAGCGCAGAGATCTCGGAGTGTTGTAGGGCTGGAGGAGGTTACCGAGATAGGGAGGAGGGAGGCCATGGATGAGAACTTTAAAATCGCGGCGTTGCTGGACCGGGAGCCAATGTAGGTCAGTGAGCACAGGGGTGATGGGTGAACAGGGAGCGGCACTGAATACCATCCAGTCACATGAGAGAAGTGACCATGGAGACATCATTTCCTCCCCATTCAAGGACACCTTCATTCAGCAGTTAAATGGTTAATGTGTTGGCCCTTCGAGGCGGCTCGCCCTCCCCGCACTGAAACACCAGACACTGGCTCGGAGGTGTTGGTCTGAAAGATCAAACAGCAGGAATCCGTGGAACGGTTCATAAAGACCCAGATAGAGGCGTTACAATTCATTCCTAGAGCTGGGTCTCTCTTATTGGGATAATACTTCATAAAGAATTGTTTTTAACTAACTTTGTTCTTAATTAAACGAGTTATCAAACCGGTTCGATTAGTATTTTGAAACAGTAGCTTCCAGTCAGAGGGCGGAGATGTGGCTCAAATCTCAAATAACAAGGATCAGCTCCAATTACCAAACTGTGATTGGCAGGAAGAAAACCAGGAACAGCCTCCTGATTGGTGGCAATGAGTTTACAAACACTCGCACCCAGAAATTCAGGTCGGAGGCTTCCCGCGGGTGCAAGCCCCTGACCTGCACTTACCTAGCACGCCTGCCGTTGTGCTGTGGGCCCGCGTGGAATTCCGATCCTGGGCCTCCTCCAGCTGCCGGTGTGCATTTTATTTTAGAGTAAAACTGTTCCCAACGCCAGAGAACGTGCACTGACAGGCGGTGGTGTTGTCACGCTAAGGGATTTATCCAAACATGAGGAAAGGGTCGAGCAGCTGTTTGGATTTAGTAGCGGTTGCCCCTTGGCTGGTGTAGAATCAGACATTGCTATACGTAAGCGTGCGTTGCTCTGGCCAGCTATATGTTAAAAACTGTTAGGTGTGTGTTGAATATCAGCTTCACCTTTGCAAATGTTTACTGTTTCCTTTCCACAGGTGGACAGCATACCTCTGACACACGGGATGAGCAGTGCGTTGAGTCTGCGGCCGCAGAGGGCATTGGGGAAGGGGGTTACTGATACAGTGGGAGCAGTGAGTGAGGTGGTGGAGGAGCAGGAGCAATTTGCGCTTTGTCAGCTAGTGGAAGAGGAGGGTATGGACCCTGGGTTGCTGCACAGGCCCTCTCCATCTCCTGGCCCCTCTGGCTCTGTGCGAGGCACCGATGACTGTAGTTCCACAGACAGACACCAGCCTGATACTGCAGAGCAGGTGGGAGAAGCAGAAAGACATTCAACAGAACGGAATGACTTACAAGCTCAGGTGCAACAGATTGAAGGGTTGAGGCAATCGATGTGTTCTCTTACTGAGAAGAAAGTTGACTCTCTCGCCTCCATCAGGCAGGGAATTGATGATCTTGGTAAAGATGTTAACATGTCACTTAATGAGATAGTATTGCAGTTGCAAAAACCAGATGTTAATATGGGGCTTAATCATGTAGTATTGCAATTGCAAAAACAAGATACGGCGCTTAAACAGATAGTATTGCAGTTGCAAAAACAAGATCATGTTACAGTGGCGCTTAATCAAATAAATGAGTCTCTCGTTCGACTCTTGCAGTTGCTTGAACCACTTTCTGCTGCCATTACTTTGACTCCCGCAGAACCGCCCTTACCTGCTCCCAGCGCAGAAACAGTGCGGGCCCAAGAGCCAGCTGCTCCGCCAGTCGTGATGCAAGCAAACGTTGCCTTGCAGCAGCAGCAACCCTGTCAGGAGCCAATTGCTGAAGGGCCAGAGATTGTACACAGGGGCCTTTCACTTGGCAGCAGAGGGCTCCGGTCACGGGGAGGGGGAAAGCGCAGGAGACAGTAGGTGTCACCTTTTGCATAATCCACCTCCTTTGACCCTCAGGCACAGATGCGAGGGGGCAAATCGTTCAATTGTTTAATTTTTCATTTTATTTAAATATTAAATGTTGTCGTTGCTTTTTTTATTGAAATATATATTTGTGACTGAAAGTGTATGTAACCTTTTCGTTTAAAAAGTACAGCCTCTCGTCACTTTTAGAAAAAAAATTCAACTTTTTTATTTGCAAAAATATTTTAAATTACAACTGTTTGAAATTTAGAAAATAGCTAGTTTCCATCTTGAATGTCTTTATTGCACTAAGAAACAAAAAAAGTCACTTTAAACTGTTTACAAATTTTATTCTAAACTATTATGTTTGCGAATGTTTGAAAAGTAGAAAATAGCTAGTTAAGATTTAAAAGTTATAAACTATGTACATCAAAACTGAACCTCAAAAGCCTTTGATGCTGCAATAAAAGTTCACTGTTTCACTTTAAATTGTGTCTGTTCCTTTCTTTGCCTTGCTGGGGAGGGAGAGGTACAAGGCGACACTACCTCGTGAAGGTGTTGGCTACTAGCAGTTCCCGAGCAGCCTTACTTTCAGCAGCAATTGGCTCCTCCCCATCAGGCCTGGCCACAGGCACATCGGCATCGTTCACGTCCTCCATTTCAGCAGGGAGCTCCTCTGCGGGGTTAAGGGTCAGTCCTTCCCGCAGGGCAAAGTTATGCAAAGCACAACAGGCCACCACAATCTTTGCCACTTTCTGAGGAGAATACTGCAAGGTCCCCCCTGACCTGTCCAGGCACCGGAAGCGTGATTTCAGAAGTCTGATTGTCCTCTCCACCACTTGCCGTGTGGACACGTGTGCCCGGTTGTATCTCTCCTGAGCCTCATTATTGATCTTGCGGTAGGGAGTCATCAGCCATGGTCTTAGCGGGTAGCCCTTGTCGCCCAATATCCATGCGGATCCTAGAGGCAATGCGCTGAGGGCGCCATATAAGTTCGAGTTATGGAGGACGAAGGAGTCATGATTACTTCCCCGGTGCTCTGCATTCACGTTTAGGATCCTGAGTTGCGCATCACTGACTATCATGACATTCAATGAATGAAACCCCTTCCTGTTGATGTATGTCACAGGTGCACCCAGTGGTGCCTTCAATGCAACATGGGTTCCATCAATGGCCCCAATCACGTTGGGGAATCCAGCAATGCTATAAAATGCAAGGGCCATCTCCTTTTGATGGCGAGTGGACAAGTCAAAGTCAATGAACTCTGAAGCCCTACGGAAAATGGCATCTGTGACCTGGTGAATGCAGGCCCTCGCAGCATTCTTGGAGATGTTGTTAATGTTACCGGTCCTTGACTGATATGACCCACTTGCAAAGAAGTTCAGTGCTGTGGTTACCTTCATATTCATTGACAAGGCAGTGACGGTCTTCGAGCGTGTTTGAAGGTCCTCCTTTAACATGTCACATAGTCGGCCGATTGCCTCTTTACTGAAGCGCAGCCTCCTCACACACAACTCCTCCGACAGCATCTCAAATGACAGCCTCTCCCTGTACACTCTCTGGGGTGGGTAGTAGTTTCTCCTGATCTGGAGACGGTTATGGTTCCTCAGTCTTCTTTCTTGTTCCCTGGCGTTTCCAATTCTCTGAAGCAAAATCGCACCGAGGATCAGGGCAACATCCTCAAAGGGCATGTTTCTCCCTCACAGGCTTCCTCTTTAAACAGATAAAGTATTTGTAAGGAAAAAATGGAAAGAGTTGTAAAAGTAATTTTAATAAAGTGAGTGGCTAGAAAATCAAGTGGGGCTATAATGGGAAACGTGCGGTATCGGATCGGGCACACCTCATACCTGCCTGATCAATATCACGTGGGGCTCTGGTGTGAAACGTGCGGTATCGGATCGGGCACACGTCATACCCGCCTGATCAATATCACGTGGGGCTCTGGTGTGAAACGTGCGGTATCGGATCGGGCACACGTCATACCCGCCTGATGAATATCACGGCCCGAGATGATTTTCCAATAACTAACATTTTCAGAAAGTCATACATACATACTTAAAGGAATATAATTGATATTTTCTTTTTTTAAACTTTTGTAAATATTACAGAATTCATTTTTAAACAGTCATTTTCACATTTAAGAAAAAATATAATTCAATAAGGTCTTGCACACAGCAAGAGTTGCTCCTTATAACTACACAACTCAAAACATATTCCAAACCCGTTTTTTACAAATTTTTAAAGTTGGAAACTTACCTCAGACTTTCTGAAAAGAACTTTGCTCCCTTTCACAATTAAAAATATTCTGTTTAGTAGCCCCACTGCTGAAAGAGTTCTTCCTGATTGTCCAGGAGCTTCTGCCAAGGCTGTACGCCTGCTTTTTCCACGCGCAGCTGCTAGGGACTTACCCGCACTGCACCAACTGAGAAAAACACGGAAGTTCCAGGTCTACGCGCTGCCTCTCCTGCGCAAGCGGTTGACCTGTGAACCCCTTCCTTCAAGAGAGCGGAAGTTCCGGTTTCCAGCGCTTGCGCGAAATCGGCACTTCCGTTGGCCCTAAGGGTGAGTACACAGCGCGTACACAGCCGCGGGGAACGGAATTTCAGTGCCTTTAAATTTGCAGCCGGTGTCCAGTGTCTAACTTTAATCTCCCTGTTTAAAGCCGGTGTCTCCCGGTGAGATCGATGGGCCAGAAATTCGGGTCGGAGGCTTCTCGCGGGTACAAGCCCCCGACCTTCACTTACCTAGCGCGCCTGCCGTTGTGCTGTGGGCCCGCGTGGGATTCCGATCCTGGGCCTCCTCCAGCTGCCGGCGCACAGTGCTCGCGTATCCCAGGGGCGCAGTTACTTCGAAGCGTCCCCTGGGATCACGTGGGCCATGGAGAGCCAATCGGAGCAGGGCATCTCCATTCATAGATTTGACAGGAAGACCTGTCAAATCTATGAATAGAGATCGGCCCCAAAACCTAAGTAAAACTTAAAATAAATTAAAAAAAACATCACATTTTTAAAATAACTATAAATTACATAAATTAACTATTTTAAACAATAATTTACATTTTTGAAAAAATTAATTACAGTTTTTAACGGGGCTAAAAATAAACTTACCTTTCGTTAAAGTATTTAAAAAAGATAAACCTGTGGGGAAAATGTTATAATTTTAGTTAATTCCCCACTTACCTTGTTAAAAGCAGGCCTTGACTGACCCTCACTCCAAAACCTGTAAAAACCGGAAGTTCGCTGCGCGCGCGCGGCCTCTCCCGCGCACGCGGTTGACCCTTCAACCCCTTCTTTCACCAGACCGGAAGTTCCGGTTTCCCGGGCATGCGCAGTGGAATCTCCGAGCAGAATGCGGCTTTTCACCAGAGGGTGAAACTCGGGCCCAAATCTCAACAACAAGGATCAGCTCAAATGATCAAACTGTGAGTCGCTCCGTGAAAACCAGCCATTGGCTGCAGTGAATGTCCACAGACGGAGCTTGCAGAGAGACGGAGAATCCCGGGGACCAGGGTAATGTGAATGGAGCTCTGAACCTGTATTCTGTCTCACTCGGCATTGATTCTTTACTCTACCCGTTTAAAGCCGGGCTCTCCCGGGGAGATTCTGTTCCACGGGCCGCTGTGGTCAATCCATTCCCGGGCGGCTATCGCCATTCTCTGTGTCCGCTCGGACAGTGACCGAGGACGGTCTGTCCAACACTGGGGCCCTCGGCTCAACCTGCTCCCGTTCCCCACCATCCCTCTCATTGTTCAGAGGGGTCGAGCGAGAGTGACCTGGAACACGGGCTCCACAGTGTCCGCCAATCCTAGGCTGGTCAGGCAGACAGTGGTGGGATTGTGGAAGGAGTTTAATGTAACACAATGTGGGACAATACACTCTGGATTGAAGGGTTACAGACTGGAATACAGCGTGAATAGGGAATGACTGGGAGAGGGTCACACGGAGTTCACTCTAGATACAGAAATCACTAAACCTTGGATTCCAGCTCTAAACAACACTCGAGGTCACTGCAGTTGTTCAGTGAGCTGGAACTCGGTGTGTTGAGCTTGGGACGCCTGTCCCAGGAAGGACAGATTGTCTCTGGAGGGAGTCCGGCTGGAATTGTTCAGGGTGAGAGCTGAGATGAAGGGACTGAGCAATGATGAGAGTCTTGGTTAACTTTAGTAAAATGGTTAAACATAAAGTGAGAGGAAATCCTATTAAAAATGAGTTAAACTGTCTGTACAGCAGTGCACACAGTGTCCGCAATAAGACAGGGGAGCTGGAGGCAATCATACGTCGTGAGGAACCAAACATAATCGTGATTACTGAGACATGGCTACAGAAAAATCAGGACTGGGAATTAAACATTGCACGGTATAACATATTTAGAAAAGATAAAGGGGGTGTGGAGTATCTGTACTTATTAGGGATAACATAATGGCAGTAGATACAAGTGGCGCAGATATCAGCAAGACAAAATAGAATCCATATGGATAGAGATAAGATAATAAAGGATCAATCACACTAATAGGTGCAGTCTACAGACCACCTAATAGTGGAAGGAGGTGGAGGAAGAAATATGCAGACAAATTAGGGAAATTAGTAAAAAACAGAATAATAGTCATGGGGAATTTCAACTACCCCGATATTAATTGGACAGAAGAGGTAGGTAAAGGGGATAAGGGAATGGAGTTCCTACAATGTGTACAGGACTCTTTTCTAACCCAATATGTAAAAAGCCCAACCAGGGAGAATTCGATATTGGATCTAGTAATGGGGAATGAACCAGAGCAGATAAGAGAAGTAAAGGTAGGGGACCATCTAGGCAATAGTGACCATAATATAATATGCTTTAAGATGATAATTGAGAAGGACACAAGTATGATGAAAACCAGGTTAATAGATTGGGTAAAAGTTGATTTTGAGGGGCTGAGAATAGAACTTGGGAAACAAAAATGGGCAACAATATTTGCAAGCAATGATGCAGAATAGCAATTGGAAACATTAATGGGAAACATTTGAAATGGTTTTCAACAGAGTGCAGGAAAAATATATTCCGCTAAAAGGAAAGAACAAACTAAACAATAATGAGACTCCGTGGATGAATAAAGCCATAAGGGCACAATTGAGGGTAAGGAAAGAGGCATACATTAAGTACATAGACAGCAGGGGAGTGCATGATGAGAGAGAATACAAAAAGATTAGGAGAGAAGTCAAAAATCAATTCGGGAGGCAAATAGGAACTATGAAATTAAATTATCAGGGACCAAACAGTAAAATATTTTATAGGCACATCAATAAAAAATGGAAGGTTGGGATGGGAATACGGCCATTAAGGGATAGTCAGGACAATACCACAGGTAACGATAGAGAGATGGCAGAAATATTAAATAATTATTTTGCTTCAGTATTTCCCAGGGAGATAGAACAGGTGGACATGACATTGGATGATGAGATTAGAAATGATAGAAGTGAATTTAAAATAATAAATGTGATATATTAAATAAATTAATCAAACTCAAAGAGGATAAAATCCCTGGTCTGGATGGATTACATCCACGCATTTTAAAAGAATCCTAGGGAAGAGATAGCAGAGGCATTATTACACATATTTAATAATTCGTTAGAAAAAGGTATAGAGCCAGAGGACTGGCGGATAGCTAACATAATACCAATACTTAAGAAGGGGGATAGAACATGTCCAGGGAATTATAGACCAGTCAGCTTAACATCGGTGGTAGGAAAAATAATGGAATCCCTACTAAAGGAGAAAATAGAACATCTAGAAACCAAAAATAATAATGAATATACAACATGGGTTTCAAAAGGGAAAGTCCTGCTTGACCAACCTTATTGAATTTTTTGGAGAGGTAACCGAGAGAGTAGACAATGGTAATGCAGTAGATGTAATTTATCTGGAATTTCAAAAGGCCTTCGATAATGTACCCATAATAGACTGATGAACAAGGTCAGCGACTGCGGAGTCAGGGGACAAGTAGCAGAATGGATTGCTGGCTGGCTTCAGGGCAGAAAGCAGAGAGTAGGAGTAAAGGGTAGCTATTCACAGTGGCAGAAGTGGTGTTCTACAAGGATCAGTGCTGGGACCACTGCTGTTCACAATTTACATTAACAATTTAGACTTGGGAATCAAAAGCACAATTTCTGAATTTGCAGTTGATGCCAAATTGGGCGGGGCGGGGGGTGTTGGTCATTACTGAGGAGGACTGCAACAAGATACAGGAGCACATTAATAAACTTGCTGAATGGGCATATAATTGGCAAATGAAGTTCAACACCGATAAATGGGAGGTATTACATTATGGTAGGAAGAATAGTGAGGTCACATCACTTGGAGGGTAGAGGAACAAAGGGATCTAGGAGTACAAATCACTAGAAGTTGCGACACTGGTTAGCAAGGCCTTAAACCCTAGTTCTTGGTTTGCTTTTTTTTATTTCTAGAGGTATAGCATTAAAAAGTAAGGAAGTTATGCTAAACCTGTATCGAAGCTTGGTTAGACCACACTTGCAGTACTGCGTACAGTTCTGGTCGCCATGTTATAAAACGGATATAGAGGCACTGGAGAGGGTGCAGAGATGATTTACAAGGATGATACCAGCAATGCGAGGGTATACATATCAGGAAAGGATGAACAGGGTCTCTTTTTTTCCTTGAAAAAAGAAGGGTCAGGGGTGACCTAATAGAGGTATTTAAAATAATGAAAGCTTTTGAAAGTGGAAACATTCTCTCTGTATCCACTCTTTTCGGAGGAGCATAACTAAAGGCCATCAATCAAAGATAGTCACCAAGCAATCCAACATGGAATTAAGAAGAAACTTCTTTACCCAAAGAGTGGCGAGAATGTGGAACTTGCTGCCACAGGGAGTGGTTGAAGTGAAAAGTATAGATGCATTTAAGGGGAGGCTAGACAAGCATATGAGGGAGAAGGGAATAGAGGATTATGCTGATCGATTTCGATGAGGAAAGGCGGGAGGGGGCTCGAGAGGAGCATTAAAGACGGCATAGCCTGTTTGGGCCGAATGGCCCGTTACTGCGCCTGTATATCCGATGTAATCCGATGTATGTGATCCTCTTGTCTCTCGCTCTCCAACACGGGGACAGTTCAGTCTGAGTGTTCCTGCACTGAGCCACAGTTAATGCTGGTTCTGATTGTTGAATATTCTGATTAAGATGCCTCACTTATCGCTAGAAACCTTCCTGCCCTGCCCCGCACAGCCAAACACAGCCCGCCTCTGTCATAAAGGGAGAGGGAGGTAGACCCATTGACTCAGATACACACTGGTCCTGGAGATGGACCGAGGAGAAAGGTCAGAGAGAGTCCCATTGACTCAGATACATAGAAACATAGAAAAATAGGAGCAGGAGTAGCCAATTCGGCCCTCCGAGCCTGCTCCGCCATTCAATATGATCATGCCTGATCCTCTATCTCAATAGCATATTCCCGCTCTCTCCCCATACCCCTTGATGCCTTTTGTGTCTAGAAATCTATCTATCTCCTTCTTTCAATATATGCAGTGACTTGGCCTCCACAGCCTTCTGTGGTAGAGAATTCCACAGGTTCACCACCTTCTAAGTGAAGAAATTTCTCCTCATCTCAGTCTTAAATGTCCTACCCCGTATCCTGAGACTGTGACCCCTCGTTCTAGATACCCCAGTCAGGGGAAACATCCTCCCTGCATCCGGTCTGTCTAGCCCTGTCAGAATTTTAAACGTTTCAATGAGATCCCCTCTCATTCTTCTAAACTCTTGTGAATACAGGCCTAGTTGACCCAATCTCTCCTCATACGACAGTCCTGCCATCCCAGTAATCAGTCTGGTGAACCTTTGCTGCACTCCCTCTATGGCAAGTATATCCTTTCTTGGGTAAGGATACCAAAACTGCACACAGTACTCCAGGTGTGGTCTCACCAAGGCCCTGTACAACTGCAGTAAGACATCCTTGCTCATGTACTCAAATCCTCTTGCAATGAAGGCCAACATACCATTTGCCTTCCTAACTGCTTGCTGCAACTGCATGTTTGCTTTCTGTGACTGGTGTACAAGGACACCCAGGTCCCTTTGTACATCAACATTTCCCAATCTATCACTATTTAAATAATACTCTGCCTTTCTGTTTTTCCTACCGAAGTGGAAAGCTTCACATTTATCCACGTTATACTGCATCTGCCATGTATTTGCCCACTCACTCAACTTGTCTAAATCGCCTTGAAGCCTCTTTGCATCCTCCTCACAACTCACAATTCCACTTAGGTTTGTGTCGTCAGCAAACTTGGAAATATTACATTTGGTTCCCTCATCCAAGTCATTGATATATATTGTGAATAGCTGGAGCCCAAGCACTGATCCCTCTGGTACCCCCACTAGTCACCACCTGCCACCCCGAAAAAGACCCATTTATTTCTACTCTCTGTTTCCTGTCTGTTAATCAATTTTTAATCCATGCCAGTATATTACCCCCAATCCCATGTGCTTTAATTTTGCACACTAACCTCTTATGTGGGACTTTATCAAAGGCCTTCCGAAAATCCAAATTAACCGCATCCACTGGTTCTCCCTTATTTATTCTACCAGTTACATCCTCAAAAATCTCCAGTAGATTTGTCAAACACGATTTCCCTTTCATAAATCCATGTTGACTTTGTCTAATCCCGTTGATATTTTCTAAGTGTCCAGTTATCACATCCTTTATAATAGTCTCTAACATTTTCCCTGCTACTGATGTTCGGCTATCCGGTCTGTAGTTCCTTGTTTTCTCTCCCTCCTTTTTTAAATAGTGGGGTTACATTTGCCACCCTCCAATCTGCAGGAACTCTTCCATAATCTATAGAATTTTGGAAGATGACAACCAATGCATCCACTATTTCAATGGCTACCTCTATTAGTACTCTGGGATGCAGATTATCAGGCCCTGGGGATTTATTGGCTTTCAGTCTCATTAATTTATCCAGCACTATTTTTTACTAATACTAATTGCCTTTAATTCTTCCTTCTCACTAGACCCTTCGTTCCCTAGCATTTCTGGAAAGTTATTTGTGTCCTCTTCCATGAAGACAGAACCAAAGTATGTGTTTAATTGCTCCGCCATTTCCATAGTCCCCATTATAATTTCTCCCGTTTCTGACTGTAAGGGACCTACATTTATTTTCACTAATCTTTTTCTTTTTACATACTTGTAGAACCTTTTACAATCCGCTTTTATGTTCCTTGCAAGTTTACTCTCATACTTATTTTTCCCCTCTTAATCAATCTCTTGGTCCTTTTTTGCTGAACTCTAAACTGCTCCCAATCCTCAGTCTTGCTACTTTTTCTGGCAACTTTATATGACACCTCTTTGGATCTAATACTATCCTTAATTTATTTTGTTAGCCATGGTTGGGCCGCTTTTCCTTTTGTGTTTTTGCGCCAGAAAGGAATGTATAACTGTTGCAATTCATGCATTCGTTCCTTAAATGTTAGCCATTGCCTATGGTGCTGGAGATGGACTGGGGAGAAAGGTCAGAGAGATTCCCATTGACTCAGATACACACTGGTCCTGGAGATGGACTGGGGAGAAAGGTCAGAGAGAGTCCCATTGACTCAGATACACACTGGTCCTGTCGACAGTCCTGAAAGATTACACGGTAAGGCAGGAACTGGTGAGAATGAGACTGGGAGAGTCTGAACACTGAGCACAATTATCCAGCATGAGGCCGTGCAATGGAATTTGAAGTGAGATCAGTTTCTGTCTCTAAACACACAGTTACACTGAATCTTGTGTTTTTTATTGTAAATGAAGTAGCAGAGAGGGTTGATGAAGGGATGCAGTAGATGAATACATGGACTTTCAAAATCCATTTGATGAAGGGCCACCTATCAGACTTGTTTGGAAAATAGAAGCGCATGGTATTAAAGGGACGGTGGTAAATTGGGTTCCTAATTGTCTGAGTGATGGGAGGCGGAGAGCAGTGGTGAACGGATGTTTTTCTGACTGGAGAGAAGGATGCATTGGGTCATCCAGGGCCCGAAATTGGGACCTTTGGTTTTTAAATATTTTAAGTGTCCTGGACTTCGGTATAGGGAGTGGACCTTCGAGTTTTGCTGATGATACAAAGTTTAACTGTTGTGAATGGTGAGCAGGATAGTAGCAGACTTTAGAAAGACACAGACTGACTGGTGAAATGGGCAGACACATGGCAGATGCAATTTAATACAGATCAGTGTGAACTTACTTGACTAGTATATTGAGGGGGTACAATAGCAGAGAGATCTGGGGGTGCAGACTCAGAAATCTTTGAATGTGGGAAGATAAGTTGAAAATGCATTTGAGAGTGCTTGGGAGATTTTGCTTTGTAAATGGGGCATTGAACACAAAAACAAGGAGGTCAATGATAACCCATTACAATTCACTGGTTGGGCTGGAGTATTGTGTACAATTCTGGGCACCGCACTTTAGGAAGGATGCCAAGGGCATGTAGAGGGTACAGAGGAGGTTTACCAGGATGGTACCAGGGATGAGGGACTTCAATTACGTGGAGAGATCGGAGAAGTTAGGATTGTTGCCTTTAGAGCAGAGAAGGTGAGGGGGAGACCTAATAATTCAAAATTATGAGGGGTATTGATGGAGCAAATAGGAAGACATGTTTCCTTTGGCAAATGGGGAGTTAACAAAAGGTCACAGTTTTTAAATAATTGGCAAAAGAACTGGAGGAGAAATTAGGAGAATTTGCTTTACACAGAGGTTTAAGATCTGGAATGCACCACCTGATAAACTGATGGAAACACATTCAAGAGGAACTTTCCAAAGGTAATTGGACCTGTACTTGAAGAGGAGGAATTTCCGGGGTTATGGGGAGAAAGCTGGGGTGTGGGACTAGTTTTGACATCTTTTCAAAGAGCCGGCACAGGCACCGTGGGCCGAATGGCCTCTTGTGTTGTAAGATTGGAAGGGGTTTGATCCAAGAGCCCAGCAGATATTAACTGTCTCCCCGCCCCCAGCACCAACTTGGAAAGTACCGACTTTTATGTTCCCCATAATATCGATATTATACTGAGTGTTAAGGTAGTTCCAGACACTCAAATATATTTCAGATCCAGCTCTCAATAAATAATCTAGGCCATTAAGGGGTGGTAGAATCATCGTTACGGCACAGTAGGAGGCCATTCAGCTCGTCGAACCCGTGTTGGATTTCTCCAAGAGCACTTCAGCTCAATCCCCCGCTCTTTCCCTGTCGCCCTGCAATTTTTTTCCCTTCAGGTAATTATCTTGTTCCCTTTGGATGGTGGAAAGCATTTCTTCACACAAAGGGTGGTGGAAATCTGGAACTCTTCCCCCAACAATCTGTTGAGGCTGGGGGTCAATTGAACATGTCAAAACTGAGATTAATAGATGTTTGTTGGGCATTCCGGATTACGGAACCAAGGCAGGTCCATGGGGTTAAGACACAGATCAGCCGTGTTCTAATTGAATGGTGGAACAGGCTGGAGGGGCTGAATTGCCTCCTCCTGTTGATATTTTCCTGTGTAGTCCTCCCGCCACTGGTGGCGCTGGAGTGATGCAGCCTCGCTCTGTTGCTTTCTGGCGCAGGCGCAGTGCCGCTCCCTTACCCTCCCGCGCAGGCGCAGTGCCGCTCCTTGCTCTCCCGTGCAGGCGCAGTGCCGCTCCCTTGCTGATCCGGGGATGTGCAGTGGGCGGGGTTTGCTGTGTGCCGGGCCGGTGTGTGAGTGACGGTAAGAAACAGGATGGTTGCCCGGGTTACAGGGGCCGCGCTCTGTGACTGAGGGAACTCGGCTCCATTCAGCACACGGCCTGACAGCGCGGCTGCTCAGCCCAGAGTTTAGATTGAGAAGTCGCACAACACCAGGTTATAGTCCAACAGTTTTATTTGAAATCACAAGCTTTCGGAGTTACTGCTCCTTCGTCAGGTGAAGTAAAGAGATACAGAATCGCCAAAGCATATATAGATAGAGAACAATGCATGTGTACCTTACAATGGCAGACAACTAAATTTAATCATCCTGACTGTTTATCTGCCGAGGTGTGACAAAAGGCAATCAGGTCAGCCAGGAAGGTACCACATCAAAGACATAGCAAGATACAACTGAGACAATGAGGTGGAGTCACAGGGGGTCTAACGTGTCAAAAGCTGCAGTCAGTATATAAAACGATAAACTTTAAAATTTTTACTTTTTTACGGAGTTTAGATCACAGCGAGGGAGGGAGGGAGGGAGGGGTTTCACAGTGTCACAGACCCGCTTTGTAACTCGGCAGAGAAACGGAGGGGAGATTCCTGTCAGCATCCGCTCCCGGGGAATGTGCTGAACCGGCTCACAATACAGGGGCTGGGCCGGGGGTGGAGGGCGTGGTGGGTTCAGGCACTTTGGACACAAAATGGCGCATTTCCGCCCACAGCACTGAGAATGGGGGAGTCTCAGGCGGCCGGAAATTTGATGTGAGGAAAATCTCCAAACTAAACTCACAGCCCCGGAACTGGGGATCTGAGGAAAGGGCCAAAATCAAACAAATACTCGGCCTTGAAATTTAATTTTTAGTAAGCAGAAGAAAAGTCTACATTACATTATTTCACGCTTTCAATATTCTCATTTTCTGCCCTACCATAATTAGATCTCCCAGTGAATGATGGAGTGATTGAGGAAGGTCCACAGCTGGAAGTAAACAGGGATTGTAGACTGAGGAACAACAGCAGGTGAACCAACACAGGATTGTGAGAACACCAACCAGAGAGAACCCTTCCGATTCAAAGAGCTTCCAGAGATCGACTGGCGATAAAGGTAAGAGAGAGTCCCATTGACTCAGATACACACTGGTCCTGGAGATGGACTGGGAGAAAGGTCATAGAGAATCCCATTGACTCCGATACACACTGGTCCTGGAGATAGTACACAATGGTTACAAGGTAAGGCAGGAAATGGTGAGAATGAGACTGGGAGAGTCTGACCACTGAGCACAATTATCCAGCATGAGGCCGTGCAATGGGATGTAAAGTGTGTCTCTAAACACACAGTCGCAGCAAATCTTGTGTGTATTTTAGAGTAAAGGAATTTGATCTGAGAGGTGACTCCAGTCTGGGGCAGAGCCCAGCAGATGGACACATGTATGTTTATTAGGTGGGGCTGAACTCACACCGACACCATCAGATCTCAGTGTTAAAATAGCTCAGATCTGGTGAAAAATCAAGGGGAAAGATTGAACAGAGAAACTAATTATACTCAATTAATTGAACTAAATGCAGAGACAAACCTCAAAGATCAGCACGACCTGTGACCAGCAGGTACAGAGTATTGTCAGATAGTGAATGCTGAGCACAGCTTCATTACCTTTGGATATCCCCAGTGTTTAGTACTGGGGAC
Organism: Squalus acanthias; assembly: GCA_030390025.1. NCBI lineage: Eukaryota > Metazoa > Chordata > Chondrichthyes > Squaliformes > Squalidae > Squalus > Squalus acanthias. The sequence goes on along the minus strand of JASTWF010000089.1, from coordinate 537,213 downwards.
GGTGAAAGACATTAAACGCCGGGTGAGTGTTTGCCTCCTGTTTCATTGGTCACAGACACGCACAATACAGAAGTAGAACAACACCGGTCAAAGCAAGCAGGGAATGTGCTTCCAAAATCAACGTCAGATACACAGCGCGCATCAGATTCCCAGTGTATTCTGAAATGGTGAGACCCCAAACCAAGTAAAACACAGAATATAGTCTGAAATGGGGATGCGTAATAATATTAGAAATAAAAGCTGAAAATGCTGGAAACACTCAGCAGGTCAGGCAGCGACTGTGGGGAGAGGAAGGTGGGGTTAATGTTTCAGATCCTGAACCCGTTCTCAGGAAAGGTCATTGACCTGAACCGTTAACCCCACTGTCCCCTCCCCACAGACACTGCCTGACCCGCTGAGTGTTTCCTAGACAGTGCACCCTGCTGTTGTGTGGAGATACATGAAAAGCATCAACCAGCTGTGTCAGCGGGAGGGATTCTCAGGTGAGCAGCACCAGTGGGACAGGTAGAAAGGTAACAGTAGCCATTGTCTTCGGTTCCCGCCACGAGCTGTGTTCCCGAAGCATCGACTCCATCCCTCTCCCTGCCCACTGTCTGAGGCTGAATCAGACCGTTTGCAAACTTGCTGTCGTTTTTGACCGTAGCATAAGCTTCTGACCGCATATCCACTCCATGACCAACACCGTCTACTTCCAGCTCCGTAGCAGTGCCAGTCTCTGCCCCTGCCTCAGCTCATCTGTTGCTGATACCCTCATCCATTCCTTTGTTACCTCTAGACTTGACTGTTCCAAGGCTCTCCTGGCCGGCCTCCCTTTTCCAACCTCCATAAACTTGAACTCATCCAAAAATCTGCTCCGTGTATTCTAACTCGCAACAAGTCATGTTCACCCGTCATAGAGTTATACAGCACAGAAAGAGGCCCTTCGGCCCATCGTGTCTGCACCGGCCATCAAGCTCTATCTATTCTAATCCCATTTTCCAGCACTTGGTCCGTAGCCTTGTATGCTATGGTGTTTCAAGTGCTCATCTAAATGCTGCTTGAATGTTGTGAGGGTTCCTGCCTCTACCACCCTTTCAGGCAGTGAGTTCCAGATTCCAACCACCATCTGGATGAAATAGTTTTCCCTTAAATCCCCTCTAAACCTCCTGCCCCTAACCTTGAAACTATGCCCCCTGGTTATTGACCCCTCTTCTAAGGGGAAAAGTTCTTTTCTATCTACCCTCATAATTTTGTACACCTCAATCAGGTCCCCCCTCAGCCTTCTCTGCTCTAAGGAAAACAACCCCAGCCTGTCCAGTCTCCATAGCTGAAACTCTCCAGCCCAGGTAACATCCTGGTGAATGTCCTGTGCACCCTCTCCAATGCAATCACATCCTTCCTATAGTGCGGTGACCAGAACTGCACACAGTATTCCAGCTGTGGCCTAACTAGCGTTTTGTACAGCTCCATCATAACCTCTGTGCTCTTATATTCTATGCCTCGGCTAATGAAGGCAAGTATCCCATATGCCTCCTTAACCACCTTATCTATCTGTCCTGCTGCCTTCAGGGATCTATGTACATGCACACCAAGGTCCCTCTGATCCTCTGTCCTTCCTAGGGTCCTACTATTCAATGTGTATTCCCTTGCCTTGTTAGTCCTCCCAAAATGCATCACCTCACACTTTTCAGGGTTAAATTCCATTTGCCGCTGTTCTGCCCATCTGACCAACCCGTCTATATAGTCCTGTCGCCTGAGGCTTCCCTCCTCGCTCTGTACCGCTCCACCAATTTTCGTGTCATCTGCGAACTTATTGATCATACCTGCTACATTCATATCTAAATCATGAATGTATGCTACAAACAGCAAGGGACCCAGCACCGATCCCTGCGGTACACCACTGGACACAGGCTTCCAGTCACAAAAACAACCTTCGACCATCACCCTCTGCCTCCTGCCACTAAGCCAATTTTGGATCCAAAGTGCCAAGTTGCCCTGGATTCCATGGGCTCTTACCTTCTTGACCAGTCTCCCATGCGGGACTTTGTCAAAAGCTATACTGAAGTCCATGTAGACTACATCAACTGCACTACCCTGATCCACCCACCTAGTCACCCCCTCTCAAAATTCAATCAAATTGGTTAGACATGATCTCCCCTTGACAAAACCATGCTGACTATCCTTGATTAATTCTTGCCTTTCCAAGTGGAGACTAATTCTATCCCTCAGAATTTTTACCAATAATTTCCCTGCCACTGATGTTAGGCTCACTGGCCTGTAATTCCCTGGTTTATCCCTACTATCCTTCTTGAATAATGGTACTATGTTAGCTGTCCTCCAGTCCTCTGGCAGCTCCCCTGTGGCCAGAGAGGTTCTGAAAATTTGTGTCAGAGCCCCTGCAATCTCCTCCCTTGCCTCACACAGCAGCTTGGGATACATCTCGTCTGGGCCTGGGGATTTATCCACTTTTAAGCCCGCTAAAACCGCTAGTACCTCCTCTCTGTCAATGCTAATTTGTTCAAGTATATCACAATTCCCCTGCCTGATTTCTATGCCTACATTGTCCACCATAGTGAACACAGATGTAAAATATTCATTTAAAACCTCACCTACACCTTCTGGCTCTACACACAGATTGCCACTTTGGTCCCTAATGGGCCCTACTCTTTCCCTGGTTATCCTCTTGCCCTTAATATACTTATAAAACACCTTGGGATTTTCCTTTATTTTGCCCGCTAGTGTTTTTTCATGCCCCCTCTTCGCTCTCCTAATTTCTTTTTTTAAGTACCCCCCTGCACTTTCTATACTCCTCTTGGGCTTCCACTGTTTTTAGTCCTTTGTATCTGCCAAAAGCCTCACTTTTTTTCCTACTCCATTCTTGTATATTCCTTGACATCCAGGGTTCCCTGGGTTTGTTGGTCCCACCCTTGACCTTTACAGGAACATGTTGGCGCTGTACTCTCTCTATTTCCTTTCTGAATGACTCCCACTGCTCTGATGTGGATTTTCCTACAAGTAGCTGATCCCAGTCCACTTTGGCCAAATGCTGCCTTATCATATTAAAATCGGCCTTCCCCCAATTTAGAATCTTTATTTCCGGTCCATCTTTGTCCTTTTCCATGACTACCTTAAATCTCACCGAATTATGGTCACTGTCACCAAAATGCTCTCCTACTGACAGTTCTACCACTTGCCCGGCTACATTCCCTAGAATTAGGTCCAGTGCCGCCCCCTCTCTTGTAGGACTTTCTACATGCTGGCTCAAAAAGCTCTCCTGGATGCACGAAGAATTCCACACCCTCTAAGCCTTTCGCACTCTGACTATCCCAGTTAATATTGGGGAAGTTGAAATCCCCTACTATTGTTACCCTATTATTTCTACACTTCTCTGAGATTTGCTGACATATCTGTTCCTCTTGGATCTAAAAAGAGAGATCAGAGTATTTTCTAAATAGTGAGAGACTAGGCACCGTGGATGAGCAGAGAGAATTATGGCTCCAAGTATAGAAATTACTCGAAGCTAGTGGATAAGTACAAAAGTAAGTGAAACGGCTAATGGAATGTTAGGCTTTATCTCAGGATCGTTGGAACACAAAAGTAATGATACACCTGTACAGAGCTCTGGTTAGAACCGATTTAGAGTTCAATGTTTTTCTGGCCACAGCACCTCAGGAAGGATATCTTGACTTTGGTGGTGGTCCAGCTCAGTTAAGAGTTAAGTTATGAAGACTGATTTGCATAAACAAAGCTTGTATTCCCTTGAATATAAACTGTTAAGGGGTGATCTAATTGAGGTATTTAAGATGATCTAAGGCATTGATAAGATAAAGAGAGAGAAACTGTTTCTTCTGATGGAGGAGGCCAGTACAAGGGGGCATAACCTTAAAAGCAGAGCTGGGCCGTTCAGTGGTGACGTGAGGAAGCATTTCTTTACACAAAGGGTAGTGGAAATCTGGAACACTTGCACTCAACAGCTGTTGAAGCTGGGGGTCAACTGAAAATTTCCGAACTGAGTTTGATCGATTTTTGTTAGGCAATGGTATTTAGGTTTATGGAACCAAGGCGGGTAGATGGAGTTAAGATAAAGATCAGCCATGATTGAATTGAATGGCAGAACAGGCTCGAGCCAATGAATAGCCTACTGTTCCTACGTTCCTATATTCCTATTTATAAAGCCAGTGATCCTGTATGCTTTTCTAAAAGCCTTATGAACTTGTCCTGCCACTTTCAAAGATTTCTGTATGTCTGCCCCCATGTTTGTCTGTTCTTGCACCCACTTTACTCTTGTACTATTTGTTTTATATTGCATCTGCTCATTCTTTCTTCCAAAATGCATCACTTCACACTCCTGCATTAAGTTTAACCTGCCATATGTCTGTCCAATTCACCAGACGGTTTATGTCCTCCTGACGTCTTCCATTATCCTCCTCCGGGTTTACGACTTTTCCGAGTTTTGTGTTATCAGTAAACTATGAAATGCTGCCTTGTAAACCCAAGTCCAGGTCATTGATATAGATTAAAAAGAGCAATGCTCGTAATATCGACCCCTGGAAATACCACTATAACTTCTCTCCAGTCTGGAAAAACCTCGCTTCACCACAACCTTCTGCTTTCTGTCCCTTCCCTAATGTAGTATCCACGCTAACATTGCACCTTTAATGTCATTGGCTTCAATTTTGCCAACAAGTCTATTATGCGGTACTTTGTCAAAAGTCTTCTAAAGTTCCATATACACAGCATCAACTGTACAACCTTCAACAGTCTGCTCCCTTATTTCATCGAAGAAATGAAACAAGTCAGACTCGATTTGCTTTTAACCAATCTGTTTAGGCTGACGTTTGGTAGCCCATGTTCTTCCAAGTGACCAGTAATTTTGTCTCTGGCTATTGTCTCAGTGATTTGTCTCAAGAAGTTTCCTCAACACCGGCGCTGGACTGATTCGCCTGTAGTTAATTGGTTTATCACATGCCCCATATTTAAACAAGGGGGTAACATTTGCAAATCTCCAGTCCTGTGGCTCCACTCCCTTATCCAAGGAGGATGCAAAGATTGTGGCCAGAGCCTTACTTCTCTCAGCAACCCAGGATGCATCCCATCCAGACCAGTGACTTTTCCACTTTGAGCGCTGTCAACTGTTTTAGTACATCCTCTTGGTCTATTTATATCCTGTCCAATTTCTCTACCACCTTCTCCTTTACTGTCACATTGGCAGCATCCTCTTCTTTAGTGAAGGCAGATGCAAAGTAATCATTTAGTACCTCCGCCATGCCCACTGCATCCACAAGAAGATTGCCCTTTTGCTCCTTAATTGTCGCACCTTTCCGTTGACTGTCCTTTTAGGCTTTATATGTTTAAGAAAGATTTTAATGTTCCCTATTATATTCACACTAATCTTTTCTCAATTTTTCCGTGCCCCTCTTAGTTCCTTTTTGATTTCTCCTCTGTACTTTCTGTATTCAGCTTGATTCCCTGCTGTGCTGTTGTTGCTGTCGTGTGTTTATTATAAAAGTGTCTGCGTGTGTGAAACAGAAAACTGAATTTTACAAGGTCTCAAACTTGGCTATAATTTAATGCCGGCGAATAACATCAACTAAAGTTTGTAGAAATGACTGATCTAAGACGGAATCGCTTTTACATTTCCGCAGTGGGGAAAGGAAAGGACGCTGACTGAGAGTTTGTTAGACGCACGTGCGAGGGCCCACACAGCGAGACACGCACACAAGTGGAGAATTATAATTGTTAAACAGCAGTCCGATGAAACCAGTTATGTATTTAAGGCATTTCCGGAGATTGTAAGACCTGTAATGATATTCCAAACAAAAAAGTTATGTATCACCTATCTGCTTAAGTTGCACAACTGATAACATTGCATATTAGTGGAGCAGTGGTGAATGTCCTCAACTCCTACAGTGCTCATTAATCAAGTGCTGACACCATGAAGGATGTCCTCGGCTTTATTACTAGAGGAATAGAGAATAAAAGCAAGGAAGTTAAGTTCACCCGTTATAAAAGACTGGTTAGGCCTCAGCTGGAGTATTGGTTTCAATTCTGGGCACCGCACTTTAGGAAGGATATCAAGGCCTTGGAGACGGTGCAGAAGAGATTTGAGAGAATTGTACCAAGGATGAGGGACTTCAGTTATGGGGAGAGACTGGTTTGTTCTCTTTAGAGCAGAGATGGTTAAACGAAGATTTTATAAAGCTGGTCAAAATCATGAATGGTTTTGATCAGTAAATGAGGAGAAACTTTCCTGTGGCAGAAGGTTCGGTAACCAGACGACGCAGATTTAAAGTGAGTGGAAAAAGAGCCACAGGCGACGTGAGGAAATATTCTGTTACACAGCGAGTTGGTGTGACCTGGAATCCATTGCCTGAAAGGGTGGTGGAAGCAGATTCTATTGTAACATTGAAAAGAGAATTGGATAAATACTTGAAGGGAAAACATTTACAGGGCTATGGGGAAAGAGAGGGACAGTGGTAATAATGGGATCGCTCTTCCAAAGAGTCAACACAGGCACGATGGGCTGAATGACTTCCTTCTGAGCTGTATCATACTATGAGTCTATGATGCAGCCTCGCCCATTCAATGGAGGTGCATGATGAAGCGATCTCAAAACAGAGATTTGAATCCACCGGCAAATCCCAAGAAACGGATATTGAAACAATCAAATCTGCCTCTGGTGCTACAGTAATCAGTTACTATGCACCAGAAGCAGCATCGGTTCAATATGGGCCTACAATATAGGTGTGGATAGAAGGACGAAAGCTAACTCATTGCTGGAGATTTGCTATCTGCGGTCGGAGAGCTAGGACAGGAAGCGCACGAGGATCAGTTTTATGGGATGGACAATGGAGGCAATGACATGGAAAAGTATGCCAGATGAGACCATATCGAATGCTGTGGAAAGGTGACTGATGGACAAGGAAGGGTTAGACACCATGGTCACAGTCACAGAGGTTGTAGTTTGTGACTGTTCAGGGCAGATTAGAATTACGTAGAAACTGCAGCAGAGAAACAGTCCATTCTGCCCAAGTGGTCTATGCTGTGTTTATACTGCAGGGGATCCTCCTGCCACTCTAATTACTTCTTGACACCTTGTCCACATATACGTTCGAGGGTGTTAGACTAGTGACACCAATATTAAATAACATTCAGAACGCTGGAGATCCAATCCTCCTGGAATGGATTGAGCGAGTTTGCCTCACTTCAGAAAAAAATGAGGTCATTCACATTAAACCTAAAAAGGACAGATCAGAGAATTTTCTAAATGGTTAGAAGTTAGGAACTGTGGATGAGCAGAGAGAACGAGGGGTCCAAGTACAGAAATCACTAGAAGCTGGTGGACAGGCACCAAAAATAAATACAAGTCTAATGGAATGTTGGGCTTTATCTCGAGGGCTGGAATACAAAGGGGTAGAAGTTCTGTTCCAGCTGTACAGAGCTCTGGTTAGACCCATTTACAGAACTGTGTTTAGTTCTGGGCACCGCACCTCGGCAACAATATCTTGGCTTTGGAGGTGGTGCAGCTCAGATTCACCAGAACGATACCGGGGCTAAAAGCCTTAAATTATGAGGATAGATTGCACAGACGAAGCTTTTATTCCCTTGATTATACAAGATTAACGGGTGATCTAATTGTGGAGTTTAAGATGATCAAAGGAACTGCTGGGATAGAAAGAGTTAAACTATTTCCCTTGGTGGATTAGTCCAGAAACGGGGCATAACCTTAACCGCAGAGCTCGGCCGTTCAGGGGTGATGTTTGAAAGTACTTCTTCAGACACAGTGTAGTGGAAATCTGGAACACTCGCCCTCAAAAAGCTGTTGAGGTTCGGTCAATTGAAAATTGCAAAACTGCCATTGATAGATTTATGTTAGGCAGTGGTATTTAGGGTTACGGAACCAAGGTGGGTAGATGGAGATAAGATACAGCTCAGCCATGATCGAATTGAATGGAGGAATAAGCTCGAGTGAATGAATGACCTACTCCTGTTCCTATGTTCCAATATTCCTATTCCTCTATTTATAAAGCCACTGTTCCCATATACTTTTCCAAAAGCCTTATCGTCCTGTCCTGCCACCTTCAAAGATTTCTGAATGTATACCCCCAAGTTTTTCTGTTCCTGCAACCCCTTTAAATTGTACCAGTTGGTTTATATTGCATCGCCTCATTCTTCCTTCCAAAATGCAGCATTTCACACTTCTCTGCATTAAATTTCACCTGCCATGTGTCTGCCCATTTCACCAGTGTCTCTATTTCCTCCTGAAGTCTTCTGCTATCCTCCTCACAGTTTACGACTTTTCTGTCTCATCTCATCTACAAACTTTTAAATTATGCCCTGTATACCCAAGTCCAGGTCACTAATATATATCAAAAAGAGCAGTGGTCCTAATAGCGATCCCTGGGAACACTGTATACTTCCCTCCAGTGTGAAAATATCGGTTCACAACTACTGTCTGTTTTCTGCCCTTTCGCCAATTTAGTATCCACGCTGCCACTGCTCCTTTAATATCATTGGCTTCAATTTTGTTAACCAGTCTATTATGAGGTAGTTTATCAAACGCCGTCTGATAGTCCATATACAGAACATCAACTGTACTACCCGCATCAACCCTCTCCTATTTCATTGATTTGCCTTTTTAAAAAAAATCCATTTTGACTGTCGCTAATTAACCCATGTTCTTCCAAGTGACAATGAATTTTGATTCGGATTTTTGTCCCTAGAAGCTCCCTCAACACTGATGTTAAGCTGAGTCGCCTGTAGTTATTTGGTTTATCACTTTCTCCTTTTTGATTCGGGAAGTAACATTTGCAACCCTCCAGTCCTCTGGCACCTTTCTCATATCCAAGGATTGGACGGTTGTGGCAGAGCGGGTGACATTTCTACTTTGAGCCCTGTCAACCGTTTTAGTACATCGTCCTAATCTATTGATATCCTCTCCCATTTCTCTACCACCATCTCCTTTACTGTAGGTTGGCAGCATCCTCTCCTTTGTTGAATAATGAGGCAAAGTGTTAATTTGGTACCTCAGCCATGTCCTCTGCTTCCACAAGATGATTACCTTTTTGGTCCTTAATCGGGCCCACCTTTCCTTGGACTATTCTTTCACGATTTATATGTTTATAAAAAGCGTTAGTGTTCCCTATTATGTTACCACTAATCATTTCTCATACATTCTCCTTGCCCCTCTGTTGTTGCTGTTGTGTGTTTATTGCACTAGTGGCAGTGTTAGTGAAACAGCAAAGTACTGAGCTTTACAAAGTCTCATACTGGTTAAAAATCAACTGAATCGCTTTTACATTTCCACAGTGGGGAAAGGAAAGGACGCTGATAGTTTCAATGGACGCACGTGCGCGGGCACACACAAATGGAGAATTGTGATTGTAAAACAGCAGTCAAATCTACCACTTGTATATTCATGCTGTTTTCTGAGATCCCAGAGCTAACAGCTGTTGTACTGTTGGGGGAGGAGGGAGTTGAAATCATGTTTAACAAGCAAACGTTCTCCTTCTCATTTTAATATTTCCGTCTAACCCTCCTATTAATATTATATTTCTTACAGAGCATCAGAATCAGGGAACGCCTGTCACCACCATGGCTGAAGGTCCAACCAGGGGAGAAGATCCAACATCTGCAAAAAGAATGAGAATGGACACAGGTAGGTTCACAAAATACTTTAAAATACAATTTTTGTCCCGACAAAAGGTCCAGATCTCGTGCATGAACCTGCAGCTCACACAAGAAGAGGGAACAGGGCAGGGACTGAGTACAAAGAGGGAAGTGAGTGACCCTCTAGAGGGACACTGCAGTCACAGATGAAGAGAGCCCGAGTACTGGAACTGTCCAGTAGATGCCTGGTATTGAGGGCCGTAAGGTGAACGGAGACAGTGACTCAGAGGAGGGTCTTCCTGAGCAACAGTGTGTCTCCAGGGAGCAGGAGGCCACCCAGTGGGGCAGGGGTGAGAGGCAGGTGGGGAACAAGAATAGGGGAGCAATAGTGGAGGCAGATTGTATAGTCGGGGGAATAAACAACCTCTTCTGCAGCCCTGAGCAGGTCCCGAATGGTTAGTTGCCTCCCTGGTGCCAGAGGGAAGAACATCCTGAAACAGGTGGGACCACCTCTGGGAAGGAAAGGAGAGCAGAAAATAGCCATGGTCAGAGCCAGTAACACGGATAGAAATACGTTTATAGAGAGACTATTAAGACTTAGGCACTAACCTAAGAAACCAGGCCTCAGGCTGTTGAGCTCCGGATTGTTTTGCACTGGGCTGCTTCAGGAGGGAAATATGAGGTAGGTCAATATGCGGCTGCAGGGCTGGAGCAGGAGGGGAGGGTTCACATTCTTGGGGCACTAGAGTGAGTTCAGGGAGAAGGGACAGGACGACCGTGATCTGAACCGACCAACAACAGTGGTTTTACAGAAAAGATGAATGGAGCAGTATCAGGGGATGTGACTGGAGAGTGAAAAATATCCGGATCTGAGACTAGAGAGTGGAATTAATAAAAATGTTGGAGCTGAAACAGAAGATTTAACAAAGAGTGAAAAGTTATTGGCAAGAAAAAGGAAGGAGGATTTGAAGTAGTGAGAAATAAAGTCACTTGTCACGAGTCAACATTCCAAACATTGGAGCTAGTATTGAGTGTTGTGTGTGTGAGTGTACAAATAATTCCAAACATTCACAGGCATGAGAGATGTGATCTAGTATCTATAAGCCACGGCCTCGGTTTTCACAGGATCCAGAGGGAAATGTTTCTGGTGATAACATTTTGTGGGAATTGCAAAAAATTTGTGGTGCCAGTATTGATAAAGCGTTCTATGACAGCGCAAGAACAACAGCAAGAACAAACTTGCATTTATATAGCGCCTTTAATGTAGTAAAACGTCTCAAGGTGCTTCACAGGAGTGTTATCAATCAAAAGTTCACACCGAGTCACATAAGGAGATATTAGGACAGGTGAGCAAAAGCTTGCTCAAAGAGGTAAGGTTTAAGGAACGTCTGAAAGGAGGAGAGAGAGAGAGAGGCGGAGAGGTTTAGTACATACGGGTGTTCCAGGGAGCAATGCTAAGATGGAAACCATATGTATGCAGTTCAGCAATAGGAAGGGGAATAGCACAATTCTCAGTGGGTTTTACAGGCCAGCAAGCAGTGGAGGTGAGATAGAGGGGGGACTGGGTAAACTAGTTGTGGAGGATGCAATTTTGGGGAGATACAAAATATTACCTTTACTTTCTAAAAATGATGGTGTAAGTGAGAATGTTGATGTACTAGAGGAGGATGTGGGTCCACAGTTAGAGACACTGTAGAGAAGAATTTGGACCTGAGTAAAATAGCCGAGGTGGAGAAGTCACTGGGCTCAGAAATAATGCACCCCAGACTGTTAAAGGAAGTCAGAGAGGAGATAGGAGGGACTGACCACAGCATTTCAATCCACGTTTGATAGCAAAAATATACAGGTGGACTGAATGAGCCCAAGTAATGATTCTGTTATACTGTGGAGAGAGGATCAACCTGGTTACGAGACCATTGTGTAGAAACTCCTCAAATCTGTTAATCCAGGTCGAATTAGCGAGCATTTAGCGATAAAGAGGGTGATGAGGGGAGGCTGGAACGGATTAGCTGTGGAAAAGTCGTATTTGACAATTTTACGAACAATGACGGACAGGTGAAGACCCTTTGGTCCATCCAGACTTTCCCAGGCAATTGCCAAACTTTGTTGATACTTTGTTCCAGCTGTCCCCAAAAAAATGTGATCTCTGGGTGAGGTGAGAAAAAAACAGGCAAAGACACAGTCCAGTTTGGGGGATTAAAATACGGGACATTCCTCTCCAACCCATCTAGGCGATTGAAACTAGTCCAGCAGATCGCACTTCCACTGAATTCCCAGAAGTGCCTACATTTTTATTATTTGTTTATGGGATGTGGGCGTCGCTGGCAAGACCAGCATTTATTGCACATCCCAAGTTGCCCTTGAGAAGGTGGTGGTGAGCCGCCTTCTTGAACCGCTGCAGTCTGTGTGGTGAAGGTACTCCCACAGTGCTGTTAGGTAGGGAGTTCTAGGATTTTGACCCAGTGACGATGAAGGATCGGCGATATAATTCTAAGTCAGGATGGTGTGTGATTTGGAGGGGAACTTGGAGGTGGTGGTGTTCCCGTGAACCTGCTGCCCTTGTCCTTCTAGGTGGAAGAGGTCGCGGGTTTGGGAGGTGCTGCCGAAGAAGCCTTGGCGAGTTGCTGCAGTGCATCTTGTAGGTGGTTCACACTGCAGCCACGGTACGCCGGTGGTGAAGGGAGTGAATGTTTAAGGTGGTGGATGGGGTGCCAATCAAGCGAGCTGCTTTATCCTGGATGGTGTCGAGCTTCTTGAGTGTTGTTGGAGCTGCACTCATCCAGGCAAGTGGAGAATATTCCATCACACTCCTTACTTGTGCCTTGTAGATGGTGGAAAGGCTTTGGGGAGTCAGGAGGTGAGACACTTGCCGCAGAATACCTAGCCTCTGACCTGCTCTTGTTGCCACAGTATTTATGTGGCTGGTCCAGTTAAGTTTCTGGTCAATGGTGACCTCCCAGGATGTTGATGGTGAGGGATTTGGTGATGGTGATGCCGTTGAATGTCATGGGGAGGTGGTTAGAATCTCGCTTTTTGGAGATAGTCATTGCCTGGCACTTCTATGGCGCGAATGTTACCTGTCACTTATCAGCCAAAGCCTGAATGTCGTCCAGGTCTTGTTGCATGTGGGCATGGACGGTTGTAAGAGGTGATGTCCGCACCAAACAGTAACATGTCCAACTCTCGCTTGAAGGAATTGAGCGAGTCAGTGTCCACCGCAAGAGAAGTTATCCTGTTCCAGAGGTCGACTATTCTCTGGGAAAAGAACCACCTCCTGACCACTAACGTAAATCTGACCTTGCACAACTTAAATTTGTGACCCCTGACCCTCACTAACCTATTTAATTGGAACAAACTGTCAACTGGAACACAATCTATTCCCTTCATCTTATAAACCTCAATCAGATCACCTGTAAGTCTTTGCTTCTCTAAAGTGTAGAGTCCAAACTCTTAGCCTATCTTGGTAACTAAGTTGCTTTATACTGGGAATTAGTCTAATGTCACTCCTCTGCAACAGTTTCAAAGCCTCAATATCAGCCACCATGTGAGGAGACCAAAACTGGACACAGTATTCCAAGTGAGGCCTTTACCAAGGTCGTGTACTGGGACAAAATAGGTCGTTTTATACCCAACTGTCCTATGAATGCACCCAACACCCTCCTTGTTCTAACTATCGCTTCACGGCATTGCTCCAGTACCTATGGAGATGTCTGCACTAGAATGCCCGGATCTTGCTTTCTCCCCCTTCTTTACTGCTTCTCCATGAAGGTTTATGAATGTTGAGCATTCGCCCTGTCCACAGGATAACACGGCACTTATCTACCTAAACATAATTTTCCAGTTATGAGCCCAATCTCACAACACATTAAATGCAGTTTTGTTGAGATGTGACTATGCAGGTTGATGGAATGTCGTACATGCGGTGTATTTGGGTTTCCAGAAGGTGATTGTTAATGTGTCTCACAGGAAGCTTTAGCCATTTGGTATACAATGAAATGTAGCAGCTGGGCAGAAAGTGGATAATGTGTTTAATTTTCTCCATTTGTGTTCACAGATCCGAACTCTACAATCACTCAGTTCTTGACACAGTGCGACGATTACCAGCTGTTCCAGTTGACAAAATTCTACCGGGACAGACTGGAACAGGCGATTGAAGGAGGGGTGGACGGAGTCAGCTCGTTGTTAACATACGAGTGGCATTTCAGTGGACAAGAACATCGGGTGAGTGGGAGGGACACAGAATGAGTTTGGATTATTTAAACATCACAGAACTGACAGGAAATCAGATCATAGAATTACAGAAGTGAAACAGGTCCATTAGGAAAGAAATAGATAAAACTTAAGATGTAGTGAATCTTAAACAATGATACGAAGAGGTGAAAATACCCAGCGGATCCGTCAGTATCTGTACAAAGGACAGGGGAACGGTTCGGGTATAACTCTTGTGTGGACTGAAAACAAAGGGAAACAGTTTTAGTGGGACTGAGAAAAGGAGAGACCAGAGGCAACAGACAGGAGTTAGAGGGAAGGTCATGAGTTGACTGACCGGAGAATTACTTAAAGTAAATTAAGGAACTGAGCGATGACACAAATCATCTGCGGAGTAAAGGAGAGGCATTTCAGGAACAAAGACCAAAAGGTAAAATGTTTAAAATGTATGAGACCCAAACAGGAAAACTAACCCCCCAAAAATGAGGATTGAAAACCCGACGCTGTGCAGGTTCTTCCTCCCCCTGCATCACCGGGGGTCAATTGCAACTTCGGCAGAGACTCAATCCGGGCGGTAGAACCTGTTGTGGAGCGTCAGTCCCTGGGACAGCACTTCAGGAAATTGCAGCAAGCAGCCTGTAATGTTCTGTCAGTTACCTTTAATGGAATAGAACTAAATGGAAATGATAATCGGGCAGGGCGTATAATGGACGGTCGATCTGCTAACTTTCCAAGTTGTTAATCTAGGAAACTTACTCTCATCCCTATATCCTGCTCACTACCCATTACTGTTAATATCCCACCTAGTCGAATCCCAACCTCCTGCTCACTACCCATTACTGTTAATATCTCATCTAGTCTAATCCCAACCTCCTGCTCACTACCCATTACCGGTAATATCCCACCTAGTCTAATCCCAACCTCCTGCTCACTACCCATTACCGTTAATATCTCACCGAGTCTAATCCCAACCTCCTGCTCACTACCCATTAACGTTAATATCCCACCTAGTCTAATCCCAACCTCCTGCTCACTCCCCATTACCGTTAATATCCCACCTAGTCTAATCCCAATCTCCTGCTCACTACCTGTTACCGTTAATATCCCATCTAGTCTAATCCCAACCTCCTGCTCACTACCCATTACCGTTAATATCCCACCTAGTCTAATCCCAATCTCCTGCTCACTACCTGTTACCGTTAATATCCCACCTAGTCTAATCCCAACCTCCTGCTCACTACCCATTACCGTTAATATCCCACCTAGTCTAATCCCAATCTCCTGCTCACTACCTGTTACCGTTAATATCCCACCTAGTCTAATCCCAACCCCCTGCTCACTGCCCATTACCGTTAATATCCCACCTAGTCTAATCCCAACCTCCTGCTCACTGCCCATTACCATTAATATCCCACCTAGTCTAATCCCAACCTCCTGCTCACTGCCCATTACTGTTAATATCCCACCTAGTCTAATCCCAACCTCCTGCTCACTACCCATTACTGTTAATATCCCACCTAGTCTAATCCCAACCTCCTGCTCACTACCCATTACTGTTAATATCCCACCTAGTCTAATCCCAACCTCCTGCTGACCGGATTGTGGTTAGTATCCCAATTAGTCCAGGTGTAATCTTCTGTTCACATCCCGATACTCCAGCATTCCTTTCTATCCACGCACCAATAGAATTATATTTTTTCAAAAAATTGTCGACTTGCTTCCACAATAGTTTGTGGGATTGAATTGTGCTTTCTAACCATCTCGTGTGTAAATAAATTCATCAACCTTCACCTCAAATTCTTCAAAATAGCCTAAATATGTACCCGCTGGCCAATCAGTGGAAACTGTCATTCTCTTTTTTTGATCATAACTCTTCAGAATCTGAAGACTTGCAGCAACTCCTCACTTAATCTGCTCACCTCTAGTGGAATGAGCCCAACGTTCTCAAATCCCACAATCGTCACTAATATCAGCTATTTATTTCGAAATGTTTCAAATTTTAATTCAAATCATGAAACGTCCACGATGTGATTTGAACCGTTGTCTCTGGATTACTCGTCCAGTAACATAACCAACACGATCTCGTTCTCGACGCCTCCCGTCTCTATGTCCATTGTCTGATTGCTCCTCTGTGAAGTGCCTTTCGATGTTTTCTTTTCTGCATTAAAGGTGTTATATAAATGTAAGCTTTGATGGAGAAAGTCCTGACTACACCAACCCCATTGCTGGATATCTGTTCCCGGTTACCGAGGTTTCATACCGGCAGCGGGTGTGCAAAATAATGGGTGTCAGACATTTCAATTACCGAGGGAAAAAGCGATTAGATTTTTCATCATTATTTTTATTGGTCGATTCTCCGGCCCTGTAGATCAACAGTGATTGTTTCACTTAGTAGGTGTAATTTTTCAGGCAGTTTTCTCGCTGTTACTCTCGCTTCAGATTCATTCCTTCCCTGTAACTGGAGTTCTGATTCGCTGCTATTTTATTTCTAAGTAAATCGCAAAGTGTGGCAGCAGGAAAAATGTGAGAAACGAGTCTATCATATTGTCAATCAGTAATCCGATGTCGTATTGGACACTGAAGGACAGAGAAAACTAATCACTTTAAAACTGCTGCAGGTTCTCAGCGATTTCTCGCTCTCCGAGAACTATAATTCATTTCATTTCTTTGCCGTTAATGACTGAATCAAGATGCTTACAGAATATTCAGCCCATGTTCAGAATGGATCAGTACCCGGCCCAGTGACTGCATTCTCTGTTCAAAACAAATGGGAGATCCCATCACTGAGCAAATCCTTTCCTTCTGGATCTGGTACTGTGTAATGAGAAAGGGCTAATCAATAATCTTGTGGTAAAGGGGCCTTTAGGGAAAAGTGACCATGATATGACTGAATTTTACATTAAGTTTGAGAGTGATGTAGTCCAATCTGAAACTCAGGTCTTCAATCTAAACAGAGGAAAATACAAGGGTATGAGGGACAAGTTGGCCATGGTAGATTGGGAGACTACACTAAAAGGTATGAAGGTGGACATACAATGGCTAACATTCAAGGAAATAATGCATAATTTGCAACAAACATATATTCCTCTGGGGCATAAAAACCCAAAAGGAAAAGTGATCCAACCATGGCCAAGAAAAGAAATTAAAGCGAGTATCAAGTCAAAGGAGGAAGTTTATAAAGTTGCTAGAAAAAGCGGTCAGCCTGAGGATTGGGATCTTTTTAGAAATCAGCAAAGGGGGACCAAGAAATTGCTAACGAAAGTAAAAATGGAATATGAGCACAAACTAGCTAAAAATATAAACGGATTGTAAAAGCTTCTGTAGGTATGTGAAAAGGAAAAGACTGGCGAAGGTAAATGTAGGTCCTTTACAGTCAGAGATGGGAGAATTTATAATGGGGAATGAGAAAATGGCAGAGAAATTAAATAAATACTTTGTATCTGTCTTCACGGAGGAAGACACAAAAAACCTCCCAGAAATACGAGAAAACCAAGGGTGTGCCAAGAGTGAGGAACTTAAAGACATTATTATTAGTACAAAAACAGTACTAGCAAACTTAATGGGACTAAAAGTCGATAAATCTCAAGGACCGGACGACCTACATCCTAGGGTTTTGAAAGAGGTGGCCATTGGGATAGTGGACGCATTGGTTGTCATCTTCCAAAATTCTATAGATTCTGCAACGGTCCTGCAGATTGGAGGATAGCAAAAGTAACACCGCTATTTAAGAAAGGAGGGAGAGAGAAAACGGGGAACTACAGACCTGTTCGCCTCACATCAGTAGTTGGGAACATGCTGGAATCTATTATAATGGATGCAATAACTGGGCACTTAGAAACTAATAGTAAGATTGGGCAGAGTCAACATGGATTTATGAAAGGGAAGTCCTGTTTGACAAACCTATTGGAGTTCTTTGAGGATGTAACTAATGGAGTAGACAAAGGAGTGTAGTGGGTTTGGATTTTCAGAAGGCCTTCGAAATGGTCCCACACAAGAGGTTGGTGAACAAAATTAGGACACATGGAATTGGGGGTAATATACTAGCATGGATTGAGAATTGGTTAACAGACAGAAAACAAAGAGTAGGGATAAACGGGTCTTTTTCAGGATGGCAGGCTGTGACTAGTGGGGTACTGCAAGGATCGGTGCTTGGGCCCCAGCTATTCACAATCTATATCAATGATTTGGATGAGGGGACTAAATATAACATTTCCAAATTTACTGATGACACAAAGCTAGGTGGCAGTGGCAGTTGCGAAGAGGATGTGAAGCGGCTTCAAGGGGATCTCGACAGGCTCAGTGAGTGGGCGAGAACATGGCAGATGGAATATAATGTGGATAAATGTGAAGTTATCCACTTTTGTAGAAAAAACAGAAAGGCAGAGTATTTCCTAAATTGTGAAAGATTGGGGAATGCAGATGCTCAAAGGGACCTGGGTGTCCTTGTACATGAGTCACTGAAAGTGAATGTGCAGGTGCAGCAAGCCATTAGGAAGGCAAATGGTATGCTGGCCTTCATTACAAGAGGATTTGAGTACAGGAGTAAAGAAGTCTTACTCCAATTATATAGGACCTTGGTGAGACCACACCTGGAGTACTGTATACAATTTGTTCTCCTTACCTAAGGAAGGATATACTTGCCATAGAGGGAATGCAACAAAGGTTCACGAGATTGATTCCTGGGATAGCGGGACTGTCGTATGAGAAGAGATTGAGTAAACTTGGCCTGTATTTTCTAGAATTCAGAAGAATGCGAGGGGATCTCATTGAAGCATTCAAAATTATTACTGGGCTTGATAGGGTGGATGCTGGGAGAATGTTTCCCTTGGCTGGGGAGTCTAGAACCAGGAGCCATAGCCTCAGGATAAAGGGTAGGCCATTCAGGACTGAGATGAGAAGAAATTTCTTCACACAGAGGGTGGTGAATCTTTGGAATTCTCTACCCCAGAGGGCTGTGGAGGCTCAGTCATTGGGTATATTCAAAACAGAAGTCGATAGATTTCTGACTAGTAAGGGCATCAAGGGATATGGCGATAAGGCCGGTGAATGGAGTTGAGGCAGAAGATCAGCCATTATCTCAATGAATGGCGGAGCAGGCTCAAAGGTCCGAATGGCCTACTCCTGCACCTATTTCTTATGTTCTCATTCTCAGTGTTTGTCTTTTACTCTACTCCTCAATACATTCATTATTATTATTTACAGAAAATCACTGACCTCGTAGAGAAGGGAAACCGAGCGGACAGTTCCAAACTTCTCCTAAATCTGGTGATGGCGAAAGGCTCTCGGGCACGAAGGGTGATGTGGGAATCCTTTGTGAAAATGCGCCATGGGGTGCCAAAGCTGGACAAAATACTGAAAGAAATACAGGAACTTGGTGCGGTAAAATCACACTGAAATCAAATTCAGATTCAAACTCTGCATGATTTGCTATAATATTACACAGAGCTGATTTCTTGAACGCTAATTGATTTAAACAGGTTCTGAACCATTTGATTACATGAACATCGCACGAGGTTTATCCGAAGTATCCAGTCACCTGAAAGGTAAGTGATGACATGGAAATTTCAACCCATTTATTTAACATCTGAGAATCAGAATGATTGACTGTAGCCGTTTGTTTAGAAGTTGTCAGAATCTGGGAATCAGAGTTAATAGCCTGGAAAAATAGGTTTGAACGTCACTTAGATTTATCATCAATCCAAAACTATTCTGTATCGGTTCAAATTAAAATTCAGTCAACTTCTGACGTTTCCTGTAAATATGCGGACGTTGCATAATTTCACTAAATCCAGCTGCTAATCTCTATCACTTGTGAAGTCTTACACACACCTGGCAGGATCCTGATGCACTGAATTCCCATACACACCTGGCAGGATCCTGATACACTGTGAAACCCCATACACACCTGGCAGGATCCTGATACACTGTGAAACCCCATACACACCGGGCAGGATCCTGATACACTGTGAAACCCCATACACACCTGGCAGGATCCTGATACACTGTGAAACCCCATACACACCGGGCAGGATCCTGATACACTGTGAAACCCCATACACACCTGGCAGGATCCTGATACACTGTGAAACCCCATACACACCTGGCAGGATCCTGATACACTGAAACCCCATACACACCTGGCAGGATCCTGATACACAGTGAAACCCCATACACACCTGGCAGGATCCTGATACACTGTGAAACCCCATACACACCGGGCAGGATCCTGATACACAGTGAAACCCCATACACATTTAGTAGTATTTCAATATACTGTAAATCTTAATACAATCCTCCTATGTGCCACACAGATGCTCTGGCAGCACAAATTGCCTTGAGCCAGATATTCAGGGTTTCCTGTGCCCCTCGAAATCTGTCCCCGAATAAAGTGTAGGGAAATAGTTGGAGACATGCGTAATAGTAAAATGTTATCGCTTCTACAAATGTAGCTCAGCCAGCGCAGGGGGTGATGGGTGAACGGGACTTGGTGCAAGTTAGTATATGGGCAGTAGAGTTTGTATTAGCTCAAGTTTACGGAGGGTATGTTGCGGGAGGCCGACCAGGAGAGTATTGGAAAAGTCGAGTCTGGATGTAACAAAGGTATTGATGAGAGTTTCAGCAGCAGATGAGTTGAGGCAGTGGCGGAGATGAGCAATGCTTTGAGGTGGCAGTAGGGGGTCTTGGTGATGTACAAGATATCAGGTCGGAAGGTCAGATAAGTGTCAAATAAGCCCCCGATTAGAACTTCTGACCACTTAGTCTGTTTCAAACCCAGTTCACACAAAACTCCAGCTAACATGCCTACGGTCCGATACAGGAACACTGGAACTTCTGACCATTTCGAGTCTGTCTCTCTCAGTGCACACAATCCTCCAAATAACCTTTGCATGGTCTGATACAATGACAGTGGGACTCCTGGCCATTCAAAGTCTCTCCCTCTCACAGTACACACAATCCTCCAAATAACCTTTGCATGGTCTGATACAATGACAGTGGGACTCCTGACCATTCACAGTCTGTCCCTCTACCAGTGCGCACAATCCTCCAGATAACCATCCCACGGTCTGATACAATGACAGTGGGACTCCTGGCCATTCACAGTCTGTCCCTCTCTCAGTACACACAAGCCTCCAGGTAACCTTTCCATGGTCTGATACAATGACATCTCATTACAAATCCACTTTGGGGAACAGTGTGGAGTAGTGAAAGGATTCGCAGCCTGATTCACAGTCTGACTAAACGTGTTAATGCTGGAACCATCTTTTATACCAGCTCATAGGATGGTTAGTCCTATACGGCGAGAGGGGTTTTCTGGGCTCCCACAACCAACACGATGATGGCGGGGTGGGAGGACCAACACCCACCGCACGCATGTATCGCGCTGGATGTTAACCCACAATTGCAAAGCCGAAGCTCCGATTCCGACTGTCTGGACTGGGGTTCGAACCCTGCGCCCTCTGGCGGGAATGTTACCGCTGCGCCAAAAGCTCACACCCCTGTCCCACTGATATACAATATCCTATTTCCTCTGCAGAATGTAAGCAGCACTGACTGTTTCAGAGATTGATCAATGAGAGGTACGACTGTTGTATATCCTGGATCATGGGTGGATTTGTAATATGATTACAAGGCAGGGCTGATAGCATTAATCATCAGAGGGAAGATATCAACTTCATAGAAATCTCCATGTTCAGTGAATATTAGAATCAAGTCAGGATTTGAAACTTTTCTCATCCATTGTTCACTTTCAAGCGAGGTTTCTATTAACTGAGTTTTAATCTCTACATGCGCCTCTATTGAATCTGTGAATTAAATCTAGCAACTTTTTACTGAACAGTAACCTGGTACTGAGAAGTTGTTTTTATGTCAATAAAACTAACATTGAGAACCACTTCCTCTCTGTTCTAATTAAAGATGTTCAACAGAAACACAAGGAAACACTACGGGAACAAACAGAAACACTGAGAGTGAACACTATCCTAATAAAGGAGAAGGTTAAGGTTTTCCAGCTGGTTGATCGATACGCTGAGCTAACGGTCATTTCTACTGTTCGAGATCGGACACTTGTAGAACATGAACTGCTGGCAAGAGGCCGAGACCATGAAGAGTGGAGAGAGAAACATCTCCGGAGAGAACTGGAAAAAATCCGACCTGATCAGTTGTTCCAGAGCAGTTTTTCCCAGAGAAAATCCAATTCTGGGAGTTCAGCAGCAGTGAGTGGAGTCGCGGGGATTGGAAAAACAACAATGGTACAAAAGATTGTTCATGACTGGGCCACTGGGATAATATACCCACACTTTCAATTTGTTTTCAGCTTTAAATTCCGGTATTTGAACGCTATTAACTGTAGAATAAACCTGAGAAATCTGATACTGGATCTGTATCCTTACTTTGGGAATATTCTGGGAGAGCTCTGGAAGAACCCAGAGCAATTGCTGTTTATATTCGATGGTTTGGATGAATTCAAGGACAGCATCGATTTTGCTGACAATCGGAGAAATACAGAACCTCAGCACGTGCACAGATCCCGAAGACTGGTGTGAAGTGTCTGACATTGTGTACAGTTTAATACAGCACAAGCTGCTCCCAGGATGTTCAGTGCTAGTGACCAGCCGCCCCACTGCATTACATTTATTGGAAAAGGCTGAGATCAGTGTCTGGGCTGAAATCCTGGGATTTGTTGGTGAAGAACGGAAGGAATATTTCAACAAGTTTTTTGAAGATAAGACACTGGCAGCAGCTGTTTTCAAACACGTGGAGGAGAACGAGATCCTGTACACCATGAGCTACAACCCTTCCTACTGCTGGATCCTCGGGCTGTCACTGGGTCCCTTCTTTACACAAAGAGACAGGAATCAGCAGCGAGTTCCCAAGACCATCACCCAACTATATTCCTACTATATTTACAACATTCTGAAAAACCATGGCCGAGAGATTGAAAGCCCCCGAGATGTGTTACTGAAGTTTGGTGAGATGGCCTTCACAGGAGTCTCCGAGAAGAAGATTGTGTTTAGAAATGGAGATTTGATCAAGTATAATCTGCAACCTTCCCAGTTCCTGTCTGGGTTCATGATGGAACTTTTGGAGAGAGATGATTCTGCCCAGAGCGTGGTGTACACATTCCCGCACCTCACCATCCAAGAGTTTGTAGCCGCACTCGCACAATTCCTGACTCCAGATCCCGGGGACATCCTGAAACTCCTCTGTGAAGCCCACAGCAAGGAAGATGGGCGATTTGAGATATTTCTCCGTTTTGTTGCTGGTCTCTCCTCCCCACGGTCAGCTCGGCCCCTGGAGGAGTTTCTGGGTCCATTTCTTCATCAAACTACCTGCCGAGTGATTGACTGGGTGAAGGAGAAGGTTGAAGGACAGATTGGAGACACAGAGAGTAAAACTGGTAAAAGGGACCTCCTGAACACATTCCACTACCTGTTTGAATCTCAGAACCACGCACTCGTGCAGGTCACAGTGGGTTCTATGCAACGACTTATTTTTGGAGACTCTGATTCACACAAAGCTTTGCGACTGACCCCGATTGACTGTGCGGCATTGACTGGTATCATTGGACTCTGTGATACAATAAAACACCTCGATCTCCAGCACTGCTACATTCAATGTGAAGGACTCCAGCGGCTGGGACCCGTGCTGCACAAGTGTCAGGTGTTGAGGTAACTGCATGTTTGTTTCTATAACTGTTATTTGAGTTGTGTAACAGCCACTTGTTACGTTAACATTTTGTTATAAAAGAAAAAAAAACCTTCCAGTTCAACCAAAGACAGGCCAAGTAACAAGAAGTTTACCAAGTAACAGAAGTACCAGGGTATAATTCTAACCGGGAAAGGAGCTTGGTGTGGTGCCAACAAGTGGACATGCTGTAAATCTCATCGGGTAGTGAAAGAGTTTGATCATCAAATTATGATGTCAAATAGCAGCATATTTATTAACAATTAACAGCAAAAAACAGATATGCTAAACATATCAAACGTTGTTCAGATAAAAATAATTTAAAATGTAACAATTTTCCATATCAACTACAAACTGTACATCGAACAGGAGGGAAAATGCACCTATTATGTCATTATATATAGTCAAATGGCTTCTGGTGGGGAGGGAAAATGTCTTCGATTGACAATATAAGGACTTTAGCACCTGTAACTATGTAGAATTATTCCCAATTCTGTCCATTAAATAAATAAACATGCCATTTTTTTTTAAAGTCGCCAAATCTCTCCGGTTGCCCGGTTATATCGCAGGGCACAGACTTACACCAGACAGCCGGGTGGGATTTCCCAGAATTCGCACCAGCGCATGGGGTTCGCACACATTGGACGGTTTCTGGGCAAACTGCCGTTAGTGGACTCGGGATTTCCCGGTAACCCGAGGACCTGCCGGGAGCACGGTAATGGACTCTGAACTCCTGGAAATATCGTCAAAAGAAACGGAATTTAAATCAATGTAGATCCAGTTTAATGGGGAATAAAGTGAGAGACTCCCCTCCCCTATAAACTAGGAGCACAGGGACATTTAAAACTTGTAACGGGACAGAATAAACTCTGCTTGTTATATAAAATCCTGGGGGCGGAGTTTACAGCAGCAGTTAGCGTTTCACAATATAACTCACCCCAGGATATTATACAGATTAATATAATGCACAGAGTATAATGTATAGGGAATCACCGCTTTATCATTTATTCCGGGAAAATAGCCCCATTCCCATAAAATCCGTAACTAAAGGAGCAGCAGGACTGGGACAGGTTTTCCCAAACATGACGGGGCCGGACACTGAGCTCCAGGAGGGTAATTCTGATCATCAGCGTATGAGACCGGACTGAGGGACATAGAAACATAGAAACATAGAATCCAGGAGCAGGAGTAGGCCATTCGGCCCGTCGAGCCTGCTCCACCATTCAATACGATCATGGCTGATCATCCAAATCCAATACCCTGTCCCTGCTTTAATCCCCACAGTACACATATCCCACCCTACCCCCGTAACCCCACGTATTTAATTCCCCCTAACATATCCCATCCTATCCCCATAACCCCACATATTTAATCCCCCCCTAACACTAAGGGTCAATTTATCATAGCCAAATCAACCTAACCCGCACATTTTTGGACTGTGGGAGGAAACCGGAGCACCCGGAGGAAACCCACGCAGACACGGGGAGAATATGCAAACTCCACACAGACAGTCACCCGAGGTCAGATTCGAACCCGGGTCCCTGGCGCTGTGAGGCACCAGTGCTAACCACTATGCCACCGTGTTGACATTTAAAGACTTCACACAGACAGCACATCATTTAATAAATGCTGACAGGGCTGAATCCAGTCTTCATTAGTGACGGGAAGCGTGCGATAGTAGATGGTAATCCAGTTTACACCGTGCCGAAATTTTATTTTCCATTGACTTCAACCAAAAGACAAATCGGGCGAAGCGTATAATGGGCGGTCGGTCCAATAGCGCCCATTTTACACTGTCGTTAAAAGTTAAATTGAGTTTAATTTTCCGTGACTAAAACCTCTGCATTGATTTCCTGATGTTGCTTTCAGGTTTCCTGTAATATCAGAGACACGGAATTTGTCTGTGAATTAAGGTTTGATTCATTTCGTTTCTCACGCTCTGTCCATCTGTGTTTAGAATGAATAATAATAATCTGGGAGATTCAGGAGTGAATCTACTGTCTACGGCTCTGAGGAACCCGGACTGTAAAATACAGGAACTGGGGTAAGTACCAGACTGTTTGAGATTGTGTTTATAATAACTTGATTTCTAACACTGAAGTTTATTATTAGTATCAGGAATAGTGTTATTAATATACAATCTACATTGTTTTCAGTAATAGTGTTATTAAACAGTATTATTACTATCAGCAATATTGTTATTAAAAGACACAGCAAATTCATATTAGCCTCAATAATAGTATACAATTATCAATACCCTTATTTTCCAACATGCTGATCCCCAGGCTGGATAGTGTCGGTCTCACAGCTTCTTGTGCTGAGGATCTCGCCTCCGCTCTCAGTGCAAACCGGTCGCTGACGGTTCTGAACCTGGGTTACAATAAACTGGGAGATTCAGGAGTAAAAGTACTGTCTGCGGCTTTGAGGAACCCGGACTGTAAAATACAGGAACTGGAGTAAGTACCAGACTGTGAGAGATTGTGTTTATAACAACTGGATGTCTAATACTGTACATTAATATTAGTATCTGCGATACTGTTACAAATACTGTACAGTATTTATTAATAGCAGAGTGGTCGCACAGAGTGGCCATAAACGGAGTGCATCATAATCAGTGTCGAAGTTGGAAATTTAATGAGTGGAACTTGGAACTTTAAAAACTGTGAAATGAACTGCAAGTTAGTCAACAATTAACAGAAAGTGTCTGCCAGTGGCAGTTAACAGTTAGCAATCAATCAGCTGTAACTGATTGCCTGAATAGGGGTTGATTACTGTGAGCAGGAAGCTGAGTGAGCACTTCGAACTTTGGTGTGTCTCCAAAAGGTGTATAAAAGTGCACAGAAGTCACACAGAGTGGTCCCACCATGAAGAGAGAGTAGAGTTGTGAATTTGGTGAGAGTGAGATTTCAGTGCAGAGGGGGAAGGAGGTGCTGCTTTTTGCCTCCAACACTACTAGTGGTTCAATTTATAGGTAAATGTTTTTAGTTTTTTGAACCAATTACTTTATCTAGTTTAAGTTATAGGTAGATTGTTTTATTTAATCAGCTAAGTTGATTAAATGCATAAAAGTTTAATTAATTAAATAAAACATCCTTCAGGAAGGATGTGAAGGCCCATGAACGAGTGAAGAGGTTTACCAGAATGGTTCCGGGGATGCGGGATCTTAGTTACAAGGACAGGTTGGAGAAGCTGGATTTGTTTTCATTAGAGCAAAGGAGGTTGAGGGGTGATTTGATAGAGGTGTACAAGATTATGACGTGTTCGGATAGGCTAGACGGGGAAAGGCTGTTCCAACTAGTTGATGGTACAAGGACTAGGGGACACAGATTTAAGGTTTTGGGCAAGAGATACAGCGAGTGGTGAGGACCTGGAATTCACTGCCGGTGGAAGCGGAGACACTCAATGTTTTCAAGGGGAGACTGGATAGGCACTGGAGGGAAATAATCTTGCATGGCTACGGGGATAAAGCGGGGGAATGGGACTGACTGGATTGCTCCACAGAGAGCCGGCACGGACTTTATGGGCCGAATGGTCTCCTGTGCCGTTATGACTCTATGACTCTAAGTTTAAATAGGAGTTGCAGTGGTGGTGTGCTGCAACTGATGAATGTGGGAGTTTGTGGAGAGCATCATGATCCCGGACAACATAGAAACATAGAAAATAGGTACAGGAGTAGACCATTCGGTCCTTCGAGCCTGCACCGCCATTCAATGCGTTCATGGCTGAACATGCTACCTCAGTACCCCATTCCTGCTTTCTAGCCATACCCCTTGATCCCCCTAGTTGTGAGTGTTATATCTAACTCCCTTTTGAATATATTTAGCGAACTGGCCTCAACAACCTTCTGTGGAAGAGAATTCCATAGATTCACCACTCTCTGGGTGAAGAAGTTCCTCCTCAGCTCAGTCTTAAATGGCTTCCCCTTAATCCTTAGACTGTGACCCCTGGTTCTAGTTTTCCCTAACATTGGGAACATTCTGCCCGCATCTAATTTGTCTAAACCAGTCAGGATTTTAAATGTCTCTATAAGATCCCCCCTCATTCTTCTGAACTCCAGAGGATACAAGTTCAGTTGACCCAATCTTTCTTGATATGTCAGTCCGGCCATCCCAGGAATCAATCTAGTGAACCTTCGCTGCACTCCCTCAATAGCAAGAATGTCCTTCCTTAAGTTAGGAGAACAAAACTGCGCACAATACTCCAGGTGTGGCCTCACCAAGGCCCTGTACAACTGCAGCATCACCTCCCTACTCCTGTACTCAAATCCCCTTACTATGAAGGCCATCATTCCGTTTGCTTTCTTGACTGCCTGCTGCACTTGCATTCCCACCTTCAGTGACTAATGTACCATGACGCCCAGGTCTCGTTGCACGTCCCCTTTCCCTAATCTGCCACCATTCAGGTAATAGTCCGCCTCTCTATTTTTACCACCAAAGTGGATAACCTCACATTTATCCACATTGTACTTCATCTGCCATACATTTCCCATTCACCCAACCTGTCCAAGTCACTCTGTAGCCTCCTAGCATCCTCCTCATTGTTCACACTGCCTCCCAATTTAGTGTCATCCGCAAATTTGGAGATATTACATTTAATCCCTTCGTCCAAATCATTAATATATAATGTAAACAGCTGGGGTCCCAGCACCGAACCCTGCGGTACCCCGCTGGTCACTGCCTGCCATTCTGAAAAGTACCCATTTACTCCTACTCTTTGTTTCCTGTGTGCCAACCAGTTCTCAATCCACGTCAACACATTGCCCCCAATCCCATGTGCTTTAACTTTGCTCACCAATCTCTTGTGTGGGACCTTGTCGAAGGCCTTCTGAAAGTCCAAATACACCACATCTACTGGTTCCCCCCTGTCCACCCTATTGGAAACATCCTCAAAAAATTCCAGAAGATTTGTCAAGCATGATTTCCCTTTCACAAATCCATGCTGACTTGGACCTATCATGTCGCCACTTTCCAAATGGTCTGTTATGACATCTTTAATAATTGCTTCCATCATTTTACCCACGACCGATGTCAGGCTGACCGGTCTATAATTCCCTGCTTTCTCCCTCCCTCCTTTTTTAAAAAGAGGGGTTACATTGGCCACCCTCCACTCCATCGGAACTGATCCAGAGTCTAAGGAATGTTGGAAAATGATCGTCAATGCATCCACTATTTCCAAGGCCACCTCCTTAAGTACTCTGGGATGCAGACCATCAGGCCCCGGGGATTTTTCAGCCTTCAGTCCCATCAATTTCCCCAATACCTTTTCCCGACTAATAAGGATTTCCCTCAGCTCCTCCCTCTTACCAGATCCTCTGACCCCTTTTATTTCCGGCAGGTTGTGAGTGTCCTCCACAGTAAACACCGAACCAAAGTACTTGTTCAATTGATCTGCCATTTCCTTGTTCCCCATTACGACTTCCCCTGTTTCCGACTGCAGGGGACCTACGTTTGTTTTTACTAACCTCTTTCTTTTTACATATTTATAGAAGCTTTTGCAGTCCATTTTAATGTTCTCTGCAAGCTTCCTTTCATATTTTATTTTCCCTGCCCTAATCAAACCCTTCGTCCTCCTCTGCTGAGTTTTGAAGTTCTCCCAGTCCCCGGGTTTGCTGCTACTTCTGGCCAATTTGTATGCAACTTCCTTGGTTTTAATACTATCCCTGATTTCCCTTGTTAGCCATGGTTGAGCCACCTTCCCTTTTTTATTTTTACGCCAGACCGGGATGTACAATTGTTGTAGTTCATCCATGCGATCTCTAAATGTCTGCCATTGCCCTTCCACTGATAGCCCCTTAAATATCGCTTGCCAATTTAACCTCACCAATTCACGCCTCATACCCTCAAAGTTGCCCTTATTTAAGTTCTGGACCATGGTCTCTGACTTAACTGTTTCCTTCTCCATCCTAATGTAGAACTCTACCATACTATGGTCACTCTTCCCCAGGGGGCCTCGTACCACAAGATTGCTGATTAGTCCTTCCTCATTACACAACACCCAGTCCAGGATGGCCTCCCCTCGAGTTGGTTCCTCAACATATTGGTTTAGGAAACCATCCCTTAAACACTCCAGGAAATCCTCCTCCACCGTATTGCTTCCAGTTTGAGTAGCCCAATCTATATGCATATTAAAGTCACCCATGATAACTGCCGTGCCTTTTTTGCACGCACCTCTGATTTCCTGTTTCATACCCTCCCCCACCTCTACTGCTGTTTGGAGGTCTGTACACAACTCCCACTAACGTTTTCTGCCCTTTGGTGTTCTGCAGCTCAACCCATATTGATTCCACATCCTCCAAGCTGATGTCCTTCCTAGCTATTGCACTAATCTCCTCTTTAACCAGCAATGCTACCCCACCCCCTTTTCCTTTTATTCTATCCTTTCTGAATGTTGAATACCCCTGGATGTTCAGTTCCCAGCCTTGATTGTTCTGGAGCCACGTCTCTGTAATCCCAATCACATCGTATCCATTAACATCTATTTGCACAGTCAATTCATCCACCTTATTACGGATACTCCTTGCATTAAGACACAGAGCCTTTAGGCTTGTTTTATTAACATCCTTTGTCCTTTTAGACTTATGATTTAGTATGGCCCTTTGTGTTTCTTGCCTTTGTTTACTCGGCCTTCCCCTGTTGTTTCTCACCCTTCTAACATTTGTTTCTGACT
Organism: Squalus acanthias; assembly: GCA_030390025.1. Taxonomy (NCBI): domain Eukaryota; kingdom Metazoa; phylum Chordata; class Chondrichthyes; order Squaliformes; family Squalidae; genus Squalus; species Squalus acanthias. The sequence goes on along the minus strand of JASTWF010000089.1, from coordinate 507,066 downwards.
GCATATTACTTCCCCCTGTTTCGCCACATAGGTTCCCATTCCCCTGCCATATTAGTTTAAATCCTCCCGAACTGCTTTAGCAAATATTACCCTGAGGACATCGGTTCCAGTCCTGCCCAAGTGCAGACCGTCCCTTTTGTACAGGTCCCACTTCCCCCAGAACTGGTTCCAATGCCTCAGGAATTTGAATCCCTCCCTCCTGCACCACTGCTCAAGCCACGTATTCAATCTCACTATCCTGTTCTCTCTATTCTGATTAGCACGTGGCCCTGGTAGCAATCCAGAGATTACTACCTTAGAGGTCCTACTTTTTAATTTAGCTCCTAGCTCCCTAAATTCTGCTTGTAGGACCTCTTCCCACTTTTTACCTATATCGTTGGTACCTACATGCACCACGACAGCTGGCTGTTCACCCTCCCTCTTCAGAATGTTCTGCAGCCGCTCCGAGACATCCTTGACCCTTGCACCAGGGAGGCAACATACCATCCTGGAATCTCGGTTGCGGCCACAGAAACTCCTGTCTATTCCCCTTACAATTGAGTCCCCTATCACTATAGCCCTACCACTCTTTTTCCCGCCCTGCTGTGCAGCAGAGCCAGCCATGGTGCCATGAACCTGGCTGCTAGTGCCTTCCCCTGGTAGGCCATCTCCCCCAACAGTATCCAAAGCGGCATACCTGTTTTGGAGGGAGATGACCACAGGGGACTCCTGCACTACCTTCCTGATATTGCCCTGCTTCTTGGTCACCCATTCACTGTCTGTCCTAGCCTTTACCTGCGGTGTGGACAACTCACTAAATGAGCGATTCACCGAGTACTCGGCATCATGCATGCTCCAGAGTGAGTCCACCCGCAGCTCCAGCACCGCCATGCGGGCTGTCAGGAGCTGCAGCTGGACACACTTCCCGCACACGTAGTTGTCAGGGACACTGGAAGTGTCCCTGGTTTCCCACATGGCACAGGAGGAGCATGAAACGGGTCCGAGACTTCCTGTCATGACTTAACCCTTATGTTACTTTATTACTAAAATTTAAACTTATTTATCTTAGGTCTAGGAGTTAAGTCCCTGAAAACAAAATATAAAATCGAACCTACCTTTTAAATTCCCTCTACCCCTAAAGGTTAGAGGAGGTGGGAGGGTGGGAGTCACTACTAGTGTAGTGTCTCGGGTTTAGCAACCGCTCCACCTATATACGGGTACCAATGAATTGGCCCCGCCCCCTGCCTTTGAAAAAGCCCGCGAAGCTCTTACCCCGCTGGGGAAAAAGGCCACGTAGGTGAGTTTAATGACTCACCTCAGGCCTCTGCTGCTCCAACCAGGTCCGCTCCTCCTTCCCCGCTGCCGACCGCTCTGTGGGAGAGAGAAAGAAAGAAAGGCTCCTCCTCCCCCGCTGTCGACGCTGGTCTGAGGCCTACCTGAGCCTCGGGCCTCCCTTAATTGACTCACCTCAGGCCTTTGCCGCTCCAACCAGGTCCGCTCCTCCTTCCCCGCTGCCGACCGCTCTGTGGGAGAGAGAAAGAAAGAAAGGCTCCTCCTCCCCCGCTGTCGACGCTGGTCTGAGGCCTACCTGAGCCTCGGGCCTCCCTTTATTGACTCACCTCAGGCCTCTGCCGCTCCAACCAGGTCCGCTCCTCCTTCCCCGCTGCCGACCGCTCTGTGGGAGAGAGAAAGAAAGAAAGGCTCCTCCTCCCCCGCTGTCGACGCTGGTCTGAGGCCTACCTGAGCCTCGGGCCTCCCTTTATTGACTCACCTCAGGCCTTTGCCACTCCAACCTGGTCCGCTCCTCCTTCCCCGCTGCCGACCGCTCTGTGGGAGAGAGAAAGAAAGAAAGGCTCCTCCTCCCCCGCTGTCGACGCTGGTCTGAGGCCTACCTGAGCCTCGGGCCTCCCTTTATTGACTCACCTCAGGCCTCTGCCGCTCCAACCAGGTCCGCTCCTCCTTCCCCGCTGCCGACCGCTCTGGGAGAGAGAAAGAAAGAAAGGCTCCTCCTCCCCCGCTGTCGACGCTGGTCTGAGGCCTACCACATCTGCAATGAGTGTCTGCATATCGATGAACCTTAGCTCGGAGTTGCTGAGCTGGAGTCCGAGGGGCAGACATTATGGGACATCAGGGAGGGCGATAGTTACCTGGAAACTTTTATCCAGAAGGCAGGCACACCCCTTGGGTTAAGAAGTAGTACAGGTCGGGTTCGTGGTCATAAATAGGAGGGTGTGACTGTGAGTCAGGCAGGTAAGGGGACCCCAGGAGCAGTGCTGGAGGAGCCTTGGCATTTGTCTTTATCCAACAGGTACGAGTTTGTTACGACCTGTGTGGATAAGGGCAAATTCTGCAGGGCAGATGATCAAACTGATCAGAGCACCGTGGCACAGGAGGCCATTCAAGTGGAGGAGTGAAAATTAATATGTTAGTGGTAGGGCACAGTATAGTCAGGGGGATAGATGCTGTTCTCTGCAACCGCAACCAGGAGTTCAGAAGGTTGTGTTGCCTGTCTGGTGCCAGGGTTAAGGACATCTTCTCTCGGCTGGAGAAGAACTTGAGGTGGGAGGAGGATCCAGGTGTTGTGGTCCATGTAGGAACCAAAGGCATAGCTAGAACTAGGCATGAGCTTCTGCTGAGGGAGTTTGAAGAGCTGGGATCCAAATTAATAAGCAGAACCTCAAAGGTAATAGTCTTTGGATTACTTCCTGAGCCACGCGCAAATTGGCATAGGTTCAAACAGATCAGAGAGTTAAATGTGTGGCTTAAAGTGAGGTGTGGGAAACAGGGGTTTAGATTCAAGGGGCATTGACAGCTGGGGAAAGAGGGAGCTGTTCCGTTGGTATGGGCTCCACATGAACCGGGCTGGGACCAGTGTCCAGGCGAATCGAAAAGTTAGTGCTATGGATAGAACTTTAACCTAAAAGTGGGAGTGTTCAGATGAGGGTATGTTTATGAAACTGAAGAGAAAAGTCAAGGCCGTGATCCAGTGTAAAGATAAGCAGAGTGTGACAGGATGGGACAGAGAGTTTAAAGGTTATAGTGCAACAATGAATAAGGTTAAATCAGGAAAAATACCAAAAAGTTAATATTAAAGCATTTGTAACAAGATAGGCGAATTAACGGCACAAATAGAGATAAATGCGTTTGATCTAATAGCCATTACAAAGCAGTGGTTGCATGGTGACCAAGGGTTGTGAACTAAATATTCCATGGTACTTTACCATTTTGTCTTTTCGAAACGTCAAGGGGGAGGGGTAGCCCTGATGCTAAAAGATGACATAAGGACAGTAGTGTGGAAGGATCTTGGCTCGGAAGAGCAGGAAGTAGAATCAGTATGGGTGGAGTTAAGATATAAAAAGGGGCAGAAAACACTGTTGGGAGTAGTTTATAGGCCACTAACAGCTATATTGTGGTACAGAGTATTAATCAAGAAGTGAGAGGAGTATGAAACAAAGGCAATGCAATAGTATTGGGGGACTTTAATCTTCATAAAGACTGGACAAATCAAAGGTAGTCTGGAGGACCACGTCAAGGAATGCATTCGAGACAGTTTCCTAGAACGATACATCATAGATCTTGTCTTGTGTAATGAGACATGGTAAATTAATAATCTCATAGTAAGGGCTCCACTGGGGAAGAGCGATCATAATGTGATATAATTTCACATTGAGTTCCAGAGTGACGTACTTTAATCCTAAATTAGAGTATCAAAGATTACTATGGTAGCATAGTGGTTATGTTACTGGTAGTGATCCAGAGATATGAGTTCAAATCCCACCATGGCAGCTGGGTAATTTTAAATTCAGTTAATAAAGTAATCTGGAATAAAAAGCTAGTATCAGTAATGGTGACCATGAACCTACCGGATTGTCGATAACACCCATCTGGTTCACTAATGTCCTTTGGGGGAGGAAATCTGCCGTTCTTACCTGGTCTGGCCTAAATGCGACTCCAGACCAACAGCAATGTGGTTGACACTTAACTGCCCTCTGAAATGGTAAACCACTCAGTTAAGGGCAATTAGGGATGGACAATAAATGTTTGCCTTGCCAGTGACGCCCACATCACATGAATGAATAAAAAAAAACTTAAATTCAATTACATAGGTATTAGGGGCGAGTTGGCTAAGGTAGAATGGGAAATTAGATTGAAAGGTATAATGGTAGATAAGCAATGGCGAATATTTAAATAAATAATTCATAATTATCAACAAATATATTGAGAAACAAAACCACCACGCAAAAGTAATCCGTCCTTGATTAACTAAAGAGGTTAAGGAAAGTATTAGCTCAAAAGAAGGGGCTTATGATCTTGGCAAGGAGAGTAGTAAGCCTGCGGATTGGGAGAGTTTTAGAAGCCAACAACGGATGAACGTGCAAGTCATAAAGAGGTAGAAAATATAAAAAAATATAAAACAGATTGTACGAGTTTCTACGAGTATGTAAAAAGGAAGAGAGTAGCAAAAGTAAATATGAGTCCCTTAGAGGCTGGGACAGGATATATTATAAGGAGGAATAAGGAAATAGCAGATACGTTAAACAAATATGTTGTATCTGTCTTCACTGTAGAAGATACAAGAAACATACCAGAAATAGTGGTGAGCCAAGGGTCTGAGCAGTCAACCTCCTTTCTCCTCTTGTTCACAACAACACGTTTCGAGTAGTGGAGTATAAGGACACACTTTACTGATACACAGAAAGGTGATCGGTCTTCAATTGCTTAGAGAGTGACTTTTTTCCTGTTTCGAGCACACACTGAGATACTGTTGAAAACCATGCTCCTTTTGTATACCATATTGTGACGACATCAAACGAAAATATCATAGAAAAGACTGCATGACGTATCTATTCCCAAACCCTTTGAAAATAGACGATTCATGTAAACAGTTTGTAGTCGTTTACTTCAAAACTACTTCCCCTACACGAGACTTCCTGACATAACAGCTGCTAACAGCTTTGAAATAAAAACTTTAACAACTGCTATCTGTAGCTAATGGAGCCCTGCTACCCATGTGTATTACCCCGAAACTAAACATTAACCAATCATGGGTGACGTCATTACTAACACGTATCCCATACTCAAGCACTTTACATCTCAGAAAATAAGCAGTGCATTCTTTTTACAACACTTCAAAGTAATCCTGTTTATATCAGAAACCCTCTAATCCAAGATACAAAGTAGTTCCGCTGTTAAACTTTAACTTTCACGAATTCCAACAGGGTCCAATGAGAGTCAGGAACTTAAAGTTATTAATATTAGTAAAGAAACTATATTGGAGAAGTCAATGGAACTTCTCTTCTTCTTAGGCAGTCCCTCGGAACCGAGGATGACTTACTTCCACATTAAAAATGTGTTCTCAGGTGACTGATGAGTCCAATGCGGGACCTACAGTCTCTGTCACAGGTGGGGCAGATGGTGGTTGAAGGGGAGGGTGGGTGGGGTGCTTGGGTTGGCGTGCGCTCCTTGCGCTTGGCTTCCGCTTGCTCCCGGCGAAGAGACTCGAGGTATTCGGCGCCTTTCCGGATGTTTCTCCTCCACTTTGTGCGGTCTTGGGCCAGGATTTCCCAGGTGTTGGTGGGAATGTTGCACTTTTTGTAGGAGGATTTGAGGGTGTCCTTGAAGCATTTCCTCTGCCCACCTGTGGCTCTCTTGCCATGTTGGAGCTCCGAGTAGATCGCTTGTTTTGGGAGTCTCGTATCGGGCATGCGGACGATGTGACCCGTCCATCGGAGCTGATCGAGCATGGCCGAATCTTCGATGCTGGGGATGTTGACCTGAGCGAGAACACTGACGTTGGTGCGCCTATCCTGCCAATAAATTTGCAGGATCTTGCGGAGGCAGCGTTGGTGGTACCTCTCCAGTGCTTTGAGGTGCCTGCTGTACATGGTCCATGTCTCTGAGGCATACAGGAGGGCGGGTATCACTACTGCTCTCTACACCATGAGCTTGGTGCCGGGTTTGAGGTCCTGGTCTTCAAGCACTCTCTTCCTCAAGCGACCGGATGATTCTCCTCCACTTTGTGTGGTCTTGGGCCAGGGATTCCCAGGTGTCGGTGGGGATATTGCATTTTTTCAAGGAGGCTTTGAGGGTGTTCTTGAGGCGTTTCCTCTGCCCACCTGGGGCTCTCTTACCATGCCGGAGCTCCGAGTAGAGCGCCAACAACAACTAAAAGCCACCAAACCCCCTCAACCTGGTGGCCTACATCCTAAGGTTCTAAAAGAGATGGCTGCAGAGGTAGTGGATGCTTGGTTTATGTCCTTATTATGTAATCTCCTCCAGGCCTACAATCCCCCTAAACCTTGGCGCTCTGCTTACTCTGGCCTTTTGAACATCCCCGATTTTAATTGCTCCACCACTGGGGGATCATACCTTCAGCTGCCTAGATCCTAAGGTCTGGAATCCCCTCCCTAAATCTCTCTGCCTCCGCAATTCTCTTTCCTCCTTTACGATGCTCCTTCAAACCAAGTTTCTTCATCTAGCCTAACGTCTCCTCATGTGGCTTGGTGTCAAATTTTGTTCTTTTTCAATAACGCTCATTTGAAGTGCCTTGTGACGTTTTATTATGTTAAATAAATTGTAGTAGTTGTTGTTAATCTTCCAAAATTCCATAGATTCTGCAACTGTCCCAGTGGGTTGGAAGGTAGCAAATGTAACACTACTCTCCAAGAAAGGTGGCAGAGAAAACCGGGAACTACAGGCCAGTTAGCCTGACATCAGTCGTCGGGAAAATGCTGGACTCATTATTAAGGAAGTGGTAACAGGGCACTTAGAAAACCATAAGATAAGGCAGAGTCAACATGGTTTTTTTGAAAGGGAAATCGTGTTTGACAAATTTATTAGAGCTTTTTGAAAATGTAACCAGCAGGGTAGATAAAGGGGAAGCAGCTGATGTAGTCTATTTGGATTTTCAAAATGCATTCGATAAGGTGCCACACGAAAGGTTGTTGTGGAAGATAAGAGCTCACGGGATTAGGTGTAATGTATGGGCAATAATAGAAGATTGGTTAAAGCAAATAAAACAGACAGTAGGAATACACGGGCCAGTTTCAGGTTGGCCGGCTGTTCATAGTTGGGTGCCGCACTGATCAGTGAATGGGCCTCAGCTAGTTACAAACTATATTAATGATTTAGATGAAGGGACTGAGTAATGTATCCAATGTTGCTGAAGATACAAAGCTGTGTGGCAAAATGAGCTGTGAGGAGGATATACAAGAATCTCCAAAGTGATAGAGACAGATTATGTGACTGGGCAAGGAGGTGGCAGATGGCATATAATGCGGGGACATGTGAGGTTATTCACTTTGATAGGAAGAATAGGAAAAACAAATATCTTAAATCGTGAAAACTATTAAATGTTCAGAGGACTTTGGGTGTCCTTGTACACTAAACACAAAAGTTAACATGCAGGCACCGCAAGCAATTAGGAAGGCAAATGCTTTGTTGGCCTTTACTGCAAGGTTGTCCAGTACAAGAGTAAGGAAGACTTGCTGCAATTGCACAGAGCTTTGGTGTAACTGCACCTGAAGTATTGTGTGCAGTGTTGCTCTTCGTACCTAAGGAAGTATATATTTGCCTTAGAGGCGGTGCAGCAAAAGTTCACTAGAGAGATTCCCAGGATGAGGTGGATGCCCTATGTGGAAATATTGAGTAGAATGGGCCTATACTCTCTGAAGTTTAGAAGAATGAGTGGTGATCTCATTGAAACATATGAGATTCTAAGTGGGTTTGATAGGGTATATACTAAGCGGCTGTTTCCCCTGGCTGGAGAGTCTAGAACAAGTGGGCATAATGTCAGGTTAACGGGTCGGCCATTTAGGACTAAGATGAGGAGAATTTTTTTTCCACTCAGAGCTTGAGCTTTGAGAATGTTTGCAATTCTCTAACCCAGAGGGCTGTAGATGCCAAGTCGTTGACAATATTCAAACTGGGGTCGATAGATTTTTGCACTCTAATGGAATCGAGGAATATGGGGATCCGGTGGGAAAGTGGAGTTGAGTTCGAAGATCAGCCATGATCTTATTAAATGGCGTCGCAAGCTCGAGGGGCCGTATGGCTGACTCCTGTTCCTATTGCTTATGTTCTTATCTCATCAGAAATAGTGTTATTAATCAAAACTGCGCATTATTGAAGTCAGTAATAGCGTTATTAGTAAACGACTGTTTTACTGATTCCTGTTATTTTTCTCTCTCTCTGATCTACAGGTTAGCTGTCGTCGGTCTAACAGATTCTTGTGCCGGGGATCTCGCCTCCATTCTCCGTACAAACCAGTCACTGACGGTTCTGAACCTGAGTTACAATAAAATGGGAGATTCAGGAGTTAAACAATTGTCTGCGGCTCTGAGGAATGTGGACTGTAAAATACAGAAACTGTGGTCGGTACCAGACTCTGAGGTTGTGTTCATAATAACTGGATGTCTAACATTTTACACTTTTGCTAGTATCAGTAATAGTGTTTACTAATACTGCACATTGTTCATTAATATCAGTATTGCGTCATTAATCAACACTGTACATTTATTATATGTATTAGCAACAGTTTTATTAATAAACACTACATTATTAGCATTATCAGTAATAGTTATTAATAAACAATGTACATTATTATTAGTATCTGTAATCGTTTTATTAATAAACACTATACGTTATCAGTATCGGTAATAGTGTTATTAATAAACACTGTCTATTATTATTAGTATCAATAATAGTTATTAATAAATACTTTCCATTATTATCAGTATCAGTAATAGTGTTACTAATAATAATGGACAGTGCTTATTAATACCAGTAATAGTGTTCTTAATAAACACTGTCTATTATTATTAGTATCAGTAATAGTGCTTTAATAAACACTAGAGATTTTTTTATTAGTTCATGGGATTTGGGCGTCGCTGGCAAGGCCAGCATTTATTTCCCATCCCTAACTGCCCTTGAGAAGGTGGTGGTGAGCCGCCTTCTTGAACCGCTGCAGTCCGTGTGGTGAAGGTACTCCCACAGTGCTGATAGGGAGGGAGGTCCAGGATTTTGACCCAACGACGATCATGGAACGGCGATATACTTCCAAGATTTACCCTGATTCCTGTATTTCTCTCTCTTTGATCCCAGCCTGGAAGAAAACGCTCTCACAGATTCTTGTGCCGAGGATCTCGCCTCCGCTCTCAGCACAAACCGCTCACTGGCGGTTCTGTACCTGGAATCAAACTTCTTCACAGACCGATCTGTCCCCGCTTTCTGCCGCCTCATACTGACCTGCAGAAGTCTAGAGAATGTCGGGTGAGTGTTTGTGTTGCTGTTCAATGTATTAACACTTTTATGGATAATATGTGTCTGTAATTCCTACTGACATATTATCGCCAGTCTCCGTGTTATTTACACTGTTGGCAATCCTTATTTATTTCCTGTTTAACCTGTTTCAGGCTGTGGGGGAATCAGTTCAGTTCAAACGGAAAGAGACACCTGTAGGCGGTGCAGCAATCCAGACCCGGTCTAATGGTGGGAGTGGATATCTTCATTTCATAAACGTTACTGATCTCATTGGATGGACATTTTGGGCCTATTTTCTGTCCCTCCCTTTGACCGGCCGCGCTCCAGCTTTAAATGCTGACGGAAACGGAACTGTTCCCGGCTGGAGCTGAGCGAGCGTCATATCCCATTGTGACGTCAGAGGCCCAGCCATAGGTTCAGAGACACTGTCGCCCGGACTCCAAGAAGGGTCAGCACAAGGAGGAGAGAAATGGGAAAGTGCCTTTGAACAGAATCATTTACACACTACCCTGGACTTTGGTGTGACTCAGGAGGGCAGTGTGCCCGCAGGAGATCCGGTTACTGGAACCTGCTGGAAGATATTTACAGCATTGAATCAAAACGCTCTATATTTTTACTTGCGTGTAAAATAACCTTGATTAACATGCTCATTAGTCTTCTACCTTCATTAAAAAAATAAAAAATATCCCAAACATTCTCTTTAATTAAGAAAATGCACCATCATTTCATGGTTTTTGCGCTCTGAAGGGTGAAATTTTCAATTATTTGTAACTGCTCATTGGCTTAGCTGTTGCTCAGTTGATAGCACTCATGCCAGTGAGTCAGAAGGTTGTGGGCTTTCAAGTCCCGCTCCAGAGACTAGAACACGAACCTCTAAGCTGACACTCCAGTGCAGTACTGAGGGAATGCTGCGCGGTCAGAGGAGCCGACTTTCGAATGAGCCATTGAGTCGAGGCCCCTTCTGCTCCCAGGTGGGTATAATAGATCCCATGACAATATTTTGAAGAGGAACGGAGTTATCCAAGCCAACGTTTATCCCTCATTCAACATCACCAAAAACATATTATCTGGACTTTAGTACATTGTTATTTGTGGGAACTTGCTGTGCAGAAATTGGCTGCTGCGTTTCCTATACTATAACAGTGGCTACACTTCAAAAAAATACTTAATTGTCTGTGAAGTGCTTTAGGACGACCGGTGATCATGAAAGGTTCGATATAAATGTAAATCTTGCTCTTTTATTCGCTCCTGGTGAGTGGATCGGTCGTCTGTAAGGAAGTGATTGGACACGCAACAAAACGCTTTTCTCAGCCCATAGTGTGCAAACTAGGACAGATCCCAACCCCTTTCTCGCAACCACATTCTCTGTAACCTGAGATTGGCCGCAATAATGCTGCCCATTGCTCCGGGGAATGGAGTGATTATTTCTTCTCCATCAGCACAACATTCACTGAATGTTTACTGAACTTGTGGCAACCCACTGTACTTCAGTACACGCAGAGCACCACATGGAGCGCAGTGCAGTTTGCACCACTCTGGCAGAAAATGCTGCACGTGCACACTCAGTCCGTGTGCAATCTGAGCGGTGAAAGGATGGATTAACTATTTGAATCTGACGGGCCTGTTGCTGCTCATGCTTACTATTCTATCTCCAGTTCTCACCAGAACAATGTTGTCTCTGTCTCTTCCCGGTCTCTATCGCTGAAAAATGTTAAATTCTCATTTTTGTGCTTGAATCCATTCATGTCTCTGTAACGTTCTCCTGCATTGCAACACCCATCCCTCTGCCTCCAGCTACCCAGAACCAACACTTTGCAATTAACATCTAAACCCTTCCGCCTCTCCAGCTCCTTCCCCTTCTTTAAGACCCTTCTTAAAACCCACTTCTGACCAAGTTATTCCAACCCCTCATAATAAGGACTTCTCAATCTCGCTGTCCTTTTTTTAAAATTAAGCCTCTTTGAAAGACATTGCGGTGGTTGTCTACATTAATGCTGCCATCTAAATGCAAGCTTGTTGTTGTATAAAGCCCAGCAAAGTGCCAAAGTCCTCTGTGACATTTTTCCAAGCTGCAGCATGTCAATCTCTCCTAAAATCAAAGAGAGTCCAGGCGAAAGCCAAACCCATCCTGCAGGGTAAGAGCATCTTCCGGCTAGAACTTGCTTATTTTGAAGCTCCACCTTGGTGAACTCAGCAGGATCTTCCAGGTGACCTTCCTCTATCAGCAACCACAATGGTCAGCCGGTGAGCTGAAATTCACATGGTGGGGCCTCAGGGGCTGAAGACACGGCTGTCAATAGTGGGGAAAGGGAGGACAAAGCACAAAAGTTAGGTTCAGGAAAACGGGTGATTTAACGGGCGAAGGTTGTTGGGCCGGTTCAGTTTACAGCAATAGAAAGGGTGGAAAGTTATGAGCGGATTTAAAGACGAGCTTGGAAGTTTTAACGGAGGCTTTGGGCGAAAGGGAGCCGTGTTAGTTCAACAAGGAAAAGGGTGATGTGTGAGCGGGGCTTGCTGCGGGATAGGACACGAGCAGAAGAGTTGTTAATGAGCTGAAGTTTACGGCGGGTGGGGGATGGAAGGCTGACCAACAGAGCGTTGGTACAGTCGATTCTTGAGGTGACAGAGAAATGGAGATAGGTTCCAGCAGTGGAATGACTGAAGTAGGGGCGGAAGCTCTGACCTTACAGAGGCGGAATCAGGCAGTCTTTGTGACGGAGAGGATATGGAGTCAGGCATGCGGCTAGGGTTCGATTAGGATGCCGAGGTTTCAAACTATTTGTTTCAGTGTGAGATAGTGACCTCGAGCGGGGATGGATTCTGTGGCAAGGTTAAGTATTTTACAGCGGTGGCTGAAGAAGGAAGCTTTGGTCTTCCCAATGTTTCACTGAAAGAAGTTGTGGCTCATCCAAGACCGGATATTAGAGAGTCAGTCTGACAACGCAGAGACAGTGCAGCGGTGAAGAGAGAGTTTGAACGGAGTGTGAGTGTCCATGTGGAGAGTAATGCCCTCTCTGTGGATGATGTCACAAAGTGCAGCATGTAGACTAGGAAGAGGAGGGGGCGAGGATAGAATATTCGGGGACTTCTGAATAGCTGCACATGGGAAGGAAGAGAAGACATTGCTGGAGATTGGATTGTTGAGAGTGAAACCAAGTGAGGGCAGTCCCACTGAGCTGGACAGTGGAGAAGAGGCGTTGAAGGAGGATGTTGTGGTCTAGCAAAGGGTGCGGAGGGATCGAGGAGGGAAAATCCACCACATCACATACAGACACAGAGAATGCCATTTGTTAATTTGGTTGGTGCTGTTTTACTTTTGCAGCAACAATGGACACCTGATTAGATTCATTAAAACAGGAAGTTGCGGGATACATGGGCACGGATTTGGGAGGTGACAACACATTCATAAACTTGAGAGGAAAGCGAGGTTAGTGATGGGGCCAAGGTGTTAGAAGGCGCAAGTACATTAATCCAAATTATAATGGTTCGGACGGCAGAGAAAATCAACTTGTTGACTTCATTAACTTCGACAGAAAGTATAAGCAAGTTATACGTCCATACACTTACTAGTAGTATATTCCTCGGAGTGTGCGATCTATTGAGGAAACAATGCCAGTACGCTGCACAGAATACCATAGGATTACTGAAAGTGATCCTATTTATACACATGGATGGACAATGTCAGATGACACGCTCTAAACCTATCAATTCGTAAAGTATTGTAATGTGTCATGTGCTGCTACACCAGTAGATGACAATGTCGCACCACATCCACTCCTTTCTCACTGGACTGTGGCTTTGTTTATATGGACGATAAGCCAATGATTGATCAAAGCTAAAACGTAGACATGTCTGCTCCAAACTAGCTATAATTCTAACACAAACCGGCTGATGCTTCTTAAATTGCATTAACCTAACATATCCTACTTGGTTCACATATCCCCGCAGGATCCAAACAAAAGAATCTAAAATCCCTCTTAATCTCTATTATACAGAATACATTCTCATTGAACATAGAAAATAATACTGACTTCTCCATTGTTAAGCTGTTTTTCCTATTAAGTTATATAGTATCCCACACAAGGGAGAGTTCATCGATGAGTGACAATTATATTGGGCCTGAAAGGAGGGGACAATACCTGAGGAGAGGGAACCATTTACAACATCAGCTAGCATGAGGGCTTGCACTGGAAGTTGGGTGGTCAGCAGTCTAGTGAGAACGGGGTCAGGGGCACGTGACAGGATGAGCTCGGAAATGGCATCAGAAGAGATAGCAGAGAAACCAAAGGAAGACTTACTTTCAGGGCTAGGGCAGGGGGAGCCTGGGGCTGGTTTGGATTGGTGGACAAGGGGAAGGAGGGGGAGGCAGCAGAGGCATCTGAACGAATGGTCTCAATCTTAGTGACACAGAGGTCTCTGAGCTCCTCGCATTTGTGGTTGGAGGTTGCGAGAGCAGGGGAGATTGTTTCAAGGAGACGGTTGGTAGTGGAGAAAATAAGTCGGGGTTATTTTTGCTTTTCCGGATAATGCTGGCGTAGTGACTGGTTTTGGGAGAGGGCCCTGAACTCCTGGCCAGCCTCCTATCTACCGCTCTCCGTAAACTTCATTTCATCCAAAACTCCGCTGCCTGTATTCTAACGCACACCAAGTCCCATTCAACTATCACCTCTGTACTCGCTAACCTCCATTGCCTCCCGGTCAATCCTTGTTTTCAAATCCTTATATGGCCTCGTATTTCACTATCTCTGTAACCTTCTCCAGCCATGCAAACCTCCGAGATCTCTGCACTGCTCAAATTCTGGCCTCCTGCACCTGCTGCACTTCTTTCGCCCCTCCATTGGCGGTCGCGCCTTCAGCTAGCTCGGTCCTAATCTCTGCAATTTCCTCCCTAAACCTCTACATCTCTCCACATCGCAATCTTCCTTTACAATAATCTTTAGAACCTAATTGTTTGATCAAGATTTTGTTCAACTGTCCTAACATCTCGTTGTGTTTCGATGTCAAATTAATTCTGATTATGCTCCTGTTGGGACGATTTACTATGTTATATGCATTATATAAAAGTCACTTGCTGTTGTTGTTAGTAGCACTGTGTCGTCCAGCGAGATTTGGCGAAGGCATCAGATATGCTTCAGGCTGCGTCCTTGGACTTGAAGAAAAATGGGGCGCCATACAAGGACAAAAGGCAGCGATGGGAGAGAGTAGATCATTTGCTGGGGAAAAGACAGCAAAGGTGAAGGTGAGGGACAGGTTGAGCAGATAGAATCATAGAGTCATAGAGTTATACATCACAGAAAGAGGCCCTTCGGCCCATCGTGTCCACGCCGGCCATCGAGCCCTGTCTATTCTAATCCCATTTTCCAGCACTTGGTCCGTAGCCTTGTATGCTATGGCGTTTCATGTGCTCATCTAAATGCTTCTTGAATGTTGTGAGGGTTCCTGCCTCTACCACCCTTTCAGACAGTGAGTTCGAGATTACAACCACCCTCTGGGTGAAAAAGTTTTTCCTCAAATCCCCTCTAAACCTCCCACCACTTACCTTGAATCGATGCCCCCTGGTTATTGACTCCTCTACTAAGGGGAAAAGTTCCTTTCTATCTACCCTATCAATGCCCCTCATAATTTTGTACACCTCAATCAGGTCCCCTCTCAGCCTTCTCTGCTCGAAGCAAAACAACCCCAGCCTGTTCAGTCTCTCTTCATAGCTGAAGCGCTGCAGCCCAGGTAACATCCTGGTGAATCTCCTTTGCATCCTATCAAATACAATCACATCCTTCCTTTAGTATGGTGACCAGAACTGCACACAGTATTCCAGCTGTGGCCTAACTAGTGTTTTGTACAGCTCCATCATAACCTCCCTGCTCTTATATTCTATGCCTCGGCAAAGGAAGGCAAGTATCCCATATGCCTTTTTAACCACCTTATCTAGCTGTCCTGCTGCCTTCAGGGATCTATGTACATGCACACCAAGGTCCCTCTGATCCTCTGTCCTTCCTAGGGTCCTACCATTCATTGTGTATTCCCTTGCCTTGTTAGTCCTCCCAAAATGCATCACCTCACACTTTTCAGGGTTAAATTCCATTTGCCACTGTTCTGCCCATCTGCCATCCCGTCTATATCGTCCTGTAGCCTGAGGCTTCCCTCCTCGCTATTTACCACCCCACCAATTTTCGTGACATCTGCGAACTTACTGATCATACCTCCTACATTCATATCTAAATCACTAATGTAAATTACAAACAGCAAAGGACCCAGCACCGATCCCTGTGGTACACCACTGAACACAGGCTTCCAGTCACAAAAACAACCTTCGACCATCACCCTAAACCAATTTTGGATCCAAAGTGCCAAGTTGCCCTGGATCCCATGGGCTCTTAACTTCGCGGCCAGTCTCCCATGCGGGACTTTGTTAAAAGCCTTACTGAAGTCCATGTAGACTCCTTCAACTGCACTACCCTCATCCACACACCTAGTCAACCTCTCGATCGACGGCTGCAGAATCATTGTGGTGAATAGAGGCCAAAGGCTGTGCAGCTGGCAGTAAAATTGGAGTTGTGATTTGGGAGATGCAGAAAGAAGGGGCGAGATTAATACTTTGCACAACATTGTAGTTTATGTCGCAGGGGGAGGAAGTGACGCCATTGTTGCAGATTGGATGGAAGAACATAACGCTTCTGTTTGGTTCAGCACATCGAAGGTAGAGCTGAGGGAGTCGTTGATCGATGGCTGCAGAAGTATTCTGGCGAATGGCAAACTAAGGATTAGGCAATTGGGCGTTTGAAATTCGAGTTCAACATGACATGAGGGTCTCTGAAGCAAGTGGCGACGAAAGAGGGTGGAGGAGTGAGTTGTGAGGGATATAAGAAAGTGATCAGAGATGGCATTGTCTGTGATCGAGATCATGGTAGTAGAGTGGTCACGAGAGGTGGCGATATCAAGGGGGTTGGCTGTGAATAAGTAAATATGTGTAAACATAGAAACATAGAAGATAGGAGCAGGAGTCGGCCATTCGGCCCCTCGATCCTGTTCCGCCATTTAATGAGATCATGGCTGATCATCCAAATTCAGTACCCTATCCCTTGATCCCTTTAGCTTTAAGAAATATATCTAACTCATTCTGAATATATTTAATGAATTGGCCTCAATTGCCTTCTGTGGTAGAGAATTCCACAGGTTCAACACTCTCGGGGTGAAAAAATTCCTCCTCATCTCAGACCGAAATGGCTTAACCCTTATCCTTAGACTGTGAACCCCGGTTCTGGACTCCCCGGCCATCGGGAACATCCTTAACATCCTTCCTGCATCTAGTCTGTCTGGTCCTGTTAGAATTGTATAAGTTTCAATGAGATCCCCTCTCATTCTTCTAAACTCCAGCGAGTATAAGCCCAATCGACGCAATATCTCCTCATACGTCATTCCTGCCATCCCAGGTATCAGCCTGGTGAATCTTCGCTGCACTCCCTCCATGGCAAGATCATCCTTCCTCAGATAAGGCGACCAAAACTGCACACAATACTCAAGATGTGGTCTCACCGAGGCCATGTACAACTGCAGCAAGACATCCTTGTTCCTGTACTCAAACCCTCTCGCTACGAAGGCCAACATACCATTTGCCTTCTTAACGGCCTGCTGCACCTGCATGCTTACCTTCAGCGACTGGTGCCCAAGGACACCCAGGTCTCGTTGCACTTCCCCATTCTCCCATTCTATTGCCGTTCAGATAATAATCTGCCTTCCTGTTTTTGACACCAAAGTGGATAACCTCGCATTTATTCACGTTATATTGCATCTGCAATGCTTCTGCCCAATCACCCAACCTGTCCAAATCATCCTGCAGTTCCTCGGCATCCTCGTCACGGCACACACTGCCACCCAGCTTTGTGTCGTCTGCAAACTTGGAGATATTACATCCAATTCCCTCGTCTAGATCATTAATATATATTGTGAATTGCTGGGGTCATAGGACCGATCCCTGCGGTACCCCACTAGTCACTGACTGCCACTCGGGAAAAAAAACGTTTATTCCAACTCTTTGCTTTCTGTCTGCCAACCAGTTCTGTATCCAAGTCAATACCTTGCCCCCAATTCCATGTGCCTTAACTTTACACGCTAATCTCTTATGCGGGACCTTATCGAAAGCCTTCTGAAAGTCCAATACACCACATCCACTGGGTCTCCCTTATCTATTTTACCAGTTACATCCTCAATAATTTCCAGTAGATTAGTCAAGCACAATTTACGTTTTGTAAATCCATGTTGACTTTGTCCGATCCTGTCACTGTTTTTCAAGTGCTCTGCTATTACATCTTTTATAATGGACTCTAGCATTTTCCCCACTACCGATGTCAGGCTTACCGGTCTATAATTCCCCGTTTTCTCTCTACCACCTTTTTTGAATGGTGGGGTAAGATTAGCTACCCTCCAATCCATGGGTACTGTTCCAGATGCTATAGAATTTTGGAAGATGAACAGCAATGCATCTACTATTTCTAGGGCCACTTCCTTAAGTACCCTAGGATGTAGATCATCAGGCCCATGGGATTTATCGGCCTTCAATCCCGTCAATTTCCCTAACACTATTTCTCTACAAATACTGATTTCTTTCAGTTCCTC
This sequence comes from Squalus acanthias, assembly GCA_030390025.1. Classification (NCBI taxonomy): domain Eukaryota; kingdom Metazoa; phylum Chordata; class Chondrichthyes; order Squaliformes; family Squalidae; genus Squalus; species Squalus acanthias. Next base: position 489,213 of record JASTWF010000089.1, on the reverse strand, counting down.
CCTCTCATTAGAACCTATGTTCCCCGACATCTCTGGGAGGTTATTTGTGTCCTCCTTTGTGAAGACAGAACCAAAGTATGTATTTAATTGGTAGCCGACTTTATCTGAAGGGAAACGTGGAGGAGAGGTTTAGGGAGGCCACTGAATGCAGAGGATAGATGGCAAAGGGAGCTTCTACAGAAGACCACAATCTACCCTATAGACAGGGTGGAGTCAGCTTGAAGTGGCCAGGAACCAGGATCCAAGTTTGGTCATAGTTGTGGAGAGGGAAGACCACAATCTACCCTATAGAGAGGGTGGAGCCAGCTTGAAGTGGCCATGAACCAGGATCTAAGTTTGGTCATAGTTGTGGAGAGGGAGACCATAATCTACCCCAGAGATAGGATGGAGTCAGCTTGAAGTGGCCAGGAACCAGGATCCAAGTTTGGACATTATTGTGGAGAGGGAAGACCACAATCTACCCTATAGAGAGGGTGGAGCCAGCTTGAAGTGGCCATGAACCAGGATCTAAGTTTGGTCATAGTTGTGGAGAGGGAGACCATAATCTACCCCAGAGATAGGATGGAGTCAGCTTGAAGTGGCCAGGTACCAGGATCCAAGTTTGGTCATAGTTGTGGAGAGGGAAGACCACAATCTACCCTATGGAGAGGGTGGAGCCAGCTTGAAGTGGCCATGAACCAGGATCTAAGTTTGGACATAGTTGTGGAGAGGGAAGACACACAATCTACCCTATAGACAGGATGGAACAGCTTGAAGTGGCCATGAACCAGGATCAAAGTTTGGACATAGTTGTGGAGACGGAGACCACAATCTACACTATAGACAGGGTGGAGTCAGCTTGAATTGGCCATGAACCAGGATTCAATTTTGGCCATAGTTGAGTAGAGGGAGAGTAGAACTTCCGATTGGCGGAGTTCAAATTGTGATATGACACAAAGCTCTTGAGTGCGTCCATTCTCTTTTAACCCGAGGACTGATCTGTTTATTTTAATGGTTTATAACCTCCATGAGTATAAAGCAGAATCTGGCGTGAATTCATTAAAACACTTGGACTTGAACTTGGCCCGTCAGGAGTTGCATCGTTCTCTGCTGCATGCTGTATGTCATTCTTGGCTTATTGCGGTACCACTCTCACCTTTGATTCAGGAGGTCCTGAGTTCAAGCCTTACTGCAGAGACTAGCGTACATGATCTCTGAGCTGAAGCGTCAGATGTGTTGTCTTTCGGTGAGATGTTAAACCGAGGTGCTGTCTCCCCTCTCGTGTGGATGTAAATCAGCCAATGGCAATTATTCGAAGAAGGTCATGGGAGTTTCCTTCAGTGTCCAGGCTAATAGTTATCCCTCAACCAACATCACCAGAAAACAGATTATCTGTTTATTATCTCGTTACTGTTTTGGGGGAACTGTTGTTCATAAATTGGCTGCCACTTTTCCTACATTACAAAAGTGACTACACTTAAAAAATATATTTTATTGACTACAAAGTGCTTCGGGACATCCTGAGATAGTGAACGGCGCTGTATAAATGCAAGTTTTTCCTTTTTCATTATCCCTGATACTTATTGCCATTATCCCTAACATCTGCTATTATTCCTGACACTTCTTAGAGCCAATACATTGCACCATGGAATGTATTATGAGCAAAAGGTGCAAATTCATTGCTTCTCCCTGCAGTTACGGTGATATTAACAACAGTGCAGGGCGTTTTCGAAAATGGATTGTCACTCTATCGGATTACTGCTCTTTATTGTCCTTGATGTTAGCCTCATCCACTGTACCTGATGACTTCATTCGCCTACTGCTGATGGAACTAACAATGCACTGACTAGGTCTGCCCGGAAAGATGCCTGGTTTCTAATGGTCATTAGTCCCAAGCATTGATTCTACAGCTATTACTGGATCTGTGCAGCTGAGGCCGTCAGAAGCCCTCGGTCGTTGGAAACCAGCCTGCTGGTGATGTAGTAAATGTGTAGAGTTATAACACAGAAGGGAGCTCAGAATTGCTGAACTTTCATTCCTTCTATGTTCAGAGAGCAGCGATTGCAGGATGCCGGTGATGCCACAATACTTGTTCGAAAGTAATTTACTTTGATAATGCAGTCTCCAAAAGACAACCCATGTTAGAAAGTGTCCTCGTTTGTTGCATCTACTCAGTGGTCATGATCCTAAGCACGGTACCGGCTTCCTACTGATCTCATGTTATCGCAATCTTCTGTTAAAGGTAATTAAAAAGTTGCTGAGGCCCAAATCTGAGCAAACTTCCCGCCTGACCCACTTTGACCTGTGGTTTTGGTGCAATTCTCCAACACTCTCTAGCCTGGTCCTCCCCAGGTAGAACCGCTAATTCGTGCTGGTTGAATCAGACCGAGACCCTGAAGACTCCTCCTGCTCTGCCCCAGCTGTGACTATACTGTCGCACTGTTCCTGCAACCGGAGAACAAAGACCCACACCTGGTGTCTTAACATTTCCACATCTAACCGCTGGCCTTTCTGTAACATTGCTGCGCAGTGTCACGCACAATTCTCTCCTGCTCAGATTATATTTTTTATTTTCAGATTGTCTATAAACTATTTAGCTGGCCGTAAGTTTTTTCCAATTGCACGAAAACAAGAAATAAATATTTCCAATCATATCGCCCCTTTCTCGACCTCAGGAAGTCACAAAGCGCGTTACAGCCAATACAATACTTGTTCAAGTGTTTTGACCGAGACTTTCTAGTAAAAGCTAACAGTTGTAATTAGGAATCTCGACAGACAATTTTACACACAATGTCCCACAAACAACATATTGAAGTACCGATTCTCCCTCAGTTAGCATTTCTGTTATTCTGAAAACGAATGCTATTGGTTAATCAGCGGCGATTAAAATAATTATTTATTCATATACATAGATACATAGATACATAGATACATAGAAGATAGGAGCAGGAGTAGGCCATCCGGCCCTTCGAGCCTGCTCCGCCATTTAATGAGATCATGGCTGATCCTCCAATTCAGTATCCCGTCCCCGCCTTCTCTCCGTAACCCTTAACCCCTTTCGCCTGTAGAAATATATCTAATTCCCTCTTAAATATATTTAATGAGCTGGCGTACACTGCCCTCTGTGGCAATGAGTTCCACAGGTTCACCACCCTCTGAGTGAAGAAATTCCCCCTCATTTCTGTCCTAAATGGTTTAGCCCTTATCCTTAAATTATGTCCTCTAGTTCTGTTCTCACCCGCCAAGGGAAACATTCCTTCTGCATCTAGTCTGTCTAGACCTGTCAGAATTTTATACACTTCTATGAGGTCCCCTCTCAATCTTCTAAACTCCAGTGTGTACATCCCTAAACTACATAGTCTCTCCTCATAGGTCAATCCCGCCATTCCTGGTATCAGCCTGGTGAATCGCCGCTGCACCCCCTCCATGGCAAGAACATCTTTCCTCAGATGAGGCGACCAAAACTGTACACAGTACTCGAGGTGTGGTCTCACCAGTGCCCTGTACAGCTGCAGCAAGGTATCCCTGTTCCTGTATTCCAACCCTTTTGCTATGAAGGCCAGCATACCGTTTGCCTTCTTGACCGCCTGTTGCACCTGCATGCTCGCCTTCAGTGACTGGTGTACAAGAACACCCAGGTCTCTCTGTACTTCCCCCTCTCCCAATTTATTGCCATTTAAATAATAATTTGCCCTCCCGTTCCTGCACCCAAGGTGGATAACTTCGCACTTGTCCACATTATAGTGCATCTGCCATTTATCCGCCCAATCACCCAGTCTGTCCAAATCGCTCTGGAGCTTCCTGGTCTCCTCCTCTGAGCCCACCCCCCCTCCTAGTTTAGTGTCGTCTGCAAATTTGGAAATGCTGCATCCGACTCCCTGATCCAGGTCATTAATGTAAATTGTGAACAGCTGGGGACCCAGGACAGATCCCTGCGGTACCCCACTTGTTACTGCCTGCCATTCAGAAAATGAGCCGTTTATTCCAACTCTCTGTTTTCTATCTGACAGCCAGTTCTCTATCCACGTCAATACTTTCCCCTTTATCCCATGAGCTTCAATTTTCCCTGCTAATCTTTTATGTGGGACCTTATCGAAGGCCTTTTGGAAGTCCAGGTACACCACATCTACTGGCTCTCCCCCATCTATTTTACCAGTTACTCCCTCAAAAAATTCCAATAGATTAGTCAAGCACGATTTACCCTTTGTAAATCCATGTTGACTCTGTCCTATCCTGTCCCCATTTGCTAAGTGCTCCGCTATTTCATCCTTAATGATGGACTCCAGCATTTTGCCCACAACTGATGTAAGGCTTACAGGTCTGTAATTACCTGCTTTTTCCCTACCCCCCTTTTTGAATAGTGGGGTAACGTTAGCTACCCTCCAATCCATGGGCACTGTTCCCGAGTCTAATGAATTCTGAAAAATCATACTTAGTGCATCCGCTATCTCTAGGGCCACCTCCTTCAGCACCCTAGGATGCATGTTATCAGGCCCTGGGGATTTGTCCGCCTTCAATCCCTTTAGCTTCCTTAACACCATATCCTTAGAGATATTGATTTGCGTCAGTTCCTCCTTTGCAAATGTCCCTATTTTTCCCGATATCCCAGGGAGGTTTTTTGTGTCTTCCTTCGTAAAGACTGACCCAAAGTATGCATTTAGTTGGTCTGCCATTTCCTTATTTCCCGTTATATATTCCCCCGTATCTGACTGCAATGGGCCAACTTTGGTTTTCACCAGTCTTTTCCTCTTGATATACTTATAAAAGCTTTTGGAGTTAGTTTTTATATTTTCCGCCAGCTTGCTTTCGTAAGCTATTTTGCCCCTCTTGATTAAGCCCTTTGTCCTCCTTTGCTCTATCTTAAACTGTTCCCAATCTACCGCTCTGGCGCTTTTTTTGGCTATTTTATACGCCCTATCTTTGGATTTTATGCTGTCTCTAATTTCCCCTGTTATCCACGGTTGAGTCACCTTTTTAGATTTCCTTTTATGCCAGATTGGTATGAACAATTTTTGCAATTTTGTCATTCTATCTTTAAATGCTTGCCATTGTTTATCTACCTCCAGTCCTCCCAGGAACGTTGTCCAATCAGACCTACTCAGTTCCCGTCTAATGGCATCATAATTCCCCTTGTTTCAATTCAGGACCTTAGTATCTGAGTCAATTTCTTCGCTCTCCATTTCGAGTGAGAAATCGATCATGTTATGATCGCTCTGACCCAAGGGTCCCCGTACAACAAGATTACTAATTAGTCCCTTCTCATTGCACAGTACCCAGTCCAATATAGCCTGTTCCCGAGTTGGTTCCTCGACATATTGATCCAGATAACCATCCCTTAAACACTCAAGGAATTCCTCCTCCTCATTATTTTTACTGATTAGGCTATTCCAATCTATATGTAAGTTAAAGTCACCTATGATGACAGCTGTGCTCTTATTGCACGCTTCTCTAATTTCCCTCGTGATGCCCTCCCCAACCTCTATTTTACTATTTGGAGGCCTATATACCACTCCTATTAATGTTTTTCGCCCCTCGCTATTTCTTAGCTCCACCCATATAGATTCTGTATTAACTGAGTTAATATCCTTCCTTTCAATTGCATTTATCCCTTCTTTTACCAGCAATGCTACCCCTCCTCCCTTTCTTTTTTGTCGATCCTTCCTAAATACTGAATACCCCTGTATGTTAAGCTCCCAGCCCTGCTCACCCTGCAACCATGTTTCCGTAATCCCAATTAGATCATAATTATTAACCTTTATTTCCACAGCTAATTCATCTACCTTGTTCCTGATGCTTCTCGCATTAAGGTATAAAACCCTCAGGCTTTTTTTATGCTCACATTTTTTATGAATTAGTTTGGCCCTTTGTTTTTTGTTCCTCACCCTTTTACCATTTATTTCTGTCTGCCTTTCACTTTCCTCTATTTCACTACATAGGTTTCTAGCCCCCTGCCATACTAGTTTAAATGCTCCCGAACTGCTTTATCAAAAATTACCCCGAGAACATCAGTTCCATCTTTGCACAGGTGTAGACCGTCCCTTTTGTATAGGTCACACCTACCACAAAACTGGTTCCAATGCCTCAAAAATTTAAAACCCTCCCTCTTACACCTATGCTCAAGCCACGTATTTAGCCTAACTATCCTGTTCTCTGTACTCTTACTAGCACGTGCATGTAAGTAATTTAATAAAATCACTTATATATCATAAAAAAAACGTTGAATATAATGGCCCAAAAATTAGTGCTGCTACGCGAGAGTACGCACTGCGTACTCTCGCGTATTCTGTCTCCAATTGCCGGTTTTCTGCATGCACTGCGCATGCGCTGAAAACCGGCACTTGGAGAATGGAAAAGGGGGCGGGTCCTAGGTGAACTGCGTGCGCGCTACAGGCTGCGCGCATGCAGTGCACTTAGTGGTTTCAACGCGCAGGTAAGTACGGAAGATTCTACACATAAAAAAAGGAGGCGTAAGACCCACTTTTAACAAGGTAAGTAGTGAATTACGTATTTTTTTGATTTTTTTTTAACAGCTATCTCTTTTTTAGAGACTTTAAAGACAGGTAAGTTTATTTTTATAACTTTTTAAAAGATTTTAAATATTTTCAAAAATGTAATTTTTTATTTAAAATGGTTAATTTATTTAACTATACTTATTTTATTAATGTGATGGTTTTTTAAAAAAAATTAATTGACGTTTAGTGGTTCTTTTGGGGGGCTATAGTATTCATAGCTTTCACAGCACTTATGTGAAAGTTATGAATGGAAGATGGTGTGCTGCCATTGGCTCTAACTGAGTCACGTGATCCCACAGCTCGCACGAATTAACTACGCCTGTGGGATACGCAAGCCCAGCACAGCAGCTGTCCAGAACATCAAGTTCGTGCGAGCTGGAACTCAAAAAGCCAACGCGCAGTGAGAGATCGCGGGGAGGCCTTACCCTCGCACGAAGGCTTCCTCACGAATTTTTGGGCCATTAAAGTTATTCCGATGACTGGGAATCGAACTCGGCTCACTGCGGTGAGAGCTTCGAATTCTAACCATTAGTCTGGATGAATTAAAACGGTGCAATAATTTTAAATACAATGAGATCATTCCGTTTTGGCTAGACATTTATTTTTGACTTGTTTTACATGTAAATACATTTCATGACTCTGCTGCTTACAAATGTATTTTCATGTATCTGTAATATTTATTTATTGGGGGGCATCTGTCTTCATTCCAAATGTACTTTGTAAGTATTTATTTCTCAATATGGTACTTTTAAATTACACACAAATACATTTATACATAACACAGACACACACAAATACAATGATAAATAACACACAGCTACACACAAATATATTTATAAATTGTACACAGGTACAGCCAAGTACATTTAGAAATATCACAGGTGCAGTTACGTATATTTATATTTTTATGTAAGTTCATCATATTACAAAAATAAACTTTAAACGGACGCACAAATAAAGCATCATACTCATCACATAAACACTAAATTTACATGTAAATATCACACCCACACAGGAGGCTTTTTAAGAAGATGGAAGCCCATGGAATTAAGAGAAAAGAGGGTGGTATGGAAACGGAATTGGCTCAGTGACAGGAAGCAAAGGGTATTGTTGGACGGGTGTTTTTGAGAGGGAGAGGAGTTTTGCAGTGGTGTTCCCCAAGGGACTGTTTTGGGTCCGTTAATCTGCTCAATTTTTATAAAGGAACTAGACTTGAGAAGCATTATAAGGTTTGCAGATGTCACGAAACTTGGCAACATAATAGATAATGATGAGGATAGTTGTAGTCTTCAGGATGACACAGACAGGATAGTGAAATGGGCAGAAGCATGGCAGATGGAGGTCACTGTGGAGAAGTGTGAAGTGATGTACTTTAGGGGGACTAATATGGAAAGGCACTGTACGATAAATGGCACGATTATGTAAAGTGTAGATGAACAGAGATACATTGGTGTCCATATACACACACCCTTAAAGGTGACAAAGCAAGGTGGTAAGGTTGTCAAAGAAGCATATGGGTTACTTGTGTTTATGAGTAGCATAGAATATAAAATAAAGAGAAATGAATCACTGTTTAGTCCTCAGCTGGAGTATTGTGGACAATTCTGGGCACCACACTTCAGGAAAGATTTAAGCGCTTTAGAAAGGATACAAAGGAGGTTACCAGGATGTTGCCAGGATGCGGGGCTACAGTTACGAGGAGAGGGTGCAAAAGTTAGGACTGTTCTCCTTGAAGCAGAGAAGGTTAAGAGGTGACCTAATAGAGGTTTAGATGAAGTAGATAGAGAAAAACTATTCCCTCGGGCGAGTGGGTCAATAACCGGAGGTCATAGGTTTAAAATCATTGCCAATAGATCTAGAGGGGGGATGAGCAGAATTTTTTTCACTCAGAGAGTTGTCGGGACCTGGAACGCGCTACCTGAAATTGTGGTGGAAGCTGATTTCATCAATAATTTTAAAGGGAGTTGCACAGGTACTTGAGGATGAGGAACCTACAGAGTTAGGGACAAAAAGCGGGGGTGTGGGACTAAGCATGGCTGCTCTTTCAAAGCCAGCACAGGTAAGATGGGCCTAATGGCCTCCTTCTGTGCTGTGAGTTGCTATGATTTTATATATACACACCCACAGTTTATATTTTCACACGGCCTTGATTGCAGTTCCAACTACTGTCTGCACGCCGAAAGTTTAAGTGTTTTTTCGGAATCAATTCGACCTGTTGTGTATGTTGAGCAGTTTCCCAGTTTATTTATTTTTTCTTCCCACGAAGAAGCCGGCAGTTGTCCTTCATTCTGCCAGCGCATTTCACACTGCATCCAGCCTCAGCCTGTCACATTACCACCTCCTCTTGCCTTGTTTATCTCTTAATGTCTCTCAATGTCTCTTAACCTCTCCTGCTTTCTATCCTACCACTGACCTTCCCTTTTGTTCTTTCATCCCCTCCCCCTTTTTCCAGCATTATACTTGCTTTAAATCTATTTCATTTCCTGCTTTTTTCCAGTTCTGACGAAAGGTCTTCGATCTGAAACGTTAACTCTGTTTCTCTCTCCACGGATGCAGCCTGGCCTGCTGAGTTTTTCCAGCGTTTTCTGTTGTTATTTCGGATTTCCAGCATCCGCAATATTTTGCTATCGTCCCAGTGTGCGCTGTTGTGGCGCAACGGTCGCGCATCTTTGTTTAGATTAGAAGGCTGCGTGTTCAAATCACGGCGGGGTTAGCGCTGTTTGAAGTCTGGATAATTATGGAAGAATATTTTCTTTGCTTTTTCACAATAAACAGAACCTTGCTATAAAGTCTGTCTCACTAGTATCCCAGTGTCAGGAAGACAAGCGCCAGATGCCCTCATTTATTTAATATAACAAACAGACACATCCATTCTCACATCTGAGGCCGCTATTAAAGAGCGTATCGTTTGTGACAGGGAGACTATTCATAAAGTGATGCCTGTAGGAGGCATTCAGTCTGGATTTGTGAGAGAAATACGCTGTACAGGCGGGATTGTAGGGAAAGCAAATGCAATTTGTGGAGTGTAATGCAGCAGGTTAGCCAAGGAAGTTACTTCTGTGGGCCTTCGCCTCTAGACCGCGGATAGCTCAGTCGGTAGAGTACCAGACTTTTATATACTGAGGGTCGAGGGTTCAAACTCCTGTTCGCACTTTGCTTTTCCAATCGCGATTCTCATCTCCACATTCGTGCAGTACCATAAAACATGAGCATTTAACAATTCTCATAGAAATAGGAATAATCCATTTACCCCCTCGAGCCTGTTTCGCCATTTAATGAGATCATGGCTGATCTGTGCAGCTCTGTTTATATCCCTTGTGAAAATAAAAATCGACCAATCTCATGATTAAAATTAACAATTGACTCAGCATCAACTGCTGATTGCGGAAGTGGGTTACAAATTTCTACCACCCATTGCCTGTAGAAGTCTTTCCTAACTTCACTCCTGAAAGGCCAGGCTCTAAAGTTTAGGCTATGTCACCTAGTCCGAGACTCGCCAACCATCGGAAATAGTTTCTCTCTATCTTCACTATCAGTTCGCTTAAAATCTTGAAAACTTCAATCAAATCATCCCTTAACCTTCGAAATTCCAGGAAATACAGTTTGTGTAATCTCTCCTCGTAATTTAACCCCTGGAGTCTATGTAACATTCTGTTAAATCTGCGGCGCACTCCCTCCAATGCTAATACATCCTTCCTAAGGTGTGGTGACCAGAACTGAACACAGTCTAACCAGGGCTTTGTATAGCTGTAGCACAACTTCTCCCCCTTATATTGTCGTCCTCTAGTTATAAATACCAGCATTCCATTAGTCCTTTTAGATTATGTTCTATACCTGCCCATGACATTTATTTAAATATGTACACGGACCCCACTGTTTCTAGTCTATCATCATTCAGAAATAATTCTGATCTATCCTTTTTAGGTCCTATGTGGATGACCTCACATTTGCTTCTACTTATATGCATTCGACACAGTTCGCCCACTGAATTAATCTATGAATATATCTTTGTAATTTTATGCTTCCATCTACACTGTTTACAATGTCACATGTCGGTGCATACTCCAGAGACTTAGAATGATAGAATCATAGAATGGTTACAGCATAGAGGAGGCCAATCGGCCCGCCGAGCCTGTGCCGGGTCTCTGCAAGAGCACTTCAGCTAGTTCCATTCCCCCGCTATTTCCCAGTAGCCCTGCATTTTTTTTTCCTTCAGCTACTTATTCAACTCCATTTTGAAAGACATGATTAATTCTGCCTCCATCACCCTTTCAGGCAGTGAATTACAGATCCTAATCACTCGCCTCAAAAGAAAGTTTATCCTCATGTCGCTTTTGCTTCTTCTGCCAATCACCTTAAATCTGTGTCATAAGAAACATAAAAAATAGGAGCAAGAGTCGGCCACTTGGCCCTTCCAGTCTGCTCTGCCATTCAATAAGATCATGGTTGATCTTCTACCTAATCTCCACTTTCCTGAACTATCCCCATATCCCTTGATTTCCTTAATATTCAAAAATCTTTCGATCTCTGTCTTGAATATACTCAACAACGGAGCCTCCACATCCCTCTGGGGTAGAGAATTCCAAAGATTCACCACCCTCTGACTGAAGAAATTTCTCTTCATCTCAGTCTTAAATGGATGAACCCTTATTCTGAGACTGTGACCCCTGGTTCTAGATCCCCCAGTGAGGGGAAACATACTCCCTGCATCTACCCTGTCAAACCCTGTAAAAAGGTGGTATGTTTCAATGAGATCACCTCTCATTCTTCTAAACTCCAGAGAATATAGGCCTTGTCTACTCAATCTGTCCTCAGCGAACAATCCCCCCATCCCAGGAGCAGTCTGCTGAACCTTCGTTGAAATCCCTCTATGGCAACTATATCCTTCCTTAGATAAGGAGACCTTAACTGTACACAATACTCCAGGTGTGGTCTCACCAGGGCCCTATACAATTGCAGTAATACGTTGTTATTATTTTACTCAAATACTATTGTAATAAAGGCCAACATACCTTTTGTTTTATTAATTGCTTGCTGTACCTGCATGTTAAGTTTCAGTGAATCTTGTACAGGAAAACCCAAGTCCCTATTAACACCAACATTTCCCAATCTCTCACCATTTAAAAAATACAATGCTTTTCTATTTTTCGTACCAAAGTGGATAATTTCACAATTTCTCCACCTTATATTCCATTTGCCTTAACCTTGCCCACTCACTTAGCCTGTGTATATCCCCTTGCAGTCTCCTTGCATCCACCTTGCAACTTACATTCCCACACAGCTTTGTATCAGCAGCAAATTTGGATATATTACAGTTGGTCCCCTCATCCAAATCATTGATGCAGATTGCGAATAGCTGAGGCACAAGCACTGATCCTTGCGGTGCCTGCCCCCGCCACACAGTACTGCCCCCCGATTATAAAAATCTACGACAAGGCTTTGGACAACGTGGACCACTTTCCATACCTCGGGAGCCTACTGTCAACAAGGGCAGACGTCGATGACGAAGTCCAACACCGCCTTCAGTGTGACAGTGCAGCCTTCGGTCGCCTGAGGAATAGAGTGTTTGATAACCAGGACCTCAAACATGGCACTAAGCTCATGGTCTACAGAGCAGCAGTGATACCCGCCCTCCTGTTTGCCTCAGAGACATGAACCATGTACAGCAGGAAACTCAAAGAACTGGAGAGTTACCACCAGCGCTGCCTCCGCAAGATCCTGCAAATCCATTGGCAGGATAGGCGCACCAACGTCAGTGTTCTTGCTCAGGCCAACATCCCCAGCATTGAAGCTTTGACAACGCTCGATCAGCTCCGATGGACGGGTCACATTGTCCGCATGCCCGATACGAGACTCCCAAAACAAGCGCTCTACTCGGAGCTCCGGCATTGCAAGAGAGCCCCAGGTGGGCTGAGGAAACGCTTCAAGGACACCCTCAAAGTCTCCTTGAAAATGTGGAACATCCCCACTGACACCTGGAAATCCCTGGCCCAAGACTACACAAAGTGCAGGAGAAGCATCCGGGAAGGCGCCGAACACCTCGAGTCTCTTCGCCGGGAGCAAGCGGAAACCAAGCGCAAGCAGCGCAAGGAGCGCACGTCAACCCAAGCACCCCACCCACCCGCCCCTTCAACCACCGTCTGCCCCACCTGTGACAGAGACTGTAGGTCCCGCATTGGAATCATCAGTCACCTGAGAAAACATTTTTAATGTGGAAGCAAGTCATCCTTGGTTCCGATGGACTGCCTAAGAAGGGAGAAGATCCCACTATTTACAGCCTGCCATCCCGAAAATATCTCGTTTATTGCTTCTCTCTGTTTTGTGTCCGTTAACTAGTCCTCAATCCTTGCTAGTATATTACCTCCAATCGCATGAGCCCGAATTTTGTTTAATAACCACTTGTGTGGCACCTTATCGAATGCCTGCTGAAATTCCAAATACACCACATCCACTGGTTCCCATTTATCTATTCTGCTAGCTACAACTTCAAAAAACACTAACAGATTTGTCAAACACGATTTCCCTTCCATAAATCCGTGTTGACTCTGCTCAATCCTATTATTATTTTCTAAGTGCCCTGTTACCAGATCCTTAATAATAGATTATAGCATTGTCCCTACTACTGATGTCTGGCTAACTCATCTGTCTTTCCCCGTTTTATCTCTCCCTCCTTCCGTAAATACTGTGATTACATTTGCTACCTTCTGATTCACGGGAACCGTTCCAGAATCTATGGAATTTTGGAAAATGAAAACCGATGCATCCACTATCTCCTTAGCCACCTCTTTAAAACCTCTAGGCCATCAGGTCCCATTAATTTCTCAACTACGATTTTTTCTCCAATAATAATTTCTTTCAGTTCCTCATTCTCGCTAGAGCTTTGGTTCTCCAATATTTACGGGAAGTTTTTTTGTCTTCTTCCGTGAAGACAGATACAAAGGGCTGCTTTTCTGAATGGGAAGCTTTTGGAGGCGTAACTGCTGCTTGCCGGGTTTCAGTCCCACCTGCATCACCCGCGGTAATTTACCCTGATTGACATTGTTAACCCGCCCAGTGGGCTCAGCAGGCCAATTAGGGGGAAGTCAGTGACAGAGCACGTCGACGAATGAAGTGTCATCTGTCAAGAACATTTGAAAGAAGAAATGACATCGTTTGACAGCTCTGTGAACTGTCAAACACTGTCATTCTGTGTAGTTTGATGCGACCTTGTGTTCAGGACTCATCAAACCTTTCTACTTTGCAGAAATCAGCTAGCTGTTGCATCGGAGGATGCAACAGCCAGTCTGTGATCTCTACAATGGAGATGTCGGGGACTCTGCACCACAGCGGCTGAAGGCTGTAGGTAGAAACAAAGGTAAGTTAACATTTTCTAACACGTTACACTCACCTCACATACTTACCACTCCACACTTACACCCATCACTCACACCTACATAGCACTTTCAGACCACTCCAACCCCCGCAGACCTCCTAATCACCTCTACACCCCGGTGGGGTTCCCCCAGGTAGGGACGCCCGCACTTCAGCACGGAAAATGGGGATAATCCTATTTTCTGACTGTTAACTACTTGGTAACAGGCAGTTCAAAGGCTTTAATCCCTTCCCGCCCCCAAGGAGACGAGACGCGGTGCAGGACGGCTTCCTGCCTCCTGTTAAGAGGGCACGGGCGTGGGTTGGGGGCATGTTTGACACCCACCCTCAAAATTCTGCAACTTTCCCGGCAGTCCTGCCTCCATACCCGCCTCCCTGGGGTTGAGAATATCCAGCACAAAGTATTTGTTTAATTTACCTGCCATTTCCTTATTCCCCATTATAACTTATCCCGTCTCACCCTGTAAGCGACCCACTTTTGCTTTCGCTAATCTTTCCCTTTTTACATACCTATTGAAGCTTTTGTAGTCTGTTTTTATGTCTCTCGCTAGTTTACTCCCATATTCCGTTTTCCCTTTCTTCATCAATGTCTTGCTTCTCCTTTGCTGAATTCTAAAATCCTCCCAATCCTCAGGCTTCCTACTTTTTTTGCACAATTATAAGCTTCTTCCTCTGATCTAATACTATCTTTAACTTCTGTTATTGGCCACGTTTGGACCTCTTTTCCTGTGGAGTTTTTATGCCTTAAAGGAATGTATATTTGGTGTAAATTAAATATTACTTCATTAAATTGCTAGCCATTGCTTGTCTACCATCATGCCTTTTAACGTAGTTTCCCAATCTACCGTAGCCAACTCACCCTCATACATACGTAGTTTGCTTTCGTTAGATTTATAACCCAAGTTTCGGATCTAAATATATCACTTTCAAACTCAATATAAAATTCTTTTATACTATGGTCAATCTTCCCTAAAGGCCCATTTACTACAACGTTATTAATTAACCCTTTCTCGTGGCACAATACTAAATATAAAGTAACCTGCTCCCTAGTCAACCTGATACATAGTAAACAGGAAACATAGAAAGAGGAGGAAAGCATTCAACCTTACCAGTTGGACCCCTATTCAGTTGCATTATGGATGATCTGCACATCAAATTAATTTACCCTACTTTTCTCAATATCACTCGATACACTTACCTCAGAAAACACAATCGATCTCAGTCTTGAAAACTATTTTATCTTCGAAAAGAGTGTAACTCGGAAAGGATGAGAGAGAATGGCGAACAACACTTTTCACAAGAAGATATGTAAAGTAGCACTGATTATGTATTAATGGAGTTCATGGAGGGAAGGATGCTGGCGAGGACATCTTTGTGGTATGGAGTATGGAATAATACAGGCATTAAGAGGGTTTCAGGGCTGACGGGGAGGTAGTTCATAGAAGCATAGAACCATGGAAAGTTACAGCACGGAAGGAGGCCATTTCAGCCCATCATGTCCGCGCCGGCCAACAAAGAGCTATCCAGCCTAATCCCACTTCCCAGCTCTTGGTCCGTAGCCCAGCAGGTTAGAGCATCCCAAGTGCACATCCAAGTACTTTTTTAAATGTGGTTAGGGTTCCTGCCTCTACCACCCTTTCAGCCAGTGTTTTCCAGAACCCCACAGCCATCTGGGTGAAGACATGTCCCCTCAAATCCCCTCTAAACCGTCCACCAACTACTTTAAATCTGTGCCCCCTGGTTTTTGACCACTCTGCTAAGAGAAACAGGTGCTTCCTATCCACTTTATCTGTGCCCCTCATAATTTTTTGCACCTCAATAAGGTCTCCCTTCAGTCTCCTCTGTTCCAAGGAAAACAGACCCAGCCTATCAAATCTTTCCTCATAGCTATGATACTCAACTCCCAGCAACATCCTTGTAAATCTCGTCTGTTCCCTCTCTCGTGCAATTACATTTTTCCTGTAATGTGGTGACCAGAACTGCACGCAGTACACTAGCTGAGGCCTAACTAGTGTTTTATACAGTTGAAGCATAAACCCTCTGCTCTTGTATTCTATGCCATGGCTAATAAAGCCAAGCATCCTTAACCACCTCATCTACCTGGCCTGATACCTTCAGTGATCTGTGGACAGGCACTCCAAGGTCCCTTTGTTCCTCTGCACAACTCAGTATCCTACCATTTAATGTGTATTCCCTTTCCTTTTTAGCCCTCACCAAATGCATTACCTCACACTTCTCCGGATTGAATTCCATTTGCCACTTTTCTGCCCATCTGACCAATTTATTGATATCTTCATGCAGTCTACAGCTTCCTTCTTCAGTATCAACCACACAGCCGATTTTAGTATCATCTGCAAACCTCGTAATCATACCCGCTATATTCAAGTCTAGATCATTGATATATACCACAAAAAGCAAGCGTCCTAGTACTGATCCCTGCGGAACCCTACTGGAAACAGCCTTCCAGTCACAAAAACAACCATCAACCATTACCCTCTGCTTCCTGTCTCCGAGCCAGTTTTGAATCCAACTTGAGAGTTTGCCCTGGATCCCATGGGCTTTTAACTTGGTGACCAGTATGCCATGTGGAACCTTATCAAAAGCCTTGCTAAAGTTCATATAAACTACATCAAACGCACCACCCTCAACTACCCTCCTTGTTACCTCCTCAAAAAATTCAATCAAGTTTGTCAGACACAATTTACCCTTAACAAATCCGTGCTGATTATTCTTGATTAATCCGTGTCTTTCTAAATGAAGATTTATCCTGTCCTTCAGAATTCTTTCCAATACTTTGCCCACCACTGAGGATAGGCTAACTGGCCTGTATATATTCGGTGTATCCTTATCTCCCTTTTTAAACAAGGGTACCACATTAGCAGTCCTCCAGTCCTCCGGCACCTCACCTGAAGCCAGAGAGGATTGAAAAATGATGGTCAGGGCCTCTGCTGTTTCCTTTTTTGCTTCGCTTAACAGTCTGGGATGCATATCATCTGGGCCTGGGGATTTATCCACTTTTAAAGCTGGTAAACCCCTTAATACTTCTCTCTCACTAAGTTTATTTCATTTAATATTTCACAGTCCTTCCCCCTGATAGCAATGCCCGCTTCACCCCTCTCCTTTTTTAAAACAGACGCAAAGTATTAATTAAGAACCGTACCGACTTCTCCCACCTCCACACATAGATTACCCTCATGATCTCTACCTTTTTATTTAGTTATCCTCTTACTCTTAATATATTTGTAAGACATCTTTGGGTTTTCCTTGATGTTACTTGCGAAGACTTTTTCATGCTCTCTCTTTGCTTTCCAAATATCCTGTTTAATTGCACCCCTGCACTTTCTGTACTCCTCTAATGTTGAAATTCAATGTTAGAGTACAATCACATCCAGTAATGATACAGTAGCATCACTAACAATGATGAAAGTTAGTCACCACCGGTAATTTTAGAGAATAAATATCATTTTTGGCGGTTAACAAAACTGCAAGTTCCAAAAGACATTCAGTATCAAAAGGGTTAATCAGCGCCGTTCTATTTCAGTGATGTGGGCCAGTGGCAAAATACTTCCTTCGGGGTTTTTTTTATTGCAGTTCACTAAATCTACTCTAGCATTATTGAAGGCGACACTACTGTAATATTACTGGTGGTGACTGTCTAACATTATTGCTCGTGACGCTACTGTAACATTCTGGTGATGATTATAGTCTAGCATTACTAGTGGTAAATCTTCTCTAACATTACTGGTGGTGACTATAGTCTAGCATTACTGTTGGTAAATCTACTCTAAAATTACTGGTGGTGATTCTATTCTAACATTGCTAGTGTTGACCTTAGTCTAACATTAATGCTGGTGACCCGACTCTAACATGACTGGTGGTGACACTTCGCTAACATTACTGGTGGTGACCCTACACTAACATTACTGGTGGTGACTCTACTCTAATATTGTTGGTGGTGACTCTACTCTAATATTGTTGGTGGTTATCCTACTCTAACATTAATGTTGGTGACCCTATTCTAACATTACTGGTGGTGAATCTACTCCAACATTGCTGGTGGTGATTCTACTCTTACATTACTAGTGTTGATTCTAATCTATCATTATGGGTCGTGAACCAAATCTTACATTTCTGGTGTCGATCCTAATACTAAAATTATTATTGTTGATTCCACCAGAACATTTCTGGTGGTGATCCTACTCCAACATTATGATTGCTGAGCCTGCTCTAGCATTACTGGTTAATGCCTCGTTACTAAAATTATTGTTATTAACGCTACGCTAATATTATGGCTCGTGTCCTTACTCTAACGGTATTGCTGGTGACGTTATTCTGACATTACTGGTGATGACGCTATTCTAAAATTACTGGTGGTGACGCTACTCTAACATAATTGATGGTGATATTATTCTAACATTACTGGTGCTTGGCCCGTTACTAACATTATATGCCATGATGCGGAGATACCGGTGTTGGACTGGGGTGGACAAAAGTGAGAAGTCGCACAACACCAGGTTATAGTCCAACAGCTTTATTTGAAATCACAAGCTTTCGGAGCTGCTGACGAAGGAGCAGCAGCAGCAGAGTGGTGGTCTCTGTGACCAGGAAGAGGAGAAGGAGAAGGAGACCAGACAGCAGGCCACCACCAACAACAACCAACAACCACAACTGAGGTGCCTGGAGAGAGAGGACAGGAGAGGAGAAGGAAAAGAAAGGAAGGCCAAGGCCATCAACAACAGAGGAGAGGCCTTTCATCACTGCCTCCTCAATTGGCCTCCATTTTAGGAGAGGGAGAGAGGGGAGAAAACATCACAAACAACATCAACTGTTTGGAAGGAGGAGGAAGGAAAGAACATCAGCTACAGGTGGGTGTGATTCTGGTGCACTCTCCCAGAGACTTTGTTTTGTAGGTGGGGGGAGGAAAGAAGAAAAGAAGAGGGCCGGAACATCCAAGGGGTGTGTGTGTGTGTGTGGCTTCTGTAAAAGCTAGGCCGCACACACCATATTAAACACCCCTTTCCCATTGCCTGACCTGGGACAGCTGGAGCTGCCTAGGTGAAGTCCCCAATTCAAACAACATCTAATTGGGCATCGTTAAGACCTGGTGCAGGACTGAGCCTGGGCATCTCCAGCTATCCCAGGTGAAGACATCTTCTCCCCCCACCAGAAGACCACCACCAAAGACTTTTATTACATCGGAGAGTGCACCCCCTGCCAACACCCACCCACCCACCATCCTGAGTGGCGACCCTGCCCTTGCGGCTTCCCTCCTTCCCACCCCCCTCTCTCTCTCTCTCTTTGTCTCTTGTCTCTCTCTGCCTCTCTCTCTAAGAGGCACCTCATTATCTTTTAATTAAGTACCTATTGAGCAGAGGGGAGAAGGCCCCTCTCCTAATTAACTCATATAAAGGGAGAGGTGTGCCTTCAATTTAAGAGCTCCCTCTGCTCAGGGGAAAACAGAAAAAAAAAACCGAGGCCATTAACACCTTCAGGCCTGTGACTTGGGGTGAGTGTAGCCCTTAAAGACCCGTCCATTATGGCGAGTACATCTTCGTCGGTGGCGGGGGCAGCGAGGACGTATGCGAGCGTGGCAGCCGCGGCCACGGCCGCAGCCACGAGTCCTCCTGTTACCCCGTCACCTTTTACCCTCCTTACGAGGAAGAATGGGGTCAAGAGCTACACTCACCCCAACATGACTATAGAGGCGTGCGTTAAAGCCATGGCTGGGGTTGTCGGCCCTTCAGCCATCGTCGCCGCCTCTAAAATGTACGGCAAGGCTGTGTTCTTCCTGGGGTCGGAGCGGGCGGTGTCCCTGGCCATCGAGAAGGGGCTCACCGTGGGCGGGACCTTCCTGCCGGTGGACCCCCTTGAGGCCACCGCGCAACGGATTGTGGTTTCCAACGTCCCGCCCTTTGTTCCGGGTGAGCTCCTCCTCCCCCACCTACGTCAACTGGGGGAGGTGAGGTCGGGGATCACACCCATCCCGCTCGGCTTCCGGGAAGCCAGCCTTCTGCACGTCTTCTCCTTCCGGCGCCAGCTTTTCGTCCGGCTGGCGCGGGAGGAGGACGCGGATGGCGCGTTCACGGTGCTCCACGGGGGGACCGCCCACCGCGTCTTCTGGACCTCGGACGGCGTGCGGTGCTACGCCTGTAAGGAGGTGGGGCACGTCCGCAAAAACTGCCCCGCCTCCAAGGCCGCCACGACACCTAGGCGCGGCCAGGGCTGGCGCCGCCGCCCCCCCTCCCCCTGATACTGTCCGCGTGTCGAAGGCAACGAATGCGCGGTCGAAATCGGAGGCCAACACCATCACGGCCTCCGGCGGGGGGAGGGAGAGCGTCCGAGGGGAAGGAAGGCGCTTAGAAAAACTAAACACCTAAGGGCGGATCCCCTCATGGAGGAAACATCGAGTTGACCGAACTCACGCCCGAGTACATCGCGGAGTTGATCGGGACGCATGAGACTGGGGGGGTCCTCGTGCCCGGGCCCGTGCCCGTGACCACAACTGCCGAGGCAGCTCAATCAAGACCTGCGGCCGGGCTCGGGCCCGAGGGGCCCAAGAAACCCAGTCGTCGGAAGGGGGCAGAGAGGGAGGCCCCAGCAGACATGGAGGCCTCCCCCTCTCCGGGCCCCAACATGTTAAAGAGAAAGCTCCGCCCCCAGGAGGAGGACTGCGAGGAGGAAGGTCCCTCCGCAAAAGGGGGGCAGTCGCCCGCCGCGGGTGCTGCGCCCCACCCCACCACCGTCATCGTCGCGCGCGATCGGCAGGGGTCGTCTGTCCCTCGGGAGGGTGAGACAGCCGAGTCTGTCCGACCTGTGCCTCCCGGGGATGGGGAAGAGACCCTGCCCGTGGGGGGGGGCGCGGAACAACCCGCGGAGGGAAATGTAGTTTCGGAACCGTTGCTCCTCGCCAGGTCGGGCGTCCTGGGGACTGGGGCGGGCGAGGCCAAAGAGGCTGAAGCCGAGCCCGCCTTTTATAACCCAGACATCTCCCAGGGACTGCTCGACCTGGTGGAGGAGTGTAGCAGTCCCCGGCCCGCTGGGTCGGAGGTTGGTGGCGGGGAGACGGAAAGCCCCCTGACTCCGTCTCTGTTGTTGGCGCCGGACGTGCTGGAGGAATTTGGGATTATTTTCTCCCGGTTTCTCCGGTGGCCCCGGCGCCTGAGGCGGGGGGGGGGGCCCCGAACCGCCGCCGCCGCCTCCCGGCCCGGCGCCCCTGAAGGAACCCAGGGTGGACTCCTCTGCCACCGATCCTGGGGGTGGGATCGTGACGGAGGCGGGGCCGGCCGGTGCGGCCGAGCCGTTCGCTGCACCCTGTGTGACGGACGGGTCGGCCGCCGGTGACGACCTCCCGGAGGAGGACGGGGACTCGGTGTTGGGCATCGAGGACGATTTGGAGTCCATCGGCAGCGAGGTGATGGACGCCTCGTGCCCTTCACCGACTCTCCCCTCATCCCCGTAGGGGAACTCCGGGATTTTATGGCCATGAGCCAGGGTCGTCACAAGAAGATCCGGCTGGCCCTCGACAAGTGGTCGGAGCTGGCGCTGCTCGTCGTGTCCGTCCGCGCCGCCGTTAAAATCATGGGCGCGGACAAGGACGTTGGCCGGCTCGAGCTGCGTCGGCTCAAGAGTTTCCACACTGGGCTGCTGAGGGAGTGGCGGTCGTCAGTGACAGCGCTCCCTCCCCTCCGTTAGGTAGAGGTTGCACTATGCTTCTGAGATGAAGATAACCATAGCCAGCCTCAACATCAACGGCAGCAGGGAGGCGCGCCGTAGATTCAATAACTTCTCGGTCCTTCGGGACGGGAAATATGCGGTGTGCTTCCTGCAGAAACCCACACCGTTCCGGGAGACGAGGCCACGTGGCTCCTGGAGTGGCAAGGAGGGGTCAGCATGAGTCACCTCTCTAACAATTCCTGCGGGTTGGCTGTCTTGCTGGCCCCGCATTTTCAGCCGGAGATCTTGAGGGTCAAGGAGCACGTGCCGGGCCGCTTGCTCCAGGTCACTGTTCACCTGGGAGGCGTGCCGCTCCATTTAGTGAACGTGTACGCCCCCCGGACCGGTGCGCAGCAAGTGCGCTTCTTCAGAGAAGTGTCCGCTCTTCTGGGCTCCATCGACGTGGGCGAGTGCGTCATCCTCGGGGGGGGATTTCAATTGTACCCTCGAGGCGCGGGACCGGTCGGGTCCCCCGCGAAGCCCGGCGCCGATGGAGAAGTTGCGGGACCTGGTCGGGTCCTTCGACTTGGTGGACGTCTGGCGAAATCTCCATCCCGACTCCAGCGCCTTCACGAGCGTGAGGTCTGGAGGAGGAAGGTCCAGAATCGACCGCCTTTACATTTCCCGGGCGTACGTCTCCTGCGTTCCGGCGGCTTCCATGCGGCCGGTGCCGTGCACGGACCACCACCTGGTGTGGGCGGAGCTCGCTCCGCTGCGCGCGCGGGGGGGTTCCGCGTACTGGCATTTTAACAACCTGCTGCTGGAGGACGCGCGGTTCCGGGATTCGTTTCGCCGGTTCTGGGCCGACTGGAGAAGGAAGCGGGGAGGCTTCCCCTCCTTGAGGCTATGGTGGGACGTGGGCAAGGCTCACGTCCGCGTCTTCTGTCAGGAGTACGCGAAGGGGTCGACCAAGAGGCGGGAGGCCCGGGTCGGGCGATTGGAGAAAGAAGTGCTCGACCTGGAGTCCCGTCTCGGTCAAGTCGTCGAGGACCCGGCCCTGCGGAAGGTGTACGAAGAGAAGAACGGGCGCGCTGAAGGACCTGCAGCTGGTCGGGTCCCGAGGCGCGTACGTGAGGTCGCGGATCCAGTTCCTGCGGGACCTGGACCGCGGCTCCCCCTTCTTCTACTCGCTGGAAAAAAGACGGGGGGTCCGTAAGCAGCTCTTGGGGCTGCTGGCCGACGACGGATCTCTGGTCTCGGATCCGGAGGGCATCAGCGCGGAGGCCCGGGCCTATTACGGGGCTCTGTTCTCTTCGGATCCGTCCAGCGAGGATGCGCGCAGAGTTTTGTGGGAGGACCTGCCGAAGGTCGGCCCGGAGGGCGACGAGAATTTAGAAGCTCCGCTAAGCCTGGCGGTGCTGACCGGCGCCCTGCGCCAGCTCTCGAGGGGCAAGTCCCCGGGGCTGGACGGGCTGACCGTGGAGTTCCACAGGGCGTTCTGGGACGTCTTGGGGGATGACTACGCGCGGGTCCTGGGGGAAAGTCTGGCGACCGGGGAGATGCCCCTCTCTCGGCGCAGGGCGGTCATCGTCCTGCTGCCCAAGAAGGGCGATCTCCGCCTACTTAAGAACTGGCGCCCGGTCTCCCTCCTCAGCACGGACTACAAAATTTTCGCCAGGGCTATGTCTGCTCGCCTTGGCACCGTGCTGGCCCGCATGATCCACCCCGACCAGTCCTACACGGTCCCGGGCCAGAGAATCCACGATAACATCCATCTGGTCCGGGACCTGGTCCACCATTCCCAGAGGGCTGGTCTGTCGGTCGCCTTCCTTTCCCTAGATCAGGAGAAGGCGTTCGACAGGGTGGATCACGAGTATCTTTTCGGGACTCTGCGCGCATTCGGGTTCGGGACGCATTTCGTCGCCCGGATCCGACTTCTGTACGCCGCCGCGGAGTGTCTGATTAAAGTTAACGGGTCTTTGACGGCGCCCCTTCGCTTCGGGAGGGGGGTGCGTCAGGGATGCCCCATGTCCGGTCAGTTATACGCCGTTTGCGTGCAGACTTTCCTGCGCCTCTTGCAGAAGAGGTTGACGGGACTGGCTCTGCAAGGGCCGGGCGTGGAGGTGGTCCTCTCGGCTTACGCCGATGACGTGCTCCTCGCGGTCATGGATCCCGTCGACTTGCGGAGGATGCGAGAATGCCAGCAGATTTACTCAGACGAATCCTCCGCCAAGATCAACTGGGAGAAATGTTCTGGACTCCTGGTGGGCCCATGGCAGGTGGACTCCCTGCCGGAGGAGTTCGGGCCTTTCGCCTGGAGCACCACGCACCTCCTCTACCTGGGAGTCTACCTCAGCCCGGCCGAGGACGCCTGGCCGGCGAACTGGCAAGAGCTGGAGGCCAAAGTCACCGCTCGCCTAGGGCGCTGGACAGGACTGCTCCGAGTGTTGTCCTACAGGGGTCGAGCGCTGGTCATAAACCAGCTGGTGGGCGCCATGTTGTGGTACCGGTTGGTCACTTTGATCCCTCCCCCTGCGTTTGTCGCCAAGATGCAGAAGAAGCTCGTCGACTTCTTCTGGGACAAAAGGAAGCACTGGGTCTCTGCCGTGGTTTTGAGTCTCCCGCTTAGGGAGGGCGGTCAGGCGCTGGTGTGCCTTTGCACCCAGGCGGCGACTTTCCATCTTCAGCCGCTGCAGAGATACCTGTACGTGGAGAATCCTCCTAGGTGGCGAGCGCTGGCGACGTATTTCTTCCGCCAGCTGCACGGCCTCAATTACGACACGCAGCTCCTGTTTGTGAGAGTGGGTGGCACGCGTGCCAGCCTGCGGGAGCTGCCTGTCTTCTACCAGGAACTGCTATGGGTTTGGAACAGCGTCGCCTCCGAGCGCAGTTCTCCCCCATCAGGAGCGGCAGGCCGTCCTTCGGGAGCCGCTGTTCAGGAATCCGCACCTCCACGACCGCGGGTTCGGCTGGCTGGCGGAGGGCAGGGCTGTGCCCGGTAAGGTGACCAGAGTCGGGGACCTGCTCGATGGCGGAGGAGCGGGCTGGATGGCGCCGGAGGAGTTGGCGAGGCGCATGTCCTGGGTCAACGTCCGGCTCGCGGTCAAAGCCATCGAGTCGCTAAAAGTGGCACTGGGCCCAGTCTCCACTAGGTGTGTCGAGGAGGCTCAAGCACGTGGGGCGATCCCGTCCGAACTGACCCCCGTTCGGACGGAATTCCTTATCGGCGCCCGGCCCCGAATCCTCCCTCGGGAGCCGCCGCCTCACCACTTGAGCCTTCTCGGAGAAATGCCCTCCGTGCCCTTTCAATCCGCACGGAGGCGTTTCCTGTACGGGCTGCTCCTGCACACTCTCCACTTTGCCATCTTCGTCTGCCGTCCGGACACGCCTTGGCGTACCATCCTGCCGTCCGGCGGAGGCGAAGGTCCCCATTGGAAGGCTCTCTACGCGGGAGTCTTCCCTTGTTCTATTGGGGACTTGGCCTGGAGGGTGTTGCACGGAGCAGTCCCGTGCAATAGGATTTTAAGTAGGTTTACGGACTCCCAGGCTGCTTGCCATTTCTGCGGCCTGGAGGAGCCCGTCTATCACATTTATGTTGAATGTGAGAGGTTGCAGCCCCTCTTTCATTATTTGAAGGGGCTGCTCCTCAATTTCTGGTTGCACTTCAGCCCCACGCTCCTGATCTACGGTCACCCGGTGCGGAGGGGAGCGGGTAGGTCGGAGGACCTCCTCGTAGGACTGAGCCTGGGCCTGGCCAAGAAAGCCATTAATTGGTCCAGGCAGCGGGTGGTCGAGGGGGTCGTTCGGCCCGATTGCCTGCCTCTCTTCCGCGGCCATGTTCGCGCCCGGGTGGCCCTGGAGATGGAGCACGCGGTGTCCGCCAGCACGCTTGAGTTTTTCCGCGACCGGTGGGCGCCGCGGGGGCTGGAGTGCATTGCCACCCCGGACTTCCCAAATTTTGATTTGATTTATTAAGTTTGTTTTAAAGTTTTAATTGATTTACAGTAAATTTGGGTTTGTCCAACCAAAAAGAGAAAACACCAGGTTATAGTCCAACAGCTTTATTTGAAATCACAAGCTTTCGGAGCTGCTGACGAAGGAGCAGCAGCAGCAGAGTGGTGGTCTCTGTGACCAGGAAGAGGAGAAGGAGACCAGACAACAGACCACCAACAACAACCACAACCACAACTGAGGTGCCTGGAGAGAGAGGACAGGAGAGGAGAAGGAAAAGAAAGGAAGGCCAAGGCCATCAACACCAGAGGAGAGGCCTTTCATCACTGCCTCCTCAATTGGCCTCCATTTTAGGAGAGGGAGAGAGGGGAGAAAACATCACAAACAACCATCAACTGTTTGGAAGGAGGGAGGAAGGAAAGAACATCAGCTACAGGTGGGTGTGATTCTGGTGCACTCTCCCAGAGACTTTGTTTTGTAGGTGGGGGGAGGAAAGAAGAAAAGAAGAGGGCCGGAACATCCAAGGGGTGTGTGTGTGTGTGGCTTCTGTAAAAGCTAGGCCGCACACACCATATTAAACACCCCTTTCCCATTGCCTGACCTGGGACAGCTGGAGCTGCCTAGGTGAAGTCCCCAATTCAAACAACATCTAATTGGGCATCGTTAAGACCTGGTGCAGGACTGAGCCTGGGCATCTCCAGCTATCCCAGGTGAAGACATCTTCTCCCCCCACCAGAAGACCACCACCAAAGACTTTTATTACATCGGAGAGTGCACCCCCTGCCAACACCCACCCACCCACCATCCTGAGTGGCGACCCTGCCCTTGCGGCTTCCCTCCTTCCCACCCCTCTCTCTCTCTCTTTGTCTCTTGTCTCTCTCTGCCTCTCTCTCTAAGAGGCACCTCAAATTACTTTTAATTAAGTACCCATTGAGCAGAGGGGAGAAGGCCCCTCTCCTAATTAACTCATATAAAGGGAGAGGTGTGCCTTCAATTTAAGAGCTCCCTCTGCTCAGGGGAAAACAAAAACAAAAAACCAGAGGCCATTAACACCTTCAGGCCTGTGACTTGGGGTGAGTGTAGCCCTTAAAGACCCGTCCATTATGGCGAGCACATCTTCGTCGGTGGCGGGGGCAGCGAGGACGTATGCGAGTGTGGCAGCCGCGGCCACGGCCGCAGCCACGAGTCCTCCTGTTATCCCGTCACCTTTTACCCTCCTTACGAGGAAGAATGGGGTCAAGAGCTACACTCACCCCAACATGACTATAGAGGCGTGCGTTAAAGCCATGGCTGGGGTTGTCGGCCCTTCAGCCATCGTCGCCGCCTCTAAAATGTACGGCAAGGCTGTGTTCTTCCTGGGGTCGGAGCGGGCGGTGTCCCTGGCCATCGAGAAGGGGCTCACCGTGGGCGGGACCTTCCTGCCGGTGGACCCCCTTGAGGCCACCGCGCAAAGGATTGTGGTTTCCAACGTCCCGCCCTTTGTTCCGGGTGAGCTCCTCCTCCCCCACCTACGTCAACTGGGGGAGGTGAGGTCGGGGATCACACCCATCCCGCTCGGCTTCCGGGAAGCCAGCCTTCGGCACGTCTTCTCCTTCCGGCGCCAGCTTTTCGTCCGGCTGGCGCGGGAGGAGGACGCGGACGGCGCGTTCACGGTGCTCCACGGGGGGACCGCCCACCGCGTCTTCTGGACCTCGGACGGCGTGCGGTGCTACGCCTGTAAGGAGGTGGGGCACGTCCGCAAAAACTGCCCCGCCTCCAAGGCCGCCACGACACCTAGCGCGGCCAGGGCTGGCGCCGCCGCCCCCCCTCCCCCTGATACTGTCCGCGCGTCGAAGACGACGAATGCGCGGTCGAAATCGGAGGCCAACACCATCACGGCCTCCGGCGGGGGGGAGGGAGAGCGTCCGAGGGGAAGGAAGGCGCTTAGAAAGACTAAACACCTAAGGGCGGATCCCCTCGTGGAGGAAACATCCGAGTTGACCGAACTCACGCCCGAGTACATCGCGGAGTTGATCGGGACGCATGAGACTGGGGGGGTCCTCGTGCCCGGGCCCGTGACCGTGACCGCAACTGCCAAGGCAGCTAAATCAAGACCTGCGGCCGGGCTCGGGCCCGAGGGGCCCAAGAAACCCAGTCATCGGAAGGGGGCAGAGGGGGAGGCCCCAGCAGACATGGAGGCCTCCCCCTCTCCGGGCCCCAATATGTTAAAAAGGAAGCTCGACCCGCAGGAGGAGGACTGCGAGGAGGAAGGTCCCTCCGCAGAAGGGGAGTCGTCGCCCGCCGCGAGTGCTGCGCCCCACCCCACCACCGTCATCGTCGCGCGCGAGCGGCCGGGGTCGCCTGTCCCTCGGGAGGGTGAGACAGCCGAGTCTGTCCGACCTGTGCCTCCCGGGGATGGGGAAGAGACCCTGCCCATGGGGGGGGGGGGCGCGGAACAACCCGCGGAAGAAAATGTAGTTCCGGAACCGTTGCTCCTCGCCGGGTCGGGCGTCCTGGGGACTGGGGCGGGCGAGGCCAAAGAGGCTGAAGCCGAGCCCGCCTTTTACAACGCAGATATCTCCCAGGGACTGCTCGACCTGGTGGAGGAGTATAACAATCCCCAGCCCGCTGGGTCGGAGGTTGGTGGCGGGGAGATGGAAAGCCCCCTGACTCCGTCTCTCATGTTGGCGCCGGACGTACTGGAGGACTTTGAGATTATTTTCTCCCCGGTTTCTCCGGTCGCTCCGGCGCCTGAGGCGGGGGGGGGGCCCCGAACCGCCGCCGCCTCCCGGCCCGGCGCCCCTGAAGGAGCCCAGGGTGGACTCCTCTGCCACCGATCCTGGGGGTGGGATCGTGACGGAGGCGGGGCCGGCCGGTGCGGCCGAGCCGTTCGCTGCACCCCGTGCGACGGACGGGTTGGCCGCCGGTGACGACCTCCCGGAGGAGGACGGGGACTCGGTGTTGGGCACCGAGGACGATTTGGAGTCCATCGGCAGCGAGGCGATGGACGCCCTCGTGCCCTTCACCGACTCTCCCCTCATCCCCGTAGGGGAACTCCGGGATTTTATGGCCACGAGCCAGGGTCGTCACAAGAAGATCCGGCTGGCCCTCGACAAGTGGTCGGAGCTGGCGCTGCTCGTCGTGTCCGTCCGCGCCGCCGTTAAAATCATGGGCGCGGACAAGGACGTTGGCCGGCTCGAGCTGCGTCGGCTCAAGAGTTTCCACACTGGGCTGCTGAGGGAGTGGCGGTCGTCAGTGACCGCGCTCCCTCCCCTCGTTAGGTAGAGGTTGCACTATGCTTCTGAGATGAAGATAACCATAGCCAGCCTCAACATCAACGGCAGCAGGGAGGCGCGCCGTAGATTCAATAACTTCTCGGTCCTTCGGGACGGGAAATATGCGGTGTGCTTCCTGCAAGAAACCCACACCGTTCCGGGAGACGAGGCCACGTGGCTCCTGGAGTGGCAAGGAGGGGTCAGCATGAGTCACCTCTCTAACAATTCCTGCGGGATGGCTGTCTTGCTGGCCCCGCATTTTCAGCCGGAGATCTTGAGGGTCAAGGAGCACGTGCCGGGCCGCTTGCTCCAGGTCACTGTTCGCCTGGGAGGCGTGCCGCTCCATTTAGTGAACGTGTACGCCCCCCGGACCGGTGCGCAGCAAGTGCGCTTCTTCGGAGAAGTGTCCGCTCTTCTGGGCTCCATCGACGTGGGCGAGTGCGTCATCCTCGGGGGGGATTTCAATTGTACCCTCGAGGCGCGGGACCGGTCGGGTCCCCCGCGAAGCCCGGCGGCGATGGAGAAGTTGCGGGACCTGGTCGGGTCCTTCGACTTGGTGGACGTCTGGCGAAATCTCCATCCCGACTCCAGCGCCTTCACGAGCGTGAGGTCTGGAGGAGGAAGGTCCAGAATCGACCGCCTTTACATTTCCCGGGCGTACGTCTCCTGCGTTCCGGCGGCTTCCATGCGGCCGGTGCCGTGCACGGACCACCACCTGGTGTGGGCAG
Source organism: Squalus acanthias (assembly GCA_030390025.1). Classification (NCBI taxonomy): domain Eukaryota; kingdom Metazoa; phylum Chordata; class Chondrichthyes; order Squaliformes; family Squalidae; genus Squalus; species Squalus acanthias. Next base: position 459,765 of record JASTWF010000089.1, on the reverse strand, counting down.
AGCTCGCTCTGCTGCGCGCGTGGGGGGGGGGTCCGCGTACTGGCATTTTAACAACCTGCTGCTGGAGGACGCGCGGTACTGGGATTCGTTTCGCCGGTTCTGGGCCGACTGGAGAAGGAAGCGGGGAGGCTTCCCCTCCTTGAGGCTATGGTGGGACGTGGGCAAGGCTCACGTCCGCGTCTTCTGTCAGGAGTACGCGAAGGGGTCGACCAAGAGGCGGGAGGCCCGGGTCGGGCGATTGGAGAAAGAAGTGCTCGACCTGGAGTCCCGTCTCGGTCAAGTCGTCGAGGACCCGACCCTGCGGAAGGTGTACGAAGAGAAGAAGGGCGCGCTGAAGGACCTGCAGCTGGTCGGGTCCCGAGGCGCGTACGTGAGGTCACGGATCCAGTTCCTGCGGGACCTGGACCGCGGCTCCCCCTTCTTCTACTCGCTGGAAAAAAGATGGGGGGTCCGTAAGCAGCTCTTGGGGCTGCTGGCCGACGATGGATCTCTGGTCTCGGATCCGGAGGGCATCAGCGCGGAGGCCCGGGCCTATTACGGGGCTCTGTTCTCTTCGGATCCGTCCAGCGAGGATGCGCGCAGAGTTTTGTGGGAGGACCTGCTGAAGGTCGGCCCGGAGGGCGCCGAGAATTTAGATGCTCCGCTAAGCCTGGCGGAGCTGACCGGTGCCCTGCGCCAGCTCTCGAGGGGCAAGTCCCCGGGGCTGGACGGGCTGACCGTGGAGTTCCACAGGGCGTTCTGGGACGTCTTGGGGGACGACTACGCGCGGGTCCTGGGGGAAAGTCTGGCGACTGGGGAGATGCCCCTCTCTTGGCGCAGGGCGGTCATCGTCCTGCTGCCCAAGAAGGGCGATCTCCGCCTACTTAAAAACTGGCGCCCGGTCTCCCTCCTCAGCACGGACTACAAAATTTTCGCCAGGGCTATGTCTGCTCGCCTTGGCACCGTGCTGGCCCGCATGATCCACCCTGACCAGTCCTACACGGTCCCGGGCCGGTCAATCCACGACAACATCCATCTGGTCCAGGACCTGGTCCACCATTCCCAGAGGGCTGGTCTGTCGGTCGCCTTCCTTTCCCTGGATCAGGAGAAGGCGTTCGACAGGGTGGATCACGAGTATCTTTTCGGGACTCTGCGCGCATTCGGGTTCGGGACGCATTTCGTCGCCCGGATCCGACTTCTGTACGCCGCCGCGGAGTGTCTGATTAAAGTTAACGGGTCTTTGACGGCGCCCCTTCGCTTCGGGAGGGGGGTGCGTCAGGGATGCCCATGTCCGGTCAGTTATACGCCGTTTGCGTGGAGCCTTTCCTGCGCCTCTTGCGGAAGAGGTTGACGGGACTGGCTCTGCAAGGGCCGGGCGTGGAGGTGGTCCTCTCGGCTTACGCCGATGACGTGCTCCTCGCGGTCACGGATCCCGTCGACTTGCCGAGGATGCGAGAATGCCAGCAGATTTACTCGGACGCATCCTCCGCCAAGAACAACTGGGAGAAATGTTCTGGACTCCTGGTGGGCCCATGGCAGGTGGACTCCCTGCCGGAGGAGTTCGGGCCTTTCGCCTGGAGCACCACGCACCTCCTCTACCTGGGAGTCTACCTCAGCCCGGCCGAGGACGCCTGGCCGGCTAACTGGCAAGAGCTGGAGGCCAAAGTCACTGCTCGCCTAGGGCGCTGGACAGGACTGCTCCGAGTGTTGTCCTACAGGGGTCGAGCGCTGGTCATAAACCAGCTGGTGGCCGCCATGTTGTGGTACCGGTTGGTCACTTTGATCCCTCCCCCTGCGTTTGTCGCCAAGATGCAGAAGAAGCTCGTCGACTTCTTCTGGGACAAAAGGAAGCACTGGGTCTCTGCCGCGGCTTTGAGTCTCCCGCTTAGGGAGGGCGGTCAGGCGCTGGTGTGCCTTCGCACCCAGGCAGCGACTTTCCATCTTCAGACGCTGCAGAGATACCTGTACGTGGAGAATCCTCCTAGGTGGCGTGCGCTGGCAACGTATTTCTTCCGCCAGCTGCACGGCCTCAATTACGACACGCAGCTCCTGTTTGTGAGAGTGGGTGGCACGCGTGCCAGCCTGCGGGAGCTGCCTGTCTTCTACCAGGAACTGCTATGGGTTTGGAACAGCGTCGCCTCCGAGCGCAGTTCTCCCCCATCAGGAGCGGCGGCCGTCCTTCGGGAGCCGCTGTTCAGGAATCCGCACCTCCACGACCGCGGGTTCGGCTGGCTGGCGGAGGGCAGGGCTGTGCCCGGTAAGGTGACCAGAGTCGGGGACCTGCTCGATGGCGGAGGAGCGGGCTGGATGGCGCCGGAGGAGTTGGTGTGGCGCATGTCCTGGGTCAACGTCCGGCTCGCGGTCAAAGCCATCGAGTCGCTAAAAGTGGCACTGGGCCCCGTCTCCACTAGGTGTGTCGAGGAGGCTCAAGCACGTGGGGCGATCCCGTCCGAACTGACCCCCGTTCGGACGGAATTCCTTATCGGCGCCCGGCCCCGAATCCTCCCTCGTGAGCCGCCGCCTCACCACTTGAGCCTTCTCGGAGAAATGCCCTCCGTGCCCTTTCAATCCGCACGGAGGCGTTTCCTGTACGGGCTGCTCCTGCACACTCTCCACTTTGCCATCTTCGTCTGCCGTCCGGACACGCCTTGGCGTACCATCCTGCCGTCCGGCGGAGGCGAAGGTCCCCATTGGAAGGCTCTCTACGCGGGAATCTTCCCTTGTTCTATTGGGGACTTGGCCTGGAGGGTGTTGCACGGAGCAGTCCCGTGCAATAGGATTTTAAATAGGTTTACGGACTCCCAGGCTGCTTGCCATTTCTGCGGCCTGGAGGAGTCCGTCTATCACATTTATATTGAGTGTGAGAGGTTGCAGCCCCTCTTTCATTATTTGAAGGGGCTGCTCCTCAATTTCTGGTTGCACTTCAGCCCCACGCTCCTGATCTACGGTCACCCGGTGCGGAGGGGAGCGGGTAGGTCGGAGGACCTCCTCGTGGGACTGCTCCTGGGCCTGGCCAAGAAAGCCATTAATTGGTCCAGGAAGCGGGCGGTCGAGGGGGTCGTTCGGCCCGATTGCCTGCCTCTCTTCCGCGGCCATGTTCGCGCCCGGGTGGCCCTGGAGATGGAGTACGCGGTGTCCGCCGGCACGCTTGAGTTTTTCCGCGACCGGTGGGCGCCGCGGGGGCTGGAGTGCATCGTCACCCCGACTTCCAAATTTTGATTTGATTTATTAAGTTTCATTTAAAGTTTTAATTGATTTACAGTAAATTTGGTTTTTTTTTTGTCCAACCAAAAAGAGGAACACCAGGTTATAATCCAACAGTTTTATTTGAAATCACAAGCTTTCGGAGCGGCTGCTCCTTCGTCAGGTGAAGTCACTTCAGCTGACGAAGGAGCAGCCGCTCCGAAAGCTTGTGATTTCAAATAAAACTGTTGGACTATAACCTGGTGTTCTGCGACTTCCAACATTATAGGCGGTCAACCTACTTTCACATTACTGGTGGTGAATCTACACTAACAATACTGGTGGTGACTCTAATCTAATATTTCTGGTGGTGACTCTATTGTAACATTACTGGTGTTGACTCGACCATAACATTACTGGTGGTGACCCTACTCTAACATTACTGGTGGTGACTCTACTCTAACATTACTGGGGGTGATGCTACTCTAACATTACTGGAGGTGGCTCTACTCTAACATTACTGGAGGTGACGCTACTCCAACATTGGTGAAGCTATTCTAACATTTACAGTAATGGCACGAGTCTATCGTTACTAGTGGTGATTAATTGCGTAACATTATTGGTGGTGGGCGATATTATGTCCTTAGTGGCCAGCTGTCTTTGCGATGGAGAAGGTGTGAGTCAGAAACTCAGCTCGGAGCTGAACACAGTACCAAGGTGGAAACAACCTGGCTCAGCCTTAAACAGTGAATGATCATCAGGGCAACAAGTTTGAGAACAGCCTGGTTCAGCCTGAGGATCAGCTTGCAGAACGATAAGGAGTGAGTGCCGAGGGAGTGGAGAGTAGGGAGGGACCAAAGCCAAAGACCTCAGGAGGTCTGGAAAAGTCGTATCATAACGAGCAGTAATGTTAGAATAGAGTCACCACAACTAATGCTAGAGTAGGGTCACCGCCAGTAATGTCACAGTGTAATTAACACAAATAATGTTAGAAAAACGTCACCACCAGTTATGTTAGCGTCGAGTCACCACCAGTAATGTTACGGTAGATTCACAACCAGTAATGTTAAAGTACAGTCACCACCATTAATTTTAGAATAGGGTCACCACCAGTAATGTTAGAGTAGAGTCACCACCAGTAATGTTAGAGTAGGATCAAAACCAGTAATGTTAGAGAAAGGTCACCACCAGTGATGTTAAAGTAGGGTCACCATCAGTAACGTTAGGGTTCGGTCCCAAACATTAATGTTAGAGCAAGGTCACAAACAATAATGTCCGTGTAAGATCAGCAAAAGTAATGTTAAGGTACAGTTACCACCATTAATGTTAGAGTAGAATTACATCCAGCAATGTTCCAGTAGGGTCACCACTTACAATAGGGTCCAAGTAAAGTCCGCAAAAGTAATGTTAGAATGGATTCATCATCAATAATATTAGCGAAGTGACATCACTATAATGTTTGAGGAGAGTCACCACCAGTAATGTTAGAGTAGGGTCACCGCCAGTAATGTTAGAGTAGGGTCAACGCTAGTAATTTTAGAGTAGGGTCACCACCAGTAATGTTAGAGTAGAAGCACCACCAGTAATGTTAGAGTAGAGTCACCACCAGTAATGTTAGAGTAGAGTCAACACCAGTAATGTTAGAGTAGTGTCAACACTAGTAATGTTAGAGTGGAGTCACCAGCGGTAATGTTAGAGAAGGGTCAATACCAATAATGGTCGAGCCGAGTGATAATCACAGTACAAAGCAGTTTTAATTATGTAAATATTTCTCCGAATTATTAAGAGTCATCAAGAATATAACGCAGTGTTCGGGAGCGATGTACCCTTCCGGGATCACGGGGAATGCGAAGAGAACATTCCCTCTGGGATTGCTTTCCGTTCATTGATTTTAATGGACTGAGCTGTTCAATTTCCCCAGTGGCGGCCGGGGCGCACTGAAGCGAAAAATAAGGAACATTTACTACCCTATTCTCGCAGCCTTTGGCGTTCCCGGTAAGGCAAAGTATCCTGTTGTTTATTAGCTGTTGACTATCTCAGTGTTAATGTAACAGGTTCCGAGGATGTCCTTATTGCAGAATCATTTATCCACCGGGATCAGTCGGTGAATATCAGGGGGAATTCTATCAGTCCGCGCGGCCTCTGAGGCGCTGTTCTGGTCGCTCGGTCCTGGCCACCGGAAGCTCAACTATGCTCCGCTTACTGAGGGAGGGCGAGACTGTTTTTCCGGCCCCTCCAACAGTACGTAGATCATTAAACAAGGTATTGCTTACGGTCCATGGTAATCATTTCAACTGTACCGTTGCTTTCTGCCTACGTTAAGTTGATAATTCCTTGTTCCTCAGCCACCTCCAACCATCAGAGGACTGTGAAAGATATTTTAAGCAATAATTGCCGCTCAGGGGGCTGCTCCCCTCCCCTCGGCTGCAAAGAACCTTCGCGGCTCCACCAGCTCCCGCTCTGTTACCGAGCAGCTCCCTCGGGGCCATGATAAATAGAAAAAACGCAGCGTTTCGAACTAAATTAAATCTTTGTGTCTCAGCTTAATGAATTGTTTGAATTCGTATCTTGCCAGTAATAGTTTGTAAATTATATTGAATACAGCTGACATTTGATGCCGCTCCCGAGATCCCCCTCGCCAATTGAACCAATGAGATTAAATGTAAAATTCCATCGATTGCTCCCTGGGGCCGCTGCCGTAACTCATCAAATTGGCTCGATGCATCACATGGTCCCAGCCTCATGGCGGGGTGGGTTCAGCGCTCGTCACTGCAATGGAATATGTATTTGTGTATGTAAGGCAATCCGCTTCTTTATTGTCTCTCGAATATGAACAAGTTACAGAACCAGCCAAGGTTTCGCTTTATCTGCAACTGGACGGTCCCTGCGATTACTCCGGCGTGGCCTGGACTGCAACGTAATAGAGCGAATGGAGGCTCAATCTAGTGTCAGGGGCGATAGCGATTCAAAGGACAATCGAAAGAGATGTATCACGGACTGCTGATCCTGTGTTGCCGAAATGACAATATCGCCCAGATTTAAAATGTGCCTCCTACCTCCTCCCAGCCGTTGCTCCATCATTACCTGGGGATCAGTCGCGGTGGGGATAGCTCTCCTTTTCAATTTCCCTGACTGATTCCGGTAGGCCCTCCGCCAGCGGCCCGACAAGGTCTGACTGGCGTCTGCTGGAAGAACGGCGGGTTTTCAGTCGCTCTTTATTGAGTGTAGGTTTCATTCTTCTGCTCAAAATTTCGTCAACGCTCAGCTGTATAAAAAAAACTCTTGTGTGCATAACCCTAACTAGGAACAGGTCTGAACATTTCCCGACAATAAACTGAGATTTATCTGAGTGTCCCCATTTCTGAGCTCTTCTCCCTCTTTCTTACAGCGAACTTACTGACAATGGTGATTCTCTCCAGAGGAAACTGCGGCCTTTCCAAATGTATCTGTCTACATGGTGGCCATGGCAACAGCAGATCTACTGGTCATGATCTTCAATGTAATAGTGTATCACATTTTTACATACCACTTTCCAGATGTATTCCTGTACTACACTCCCGTTTGAAAGTTTGTTAAATACGTGCAATGTGTCGCTCTGTATGTGTCGGTGTGGTTTACAGTCTCGTTCACATTTGATCGATTTGTAGCTATATGCTGTGAGAAGCTTAAAACAAAATACTGCACAGTGAGAACTGCGGCCGCGGTTATAACAACGGTCTCTGTCCTGATCTGTTTACAAAGCATCCCTTTTTGGTTTGCATATGAATCTGATCGAATCATTAACAATGTTCCCTCGGGTTGCCGCTCCAGAGTGGAGTTTTTTACATCGCCTGCAGGTGCTGCATACTACTAGTTAGAAAGCATTTTCATTGCTTGGCTTGCATTTGCTTTGATATTACTATTTAATTGTTTGACAGTCAGACGCTTTTTAGTGGCCAGTAGAGCCCGCAGGGGACTCCGGGGTCACAGCACTGAGAATCAGAACGATCCAGAGATGGAGAACCGAAGAAAATCCATCATTTTACTGTTCAGTGTATCGGGCTGCTTTATACTGTTGTGGCTGACAGCTATCGTTAGTTTTTTAACGACCAGACTGACAAACACCGCGCATTACCGAGGCGATTATACATCTCCTGCTTACATCGCCACAGAAACCGGATATCTGCTCATGTATTTGAGTTCCTGTACAAACACGTGTATTTATGCAGCTACACAAACTAAATTCAGGGAAGAGCTGAAGAAGGTGGTCAATCTCCATGGACATTTATTGTTTTTAAGAAATGAAAAAATATAATTGAAACTTCCTGTCCAAACTAGAGTTAAATTAAAATTCCCTTTTAGAATGGCCGTCTTCTGTTAGGACGAGAATAGATTGTTGTTGTGAGGTATCAGAGAACATTTCCTCCACTTTGTGCCGTGTGTCTGATGTCTGCTGCTTTCCCCGGGTGAACATAATCGTTCCCCGCTGAAACAGCGCCCTTCCCGCTCAAGATTCAAAGAGAACATTCATGATTGAGCTTCAGCAGTGGAGTAGAACATGTGGACGTCAGCGTTAACTACCTCACACCGCAGGTACAGGAATGATTCGCCCCAGTTTAGTTAATAGTTACATTTTCCTTTAATGTGGAAACAATGTGTTGCAATGGTGGTTATCTGTAATTCTGTAATCTTGGTGTGAATGTTGCAGGCGCTGGTCTCCCCATTAGACTCCGCCCACGACTCCGCCCCCCATTGTCTCCGGGACCAATAGAACGGGGCCCTGTCTCCTGATCAGTGTCTAATGATGGAGACAGTAGGAACTTGACTCGTCAATGTGACATTAGACATCTTTGTTCACAGATATTTACGCAAAATCTCAACTGATCATCTGAATGTCGGAACGTTATAATAGGGAAAGAGACCATTCGAACCAACCAGTCCTTGTTGGCGTTTACACTCCACCCGAGTAAATACTTCCAATCACTTTAACCGCACGGTTTCCACATCCCTTCTACCTATTTTTATTCATTCATCTGGCCAATTAAAGACTGATATACTTTCTGCCTCCGTTATTTCTAGTCTCACCTCTCCATAAAAATAGATTCCTTCTACCTTTAATACTAAATCGCTTATATCTATATGTTTGTTTTATCTCTGGCCATTAGCTCTTGATGCCTCAACTAATGAAAGCAGTCTGCTTCTATTTATCCCGTCACATCCCTTCTTAACTTAAATCACCTGGTTACCACTCGCCAAAATATATCGATCTGCTATCAAAGCATAATCTCGTGAAAGTCAGGTAGGTTTAGTTAAGATGGTTAATTGACAGCGTCCTCCTGGAGATATGTGTGTCCTTGTTTATACTGAACAATGAGAAGCATGTATCTGATAGCTTCGCCACTGCCCGAAACATCAGAACCATGCAGGGGGAGATTCTAATCAAACACCTCCACACCCCTGGTCGTTCGATTACACAGTCAGAAAGCCGAGGGATGACTTGTATTGGAAGACTTGAGCGGCATAATCTTTGGAATCGCTGTGGGAGCAGAAGTTAAATGTTGTGCAAAAACCAACCAACATGTGATATGCTTGATGAAGAATGGGTTCCAGGACATGGTCAGTAATACCAATAACACCTCTACATGAAATGGATAATGTGGGACTGGAGAGTGAGAACTTATGTAAAACCAATTCCTGGAGATCAGTGTCATACAGGGCCATGACCGATTATGTTCTTATGTTCTTATAGAATAGGTCGAGATAGATATATGATGCTGATGAAATATTGTTTAGTATTGACCTTATATATTCTAAAGCAAACAAAGGGGGCATTGTAAGGAAATGGTTAATCAGACCATCGGAAATTCTGCTCATGTGAAACTGTATTAGCTTATGTTTCTATTGTACCAATGTTAACCTTTAGCCTTTTCCTGTTACGCAGGGAAGTATAAATCTACTTAAAGTAGCACTGGACTGTTGGGCCAGGGCTGACGCTGCATCAATGATGAGTTTCAGGATGAAGTAATAAGCGATTTAATTAAACTTTTGCCATTGCAAACAGATTAATCAATTTCAGGGAATTTAAATCATTTGGTAAAGGTCTGTTTAGACAGTTCTGCAAAGGAAAGCATGTGGACATCCATCATCATTTTCAATTAGTACAATAGATACAGAAACAAAGACAGACTTATTACTAAATGTTTCAATTGGTACAATTGCAATGATATGGATCAAGAGTGAAACTATCGATCATATATCATTAAATTATCTTTATACAGTTTTATTTTACATTTGATATACTCGTATAATGCTAGATTTTGTGGATTGTCAAGTACAGGGAGTGAGAAAAATGTATGAAAACTGTCAGTTTTTAATGAGTGTTTGGTTTGGTAAAGGCCTAAGATACTGAGCTCAGGACCGTGACACGTTTGGTCTCCACCCAACCATCATCAGATGTGATTCTAATTTATATCTTTTAAGTGTTTGTGTAAGTACTATTGCATGTATGTGCTTAATACACCTATGGCACCAATGTCATGAGCCTTATTAAAAACCTTACGCTAACAATAGGCTTTATCCTTTAATTGTGACTCGGCTCCATTTACTAAATGTGATTAAGTGCCCCCTTCACCCATCATTCTTTAACTTTCCACTTGGCCCTAAAGTTCCGAAAAAGCCAAACTCCACTTGGTTATATTTCTCGTGGAGCCCACGCTCTGCAAATGCTGCTGGCATCCAGATTCTGGGGGAATTGCTGTTCCGTTGCGGGCAGTTTTCTGTAATAGGCACATTCTGATTTTCTCTTTTTTTACTTTTTTCTCTCTCGCATGACAGCTGTTGATGAATCTGCCCCTGCCATTTGCACCCAATCTAGAGTCATCTATTTATTCTTAACTTGTCCCATAACCATCTCCTTTTGCCTTGCACCATCATCCCTTTTGTCATTTTATCACTCCTGCCTTCCGCCCTATCACAGACCTTCCCTTTTGTTCTGCCCTTTCCCTGCCGCTGTATTTGCTTAAAACCTGTTACAGCTCTAACTTTTTCCAGTTCTGACGAAGGGTCATCGAACTGAAACGTTAACTATGTTTCTTTTTCTACAGATGCTGCCTGACCTGATGAGTTTTTCTAGCATTTTCTGTTTTTACATTCTGATTTAATTGAATTCAGAAGACCAGCAATATGGACAAGCGGAACACAATAACCCTTTATTTAGAAGTAGGGAACAGGAGAAGCAAGCAACTGTTCAATTCGAAATATTTATTTAAAAGTAGGGTCGTGGAGACAGTACTTGTGTATTCAACCACATCCTCTAATATCAACATGTAAAATAGAGAGCAAAGGCATGAACAAGTTAACCATTAAATTACTGTGTCAAGTTCAATCTGATATCGTTTGATTTCCCGTCGCCTGTTCCTAATTATAAAGTTGTTGTGATCCCTTGAGTTTCTCTATTTGAATTAAACAGTTACTGTGGTTCCCTTACATTCCTTGCCCTCTATTTGTTATTAAACAGAAACTGTGTTCCCCTGTCACCTACTTCTATATACATGGTCACTTTGTTACAGGCGCCCCAATTTCTATTTAAACCTTTACTGTGATTCCCTGACATTCCGGTCTCCTCTATTTCTAAATAAACAATTACAGTCTCCACGACCCTACTTTTAAATAAATATTTCTAATTGAACAGTTGCTGTCTTCCCCTGTTCCCGACTTCTAAATGAAGCGTTATTGTGTTCCGCTGGTCCATATTTCTAATCTTAGTTGCCATATTCCTCTGTTCTCTATTTCTAATTAAACACTTACTGTGTTCCCCTATATTCTATTTCTAATTAACAATTATTTTGATCCATTTAATTTTCCTGTTCTCCATTTCTAATTTAAAAATTAGTGTTCCCCTGAATTCCCCTTTATTGTATTTCTAATTTTGCTGCCCGTGTTCCCCTGAACTCCCCTGTCCTCTAGTTTAATTATAAAGATTAAGAAAGAAGCCTGTTCCACAGATAGAGAGTCGCTCACTGAAATAGTGTTTCCAGAGATTGGTTTTGAATATACCCTCCTTCAATCTCAGCCCGTGTCCTCTGGTTCTACTGTTCTGGACAAGATGAAACAGCTCGTCATGGTCCACCTTATCGAGTGGATTAGGAGCAGTGTCTCGCACACATTCATGTCCCGGATATTCCTGTAACCTTTGTATGTTTCTAATAGGATTGCTAATACTAAAAGCATAATTAAACTTCAGGTGTTGGTGTCAGCTACATTTCAACAGTTTCAGTGGTTCACATATTTTATTTCAGAATCTAACAGCCTCTGTATTAGGCCTGTATATCATCCAAAGCAGGCTTGTCCTGTTACTACAATTTCACTGTGAAATCTCACTTACTAACATTATACTTCACTACTAAGTTACTAACAAATAATCGCTGTGAGTGGTCCGCAGGATCCCATTGGACTTAATGAGGTCCGAACCGCAAGTAAAGAACGCACCTACCTGGTGCCTCCGTACCTTCGAAGACTCGCGCTCCTGGGTTTGCAGTCGTACGCCTGTGTAAAGGCCCACATATCCCAGGGACGCATGCGGTTCGTAACAGTCCGTGGATTCCCATTATGCTATTGGGGATTCATTTACGTACGGAATCGGAATAGGAATCCCAAAACACATACTTTCACACTACTGAAATCAAAAAACATCATCACATGTTCAGAATAAATTTAAATACAATAAATTTCATTTGAGGCAACAATATTGTAAGCGTACAGTCGAAGTGACCTGAAATTATTCCATTCATGCCACACTGCAGATGGGTGTCAGCTTTAACAGTCAGAAAGTCAGTAGATGTGCAAAATGTTATCCCATACCGTCAACAGCAAAGTTGTTGCATTTGAATGTCAGCCATGTTGCAGGGGTGCTTTTAATGCGCTTCACCGATGAAAATCGGGTGGGGGCGGGATGGAGGCGGGTTGGGTGTCTGAAGCCATTTTTTTCTGATTTTCCGTACAGACTCGCCTCCAAACGCCTCCGAAGGCTATTAAAATCGAGCCCATGTTCTCTACGTCTACAGTTCATAATTTTAGAACCTCTATTAGTTCGGCGTGTCAGCCTCCTCTTCTCTAGATAAAAGAGCCCCTGCCTATTCAGTCATTCCTGAAAATTATAACCTCACAGTCAAGTAGGTTTTCCCTGGTGTTGGTTCTCTCACCACCTGCCGCAAGCCCAGTCTGTTTGCAACTGCTGCGATGCCTCAATATCCTTTTTTGTAAGATGTAGACTCTTCTGTGCACATTAGACCAAGTGTGGTCTAACCAAGTTTCTACACAAGTTTAATATAACTTTTATGTCGGAGTATGTGACCTCCTTATTCCTCCTACCAAAATGCAGCACTTCACATTCTTATACTGAAATCAGTTGGTCATTTACACTCACATTCTGCAAGTTTGTTATCATTTTATTGCATCTCGTCGCAATCTTCCTCAGAATCATAGTCGGGAGTGCCGGCAAAAGAGCCCGGCACTCAAGAGACGTGCCGGGCTCTTGGAGCGCAGCCGGCACTTCACGGTGGGGGGGCTTCACGGGGGCCGGGGACAGGTGCTGGCAGGCGGCCAGCAACAAAAATGGTCGCCTGCCACCTCCGCTTTAAATATCGCCGCCCCGGCCGCACGTACGCCTCCCTGAACCCGTCGGACATAGCGTCTGGTGGTAAATCAGGGGGCGCGACTGAATATCACGGCCGGGGCGTGAGCGGGGTGCTGTGCACGGCGATGACGTCATCGCCGGCGGCGCAGCGCCACAGGGCGCTACCGGCTGCCGCCGCCGCTAACCTCCCACTAAATTTTTCGGGAGGCGTGGGCGGCGCTGCGCCCGGGCGTTAGCTGCTTTACGCCCCATTAGCGCCCTCTTAAGGCGCTAACGGGAGGCGCAAGCAGCTGAATTTTTCCCCCATAGAATCATAGAATGCTTACAGAAAGGAAGAAGGCCATTGTCCCGTCGATCCACTGCCGGCTCTCTGAAAGAGCACTTGAGCTAGTCCCACTCCCCCGCCCTTTCCCCGTAGCCCTGCATTTTTTTCCTGCTGCTTCTTATCGAACTCCCTTTTGAAGGCTGTGATTGAGTCTGCCTGCAGCACCCTTTCAGGCATCGCATTACAGATCCTAAACACTCTCTGAGTAAAAAGGTTTTTCCTCATGTCGCCTTTGATTCTTCTGCCAATAAGTTTAAATCTGTGTCCTCTGGTTCTCGACCATTCTTCCAATGGGAACAGTTTCTCACTATCTACTCTGTCCTGACCCCTCATGATTTTGAACATCTCTATCAAATCTCCTCTCAATCTTCCTTGCTGGAAGGAGACAACCCCACTTTCTCCAGTCTATCCACGTAACTGAAATCCCTCATCACTGGAATCATTCTCGTAAATCCTTTCTGCACCCTCTCTAACGCCTTCACTTTCTTCCTAAAGTGCGGTGCACAGAATTGGGCACAATACTCCAGTTGAGGCGGAAACAGCGTTTTATACAGGTTCATCATAATTTCCACGCTTTTGTACTCTATACCTCTATTCATGAAGCCCAGGATCCCGTAAGCTTTTTTAACTGCTTTCTCAACCTGCCTCTCAGTATTAGCTATACCTCCCAATTTGGTGCTAAACGCAAATGTTGATATTGTACTTCAGATTCGCGAGTCCAAACAATCTGTGTAAATGGTGAACAGCGGTGGTCCCAACACTGATCCTTGTGGGACATCATGTTCCACCTGCTGCCAATCTGAGTAACTATCTTTAACCCAACTCTCTGTTTTCTGTTCTGTAGCCAGATTGCTTTCCATTCTGCTGCTTCCTCTGTATCCACATGATCTGACCTTAGTCACGGTAACTTATCAAAGGCCTATTGAAAGTTCAGTGGATTGCAAAAGTTCCATGCATTGGGAAAGTCAATGGACTGGGTCGTATCAATGGATTGGGAATGTCAATTGACTCGGTGATGTTAATGGATTTGGAAAGTCAATGGACTGGGTCATATCAATGCATTGGAAAGTAAATGGACTGGGATATATAAATGATTGTTAAAGTCGATGGACTGGGATATATAAAAAATGAGGCTAGTCAAGGATTGTAAACATCAATGTTTTCAGATACAGCAACAGATTACGTTAGCATGGTGGTTATATCTTTGACACAGTAATCCAGAAGCATGGTCTAATTATCCTGTGACGACAGCTCACATCCCACAGATGGCAGTTTTTGAATTTAAATTCAGTTAATTAAATAATTCTGAAAAAACTACTGTGATTAATGTTGACCATGAAGCTATTGGATTGTCATATAAACCTAACTGGTTCACTAATATCCTTCAATGAAGGAAACATGTTGCCTTTACTCCGTATGGCCTGTATTTTTTTTCGGTCTGGGATGTGGGCGTCGCTGGGAAGGCCAGCATTTTCTTGCCCATCCCTAATTGCCCTTGAGAAGGTGGTGGTGAGCCAGCATCTTGAACGGCTGCAGTCCGTGTGGTGAAGGTAGTCCCACAGTGCTTTTAGGGAAGGAGTTCCAGGATTTTGACTCAGCAACGATGAAGCATCGACGATATACTTCGAATTAGGATGGTGCGTGACTTGGAGGGGAACTTTGATGTGCTGGTGTTCCCATGCGCAAGCTGCCCTTGTCCTTCTAGGTGTTAGAGTTCGCTGGTTTGGGAGGTGTTACTCCACAACCACGTATAATGTTAGAGTAGCGACATAGTTAATAATGTTGATTTCGGGAATCCACCAGCATTGTTAGTATTGGGATCACCACCGTCAATATTAGTATTGGGATCACCAGCAGCAATATCAGTATTGGGATCATCACCAGCAATATCAGTATTGGAATCACCACCAGCAAAGTTAGTATTGGGATCACCACCAGCAATGTTAGTATTGGGATCACCACCAGCAATGTTAGTATTGGGATCACCACCAGCAATGTTAGTATTGGGATCACCAATAGCAATGTTAATAGTGGGATCAACACCAGCAATGTTAGTAGTGGGATCACCACCAGCAATGTTAGTATTGGGATCACCACCAGCAATGTTAGTATTGGGATCACCACCACCAATGTTCGTATTGGGATCACCACCAGCAATGTTAGTATTGGTATCACCACCAGCAATGTTAGTACTGGGTTCACCACCAGCAATGTTAGTATTGGATCACCACCAGCAATGTTAGTATTGGATCACCACCAGCAATGTTAGTATTGGGATCACCACCAGCAATGTTAGTATTGGGGATCACCACCAGCAATGTTAGTATTGGGATCACCACCAGCAATGTTAGTAGTGGGGTCACCAACAGCAATGTTAGTATTGGATCACCACCAGCAATGTTAGTATTGGGTTCACCACCAGCAATGTTAGTATTGGGATCACCACCAGCAATGTTAGTATTGGGATCACCACCAGCAATGTTAGTATTGGGATCACCACCAGCAATGTTAGTAGTGGGATCACCACCAACAATGTTAGTATTGGGTCACCACCAGCAATGTTAGTATTGGGATCACCACCAGCAATGTTAGTATTGGGATCACCACCAGCAATGTTACTATTGGGGTCAGCAAAAGCAATGTTAGTATTGGGGTCACCACCAGCAATGTTAGTATTGGGATCAATACCAGCAATGTTAGTATTGGGGTCACCACCAGCAATTTTAGAATTGGGATCAACACCAGCAATGTTAGTATTGCGATCACAATCCACAATGTTAGTATTGGGATCACCACCAGCAATGTTAGTATTGGGATCACCACCAGCAATGTTAGTATTGGGATCACCACCAGCAATGTTAGTATTGGGGTCACCACCAGCAATGTTAGTATTGGGATCACCACCGGCAATGTTAGTATTGGGGTCACCACCAGCAATGTTAGTATTGGGATCACCACCAACAATGTTAGTATTAGGATCACCACCAGCAATGTTAGTATTGGGATCACCACCGGCAATGTAGTATTGGGATCACCAATAGCAATGTTAATAGTGGTATCACCACCGCAATGATAGTATTGTGATCACCTCCAGCAATGTTAGTATTGGGGTCACCACCAGCAATGTTAGTATTGGGGTCACCACCAGCAATGTTAGTATTGGGATCACCACCAGCAATGTTAGTATTGCGATCACCACCCGCAATGTTAGTATTGGGATCACCACCAGCAATGTTAGTATTGGGGTCACCACCAGCAATGTTAGTATTGGGATCACCACCGCAATGTTAGTATTGGGATTACCACCAGCAACGTTAGTATTGGGTCACCACCAGAAATGTTAGTATTGGGGTCACCACCAGCAATGTTAGTAGTGGGATCACCACCGGCAATGTTAGTATTGGGATCACCACCAGCAATGTTAGTATTGGGATCACCACCAGCAATGTTAGTATTGGGATCACCACCAGCAATGTTAGTATTGGGATCACCACCAGCAATGTTAGTAGTGGGATCACCACCAGCAATGTTAGTATTGGGATCACCACCGGCAATGTTAGTATTGGGATCACCACCAGCAATGTTAGTATTGGGATCACCACCGGCAATGTTAGTATTGGGGTCACCACCAGCAATGTTAGTATTAGTATCACCACCAGCAATGTTAGTACTGGGATCACCACCAGCAATGTTAGTATTGTGGTCACCACCAGCAAAATTAGTATTGGTATCACCACCAGAACTGTTAGTATTGGGATCACAACCGTCAATGTTAGTATTGTTATCACCACCAGCAATGTTAGTATTGGGATCACCACCAGCAAATTTTGTAGTGGGATCACCACCAGCAATGTTTGTATTGCGATCACCACCAGCAATGTTAGTATTGGGATCACCACCAGCAATGTTAGTATTGGTGTCACCACCAGCAATGTTAGTATTGTGATCACCACCAGCAATGTTAGTATTGGGATCACCACCAGCAATGTTAGTATTGGGATCACCAATAGCAATGTTAATAGAGGTATCACCACAAGCAATGTTAGGATTGGGATCACCACCAGCAATGTTAGTATTGGGGTCACCACCAGCAATGTTACTATTGGGATCACCACCAGCAATGTTAGTATTGGGATCACCAATAGCAATGTTAATAGAGGTATCACCACCAGCAATGTTAGGATTGGGATCACCACCGGCAATGTAGTACTGGGATCACCAATAGCAATGTTAATAGTGGTATCACCACCGCAATGATAGTATTGGGATCACCTCCAACAATGTTATTATTGGGGTCACCACCAGCAATGTTTGTATTGGGATCACCACCAGCAATGTTAGTATTGAGATCACCACCAGCAATGTTACTATTGGTGTCACCACCAGCAATGTTAGTATTGGGGTCACCACCAGCAATGTTAGTATTGGGATCACCACCAGCAATGTTAGTAATGGGGTCACCACCAGCAATGTTAGTATTGGGATCACCACCAGCAATGTTAGTATTGCGATCACCACCAACAATGTTAGTATTGGGATCACCACCAGCAATGTTAGTAGTGGGATCACCACCAGCAATGTTAGTATTGGGTTCACCACCGGCAATGTTAGTATTGGGATCACCACCAGCAATGTTAGTATTGGGATCACCACCGGCAATGTTAGTATTGGGGTCACCACCAGCAATGTTAGTATTAGTATCACCACCAGCAATGTTAGTACTGGGATCACCACCAGCAATGTTAGTATTGTGGTCACCACCAGCAAAATTAGTATTGGTATCACCACCAGAACTGTTAGTATTGGGATCACCACCGTCAATGTTAGTATTGTTATCACCACCAGCAATGTTAGTATTGGGATCACCACCAGCAAATTTTGTAGTGGGATCACCACCAGCAATGTTTGTATTGCGATCACCACCAGCAATGTTAGTATTGGGATCACCACCAGCAATGTTAGTATTGGTGTCACCACCAGCAATGTTAGTATTGTGGTCACCACCAGCAATGTTAGTATTGGGATCACCACCAGCAATGTTAGTATAGGGATCACCAATAGCAATGTTAATAGAGGTATCACCACCAGCAATGTTAGGATTGGGATCACCACCAGCAATGTTAGTATTGGGGTCACCAACAGCGATGTTAGTAGTGGAATCACCACCATTAATGTCAGTATTGGTTTCACCACCAGCAATGTTAATAGTGGGATTACCACCAGCAATGTTAGTATTGGGGTCACCACCAGCAATGTTAGTAGTGGGATCACCACCAGCAATGTTAGTATTGGGATCACCACCAGCAATGTTAGTATTGGGATCAACACCAGCAATGTTAGTATTGGGGTCACCACCACCAATGTTAGTATTGGGGTCACCACCAGCAATGTTAGTATTGGGATCACCACCAGCAATGTTAGTATTGGGGTCACCACCAGCAATTTTAGTATTGGGATCAACACCAGCAATGTTAGTATTGCGATCACAACCCGCAATGTTAGTATTGGGATCACCACCAGCAATGTTAGTATTGGGATCACCACCAGCAATGTTAGTATTGGGATCACCACCAGCAATGTTAGTATTGGGGTCACCACCAGCAATGTTAGTATTGGGATCACCACCGGCAATGTTAGTATTGGGGTCACCACCAGCAATGTTGGTATTGGGATCACCACCAACAATGTTAGTATTAGGATCACCATCAGCAATGTTAGTATTGGGATCACCACCAATAATGTTAGTAGTGGGATCACCACCAGCAATGTTAGTATTGGGATCACCACCGGCAATGTAGTATTGGGATCACCAATAGCAATGTTAATAGAGGTATCACCACCAGCAATGTTAGGATTGGGATCACCACCAGCAATGTTAGTATTGGGGTCACCACCAGCGATGTTAGTAGTGGGATCACCACCATCAATGTCAGTATTGGTTCCACCACCAGCAATGATAATATTGGGATCACCACCAGCAATGTTAGTATTGGGGTCACCACCAGCAATGTTAGTAGTGGGATCACCACCAACAATGTTATTATTGGGGTCACCACCAGCAATGTTAATATGGGGATCACCACCAGCAATGTTAGTAGTGGGATCACCACCAACAATGTTATTATTGGGGTCACCACCAGCAATGTTAGTATTGGGATCACCACCAGCAATGTTAGTATTGGGGTCACCACCAGCAATGTTAGTATTGGGGTCACCACCAGCAATGGTAGTATTGGGATCTCCACGAGCAATGTTAGTATTGGGTCACCACCAGCAATTTTAGTATTGGGATCACCACCAGCAATGTTAGTATTGCGATCACAACCCACAATGTTAGTATTGGGATCACCACCAGCAATGTTAGTATTGGGATCACCACCAGCAATGTTAGTATTGGGATCACCACCAGCAATGTTAGTATTGGTGTCACCACCAGCAATGTTAGTATTGTGGTCACCACCAGCAATGTTAGTATTGGGATCACCACCAGCAATGTTAGTATTGGGATCACCAATAGCAATGTTAATAGAGGTATCACCACCAGCAATGTTAGGATTGGGATCACCACCAGCAATGTTAGTATTGGGGTCACCAACAGCGATGTTAGTATTGGGATCACCACCATCAATGTCAGTATTGGTTTCACCACCAGCAATGTTAATAGTGGGATACCACCAGCAATGTTAGTATTGGGTCACCACCAGCAATGTTAGTATTGGGATCACCACCAGCAATGTTAGTATTGGGATCACCACCAGCAATGTTAGTATTGGGATCACCACCAGCAATGTTAGTATTGGGATCACCACCAGCAATGTTAGTATTGGGGTCACCACCAGCAATGTTAGTATTGGGATCACCACCAGCAATGTTAGTATTGGGGTCACCACCAGCAATTTTAGTATTGGGATCACCACCAGCAATGTTAGTATTGCGATCACCACCAGCAATGTTAGTATTGGGATCACCACCAGCAATGTTAGTATTGGGATCACCACCAGCAATGTTAGTATTGGGATCACCACCAGCAATGTTAGTATTGGGGTCACCACCAGCAATGTTAGTATTGGGATCACCACCGGCAATGTTAGTATTGGGGTCACCACCAGCAATGTTAGTATTGGGGTCACCACCAGCGATGTTAGTAGTGGGATCACCACCATCAATGTCAGTATTGGTTTCACCACCAGCAATGATAATATTGGGATTACCACCAGCAATGTTAGTATTGGGGTCACCACCAGCAATGTTAGTAGTGGGATCACCACCAACAATGTTATTATTGGGGTCACCACCAGCAATGTTAGTATTGGGATCTCCACCGGCAATGTAGTATTGGGATCACCACCAGCAATGTTAGTATTGGGATCAACACCAGCAATGTTAGTATTGGGATCACCACCAGCAATGTTATTATTGGGATCACCACCAGCAATGTTAGTATTGCGATCACCACCCGAAATGTTAGTATTGGGATCACCACCAGCAAAGTTAGGAGTGGGATCACCACCAGCAATGTTAGTATTGGGATCACCACCAGCAATGTTAGTAGTGGGATCACCACCAGCAATGTTAGTATTGGGATCACCACCAGCAATGTTAGTACTGGGATCACCACCAGCAATGTTAGTACTGGGATCACCACCAGCAATGTTAGTATTGGGATCACCACCAGCAATGTTAGTATTGGGGTCACCACCAGCAATGTTAGTATTGGGATCACCACCAGCAATGTTAGTATTGAGATCACCACCAGCAATGTTAGTATTGGGATCACCACCAGCAATGTTAGTAGTGGGATCACCACCAGCAATGTTAGTATTGGGATCACCACCGGCAATGTTAGTATTGGGATCACCACCAGCAATGTTAGTATTGGGATCACCACCGGCAATGTTAGTATTGGGGTCACCACCAGCAATGTTAGTATTGGATCACCACCAGCAATGTTAGTACTGGGATCACCACCAGCAATGTTAGTATTGTGGTCACCACCAGCAAAGTTAGTATTGGGATCACCACCAGCAATGTTTGTAGTGGGATCACCACCAGCAATGTTTGTATTGCGATCACCACCAGCAATGTTAGTATTGGGATCACCACCAGCAATGTTAGTATTGGTGTCACCACCAGCAATGTTAGTATTGTGGTCACCACCAGCAATGTTAGTATTGGGATCACCACCAGCAATGTTAGTACTGGGATCACCAATAGCAATGTTAATAGAGGTATCACCACCAGCAATGTTAGGATTGGGATCACCACCAGCAATGTTAGTATTGGGGTCACCACCAGCAATGTTAGTATTGGGATCACCACCAGCAATGTTAGTATTGGGATCACCAATAGCAATGTTAATAGAGGTATCACCACCAGCAATGTTAGGATTGGGATCACCACCGCACTGTAGTATTGGGATCACCAATAGCAATGTTAATAGTGGTATCACCACCGCAATGATAGTATTGGGATCACCTCCAACAATGTTATTATTGGGGTCACCACCAGCAATGTTTGTATTGGGATCACCACCAGCAATGTTAGTATTGAGATCACCACCAGCAATGTTAGTATTGGTGTCACCACCAGCAATGTTAGTATTGGTGTCACCACCAGCAATGTTAGTATTGGGATCACCACCAGCAATGTTAGTATTGGGGTCACCACCAGCAATGTTAGTATTGGGATCACCACCAGCAATGTTAGTATTGGGTTCACCACCGGCAATGTTAGTATTGGGATCACCACCAGCAATGTTAGTATTGGGATCACCACCGGCAATGTTAGTATTGGGGTCACCACCAGCAATGTTAGTATTGGATCACCACCAGCAATGTTAGTATTGGGATCACCACCAGCAATGTTAGTATTGTGGTCACCACCAGCAATGTTAGTATTGGGATCACCACCAGCAATGTTAGTATTGGGATCACCACCGTCAATGTTAGTATTGGTATCACCACCAGCAATGTTAGTATTGGGATCACCACCAGCAATGTTAGTAGTGGGATCACCACCAGCAATGTTAGTATTGCGATCACCACCAGCAATGTTAGTATTGGGATCACCACCAGCAATGTTAGTATTGGTGTCACCACCAGCAATGTTAGTATTGTGGTCACCACCAGCAATGTTAGTATTGGGATCACCACCAGCAATGTTAGTATTGGGATCACCAATAGCAATGTTAATAGAGGTATCACCACCAGCAATGTTAGTATTGGGATCACCACCAGCAATGTTAGTATTGGGGTCACCACCAGCGATGTTAGTAGTGGGATCACCACCATCAATGTCAGTATTGGTTTCACCACCAGCAATGTTAATAGTGGGATCACCACCAGCAATGTTAGTATTGGGGTCACCACCAGCAATGTTAGTAGTGGGATCACCACCAGCAATGTTAGTATTGGGATCACCACCAGCAATGTTAGTATTGGGATCACCACCAGCAATGTTAGTATTGGGGTCACCACCAGCAATGTTAGTATTGGGGTCACCACCAGCAATGTTAGTATTGGGATCACCACCAGCAATGTTAGTATTGGGGTCACCAACAGCAATGTTAGTATTGGGATCACCACCAGCAATGTTAGTATTGGGGTCACCACCAGCAATGTTAGTATTGGGGTCACCACCAGCAATGTTAGTATTGGGATCACCACCAGCAATGTTAGTATTGGGGTCACCACCAGCAATTTTAGTATTGGGATCAACACCAGCAATGTTAGTATTGCGATCACAACCCGCAATGTTAGTATTGGGATCACCACCAGCAATGTTAGTATTGGTGTCACCACCAGCAATGTTAGTATTGGGATCACCACCAGCAATGTTAGTATTGGGTCACCACCAGCAATGTTAGTATTGGGATCACCACCGGCAATGTTAGTATTGGGGTCACCACCAGCAATGTTAGTATTGGGATCACCACCAACAATGTTAGTATTGGGATCACCACCAGCAATGTTAGTATTGGGATCACCACCAGCAATGTTAGTAGTGGGATCACCACCAGCAATGTTAGTATTGGGATCACTACCGGCAATGTAGTATTGGGATCACCAATAGCAATGTTAATAGAGGTATCACCACCAGCAATGTTAGGATTGGGATCACCACCAGCAATGTTAGTATTGGGGTCACCACCAGCGATGTTAGTAGTGGGATCACCACCATCAATGTCAGTATTGGTTTCACCACCAGCAATGATAATATTGGGATCACCACCAGCAATGTTAGTATTGGGGTCACCACCAGCAATGTTAGTAGTGGGATCACCACCAACAATGTTATTATTGGGGTCACCACCAGCAATGTTAATATTGGTATCACCACCAGCAATGTTAGTAGTGGGATCACCACCAACAATGTTATTATTGGGATCACCACCAGCAATGTTAGTATTGGGGTCACCACCAGCAATGTTAGTATTGGGGTCACCACCAGCAATGTTAGTATTGGGGTCACCACCAGCAATGTTAGTATTGGGATCACCACCGGCAATGTTAGTATTGGGGTCACCACCAGCAATGTTAGTATTGGGATCACCACCAACAATGTTAGTATTGGGATCACCACCAGCAATGTTAGTATTGGGATCACCACAAACAATGTTAGTATTGCGATCACAACCCGCAATGTTAGTATTGGGATCACCACCAGCAATGTTAGTATTGGGATCACCACCAGCAATGTTAGTATTGGGATCACCAACAGCAATGTTAGTATTGGTGTCACCACCAGCAATGTTAGTATTGTGGTCACCACCAGCAATGTTAGTATTGGGATCACCACCAGCAATGTTAGTACTGGGATCACCAATAGCAATGTTAATAGAGGTATCACCACCAGCAATGTTAGGATTGGGATCACCACCAGCAATGTTAGTATTGGGGTCACCACCAGCAATGTTAGTATTGGGATCACCACCAGCAATGTTAGTATTGGGATCACCAATAGCAATGTTAATAGAGGTATCACCACCAGCAATGTTAGGATTGGGATCACCACCGGCACTGTAGTATTGGGATCACCAATAGCAATGTTAATAGTGGTATCACCACCGCAATGATAGTATTGGGATCACCTCCAACAATGTTATTATTGGGGTCACCACCAGCAATGTTTGTATTGGGATCACCACCAGCAATGTTAGTATTGAGATCACCACCAGCAATGTTACTATTGGTGTCACCACCAGCAATGTTACTATTGGTGTCACCACCAGCAATGTTAGAATTGGGATCACCACCAGCAATGTTAGTAATGGGGTCACCACCAGCAATGTTAGTATTGGGATCACCACCAGCAATGTTAGTATTGGGTTCACCACCGGCAATGTTAGTATTGGGATCACCACCAGCAATGTTAGTATTGGGATCACCACCGGCAATGTTAGTATTGGGGTCACCACCAGCAATGTTAGTATTAGTATCACCACCAGCAAAGTTAGTACTGGGATCACCACCAGCAATGTTAGTATTGTGGTCACCACCAGCAAAATTAGTATTGGTATCACCACCAGAACTGTTAGTATTGGGATCACCACCGTCAATGTTAGTATTGTTATCACCACCAGCAATGTTAGTATTGGGATCACCACCAGCAAATTCTGTAGTGGGATCACCACCAGCAATGTTTGTATTGCGATCACCACCAGCAATGTTAGTATTGGGATCACCACCAGCAATGTTAGTATTGGTGTCACCACCAGCAATGTTAGTATTGTGGTCACCACCAGCAATGTTAGTATTGGGATCACCACCAGCAATGTTAGTATTGGGATCACCAATAGCAATGTTAATAGAGGTATCACCACCAGCAATGTTAGGATTGGGATCACCACCAGCAATGTTAGTATTGGGGTCACCAACAGCGATGTTAGCAGTGGGATCACCACCATTAATGTCAGTATTGGTTTCACCACCAGCAATGTTAATAGTGGGATTACCACCAGCAATGTTAGTATTGGGGTCACCACCAGCAATGTTAGTAGTGGGATCACCACCAGCAATGTTAGTATTGGGATCACCACCAGCAATGTTAGTATTGGGATCACCACCAGCAATGTTAGTATTGGGGTCACCACCAGCAATGTTAGTATTGGGGTCACCACCAGCAATGTTAGTATTGGGATCACCACCAGCAATGATAGTATTGGGGTCACCACCAGCAATGTTAGTATTGGGATCACCACCAGCAATGTTAGTATTGGGGTCACCACCAGCAATGTTAGTATTGGGGTCACCACCAGCAATGTTAGTATTGGGATCACCACCAGCAATGTTAGTATTGGGGTCACCACCAGCAATTTTAGTATTGGGATCAACACCAGCAATGTTAGTATTGCGATCACAACCCGCAATGTTAGTATTGGGATCACCACCAGCAATGATAGTATTGGTGTCACCACCAGCAATCTTAGTATTGGGATCACCACCAGCAATGTTAGTATTGGGGTCACCACCAGCAATGTTAGTATTGGGATCACCACCGGCAATGTTAGTATTGGGGTCACCACCAGCAATGTTAGTATTGGGATCACCACCAACAATGTTAGTATTAGGATCACCACCAGCAATGTTAGTATTGGGATCACCACCAACAATGTTAGTAGTGGGATCACCACCAGCAATGTTAGTATTCGGATCAACACCGGCAATGTAGTATTGGGATCACCAATAGCAATGTTAATAGAGGTATCACCACCAGCAATGTTAGGATTGGGATCACCACCAGCAATGTTAGTATTGGGGTCACCACCAGCGATGTTAGTAGTGGGATCACCACCATCAATGTCAGTATTGGTTTCACCACCAGCAATGATAATATTGGGATCACCACCAGCAATGTTAGTATTGGGGTCACCACCAGCAATGTTAGTAGTGGGATCACCACCAACAATGTTATTATTGGGGTCACCACCAGCAATGTTAATATTGGTATCACCACCAGCAATGTTAGTAGTGGGATCACCACCAACAATGTTATTATTGGGATCACCACCAGCAATGTTAGTATTGGGGTCACCACCAGCAATGTTAGTATTGGGGTCACCACCAGCAATGTTAGTATTGGGGTCACCACCAGCAATGTTAGTATTGGGATCACCACCGGCAATGTTAGTATTGGGGTCACCACCAGCAATGTTCGTATTGGGATCACCACCAACAATGTTAGTATTGGGATCACCACCAGCAATGTTAGTATTGGGATCACCACAAACAATGTTAGTATTGCGATCACAACCCGCAATGTTAGTATTGGGATCACCACCAGCAATGTTAGTATTGGGATCACCACCAGCAATGTTAGTATTGGGATCACCAACAACAATGTTAGTATTGGGATCACCACCAGCAATGTTAGTATTGGGATCACCGCCAGCAAAGTTAGTAGTGGGATCACCACCAGCAATGTTAGTATTGGGATCACCACCAGCAATGTTAGCAGTGGGATCACCACCAGCAATGTTAGTATTGGGATCCCCACTGGCAATGTTAGTAGTGGGATCACCACCAGCAACGTTAGTACTGGGATCACCACCAACGATGTTAGTATTGGGATCACCACCAGCAATGTTAGTATTGGGGTCACCACCAGCAATGTTAGTATTGGGATCACCACCAGCAATGTTAGTATTGGGATCACCACCAGCAATGTTAGTATTGGGATCACCACCAGCAATGTTAGTATTGGGATCACCACCAGCAATGTTAGTATTGGGATCACCACCAGCAATGTTAGTATTGGGATCACCACCGGCAATGTTAGTATTGGTATCACCACCAGCAATGTTAGTATTGGGATCACCACCAGCAATGTTAGTATTGGGATCACCACCAGCAATGTTAGTATTGGTGTCACCACCAGCAATGTTAGTATTGGGATCACCACCAGCAATGTTAGTATTGCGATCACCACCAGCAATGTTAGTATTGGGATCACCACCAGCAATGTTAGTATTGGGATCACCACCAGCAATGTTAGTATTGGGATCACCACCAGCAATGTTAGTATTGGGTCACCACCAGCAATGTTAGTATTGGGATCACCACCAGCAATGTTAGCAGTGGGATCACCACCAGCAATGTTAGTATTGGGATCCCCACTGGCAATGTTAGTAGTGGGATCACCACCAGCAACGTTAGTACTGGGATCACCACCAACGATGTTATTATTGGGATTACCAACAGCAATATTAGTATTGGGGTCACCACCAGCAATGTTAGTATTGGGATCACCACCAGCGATGTTAGTATTGGGATCACCACCAGCAATGTTAGTATTGGGATCACCACCAGCAATGTTAGTAGTGGGATCAACACCAGCGATGTTAGTATTGGGATCACCACCAGCAATGTTAGTAGTGGGATCAACACCAGCGATGTTAATATTGGGATCACAAACAGCGATGTTAGTATTGGGATTGCCACCAGCAATGTTATTATTGGTATCACCAACAGCAATGTTAGTATTGGGGTCACCACCAGCAATGTTAGTATTGGGATCACTACCAGCAATGTTAGAATTGGGGTCACCACCAGCAATTTTAGCATTGGGATCAACACCAGCAATGTTAGCATTGCGATCACAACCCGCAATGTTAGTATTGGGATCACCACCAGCAATGTTAGTATTGGGATCACCACCAGCAATGTTAGCATTGGTATCACCACCAGCAATGTTAGTATTGGGGTCACCACCAGCAATGTTAGTATTGGGATCACCACCGGCAATGTTAGTATTGGTGTCACCACCAGCAATGTTGGTATTGGGATCACCACCAACAATGTTAGTATTAGGATCACCACCAGCAATGTTAGTATTGGGATCACCACCGGCAATGTTAGTATTGTGGTCACCACCAGCAATGTTAGTGTTGGGATCACCACCAGCAATGTTAGTATTGGGATCACCAATAGCAATGTTAATAGAGGTATCACCACCTGCAATGTTAGGATTGGGATCACCACCAGCAATGTTAGTATTGGGGTCACCAACAGCGATGTTAGCAGTGGGCTCACCACCATTAATGTCAGTATTGGTTTCACCACCAGCAATGTTAATAGTGGGATTACCACCAGCAATGTTAGTATTGGGGTCACCACCAGCAATGTTAGTAGTGGGATCACCACCAGCAATGTTAGTATTGGGATCACCACCAGCAATGTTAGTATTGGGATCACCACCAGCAATGTTAGTATTGGGGTCACCACCAGCAATGTTAGTATTGGGGTCACCACCAGCAATGTTAGTATTGGGATCACCACCAGCAATGATAGTATTGGGGTCACCACCAGCAATGTTAGTATTGGGATCACCACCAGCAATGTTAGTATTGGGGTCACCACCAGCAATGTTAGTATTGGGGTCACCACCAGCAATGTTAGTATTGGGATCACCACCAGCAATGTTAGTATTGGGGTCACCACCAGCAATTTTAGTATTGGGATCAACACCAGCAATGTTAGTATTGCGATCACAACCCGCAATGTTAGTATTGGGATCACCACCAGCAATGATAGTATTGGTGTCACCACCAGCAATGTTAGTATTGGGATCACCACCAGCAATGTTAGTATTGGGGTCACCACCAGCAATGTTAGTATTGGGATCACCACCAGCAATGTTAGTATTGGGGTCACCACCAGCAATGTTAGTATTGGGATCACCACCAACAATGTTAGTATTGGGATCACCACCAGCAATGTTAGTATTGGGATCACCACCAGCAATGTTAGTAGTGGGATCACCACCAGCAATGTTAGTATTGGGATCACCACCGGCAATGTAGTATTGGGATCACCAATAGCTATGTTAATAGTGGGATCACCACCAGCAATGTTAGTATTGGGATCACCACCAGCAATGTTAGTATTGGGGTCACCACCAGCGATGTTAGTAGTGGGATCACCACCAGCAATGTCAGTATTGGGATCACCACCAGCAATGTTAGTATTGGGATCACCACCAGCAATGTTAGTATTGGGGTCACCACCAGCAATGTTAGTATTGGGATCACCACCAGCAATGTTATTATTGGGGTCACCACCAGCAATGTTAGTATTGGGATCACCACCAGCAATGTTAGTAGTGGGATCACCACCAGCAATGTTATTATTGGGGTCACCACCAGCAATGTCAGTATTGGGATCACCACCAGCAATGTTAGTATTGGGATCACCACCAGCAATGTTAATATTGGGATCACCACCAGCAATGTTAGTATTGGGATCTCCACGAGCAATGTTAGTATTGGGTCACCACCAGCAATTTTAGTATTGGGATCACCACCAGCAATGTTAGTATTGCGATCACAACCCACAATGTTAGTATTGGGATCACCACCAGCAATGTTAGTATTGGGATCACCACCAGCAATGTTAGTATTGGGATCACCACCAGCAATGTTAGTATTGGGGTCACCACCAGCAATGTTAGTATTGGGGTCACCACCAGCAATGTTAGTATTGGGATCACCACCAGCAATGATAGTATTGGGGTCACCACCAGCAATGTTAGTATTGGGATCACCACCAGCAATGTTAGTATTGGGGTCACCACCAGCAATGTTAGTATTGGGGTCACCACCAGCAATGTTAGTATTGGGATCACCACCAGCAATGTTAGTATTGGGGTCACCACCAGCAATGTTAGTATTGGGATCAACACCAGCAATGTTAGTATTGCGATCACCACCCGCAATGTTAGTATTGGGATCACCACCAGCAATGTTAGTATTGGTGTCACCACCAGCAATGTTAGTATTGGGATCAACACCAGCAATGTTAGTATTGGGGTCACCACCAGCAATGTTAGTATTGGGATCACCACCGGCAATGTTAGTATTGGGGTCACCACCAGCAATGTTGGTATTGGGATCACCACCAACAATGTTAGTATTAGGATCACCACCAGCAATGTTAGTATTGGGATCACCACCAACAATGTTAGTAGTGGGATCACCACCAGCAATGTTAGTATTGGGATCACCACCGGCAATGTAGTATTGGGGTCACCACCAGCAATGTTAGTATTGGGATCACCACCAGCAATGATAGTATTGGGGTCACCACCAGCAATGTTAGTATTGGGATCACCACCAGCAATGTTAGTAGTGGGATCACCACCATCAATGTCAGTATTGGTTTCACCACCAGCAATGATAATATTGGGATCACCACCAGCAATGTTAGTATTGAGGTCACCACCAGCAATGTTAGTAGTGGGATCACCACCAACAATGTTATTATTGGGGTCACCACCAGCAATGTTAATATTGGGATCACCACCAGCAATGTTAGTAGTGGGATCACCACCAACAATGTTATTATTGGGGTCACCACCAGCAATGTTAGTATTGGGATCACCACCAGCAATGTTAGTATTGGGGTCACCACCAGCAATGTTCGTATTGGGGTCACCACCAGCAATGGTAGTATTGGGATCTCCACGAGCAATGTTAGTATTGGGTCACCACCAGCAATTTTAGTATTGGGATCACCACCAGCAATGTTAGTATTGCGATCACAACCCACAATGTTAGTATTGGGATCACCACCAGCAATGTTAGTATTGGGATCACCACCAGCAATGTTAGTATTGGGATCACCACCAGCAATGTTAGTATTGGGGTCACCAGCAGCAATGTTAGTATTGGGGTCACCACCAGCAATGTTAGTATTGGGATCACCACCAGCAATGATAGTATTGGGGTCACAACCCGCAATGTTAGTATTGGGATCACCACCAGCAATGATAGTATTGGTGTCACCACCAGCAATGTTAGTATTGGGATCACCACCAGCAATGTTAGTATTGGGGTCACCACCAGCAATGTTAGTATTGGGATCACCACCGGCAATGTTAGTATTGGGGTCACCACCAGCAATGTTGGTATTGGGATCACCACCAACAATGTTAGTATTAGGATCACCACCAGCAATGTTAGTATTGGGATCACCACCAACAATGTTAGTAGTGGGATCACCACCAGCAATGTTAGTATTGGGATCACCACCGGCAATGTAGTATTGGGATCACCAATAGCAATGTTAATAGAGGTATCACCACCAGCAATGTTAGGATTGGGATCACCACCAGCAATGTTAGTATTGGGGTCACCACCAGCAATGTTAGTATTGGGGTCACCACCAGCAATGGTAGTATTGGGATCTCCACGAGCAATGTTAGTATTGGGTCACCACCAGCAATTTTAGTATTGGGATCACCACCAGCAATGTTAGTATTGCGATCACAACCCACAATGTTAGTATTGGGATCACCACCAGCAATGTTAGTATTGGGATCACCACCAGCAATGTTAGTATTGGGATCACCACCAGCAATGTTAGTATTGGGGTCACCACCAGCAATGTTAGTATTGGGGTCACCACCAGCAATGTTAGTATTGGGATCACCACCAGCAATGATAGTATTGGGGTCACCACCAGCAATGTTAGTATTGGGATCACCACCAGCAATGTTAGTATTGGGGTCACCACCAGCAATGTTAGTATTGGGGTCACCACCAGCAATGTTAGTATTGGGATCACCACCAGCAATGTTAGTATTGGGGTCACCACCAGCAATTTTAGTATTGGGATCAACACCAGCAATGTTAGTATTGCGATCACAACCCGCAATGTTAGTATTGGGATCACCACCAGCAATGATAGTATTGGTGTCACCACCAGCAATGTTAGTATTGGGATCACCAC
Source organism: Squalus acanthias (assembly GCA_030390025.1). Taxonomy (NCBI): domain Eukaryota; kingdom Metazoa; phylum Chordata; class Chondrichthyes; order Squaliformes; family Squalidae; genus Squalus; species Squalus acanthias. Next base: position 427,940 of record JASTWF010000089.1, on the reverse strand, counting down.
CAGCAATGTTAGTATTGGGGTCACCACCAGCAATGTTAGTATTGGGATCACCACCGGCAATGTTAGTATTGGGGTCACCACCAGCAATGTTGGTATTGGGATCACCACCAACAATGTTAGTATTAGGATCACCACCAGCAATGTTAGTATTGGGATCACCACCAACAATGTTAGTAGTGGGATCACCACCAGCAATGTTAGTATTGGGATCACCACCGGCAATGTAGTATTGGGGTCACCACCAGCAATGTTAGTATTGGGATCACCACCAGCAATGATAGTATTGGGGTCACCACCAGCAATGTTAGTATTGGGATCACCACCAGCAATGTTAGTAGTGGGATCACCACCATCAATGTCAGTATTGGTTTCACCACCAGCAATGATAATATTGGGATCACCACCAGCAATGTTAGTATTGGGGTCACCACCAGCAATGTTAGTAGTGGGATCACCACCAACAATGTTATTATTGGGGTCACCACCAGCAATGTTAATATTGGGATCACCACCAGCAATGTTAGTAGTGGGATCACCACCAACAATGTTATTATTGGGGTCACCACCAGCAATGTTAGTATTGGGATCACCACCAGCAATGTTAGTATTGGGGTCACCACCAGCAATGTTAGTATTGGGGTCACCACCAGCAATGGTAGTATTGGGATCTCCAAGAGCAATGTTAGTATTGGGTCACCACCAGCAATTTTAGTATTGGGATCACCACCAGCAATGTTAGTATTGCGATCACAACCCACAATGTTAGTATTGGGATCACCACCAGCAATGTTAGTATTGGGATCACCACCAGCAATGTTAGTATTGGGATCACCACCAGCAATGTTAGTATTGGGATCACCACCAGCAATGTTAGTATTGGGGTCACCACCAGCAATGTTAGTATTGGGATCACCACCAGCAATGATAGTATTGGGGTCACCACCAGCAATGTTAGTATTGGGATCACCACCAGCAATGTTAGTATTGGGGTCACCACCAGCAATGTTAGTATTGGGGTCACAACCCGCAATGTTAGTATTGGGATCACCACCAGCAATGATAGTATTGGTGTCACCACCAGCAATGTTAGTATTGGGATCACCACCAGCAATGTTAGTATTGGGGTCACCACCAGCAATGTTAGTATTGGGATCACCACCGGCAATGTTAGTATTGGGGTCACCACCAGCAATGTTGGTATTGGGATCACCACCAACAATGTTAGTATTAGGATCACCACCAGCAATGTTAGTATTGGGATCACCACCAACAATGTTAGTAGTGGGATCACCACCAGCAATGTTAGTATTGGGATCACCACCGGCAATGTAGTATTGGGATCACCAATAGCAATGTTAATAGAGGTATCACCACCAGCAATGTTAGGATTGGGATCACCACCAGCAATGTTAGTATTGGGGTCACCACCAGCGATGTTAGTAGTGGGATCACCACCATCAATGTCAGTATTGGTTTCACCACCAGCAATGATAATATTGGGATCACCACCAGCAATGTTAGTATTGGGGTCACCACCAGCAATGTTAGTAGTGGGATCACCACCAACAATGTTATTATTGGGGTCACCACCAGCAATGTTAATATTGGGATCACCACCAGCAATGTTAGTCGTGGGATCACCACCAACAATGTTATTATTGGGGTCACCACCAGCAATGTTAGTATTGGGATCACCACCAGCAATGTTAGTATTGGGGTCACCACCAGCAATGTTAGTATTGGGGTCACCACCAGCAATGGTAGTATTGGGATCTCCACGAGCAATGTTAGTATTGGGTCACCACCAGCAATTTTAGTATTGGGATCACCACCAGCAATGTTAGTATTGCGATCACAACCCACAATGTTAGTATTGGGATCACCACCAGCAATGTTAGTATTGGGATCACCACCAGCAATGTTAGTATTGGGATCACCACCAGCAATGTTAGTATTGGGGTCACCACCAGCAATGTTAGTATTGGGATCACCACCGGCAATGTTAGTATTGGGGTCACCACCAGCAATGTTAGTATTGGGATCACCACCAACAATGTTAGTATTGGGATCACCACCAGCAATGTTAGTATTGGGATCACCACAAACAATGTTAGTATTGCGATCACAACCCGCAATGTTAGTATTGGGATCACCACCAGCAATGTTAGTATTGGGATCACCACCAGCAATGTTAGTATTGGGATCACCAACAACAATGTTAGTATTGGGATCACCACCAGCAATGTTAGTATTGGGATCACCGCCAGCAAAGTTAGTAGTGGGATCACCACCAGCAATGTTAGTATTGGGATCACCACCAGCAATGTTAGCAGTGGGATCACCACCAGCAATGTTAGTATTGGGATCACCACCTGCAATGTTAGTATTGGGATCACCACCAGCAATGTTAGTATTGGGATCACCACCAACGATGTTAGTATTGGGATTACCAACAGCAATGTTAGTATTGGGGTCACCACCAGCAATGTTAGTATTGGGATCACCACCAGCGATGTTAGTATTGGGATCACCACCAGCAATGTTAGTATTGGGATCACCACCAGCAATGTTAGTATTGGGATCAACACCAGCGATGTTAGTATTGGGATCACAACAGCGATGTTAGTATTGGGATTGCCACCAGCAATGTTAGTATTGGTATCACCAACAGCAATGTAAGTATTGGATCACCACCAGAGATGTTAGTATTGGGATCACCACCAGCAATTTTAGTTTTGGTGTCACCACCAGCAATGTTAGCAGTGGGATCACCACCAGCAATGTTAGTATTGGGATCACCACCAGCAATGTTAGTAGTGGGATCACCACCAGCAACGTTAGTACTGGGATCACCACCAACGATGTTATTATTGGGATTACCAACAGCAATATTAGTATTGGGGTCACCACCAGCAATGTTAGTATTGGGATCACCACCAGCGATGTTAGTATTGGGATCACCACCAGCAATGTTAGTATTGGGATCACCACCAGCAATGTTAGTAGTGGGATCAACACCAGCGATGTTAGTATTGGGATCACCACCAGCAATGTTAGTAGTGGGATCAACACCAGCGATGTTAATATTGGGATCACAAACAGCGATGTTAGTATTGGGATTGCCACCGGCAATGTTATTATTGGTATCACCAACAGCAATGTTTGTATTGGGGTCACCACCAGCAATGTTAGTATTGGGATCACTACCAGCAATGTTAGAATTGGGGTCACCACCAGCAATTTTAGCATTGCGATCAACACCAGCAATGTTAGTATTGCGATCACAACCCGCAATGTTAGTATTGGGATCACCACCAGCAATGTTAGTATTGGGATCACCACCAGCAATGTTAGTATTGGTATCACCACCAGCAATGTTAGTATTGGGGTCACCACCAGCAATGTTAGTATTGGGATCACCACCGGCAATGTTAGTATTGGGGTCACCACCAGCAATGTTGGTATTGGGATCACCACCAACAATGTTAGTATTAGGATCACCACCAGCAATGTTAGTATTGGGATCACCACCAACAATGTTAGTAGTGGGATCACCACCAGCAATGTTAGTATTGGGATCACCACCGGCAATGTAGTATTGGGATCACCAATAGCAATGTTAATAGAGGTATCACCACCAGCAATGTTAGGATTGGGATCACCACCAGCAATGTTAGTATTGGGGTCACCACCAGCGATGTTAGTAGTGGGATCACCACCATCAATGTCAGTATTGGTTTCACCACCAGCAATGTTAATATTGGGATCACCACCAGCAATGTTAGTATTGGGGTCACCACCAGCAATGTTAGTGGTGGGATCACCACCAACAATGTTATTATTGGGGTCACCACCAGCAATGTTAGTATTGGGATCACCACCAGCAATGTTAGTAGTGGGATCACCACCAACAATGTTATTATTGGGGTCACCACCAGCAATGTTAGTATTGGGATCACCACCAGCAATGTTAGTATTGGGGCCACCACCAGCAATGTTAGTATTGGGGTCACCACCAGCAATGGTAGTATTGGGATCACCATGAGCAATGTTAGTATTGGGTCACCACCAGCAATTTTAGTATTGGGATCACCACCAGCAATGTTAGTATTGCGATCACAACCCACAATGTTAGTATTGGGATCACCACCAGCAATGTTAGTATTGGGATCACCACCAGCAATGTTAGTATTGGGATCACCAACAACAATGTTAGTATTGGGATCACCACCAGCAATGTTAGTATTGGGATCACCACCAACAATGTTAGTAGTGGGATCACCACCAGCAATGTTAGTATTGGGATCTCCACCGGCAATGTAGTATTGGGATCACCACCAGCAATGTTAGTATTGGGATAACCACCAGCAATGTTATTATTGGGATCACCACCAGCAATGTTAGGATTGCGATCACCACCCGAAATGTTAGTATTGGGATCACCACCAGCAAAGTTAGTAGTGGGATCACCACCAGCAATGTTATTATTGGGATCACCACCAGCAATGTTAGCAGTGGGATCACCACCAGCAATGTTAGTATTGGGATCCCCACTGGCAATGTTAGTAGTGGGATCACCACCAGCAACGTTAGTACTGGGATCACCACCAACGATGTTATTATTGGGATTACCAACAGCAATGTTAGTATTGGGATCACCACCAGCAATGTTAGTATTGGGATCACCACCAGCGATGTTAGTATTGGGATCACCACCAGCAATATTAGTATTGGGATCACCACCAGCAATGTTAGTAGTGGGATCAACACCAGCGATGTTAGTATTGGGATCACCACCAGCAATGTTAGTAGTGGGATCAACACCAGCGATGTTAATATTGGGATCACAAACAGCGATGTTAGTATTGCGATTGCCACCGGCAATGTTATTATTGGTATCACCAACAGCAATGTTAGTATTTGGATCACCACCAGAGATGTTAGTATTGGGATCACCACCAGCAATTTTAATATTGGGGTCACCACCAGCAATTTTAGTATTGGGATCAACACCAGCAATGTTAGTATTGCGATCACAACCCGCAATGTTAGTATTGGGATCACCACCAGCAATGTTAGTATTGGGATCACCACCAGCAATGTTAGTATTGGGATCACCACCAGCAATGTTAGTATTGGGGTCACCACCAGCAATGTTAGTATTGGGATCACCACCAGCCATGTTAGCAGTGGGATCACCACCAGCAATGTTAGTATTGGGATCCCCACTGGCAATGTTAGTAGTGGGATCACCACCAGCAACGTTAGTACTGGGATCACCACCAACGATGTTATTATTGGGATTACCAACAGCAATGTTAGTATTGGGGTCACCACCAGCAATGTTAGTATTGGGATCACCACCAGCGATGTTAGTATTGGGATCACCACCAGCAATGTTAGTATTGGGATCACCACCAGCAATGTTAGTAGTGTGATCAACACCAGCGATGTTAATATTGGGATCACAAACAGCGATGTTAGTATTGGGATTGCCACTGGCAATGTTATTATTGGTATCACCAACAGCAATGTTAGTATTGGGGTCACCACCAGCAATGTTAGTATTGGGATCACCACCAGCAATGTTAGTATTGGGGTCACCACCAGCAATTTTAGTATTGGGATCAACACCAGCAATGTTAGCATTGCGATCACAACCCGCAATGTTAGTATTGGGATCACCACCAGCAATGTTAGTATTGGCATCACCACCAGCAATGATAGTATTGGTATCACCACCAGCAATGTTTGTATTGGGGTCACCACCAGCAATGTTAGTATTGGGATCACCACCGGCAATGCTAGTATTGGGGTCACCACCAGCAATGTTGGTATTGGGATCACCACCAACAATGTTAGTATTAGGATCACCACCAGCAATGTTAGTATTGGGATCACCACCAACAATGTTATTAGTGTGATCACCACCAGCAATGTTAGTATTGGGATCACCACCGGCAATGTAGTATTGGGATCACCAATAGCAATGTTAACAGAGGTATCACCACCAGCAATGTTAGGATTGGGATCACCACCAGCAATGTTAGTATTGAGGCCACCACCAGCGATGTTATTAGTGGGATCACCACCATCAATGTCAGTATTGGTTTCACCACCAGCAATGTTAATATTGGGATCACCACCAGCAATGTTAGTATTGGGTTCACCAACAGCAATGTTAGTAGTGGGATCACCACCAACAATGTTATTATTGGGGTCACCACCAGCAATGTTAGTATTGGGATCACCACCAGCAATGTTAGTAGTGGGATCACCACCAACAATGTTATTATTGGGGTCACCACCAGCAATGTTAGTATTGGGATCACCACCAGCAATGTTAGTATTGGGGTCACCACCAGCAATGTTAGTATTGGGGTCACCACCAGCAATGGTAGTATTGGGATCACCAGGAGCAATGTTAGTATTGGGTCACCACCAGCAATTTTAGTATTGGGATCACCACCAGCAATGTTAGTATTGCAATCACAACCCGCAATGTTAGTATTGGGATCACAACCAGCAATGTTAGTATTGGGATCACCACCAGCAATGTTAGTATTGGGATCACCACCAGCAATGTTAGTATTGGGATCACCACCAACAATGTTAGTAGTGGGATCACCACCAGCAATGTTAGTATTGGGATCTCCACCGGCAATGTAGTATTGGGATCACCACCAGCAATGTTAGTATTGGGATCACCACCAGCAATGTTAGTATTGGGATCACCACCTGCAATGTTATTATTGGGATCACCACCAGCAATGTTAGTATTGCGATCACCACCCGAAATGTTGGTATTGGGATCACCACCAGCAAAGTTAGTAGTGGGATCACCACCAGCAATGTTAGTATTGGGATCACCACCAGCAATGTTAGCAGTGGGATCACCACCAGCAATGTTAGTATTGGGATCCCCACTGGCAATGTTAGTAGTGGGATCACCACCAGCAACGTTAGTACTGGGATCACCACCAACGATGTTATTATTGGGATTACCAACAGCAATGTTAGTATTGGGGTCACCACCAGCAATATTAGTATTGGGATCACCTCCAGCGATGTTAGTATTGGGATCACCACCAGCAATGTTAGTATTGGGATCACCACCAGCAATGTTAGTAGTGGGATCAACACCAGCGATGTTAGTATTGGGATCACCACCAGCAATGTTAGTAGTGGGATCAACACCAGCGATGTTAATATTGGGATCACAAACAGCGATGTTAGTATTGGGATTGCCACCGGCAATGTTATTATTGGTATCACCAACAGCGATGTTAGTATTTGGAATACCACCAGAGATGTTAGTATTGGGATCACCACCAGCAATGTTAGTATTGGGATCACCACCAGCAGTGTTAGTATTGGTATCACCACCAGCAATGGTGGTAGTGGGATCACCAGCAGCAATGTTAGTATTGGGATCACCACCAACAATGTTATTATTGGGGTCACCACCAGACATGTTAGTATTGGGATCACCACCAGCAATGTTAGTATTGGGATGACCACCAGCAATGTTAGTATTGGGGTCAGCACCAGCAACGTTAGTATTGGGGTCACCACCAGCAATGTCAGTATTGGGATCACCACTGGCAATGTTAGCATTGGGATCACCACCAACAACGTAATTATTGGGGTCACCACTAGCAATGTTAGTATTGGGGTCACCACCAGCAATGTTAGTATTGTGATCACCACCGGCAATGTTAGTATTGGGGTCACCACCAGCAATGTTAGTATTGGGATCATCACCAACAATGTTAGTATTGGGATCACCACCAGCAATGTTAGTATTGGGATCACCACCAGCAATGTTAGTAGTGGGATCACCACCAGCAATGTTAGTATTGGGATCACCACCGGCAATGTTAGTATTGAGATCATCACCAGAAATGTTAGTATTGGGATCACCACCAACAATGTTAGAATTGGGTTCACCACCAGCAATGTTAGTATTGGGATCACCACCAGCATTGTTTGTAGTGGGATCACCACCAGCAATGTTAGTATTGGGATTACCACCAACAACGTAATTATTGGGGTCACCACCAGAAATGTTAGTATTGGGGTCACCACCAGCAATTTTAGAATTGGGATCACCACCGGCAATGTTAGTATTGGGGTCACCACCAGCAATGTTAGTATTGGGATCAACACCAACAATGTTAGTATTGGGATCACCACCAGCAATGTTAGTATTGGGATCACCACCAGCAATGTTAGTAGTGGGATCACCATCAGCAATGTTAGTATTGGGAACACCACCGGCAATGTTAGTATTGGGATCACCACCAGCAATGTTAATATTGGGATCACCACCGGCAATGTTAGTATTGGGGTCACCACCAGCAATGTTAGTATTGGTATCACCACCAGCAATGTTAGTACTGGGATCACCACCAGCAATGTTAGTATTGTGGTCAACACCAGCAAAATTAATATTGGGATCACCTCCAGCAATTTTAGTATTGGGATCAGCACCGGCAATGTTAGTAATGTTATCACCACCAGCAATGTTAGTATTGGGATCACCAGCAGCAAAGTTTGTAGTGGGATCACCACCAGCAATGTTTGTATTGCGATCACCACCAGCAATGTTAGTATTGGGATCACCACCAGCAATGTTAGTATTGGGGTCACCACCAGCAATGTTAGTATTGTGGTTACCACCAGCAATGTTAGTATGGGGATCACCACCAGCAATGTTAGTATTGGGGTCACCACCAGCAATGTTAGTATTGGGATCACCAACAGCGATGTTAGTATTGGGATTGCCACCGGCAATGTTATTATTGGTATCACCAACAGCGATGTTAGTATTTGGATCACCACCAGCAATGTTAGTATTGGGATCACCACCAGCAGTGTTAGTATTGGTATCACCACCAGCAATGGTGGTAGTGGGATCACCACCAGCAATGTTAGTATTGGGATCACCACCAACAATGTTATTATTGGGGTCACCACCAGACATGTTAGTATTGGGATCACCACCAGCAATGTTAGTATTGGGATGACCACCAGCAATGTTAGTATTGGGGTCAGCACCAGCAACGTTAGTATTGGGGTCACCACCAGCAATGTCAGTATTGGGATCACCACTGGCAATGTTAGCATTGGGATCACCACCAACAACGTAATTATTGGGGTCACCACTAGCAATGTTAGTATTGGGGTCACCACCAGCAATGTTAGTATTGTGATCACCACCGGCAATGTTAGTATTGGGGTCACCACCAGCAATGTTAGTATTGGGATCATCACCAACAATGTTAGTATTGGGATCACCACCAGCAATGTTAGTATTGGGATCACCACCAGCAATGTTAGTAGTGGGATCACCACCAGCAATGTTAGTATTGGGATCACCACCGGCAATGTTAGTATTGAGATCATCACCAGAAATGTTAGTATTGGGATCACCACCAACAATGTTAGAATTGGGTTCACCACCAGCAATGTTAGTATTGGGATCACCTCCAGCATTGTTTGTAGTGGGATCACCACCAGCAATGTTAGTATTGGGATTACCACCAACAACGTAATTATTGGGGTCACCACCAGAAATGTTAGTATTGGGGTCACCACCAGCAATTTTAGAATTGGGATCACCACCGGCAATGTTAGTATTGGGGTCACCACCAGCAATGTTAGTATTGGGATCAACACCAACAATGTTAGTATTGGGATCACCACCAGCAATGTTAGTAGTGGGATCACCATCAGCAATGTTAGTATTGGGAACACCACCGGCAATGTTAGTATTGGGATCACCACCAGCAATGTTAATATTGGGATCACCACCGGCAATGTTAGTATTGGGGTCACCACCAGCAATGTTAGTATTGGTATCACCACCAGCAATGTTAGTACTGGGATCACCACCAGCAATGTTAGTATTGTGGTCAACACCAGCAAAATTAGTATTGGGATCACCTCCAGCAATTTTAGTATTGGGATCAGCACCGGCAATGTTAGTAATGTTATCACCACCAGCAATGTTAGTATTGGGATCACCACCAGCAAAGTTTGTAGTGGGATCACCACCAGCAATGTTTGTATTGCGATCACCACCAGCAATGTTAGTATTGGGATCACCACCAGCAATGTTAGTATTGGGGTCACCACCAGCAATGTTAGTATTGTGGTTACCACCAGCAATGTTAGTATTGGGATCACCACCAGCAATGTTAGTATTGGGATCACCAATAGCAATGTTAATAGAGGTATCACCAGCAGCAATGTTAGTATTGGGATCAACACCAGCAATGTTAGTATTGGGGTCACAAACAGCGATGTTAGTATTGGGATCACCACCGGCAATGTTATTATTGTTATCACCAACAGTGATGTTAGTATTGGGATCACCACCAGCAATGTTAGTATTGGGATCACCACCAGGAATGTTAGTATTGGGATCACCACCAGCAATATTAGTATTGGGGTCACCACCAGCAATGTTAGTATTGGGATCACCACCAGCAATGTTAGTATTGGGGTCACCACCAGCAATGTTAGTATTGGGATCACCACCAACAATGTTAGTATTGGGATCACCACCAGCAATGTTAGTATTGGGATCACCACCAACAATGTTAGTAGTGGGATCACCACCAGCAATGTTAGTATTGCGATCACCACCGGCAATGTAGTATTGGGATCACCAATAGCAATGTTAATAGAGGTATCACCACCGCAATGATAATATTGGGATCACCTCCAACAATGTTATTATTGGGGTCACCACCAGCAATGTTTGTATTGGGATCACCACCAGCAATGTTAGTATTGATATCACCACCAGCAATGCTAGTATTGTTGTCACCACCAGCAATGTTAGTATTGGGGTCACCACCGGCAATGTAGTATTGGGATCACCAATAGCAATGTTAATAGAGGTATCACCACCGCAATGATAATATTGGGATCACCTCCAACAATGTTATTATTGGGGTCACCACCAGCAATGTTTGTATTGGGATCACCACCAGCAATGTAAGTATTGATATCACCACCAGCAATGCTAGTATTGTTGTCACCACCAGCAATGTTAGTATTGGGGTCACCACCAGCAATGTTAGTATTGGGATCACCACCAGCAATGTTAGTATTGGGGTCACCACCAGCAATGTTAGTATTGGGATCACCACCAGCAATGTTAGTATTGGGGTCACCTCCAACAATGTTAGTATTGGGATCACCACCAGCAATGTTAGTATTGGGGTCACCAACAGCAATGTTAGTATTGGGATCATCACCAGCAATGTTAGTATTGCAATCACCACCCGCAACGTTAGTATTGGGATCACCACCAGCAATGTTAGTATTGGGGTCACCACCAGCAATGATAGTATTGGGATCACCACCGGCAATGTTAGTATTGGGATTACCACCAACTACGTAATTATTGGGGTCACCACCAGAAATGTTAGTATTGGGGTCACCACCAGCAATGTTAATATTGGGGTCACCACCAGCAATGTTAGTAGTGGGATCACCACCGGCAATGTTAGTATTGGGATTACCACCAACTACGTAATTATTGGGGTCACCACCAGAAATGTTAGTATTGGGGTCACCACCAGCAATGTTAGTATTGGGATCACCACCAGCAATGTTAGTATTGGGGTCACCACCAGCAATGTTAGTATTGGGATCACCACCAACAATGTTAGTATTGGGATCACCAACAACAATGTTAGTATTGGGATCACCACCAGTAATGTTAATAGTGGGATCACCACCAGCAATGTTAGTATTGGGATCACCACCGGCAATGTTAGTATTGGGATCACCACCAGCAATGTTAGTATTGGGATCACCACCGGCAATGTTAGTATTGGGGTCACCACCAGCAATGTTAGTATAAGTATCACCACCAGCAATGTTAGTACTGGGATCACCACCAGCAATGTTAGAATTGTGGTCACCACCAGCAAAATTAGTATTGGGATCACCACCAGCACTGTTAGTATTGGGATCACCACCGGCAATGTTAGTATTGTTATCACCACCAGCAATGTTAGTATTGGGATCACCACCAGCAAAGTTTGTAGTGGGATCACCACCAGCAATGTTTGTATTGCGATCACCACCAGCAATGTTAGTATTGGGATCCCCACCAGCAATGTTAGTATTGGTGTCACCACCAGCAATGTTAGTATTGTGGTCACCACCAGCAATGTTAGTATTGGGATCACCACCAGCAATGTTAGTATTGGGATCACCAATAGCAATGTTAATAGAGGTATCACCACCAGCAATGTTAGGATTGGGATCACCACCAGCAATGTTAGTATTGGTGTCACCACCAGCGATGTTAGTAGTGGGATCACCACCATCAATGTCAGCATTGGTTTCACAACCAGCAATGTTAATATTGGGATCACCACCAGCAATGTCAGTATTGGGGTCACCACCAGCAATGTTAGTATTGGGATCATCACCAGCAATGTTAGTATTGGGATCACCACCAGCAATGTTAGTGTTGAGGACACCACCAGCAATGTTAGTATTGGGGTCACCACCAGCAATGTTAGTATTGGGATCACCACCAGCAATGTTTGTATTGGGGTCACCACCAGCAATTTTAGTATTGGGATCAACACCAGCAATGTTAGTATTGCGATCACAACACACAATGTTAGTACTGGGATCACCACCAGCAATGTTAGTATTGGGATCACCACCAACAATGTTAGTATTGGGATCACCACCAGCAATGTTAGTATTGGGATCACCACCAACAATGTTAGTAGTGGGATCACCACCAGCAATGTTAGTATTGGGATCACCACCAACAATGTTAGTAGTGGGATCACCACCAGCAATGTTACTATTGGGATCACCAGCGGCAATGTTAGTATTGGGGTCACCGCCAGCAATGTTAGTATTGGTATCACCACCAACAATGTTAGTATTGGGATCACCAACAGCAATGTTAGTATTGGGATCACCACCAACAATGTTAGCAGTGGGATCACCACCAGCAATTTTAGTATTGGGATCACCACCGGCAATGTAGTATTGGGATCACCAATAGCAATGTTAATAGAGGTATCACCACCGCAATGATAGTATTGGGATCACCTCCAACAATGTTATTATTGTGATCAACACCAGTAATGTTTGTATTGGGATCACCACCAGCAATGTTAGTATTGAGATCACCACCAGCAATGTTAGTATTGGTGTCACCACCAGCAATGTTAGTATTGGGGTCACCACCAGCAATGTTAGTATTGGGATCACCACCAGCAATGTTAGTATTGGGATCACCACCAGCAATGTTAGTATTGGGGTCACCTCCAGCAATATTAGTATTGGGATCACCACCAGCAATGTTAGTATTGGGGTCAACACCAACAATGTTAGTATTGGGATCACCACCAGCAATGTTAGTATTGGGGTCACCACCAGCAATGTTAGTATTGGGATCACCACCAGCAATGTTAGTATTGCGATCACCTCCCGCAATGTTAGTATTGGGATCACCACCAGCAATGTTAGTATTGGGGTCACCACCAGCAATGATAGTATTGGGATCACCACCGGCAATGTTAGTATTGGGATTACCACCAACTACGTAATTATTGGGGTCACCACCAGAAATGTTATTATTGGGGTCACCACCAGCAATGTTAGTATTGGGGTCACCACCAGCAATGTTAGTAGTGGGTTCACCACCGGCAATGTTAGTATTGGGATTACCAACAACTACGTAATTATTGGGGTCACCACCAGAAATGTTAGTATTGGGGTCACCACCAGCAATGTTAGTATTGGGATCACCACCGGCAATGTTAGTATTGGGGTCACCACCAGCAATGTTAGTATTGGGATCACCACCAACAATGTTAGTATTGGGATCACCACCAACAATGTTAATATTGGGATCACCACCAGCAATGTTGGTAGTGGGATCACCACCGGCAATGTTAGTATTGGGATCACCACCAGCAATGTTAGTATTGGGATCACCACCGGCAATGTTAGTAGTGGGATCACCACCAGCAATGTTTGTATTGGGATCACCAATAGCAATGTTAATAGAGGTATCACCACCAGCAATGTTAGGATTGGGATCACCACCAGCAATGTTAGTATTGGGGTCAACACCAGCGATGTTAGTATTGGGGTCACCACTGGCAATGTTAATAGAGGTATCACCATAAGCAATGTTAGGATTGGGATCACCACCAGCAATGTTAGTATTGGGATCACCACCAGCAATGTTAGTATTGGGATCACCAATAGCAATGTTAATAGAGGTATCACCACCAGCAATGTTAGGATTGGGATCACCACCATCAATGTCAGTATTGGTTTCACCACCAGCAATGTTAATAGTGGGATCACCACCAGCAATGTTAGTATTGGGGTCACCATCAGCAATGTTAGTAGTGGGATCACCACCAGCAATGTTAGTATTGGGATCACCACCAACAATGTTATTATTGGGGTCACCACCAGCAATGTTAGTATTGGGATCACCACCAGCAATGTTAGTATTGTGATCACCACCAGCAATGTTAGTATTGGGGTCACCACCAGCAATGTTAGTATTGCGGTCAACACCAGCAATGTTAGTATTGGGATCACCACCAGCAATGTTAGTATTGGGGTCACCACCAGCAATTTTAGTATTGGGATCAACACCAGCAATGTTAGTATTGCGATCACAACCCGCAATGTTAGTATTGGGATCACCACCAGCAATGTTAGTATTGGGATCACCACCAGCAATGTTAGTATTGGGATCACCACCAGCAATGTTAGTATTGGGGTCACCACCAGCAATGTTAGTATTGGGATCACCACCGGCAATGTTAGTATTGGGGTCACCACCAGCAATGTTAGTATTGGGATCGCCACCAACAATGTTAGTATTGGGATCACCACCAGCAATGTTCGTATTGGGATCACCACCAACAATGTTAGTAGTGGGATCACCAGAAGCAATGTTAGTATTGGGATCACCACCGGCAATGTTAGTATTGGGGTCACCACCAGCGATGGTATTAGAGGGATCACCACCATCAATGTCAGTATTGGTTTCACCACCAGCAATGTTAATATTGGGGTCACCACCAGCAATGTTAGTAGTGGGATCACCACCAGCAATGTTAGTATTGGGGTCACCACCAGCAATGTTAGTAGTGGGATCACCACCAGCAATGTTAGTATTGGGTTCACCACCAACAATGATAGTATTGGGATCACCACCAGCAATGTTAGTAGTGGGATCACCACCAGCAATGTTAGTATTGGGGTCACCACCAGCAATGTTAGTAGTGGGATCACCACCAGCAATGTTAGTATTGGGTTCACCACCAACAATGATAGTATTGGGATCACCACCAGCAATGTTAGTAGTGGGATCACCACCAGCAATGTTAGGATTGGGATCACCACAAGCAATGTTAGTATTGGGGTCACCACCAGCGATGTTAGTATTGGGATCACCACCAGCAATGTTATTATTGGGGTCACCACCAGCAATGTTAGTATTGGGATCACCACCAGCAATGTTAGTATTGGGATCACCACCAGCAATGTTAGTATTGGGGACACCACCAGCAATGTCAGTATTGGGGTCACCACCAGCAATGTTAGTATTGGGATCACCACCAGCAATGTTAGTATTGGGATCACCACCAGCAATTTTGTATTGGGATCACCACCAGCAATGTTAGTATTGCGATCACAACCCGCAATGTTAGTATTGGGATCACCACCAGCAATGTTAGTATTGGGATCACCACCAGCAATGTTAGTATTGGGATCACCACCAGCAATGTTAGTATTGGGGTCACCACCAGCAATGTTTGTATTGGGATCACCACCGGCAATGTTAGTATTGGGGTCACCACCAGCAATGTTAGTATTGGGATCACCACCAACAATGTTAGTATTGGGATCACCACCAGCAATGTTAGTATTGGGATCACCACCAACAATATTAGTAGTGGGATCACCACCAGCAATGTTAGTATTGGGATCTCCACCGGCAATGTAGTATTGGGATCACACCAGCAATGTTAGTATTGGGATCACCACCAGCAATGTTATAATTGGGATCACCACCAGCAATGTTAGTATTGCGATCACCACCCGAAATGTTAGTATTGGTATCACCAACAGCGATGTTAGTATTTGGATCACCACCAGAGATGTTAGTATTGGGATCACCACCAGCAATGTTAGTCTTGGGATCACCACCAGCAATGTTAGTATTGGTATCACCACCAGCAATGTTAGTCGTGGGATCACCACCAGCAATGTTAGTATTGGGATCACCACCAACAATGTTATTATTGGGGTCACCACCAGAAATGTTAGTATTGGAATCACCACCAGCAATGTTAGTATTGGGATAACCACCAGCAATGTTAGTATTGGGGTCAACAACAGCAATGTTAGTATTGGGGTCACCACCAGCAATGTCAGTATTGGGATCACCACCGGCAATGTTAGCATTGGGATCACCACCAACAACGTAATTATTGGGGTCACCACTAGCAATGTTAGTATTGGGGTCACCACCAGCAATGTTAGTTTTGTGATCACCACCGGCAATCTTAGTATTGGGGTCACCACCAGCAATGTTAGTAGTGGGATCAACACCAGCGATGTTAATATTGGGATCACAAACAGCGATGTTAGTATTGGGATTGCCACCGGCAATGTTATTATTGGTATCATCAACAGCGATGTTAGTATTTGGATCACCACCAGAGATGTTAGTATTGGGATAACCACCAGCAATGTTAGTATTGGGATCACCACCAGCAATGTTAGTATTGGTATCACCACCAGCAATGTTAGTAGTGGGATCACCACCAGCAATGTTAGTATTGGGATCACCACCAACAATGTTATTATTGGGGTCACCACCAGAAATGTTAGTATTGGAATCACCACCAGCAATGTTAGTATTGGGATCACCACCAGCAATGTTAGTATTGGGATCACCACCAGCAATGTTAGTATTGGAATCACCACCAGCAATGTTAGTATTGGGGTCACCACCAGCAATGTTAGTATTGGGATCACCAACGGCAATGTTAGTATTGGGGTCACCACCAGCAATGTTAGTATTGGGATCGCCACCAACAATGTTAATATTGGGATCACCACCAGCAATGTTAGTATTGGGATCACCACCAACAATGTTAGTAGTGGGATCACCACCAGCAATGTTAGTATTGGGATCACCACCGGCAATGTTAGTATTGGGGTCACCACCAGCAATGTTAGTAGTGGGATCACCACCAGCAATGTTAGTATTGGGTTCAACACCAACAATGATAGTATTGGGATCACCACCAGCAATGTTAGTAGTGGGATCGCCACCAACAATGTTAGGATTGGGATCACCACCAGCAATGTTAGTATTGGGGTCACCACCAGCGATGTTAGTATTGGGATCACCACCAGCAATGTTATTATTGGGGTCACCAAAAGCAATGTTAGTATTGGGATCAGCACCAGTAATGTTAATATTGGGATCACCACCAGCAATGTTAGTATTGGGGTCACCACCAGCAATGTCAGTATTGGGGTCACCACCAGCAATGTTAGTATTGGGATCACCACCAGCAATGTTAGTATTGGGGTCACCACCAGCAATTTTAGTATTGGGATCACCACCAGCAATGTTAGTATTGCGATCACAACCCGCAATGTTAGTATTGGGATCACCACCAGCAATGTTAGTATTGGGATCACCACCAGCAATGTTAGTATTGGGATCACCACCAGCAATGTTAGTATTGGGGTCACCACCAGCAATGTTAGTATTGGGATCACCACCGGCAATGTTAGTATTGGGGTCACCACCAGCAATGTTAGTATTGGGATCACCACCAACAATGTTAGTATTGGGATCACCACCAGCAATGTTAGTATTGGGATCACCACCAACAATGTTAGTCGTGGGATCACCACCAGCAATGTTAGTATTGGGATCTCCACCGGCAATGTAGTATTGGGATCACCACCAGCAATGTTAGTATTGGGATCACCACCAGCAATGTTATTATTGGGATCACCACCAGCAATGTTAGTATTGCGATCACCACCCGAAATGTTAGTATTGGGATCACCACCAGCAAAGTTAGTAGTGGGATCACCACCAGCAATGTTAGTATTGGGATCACCACCAGCAATGTTAGCAGTGGGATCACCACCAGCAATGTTAGTATTGGGATCCCCACTGGCAATGTTAGTAGTGGGATCATCACCAGCAACGTTAGTACTGGGATCACCACCAACGATGTTATTATTGGGATTACCAACA
The DNA here is from genome assembly GCA_030390025.1 of Squalus acanthias. Lineage (NCBI taxonomy): Eukaryota > Metazoa > Chordata > Chondrichthyes > Squaliformes > Squalidae > Squalus > Squalus acanthias. Next base: position 409,627 of record JASTWF010000089.1, on the reverse strand, counting down.
GCAATGTTAGTATTGGGGTCACCACCAGCAATGTTAGTATTGGGATCACCACCAGCGATGTTAGTATTGGGATCACCACCAGCAATGTTAGTAGTGGGATCAACACCAGCGATGTTAGTATTGGGATCACCACCAGCAATGTTAGTAGTGGGATCAACACCAGCGATGTTAATATTGGGATCACAAACAGCGATGTTAGTATTGGGATTGCCACCGGCAATGTTATTATTGGTATCACCAACAGCGATGTTAGTATTTGGATCACCACCAGAGATGTTAGTATTGGGATTGCCACCAGCAATGTTAGTATTGGTATCACCACCAGCAATGTTAGTAGTGGGATCACCACCAGCAATGTTAGTATTGGGATCACCACCAACAATGTTATTATTGGGGTCACCACCAGAAATGTTAGTATTGGAATCACCACCAGCAATGTTAGTATTGGGGTCACCAACAGCAATGTTAGTATTGGGGTCACCACCAGCAATGTCAGTATTGGGATCACCACCGGCAATGTTAGCATTGGGATCACCACCAACAACGTAATTATTGGGGTCACCACCAGCAATGTTAGTATTGGGGTCACCACCAGCAATGTTAGTATTGTGATCACCACCGGGAATCTTAGTATTGGGGTCACCACCAGCAATGTTAGTAATGGGATCAACACCAGCGATGTTAATATTGGGATCACAAACAGCGATGTTAGTATTGGGATTGCCACCGGCAATGTTATTTTTGGTATCACCAACAGCGATGTTAGTATTTGGATCACCACCAGAGATGTTAGTATTGGGATCACCACCAGCAATGTTAGTTTTGGTATCACCACCAGCAATGTTAGTAGTGGGATCACCACCAGCAATGTTAGTATTGGGATCACCACCAACAATGTTATTATTGGGGTCACCACCAGAAATGTTAGTATTGGAATCACCACCAGCAATGTTAGTATTGGGATAACCACCAGCAATGTTAGTATTGGGGTCACCAACAGCAATGTTAGTATTGGGGTCACCACCAGCAATGTCAGTATTGGGATCACCACCGGCAATGTTAGCATTGGGATCACCACCAACAACGTAATTATTGGGGTCACCACTCGCAATGTTAGTATTGGGGTCACCACCAGCAATGTTAGTATTGGGATCGCCAACAACAATGTTAGTATTGGGATCACCACCAGCAATGTTAGTATTGGGATCACCACCAGCAATGTTAGTATTGGGATCACCACCAGCAATGTTAGTATTGGAATCACCACCAGCAATGTTAGTATTGGGGTCACCACCAGCATAAGAACATAAGAACATAAGAAATAGGAGCAGGAGTAGGCCAATCGGCCCCTCGAGCCTGCTCCGCCATTCAATAAGATCATGGCTGATCTGATCCTAACCGCCAATCTACTATCTATCACAGAACCATCTCCTGCATCTAACAGAATTGCACACACGAAATAGGAGCAGAATCAGGCTACACAGTCCCTGGGCCCGCTCCACTACCCACAGGGCCATGACCGATCCGAACCTAGACTCATGTCCAAATTCCTGCCCGCTCCCCGTAACCCTTAATGCCCTTTACTTCTAGGAAACTGTCTATTTCTGTTTTAAATTTAATTAATGTTGTAGCTTCTACAGCTTTTTGTGGCAGCATATTCCATGGACCTACCACCCTCTGAGTGAAGTAGTTCCTCCTCATCTCAGTTTTGAAAGAGCAGCCCCTTATTCTAAGACTATGTCCCCTAGTTCTCGTCTCACCCGTCATCGGGAACATCCTCCCCGCATCCACCCGATCCAACCCCTTCACAATCTTACATGTTTCAATAAGATCGCCTCTCATTCTTCTGAACTCCAATGAGTAGAGTCCCAATCTACCCAACCTCTCCTCGTATGACCACCCCCTCATCCCCGGGATTAACCGAGTGAACCTTTTTTGCACTGCCTCGAGAGCAAGGATGTCTTTCCTTAAGTAAGGACACCAAAACTGTATGCAGTATTCCAGGTGCGGTCTCACCAATACCTTGTACAACTGAAGCAATACCTCCCTATTTTTATATTCTATCCCCCTAGCAATGAAAGCCAACATTCCATTTGCCTTCTTAATCACTTGCTGCACCTGCATACTAACCTTTTGAGTTTCGTGCACCAGGACCCCCAGATCCCTTTGCACTTCAGTACTCTCCAGTTTCTTGCCATTAAGATAATAAATTGCTCTAGGATTTTTCCTGCCAAAGTGCATCACCTCACACTTTCCAGTGTTGTATTCCATCTGCCAAATCTCTGCCCACTTACTTAGCCTGTCTATGTCCCCTTGCAGGTTTTTTATGTCCTCCTCACTCACTACTTTCCCTCCCATCTTTGTATCATCTGCAAATTTTGATATGTTACACTTGGTCCCTTCCTCCAAATCGTTAATATAGATTGTGAAGAGTTGGGGACCCAGCACTGACCCCTGTGGAACACCACTAGTTACTGATTGCCAGTCTGAGAATGAACCATTTATCCCAACTCTTTGCTTTCTGTTAGATAGCCAATCCTCTATCCATGCCAGAATATTACCCCCAATCCCGTGATTTTTTACCTTAAGCAATAATCTTTTGTGTGGCACCTTGTCAAATGCCTTTTGGAAGTCTAAATACACTACGTCCACTGGTTCCCCTTTATCCACTCTATATGTTACTTCCTCAAAGAACTCCAGCAAATTTGTCAAACATGACTTCCCCTTCGTAAAACCATGCTGACTTTGTCGTATTAAATTATGATTATCCAAATGTCCTGTTACTGTTTCCTTAATAATGGACTCCAAAATTTTACCTACCACAGATGTTAGGCTAACCGGTCTATAGTTACCAGCCTTCTGTCTACTGCCCTTTTTAAATAAGGGTGTTACATTAGCAGTTTTCCAGTCTGCCGGGACCTTAGCGGAATCCAGGGAGTTTTGAAAAATTATTACCAATGCATCTACAATCCCTACCGCCACTTCCTTCAAGACTCTAGGATGTAAGCCATCAGGTCCAGGTGATTTATCCGCCTTGAGTCCCATTATTTTACCGAGTACCACTTCCTTAGTGATTTTGATCGTGTTTAGCTCCTCTCCCCCTATAGCCCCCTGTTTGTCCAGTGTTGGGATATTCTTAGTGTCCTCTACTGTAAAGACTGATACAAAATATTCATTCAGTGTTTTTGCCATCTCCATATTTCCCACCATTAATTTCCCGGTCTCATCCTCTAAGGGACCAACATTTACTTTAGCCACCCTTTTTCTTTTTATATAACTATAAAAACTCTTACTATCTGTTTTTATATTTTTTGCTAATTTACTTTCATAATCTATCTTCCCTTTCTTAATCAATCTTTTTGTTATTTTTTGCTGCCTTTTAAAGTTTTCCCAATCCTCTGTCCTCCCACTAGATTTCGCTACCTTATATGCCCTTGTTTTTAGTCGAATACTATCCTTAATTTCTTTACTTAGCCACGGATGACTGTCCTTTCTTTTACACCCTTTTCTTTTCAGTGGAATATATTTTTTTTGGAAGTTGTAAAATAACTCCTTGAATGTACACCACTGATCATGTGTCGTCTTACCCTTTAATCTATTTTCCCAATCCACTCTACTCAATTCCGCTCGCATACCTTCATAGTCTCCTTTATTCAAGCTTAGCACGCTTGTTTGAGATCCAACCTTCTCACCCTCTAATTGAATATGGAATTCAACCATGTTATGGTCACTCATTCCAAGGGGATCCTTTACTAGGACATTTTTAATTAATCCTGTCTCGTTACACAGGACCAGATCTAAGGTTGCTTGCCCCCTGGTCGGTTCAGTTACATACTGCTCAAGAAACCCATCCCTAATACACTCAATGAACTCATCCTCAAGGCAGCCCTGCCCCATTTGATTTGTCCAATTAATATGATAGTTAAAATCCCCCATAATTATAGATGTTCCCTTATTACATGCCTCAACTATTTCCTGATTGATACTCCGTCCAATAGAGTTGCAACTGTTCGGAGGCCTATAGACTACGCCCACTAATGTTTTTTTCCCCTTATTATTCCTTATCTCCACCCAAACTGTTTCATTATCATGATTTTTTGACCCAATATCATTACTCTGTATTACAGTGATTCCTTCCTTTATTAACATAGCCACCCCACCTCCCCTTCCTTCCTGCCTGTCCTTCCTGATCGTTAAATAACCTGGTATGTTTAATTCCCAGGCATTGTCACCCTGCAGCCATGTTTCTGTAATGGCCACAATATCATAACCATATGTAGTTATTTGTGCCATTAACTCGTCTATTTTGTTACGAATGCTACGTGCATTCAGATAGAGAACTTTCAAATATGCTTTGTGGCACTTAGTTCCTGCTTTTTCACTTTTTACCAGTTTACCTTTTACTCCATACACTCTGTCCCTTCCTGCCACGCTCTGATTTGTGATTCCCCTACTGCTACCTATGTCTATGACCCTCTCTGTTGTCATTTTTATTTTTTGCTCTCTTGAAACCTCCCCCCCACTAATTAGTTTAAAGCCCTCTCCACAGCCCTAGTTATTCGATTCGCCAGGACACTAGTCCCAGCACTGGCCAAGTGAAGTCCGTCCCAACGGAACAGCTCTCTCCTGCCCCAGTACTGGTGCCAGTGTCCCAAGAAGCAAAACCCATTTTTCCCACACCAGTCTTTGAGCCACGCATTCAACTCCCTGATTTTATTTACCCTAGCCAAATTTGCTCGTGGCTCAGGTAGTAATCCAGAGATTATTACCCTCGAGGTTCTGCTTTTTAATTTGGCCCCTAGCTGCTCAAACTCCCTCAGCAGAACCTCTTTCCTTGTCCTATCTATGTCATTGGTACCAACATGGACCACGACAACTGGATCCTCCCCCTCCCACTCCAAGTTTCTCTCCAGCCCAGAGGAGATGTCCTTAACCCTGGCACCGGGCAGGCAACACAGCCTTCGGGACTCTCGCTCTTGGCTGCAAAGAACCCTATCTATCCCCCTAATGATACTATCCCCTACCACTACAACATTTCTTTTTACTCCCCCCACTTGAATGGCCCCCCTTACCACGGTGCTGTGGCCAGGTTGCTCATCCTCCCTGCAGTCCCCGCTCCTATCCACACAGGGAGTAAGAGCCTCGAACCTGTTGGACAAGAGCAAGGGCTGCGGCTCCTCCAACACTACCTCCTGGATCCCTGTACCTGCCTCACTCGTAGTCACACCTTCCTGTCCATGACCACGGGCTACTTCTGAATTAGTTACTCTAATTGGTGTGACGACCTCCTGAAACACGGAGTCCAGGTAACTCTCCCCCTCCCTGATGTGTCGCAGTGTTTGAAGCTCGGACTCCAGCTCATCAACACGGAGCCGGAGTTCCTCGAGCAGCCAACACTTACTGCAAATGTGTTCACCGTGAACATCAATGGTGTCCACCAGCTCCCACATATTGCAGCAGTAACACATCACCTGCTCTCCCATTCTATGTAATTAATTAAAAATGTATTATTTACCCTTCAGTTAATTTATGCCAGCAGTCTCTGCTACACCACAGATACCCGAGAAACAATAAAATTGGAGTTTTGTATAAAAAAAAAGAGAAATACTCACCAAACAATCACTTACCTGCTTTCTGGTGACGTCACACTTCGATTTCATTTACCTCTCTCCTGCTCTCGGCTTGGTGAAAGCCTACCTGGTCGCTGCCGCCTTTTACCGCCGCCGCCTCGCCGCTGTTGCTCCACCCAGGTCCGCCGCCTCTGTGGGCCTACCTGGTCGCTGCCGCCTTTTACCGCCGCAATGTTAGTATTGGGATCACCAACGGCAATGTTAGTATTGGGGTCACCACCAGCAATGTTAGTATTGGGATCGCCACCAACAATGTTAGCATTGGGATCACCACGAGCAATGTTAGTATTGGGATCACCACCAACAATGTTAGTAGTGGGATCACCACCAGCAATGTTAGTATTGGGATCACCACCGGCAATGTTAGTATTGGGGTCACCACCAGCGATGTTAGTAGAGGGATCACCACCATCAATGTCAGTATTGGTTTCACCACCAGCAATGTTAATATTGGGATCACCACCAGCAATGTTAATATTGGGGTCACCACCAGCAATGTTAGTAGTGGGATCACCACCAGCAATGTTAGTATTGGGTTCAACACCAACAATGATAGTATTGGGATCACCACCAGCAATGTTAGTAGTGGGATCGCCACCAGCAATGTTAGGATTGGGATCACCACCAGCAATGTTAGTATTGGGGTCACCACCAGCGATGTTAGTATTGGGATCACCACCAGCAATGTTATTATTGGGGTCACCAAAAGCAATGTTAGTATTGGGATCACCACCAGTAATGTTAGTATTGGGATCACCACCAGCAATGTTAGTATTGGGGTCACCATCAGCAATGTCAGTATTGGGGTCACCACCAGCAATGTTAGTATTGGGATCACCACCAGCAATGTTAGTATTGGGGTCACCACCAGCAATTTTAGTATTGGGATCACCACCAGCAATGTTAGTATTGCGATCACAACCCGCAATGTTAGTATTGGGATCACCACCAGCAATGTTAGTATTGGGATCACCACCAGCAATGTTAGTATTGGGATCACCACCAGCAATGTTAGTATTGGGGTCACCACCAGCAATGTTAGTATTGGGATCACCACCGGCAATGTTAGTAGTGGGATCACCACCAGCAATGTTAGTATTGGGATCTCCACCGGCAATGTAGTATTGGGATCACCACCAGCAATGTTAGTATTGGGATCACCACCAGCAATGTTATTATTGGGTTCACCACCAGCAATTTTAGTATTGCGATCACCACCCGAAATGTTAGTATTGGGATCACCACCAGCAAAGTTAGTAGTGGGATCACCACCAGCAATGTTAGTATTGGGATCACCACCAGCAATGTTAGCAGTGGGATCACCACCAGCAATGTTAGTATTGGGATCCCCACTGGCAATGTTAGTAGTGGGATCACCACCAGCAACGTTAGTACTGGGATCACCACCAACGATGTTATTATTGGGATTACCAACAGCAATGTTAGTATTGGGGTCACCACCAGCAATGTTAGTATTGAGATCACCACCAGCGATGTTAGTATTGGGATCACCACCAGCAATGTTAGTATTGGGATCACCACCAGCAATGTTAGTAGTGGGATCAACACCAGCGATGTTAGTATTGGGATCACCACCAGCAATGTTAGTAGTGGGATCAACACCAGCGATGTTAATATTGGGATCACAAACAGCGATGTTAGTATTGGGATTGCCACCGGCAATGTTATTATTGGTATCACCAACAGCGATGTTAGTATTTGGATCACCACCAGAGATGTTAGTATTGGGATCACCACCAGCAATGTTAGTATTGGGATCACCACCAGCAATGTTAGTATTGGTATCACCACCAGCAATGTTAGTAGTGGGATCACCACCAGCAATGTTAGTATTGGGATCACCACCAACAATGTTATTATTGGGGTCACCACCAGAAATGTTAGTATTGGAATCACCACCAGCAATGTTAGTATTGGGATAACCACCAGCAATGTTAGTATTGGGGTCACCACCAGCAATGTCAGTATTGGGATCACCACCGGCAATGTTAGCATTGGGATCACCACCAACAACGTAATTATTGGGGTCACCACTAGCAATGTTAGTATTGGGGTCACCACCAGCAATGTTAGTATTGTGATCACCACCGGCAATCTTAGTATTGGGGTCACCACCAGCAATGTTAGTAGTGGGATCAACACCAGCGATGTTAATATTGGGATCACAAACAGCGATGTTAGTATTGGGATTGCCACCGGCAATGTTATTTTTGGTATCACCAACAGCGATGTTAGTATTTGGATCACCACCAGAGATGTTAGTATTGGGATCACCACCAGCAATGTTAGTATTGGGATCACCACCAGCAATGTTAGTAGTGGGATCATCACCAGCAATGTTAGTATTGGAGTCACCAACAGCAATGTTAGTATTGGGGTCACCACCAGTAATGTCAGTATTGGGATCACCACCGGCAATGTTAGCATTGGGATCACCACCAACAACGTAATTATTGGGGTCACCACTAGCAATGTTAGTATTGGGGTCACCACCAGCAATGTTAGTATTGGGATCGCCAACAACAATGTTAGTATTGGGATCACCACCAGCAATGTTAGTATTGGGATCACCACCAGCAATGTTAGTATTGGGATCACCACCAGCAATGTTAGTATTGGAATCACCACCAGCAATGTTAGTATTGGGGTCACCACCAGCAATGTTAGTATTGGGATCACCAACGGCAATGTTAGTATTGGGGTCACCACCAGCAATGTTAGTATTGGGATCGCCACCAACAATGTTAGTAATGGGATCACCACCAGCAATGTTAGTATTGGGATCACCACCAACAATGTTAGTAGTGGGATCACCACCAGCAATGTTAGTATTGGGATCACCACCGGCAATGTTAGTATTGGGGTCACCACCAGCGATGTGAGTAGAGGGATCACCACCATCAATGTCAGTATTGGTTTCACCACCAGCAATGTTAATATTGGGATCACCACCAGCAATGTTAATATTGGGGTCACCACCAGCAATGTTAGTAGTGGGATCGCCACCAGCAATGTTAGGATTGGGATCAACACCAGCAATGTTAGTATTGGGGTCACCACCAGCGATGTTAGTATTGGGATCACCACCAGCAATGTTATTATTGGGGTCACCAAAAGCAATGTTAGTATTGGGATCACCACCAGTAATGTTAGTATTGGGATCACCACCAGCAATGTTAGTATTGGGGTCACCACCAGCAATGTCAGTATTGGGGTCACCACCAGCAATGTTAGTATTGGGATCACCACCAGCAATGTTAGTATTGGGGTCACCACCAGCAATTTTAGTATTGGGATCACCACCAGCAATGTTAGTATTGCGATCACAACCCGCAATGTTAGTATTGGGATCACCACCAGCAATGTTAGTATTGGGATCACCACCAGCAATGTTAGTATTGGGATCACCACCAGCAATGTTAGTATTGGGGTCACCACCAGCAATGTTAGTATTGGGATCACCACCGGCAATGTTAGTATTGGGGTCACCACCAGCAATGTTAGTATTGGGATCACCACCAACAATGTTTGTATTGGGATCACCACCAGCAATGTTAGTATTGGGATCACCACCAACTACGTTAGTAGTGGGATCACCACCAGCAATGTTAGTATTGGGATCTCCACCGGCAATGTAGTATTGGGATCACCACCAGCAATGTTAGTATTGGGATCACCACCAGCAATGTTATTATTGGGATCACCACCAGCAATGTTAATATTGCGATCACCACCCGAAATGTTAGTATTGGGATCACCACCAGCAAAGTTAGTAGTGGGATCACCACCAGCAATGTTAGTATTGGGATCACCACCAGCAATGTTAGCAGTGGGATCACCACCAGCAATGTTAGTATTGGGATCCCCACTGGCAATGTTAGTAGTGGGATCACCACCAGCAACGTTAGTACTGGGATCACCACCAACGATGTTATTATTGGGATTACCAACAGCAATGTTAGTATTGGGGTCACCACCAGCAATGTTAGTATTGGGATCACCACCGGCAATGTAGTATTGGGATCACCACCAGCAATGTTAGTATTGGGATCACCACCAGCAATGTTATTATTGGGTTCACCACCAGCAATTTTAGTATTGCGATCACCACCCGAAATGTTAGTATTGGGATCACCACCAGCAAAGTTAGTAGTGGGATCACCACCAGCAATGTTAGTATTGGGATCACCACCAGCAATGTTAGCAGTGGGATCATCACCAGCAATGTTAGTATTGGGATCCCCACTGGCAATGTTAGTAGTGGGATCACCACCAGCAACGTTAGTACTGGGATCACCACCAACGATGTTATTATTGGGATTACCAACAGCAATGTTAGTATTGGGGTCACCACCAGCAATGTTAGTATTGAGATCACCACCAGCGATGTTAGTATTGGGATCACCACCAGCAATGTTTGTATTGCGATCACCACCAGCAATGTTAGTAGTGGGATCATCACCAGCGATGTTAGTATTGGGATCACCACCAGCAATGTTAGTAGTGGGATCAACACCAGCGATGTTAATATTGGGATCACAAACAGCGATGTTAGTATTGGGATTGCCACCGGCAATGTTATTATTGGTATCACCAACAGCGATGTTAGTATTTGGATCACCACCAGAGATGTTAGTATTGGGATCACCACCAGCAATGTTAGAATTGGGATCACCACCAGCAATGTTAGTATTGGTATCACCACCAGCAATGTTAGTAGTGGGATCACCACCAGCAATGTTAGTATTGGGATCACCACCAACAATGTTATTATTGGGGTCACCACCAGAAATGTTAGTATTGGAATCACCACCAGCAATGTTAGTATTGGGATAACCACCAGCAATGTTAGTATTGGGGTCACCAACAGCAATGTTAGTATTGGGATCACCACCAGCAATGTTAGCAGTGGGATCATCACCAGCGATGTTAGTATTGGGATCACCACCAGCAATGTTAGTAGTGGGATCAACACCAGCGATGTTAATATTGGGATCACAAACAGCGATGTTAGTATTGGGATTGCCACCGGCAATGTTATTATTGGTATCACCAACAGCGATGTTAGTATTTGGATCACCACCAGAGATGTTAGTATTGGGATCACCACCAGCAATGTTAGAATTGGGATCACCACCAGCAATGTTAGTATTGGTATCACCACCAGCAATGTTAGTAGTGGGATCACCACCAGCAATGTTAGTATTGGGGTCACCACCAGAAATGTTAGTATTGGAATCACCACCAGCAATGTTAGTATTGGGATCACCACCAGCAATGTTAGTATTGGGATCACCACCAGCAATGTTAGTATTGGAATCACCACCAGCAATGTTAGTATTGGGGTCACCACCAGCAATGTTAGTATTGGGATCACCAACGGCAATGTTAGTATTGGGGTCACCACCAGCAATGTTAGTATTGGGATCGCCACCAACAATGTTAATATTGGGATCACCACCAGCAATGTTAGTATTGGGATCACCACCAACAATGTTAGTAGTGGGATCACCACCAGCAATGTTAGTATTGGGATCACCACCGGCAATGTTAGTATTGGGGTCACCACCAGCAATGTTAGTAGTGGGATCACCACCAGCAATGTTAGTATTGGGTTCAACACCAACAATGATAGTATTGGGATCACCACCAGCAATGTTAGTAGTGGGATCGCCACCAACAATGTTAGGATTGGGATCACCACCAGCAATGTTAGTATTGGGGTCACCACCAGCGATGTTAGTATTGGGATCACCACCAGCAATGTTATTATTGGGGTCACCAAAAGCAATGTTAGTATTGGGATCAGCACCAGTAATGTTAATATTGGGATCACCACCAGCAATGTTAGTATTGGGGTCACCACCAGCAATGTCAGTATTGGGGTCACCACCAGCAATGTTAGTATTGGGATCACCACCAGCAATGTTAGTATTGGGGTCACCACCAGCAATTTTAGTATTGGGATCACCACCAGCAATGTTAGTATTGCGATCACAACCCGCAATGTTAGTATTGGGATCACCACCAGCAATGTTAGTATTGGGATCACCACCAGCAATGTTAGTATTGGGATCACCACCAGCAATGTTAGTATTGGGGTCACCACCAGCAATGTTAGTATTGGGATCACCACCGGCAATGTTAGTATTGGGGTCACCACCAGCAATGTTAGTATTGGGATCACCACCAACAATGTTAGTATTGGGATCACCACCAGCAATGTTAGTATTGGGATCACCACCAACAATGTTAGTCGTGGGATCACCACCAGCAATGTTAGTATTGGGATCTCCACCGGCAATGTAGTATTGGGATCACCACCAGCAATGTTAGTATTGGGATCACCACCAGCAATGTTATTATTGGGATCACCACCAGCAATGTTAGTATTGCGATCACCACCCGAAATGTTAGTATTGGGATCACCACCAGCAAAGTTAGTAGTGGGATCACCACCAGCAATGTTAGTATTGGGATCACCACCAGCAATGTTAGCAGTGGGATCACCACCAGCAATGTTAGTATTGGGATCCCCACTGGCAATGTTAGTAGTGGGATCATCACCAGCAACGTTAGTACTGGGATCAGCACCAACGATGTTATTATTGGGATTACCAACAGCAATGTTAGTATTGGGGTCACCACCAGCAATGTTAGTATTGGGATCACCACCAGCGATGTTAGTATTGGGATCACCACCAGCAATGTTAGTAGTGGGATCAACACCAGCGATGTTAGTATTGGGATCACCACCAGCAATGTTAGTAGTGGGATCAACACCAGCGATGTTAATATTGGGATCACAAACAGCGATGTTAGTATTGGGATTGCCACCGGCAATGTTATTATTGGTATCACCAACAGCGATGTTAGTATTTGGATCACCACCAGAGATGTTAGTATTGGGATTGCCACCAGCAATGTTAGTATTGGTATCACCACCAGCAATGTTAGTAGTGGGATCACCACCAGCAATGTTAGTATTGGGATCACCACCAACAATGTTATTATTGGGGTCACCACCAGAAATGTTAGTATTGGAATCACCACCAGCAATGTTAGTATTGGGGTCACCAACAGCAATGTTAGTATTGGGGTCACCACCAGCAATGTCAGTATTGGGATCACCACCGGCAATGTTAGCATTGGGATCACCACCAACAACGTAATTATTGGGGTCACCACCAGCAATGTTAGTATTGGGGTCACCACCAGCAATGTTAGTATTGTGATCACCACCGGGAATCTTAGTATTGGGGTCACCACCAGCAATGTTAGTAGTGGGATCAACACCAGCGATGTTAATATTGGGATCACAAACAGCGATGTTAGTATTGGGATTGCCACCGGCAATGTTATTTTTGGTATCACCAACAGCGATGTTAGTATTTGGATCACCACCAGAGATGTTAGTATTGGGATCACCACCAGCAATGTTAGTTTTGGTATCACCACCAGCAATGTTAGTAGTGGGATCACCACCAGCAATGTTAGTATTGGGATCACCACCAACAATGTTATTATTGGGGTCACCACCAGAAATGTTAGTATTGGAATCACCACCAGCAATGTTAGTATTGGGATAACCACCAGCAATGTTAGTATTGGGGTCACCAACAGCAATGTTAGTATTGGGGTCACCACCAGCAATGTCAGTATTGGGATCACCACCGGCAATGTTAGCATTGGGATCACCACCAACAACGTAATTATTGGGGTCACCACTCGCAATGTTAGTATTGGGGTCACCACCAGCAATGTTAGTATTGGGATCGCCAACAACAATGTTAGTATTGGGATCACCACCAGCAATGTTAGTATTGGGATCACCACCAGCAATGTTAGTATTGGGATCACCACCAGCAATGTTAGTATTGGAATCACCACCAGCAATGTTAGTATTGGGGTCACCACCAGCATAAGAACATAAGAACATAAGAAATAGGAGCAGGAGTAGGCCAATCGGCCCCTCGAGCCTGCTCCGCCATTCAATAAGATCATGGCTGATCTGATCCTAACCGCCAATCTACTATCTATCACAGAACCATCTCCTGCATCTAACAGAATTGCACACACGAAATAGGAGCAGAATCAGGCTACACAGTCCCTGGGCCCGCTCCACTACCCACAGGGCCATGACCGATCCGAACCTAGACTCATGTCCAAATTCCTGCCCGCTCCCCGTAACCCTTAATGCCCTTTACTTCTAGGAAACTGTCTATTTCTGTTTTAAATTTAATTAATGTTGTAGCTTCTACAGCTTTTTGTGGCAGCATATTCCATGGACCTACCACCCTCTGAGTGAAGTAGTTCCTCCTCATCTCAGTTTTGAAAGAGCAGCCCCTTATTCTAAGACTATGTCCCCTAGTTCTCGTCTCACCCGTCATCGGGAACATCCTCCCCGCATCCACCCGATCCAACCCCTTCACAATCTTACATGTTTCAATAAGATCGCCTCTCATTCTTCTGAACTCCAATGAGTAGAGTCCCAATCTACCCAACCTCTCCTCGTATGACCACCCCCTCATCCCCGGGATTAACCGAGTGAACCTTTTTTGCACTGCCTCGAGAGCAAGGATGTCTTTCCTTAAGTAAGGACACCAAAACTGTATGCAGTATTCCAGGTGCGGTCTCACCAATACCTTGTACAACTGAAGCAATACCTCCCTATTTTTATATTCTATCCCCCTAGCAATGAAAGCCAACATTCCATTTGCCTTCTTAATCACTTGCTGCACCTGCATACTAACCTTTTGAGTTTCGTGCACCAGGACCCCCAGATCCCTTTGCACTTCAGTACTCTCCAGTTTCTTGCCATTAAGATAATAAATTGCTCTAGGATTTTTCCTGCCAAAGTGCATCACCTCACACTTTCCAGTGTTGTATTCCATCTGCCAAATCTCTGCCCACTTACTTAGCCTGTCTATGTCCCCTTGCAGGTTTTTTATGTCCTCCTCACTCACTACTTTCCCTCCCATCTTTGTATCATCTGCAAATTTTGATATGTTACACTTGGTCCCTTCCTCCAAATCGTTAATATAGATTGTGAAGAGTTGGGGACCCAGCACTGACCCCTGTGGAACACCACTAGTTACTGATTGCCAGTCTGAGAATGAACCATTTATCCCAACTCTTTGCTTTCTGTTAGATAGCCAATCCTCTATCCATGCCAGAATATTACCCCCAATCCCGTGATTTTTTACCTTAAGCAATAATCTTTTGTGTGGCACCTTGTCAAATGCCTTTTGGAAGTCTAAATACACTACGTCCACTGGTTCCCCTTTATCCACTCTATATGTTACTTCCTCAAAGAACTCCAGCAAATTTGTCAAACATGACTTCCCCTTCGTAAAACCATGCTGACTTTGTCGTATTAAATTATGATTATCCAAATGTCCTGTTACTGTTTCCTTAATAATGGACTCCAAAATTTTACCTACCACAGATGTTAGGCTAACCGGTCTATAGTTACCAGCCTTCTGTCTACTGCCCTTTTTAAATAAGGGTGTTACATTAGCAGTTTTCCAGTCTGCCGGGACCTTAGCGGAATCCAGGGAGTTTTGAAAAATTATTACCAATGCATCTACAATCCCTACCGCCACTTCCTTCAAGACTCTAGGATGTAAGCCATCAGGTCCAGGTGATTTATCCGCCTTGAGTCCCATTATTTTACCGAGTACCACTTCCTTAGTGATTTTGATCGTGTTTAGCTCCTCTCCCCCTATAGCCCCCTGTTTGTCCAGTGTTGGGATATTCTTAGTGTCCTCTACTGTAAAGACTGATACAAAATATTCATTCAGTGTTTTTGCCATCTCCATATTTCCCACCATTAATTTCCCGGTCTCATCCTCTAAGGGACCAACATTTACTTTAGCCACCCTTTTTCTTTTTATATAACTATAAAAACTCTTACTATCTGTTTTTATATTTTTTGCTAATTTACTTTCATAATCTATCTTCCCTTTCTTAATCAATCTTTTTGTTATTTTTTGCTGCCTTTTAAAGTTTTCCCAATCCTCTGTCCTCCCACTAGATTTCGCTACCTTATATGCCCTTGTTTTTAGTCGAATACTATCCTTAATTTCTTTACTTAGCCACGGATGACTGTCCTTTCTTTTACACCCTTTTCTTTTCAGTGGAATATATTTTTTTTGGAAGTTGTAAAATAACTCCTTGAATGTACACCACTGATCATGTGTCGTCTTACCCTTTAATCTATTTTCCCAATCCACTCTACTCAATTCCGCTCGCATACCTTCATAGTCTCCTTTATTCAAGCTTAGCACGCTTGTTTGAGATCCAACCTTCTCACCCTCTAATTGAATATGGAATTCAACCATGTTATGGTCACTCATTCCAAGGGGATCCTTTACTAGGACATTTTTAATTAATCCTGTCTCGTTACACAGGACCAGATCTAAGGTTGCTTGCCCCTGGTCGGTTCAGTTACATACTGCTCAAGAAACCCATCCCTAATACACTCAATGAACTCATCCTCAAGGCAGCCCTGCCCCATTTGATTTGTCCAATTAATATGATAGTTAAAATCCCCCATAATTATAGATGTTCCCTTATTACATGCCTCAACTATTTCCTGATTGATACTCCGTCCAATAGAGTTGCAACTGTTCGGAGGCCTATAGACTACGCCCACTAATGTTTTTTTCCCCTTATTATTCCTTATCTCCACCCAAACTGTTTCATTATCATGATTTTTTGACCCAATATCATTACTCTGTATTACAGTGATTCCTTCCTTTATTAACATAGCCACCCCACCTCCCCTTCCTTCCTGCCTGTCCTTCCTGATCGTTAAATAACCTGGTATGTTTAATTCCCAGGCATTGTCACCCTGCAGCCATGTTTCTGTAATGGCCACAATATCATAACCATATGTAGTTATTTGTGCCATTAACTCGTCTATTTTGTTACGAATGCTACGTGCATTCAGATAGAGAACTTTCAAATATGCTTTGTGGCACTTAGTTCCTGCTTTTTCACTTTTTACCAGTTTACCTTTTACTCCATACACTCTGTCCCTTCCTGCCACGCTCTGATTTGTGATTCCCCTACTGCTACCTATGTCTATGACCCTCTCTGTTGTCATTTTTATTTTTTGCTCTCTTGAAACCTCCCCCCCACTAATTAGTTTAAAGCCCTCTCCACAGCCCTAGTTATTCGATTCGCCAGGACACTAGTCCCAGCACTGGCCAAGTGAAGTCCGTCCCAACGGAACAGCTCTCTCCTGCCCCAGTACTGGTGCCAGTGTCCCAAGAAGCAAAACCCATTTTTCCCACACCAGTCTTTGAGCCACGCATTCAACTCCCTGATTTTATTTACCCTAGCCAAATTTGCTCGTGGCTCAGGTAGTAATCCAGAGATTATTACCCTCGAGGTTCTGCTTTTTAATTTGGCCCCTAGCTGCTCAAACTCCCTCAGCAGAACCTCTTTCCTTGTCCTATCTATGTCATTGGTACCAACATGGACCACGACAACTGGATCCTCCCCCTCCCACTCCAAGTTTCTCTCCAGCCCAGAGGAGATGTCCTTAACCCTGGCACCGGGCAGGCAACACAGCCTTCGGGACTCTCGCTCTTGGCTGCAAAGAACCCTATCTATCCCCCTAATGATACTATCCCCTACCACTACAACATTTCTTTTTACTCCCCCCACTTGAATGGCCCCCCTTACCACGGTGCTGTGGCCAGGTTGCTCATCCTCCCTGCAGTCCCCGCTCCTATCCACACAGGGAGTAAGAGCCTCGAACCTGTTGGACAAGAGCAAGGGCTGCGGCTCCTCCAACACTACCTCCTGGATCCCTGTACCTGCCTCACTCGTAGTCACACCTTCCTGTCCATGACCACGGGCTACTTCTGAATTAGTTACTCTAATTGGTGTGACGACCTCCTGAAACACGGAGTCCAGGTAACTCTCCCCCTCCCTGATGTGTCGCAGTGTTTGAAGCTCGGACTCCAGCTCATCAACACGGAGCCGGAGTTCCTCGAGCAGCCAACACTTACTGCAAATGTGTTCACCGTGAACATCAATGGTGTCCACCAGCTCCCACATATTGCAGCAGTAACACATCACCTGCTCTCCCATTCTATGTAATTAATTAAAAATGTATTATTTACCCTTCAGTTAATTTATGCCAGCAGTCTCTGCTACACCACAGATACCCGAGAAACAATAAAATTGGAGTTTTGTATAAAAAAAAAGAGAAATACTCACCAAACAATCACTTACCTGCTTTCTGGTGACGTCACACTTCGATTTCATTTACCTCTCTCCTGCTCTCGGCTTGGTGAAAGCCTACCTGGTCGCTGCCGCCTTTTACCGCCGCCGCCTCGCCGCTGTTGCTCCACCCAGGTCCGCCGCCTCTGTGGGCCTACCTGGTCGCTGCCGCCTTTTACCGCCGCAATGTTAGTATTGGGATCACCAACGGCAATGTTAGTATTGGGGTCACCACCAGCAATGTTAGTATTGGGATCGCCACCAACA
The DNA here is from genome assembly GCA_030390025.1 of Squalus acanthias. Taxonomy (NCBI): domain Eukaryota; kingdom Metazoa; phylum Chordata; class Chondrichthyes; order Squaliformes; family Squalidae; genus Squalus; species Squalus acanthias. The sequence continues at coordinate 391,472 of JASTWF010000089.1, read as the reverse complement.
ATGTTAGCATTGGGATCACCACGAGCAATGTTAGTATTGGGATCACCACCAACAATGTTAGTAGTGGGATCACCACCAGCAATGTTAGTATTGGGATCACCACCGGCAATGTTAGTATTGGGGTCACCACCAGCGATGTTAGTAGAGGGATCACCACCATCAATGTCAGTATTGGTTTCACCACCAGCAATGTTAATATTGGGATCACCACCAGCAATGTTAATATTGGGGTCACCACCAGCAATGTTAGTAGTGGGATCACCACCAGCAATGTTAGTATTGGGTTCAACACCAACAATGATAGTATTGGGATCACCACCAGCAATGTTAGTAGTGGGATCGCCACCAGCAATGTTAGGATTGGGATCACCACCAGCAATGTTAGTATTGGGGTCACCACCAGCGATGTTAGTATTGGGATCACCACCAGCAATGTTATTATTGGGGTCACCAAAAGCAATGTTAGTATTGGGATCACCACCAGTAATGTTAGTATTGGGATCACCACCAGCAATGTTAGTATTGGGGTCACCATCAGCAATGTCAGTATTGGGGTCACCACCAGCAATGTTAGTATTGGGATCACCACCAGCAATGTTAGTATTGGGGTCACCACCAGCAATTTTAGTATTGGGATCACCACCAGCAATGTTAGTATTGCGATCACAACCCGCAATGTTAGTATTGGGATCACCACCAGCAATGTTAGTATTGGGATCACCACCAGCAATGTTAGTATTGGGATCACCACCAGCAATGTTAGTATTGGGGTCACCACCAGCAATGTTAGTATTGGGATCACCACCGGCAATGTTAGTAGTGGGATCACCACCAGCAATGTTAGTATTGGGATCTCCACCGGCAATGTAGTATTGGGATCACCACCAGCAATGTTAGTATTGGGATCACCACCAGCAATGTTATTATTGGGTTCACCACCAGCAATTTTAGTATTGCGATCACCACCCGAAATGTTAGTATTGGGATCACCACCAGCAAAGTTAGTAGTGGGATCACCACCAGCAATGTTAGTATTGGGATCACCACCAGCAATGTTAGCAGTGGGATCACCACCAGCAATGTTAGTATTGGGATCCCCACTGGCAATGTTAGTAGTGGGATCACCACCAGCAACGTTAGTACTGGGATCACCACCAACGATGTTATTATTGGGATTACCAACAGCAATGTTAGTATTGGGGTCACCACCAGCAATGTTAGTATTGAGATCACCACCAGCGATGTTAGTATTGGGATCACCACCAGCAATGTTAGTATTGGGATCACCACCAGCAATGTTAGTAGTGGGATCAACACCAGCGATGTTAGTATTGGGATCACCACCAGCAATGTTAGTAGTGGGATCAACACCAGCGATGTTAATATTGGGATCACAAACAGCGATGTTAGTATTGGGATTGCCACCGGCAATGTTATTATTGGTATCACCAACAGCGATGTTAGTATTTGGATCACCACCAGAGATGTTAGTATTGGGATCACCACCAGCAATGTTAGTATTGGGATCACCACCAGCAATGTTAGTATTGGTATCACCACCAGCAATGTTAGTAGTGGGATCACCACCAGCAATGTTAGTATTGGGATCACCACCAACAATGTTATTATTGGGGTCACCACCAGAAATGTTAGTATTGGAATCACCACCAGCAATGTTAGTATTGGGATAACCACCAGCAATGTTAGTATTGGGGTCACCACCAGCAATGTCAGTATTGGGATCACCACCGGCAATGTTAGCATTGGGATCACCACCAACAACGTAATTATTGGGGTCACCACTAGCAATGCTAGTATTGGGGTCACCACCAGCAATGTTAGTATTGTGATCACCACCGGCAATCTTAGTATTGGGGTCACCACCAGCAATGTTAGTAGTGGGATCAACACCAGCGATGTTAATATTGGGATCACAAACAGCGATGTTAGTATTGGGATTGCCACCGGCAATGTTATTTTTGGTATCACCAACAGCGATGTTAGTATTTGGATCACCACCAGAGATGTTAGTATTGGGATCACCACCAGCAATGTTAGTATTGGGATCACCACCAGCAATGTTAGTAGTGGGATCATCACCAGCAATGTTAGTATTGGAGTCACCAACAGCAATGTTAGTATTGGGGTCACCACCAGTAATGTCAGTATTGGGATCACCACCGGCAATGTTAGCATTGGGATCACCACCAACAACGTAATTATTGGGGTCACCACTAGCAATGTTAGTATTGGGGTCACCACCAGCAATGTTAGTATTGGGATCACCACCAGCAATGTTAGTATTGGAATCACCACCAGCAATGTTAGTATTGGGGTCACCAACAGCAATGTTAGTATTGGGATCATCACCAGCAATGTTAGTATTGGAGTCACCAACAGCAATGTTAGTATTGGGATCGCCAACAACAATGTTAGTATTGGGATCACCACCAGCAATGTTAGTATTGGGATCACCACCAGCAATGTTAGTATTGGGATCACCACCAGCAATGTTAGTATTGGAATCACCACCAGCAATGTTAGTATTGGGGTCACCAACAGCAATGTTAGTATTGGGATCACCAACGGCAATGTTAGTATTGGGGTCACCACCAGCAATGTTAGTATTGGGATCGCCACCAACAATGTTAGTAATGGGATCACCACCAGCAATGTTAGTATTGGGATCACCACCAACAATGTTAGTAGTGGGATCACCACCAGCAATGTTAGTATTGGGATCACCACCGGCAATGTTAGTATTGGGGTCACCACCAGCGATGTGAGTAGAGGGATCACCACCATCAATGTCAGTATTGGTTTCACCACCAGCAATGTTAATATTGGGATCACCACCAGCAATGTTAATATTGGGGTCACCACCAGCAATGTTAGTAGTGGGATCGCCACCAGCAATGTTAGGATTGGGATCACCACCAGCAATGTTAGTATTGGGGTCACCACCAGCGATGTTAGTATTGGGATCACCACCAGCAATGTTATTATTGGGGTCACCAAAAGCAATGTTAGTATTGGGATCACCACCAGTAATGTTAGTATTGGGATCACCACCAGCAATGTTAGTATTGGGGTCACCACCAGCAATGTCAGTATTGGGGTCACCACCAGCAATGTTAGTATTGGGATCACCACCAGCAATGTTAGTATTGGGGTCACCACCAGCAATTTTAGTATTGGAATCACCACCAGCAATGTTAGTATTGCGATCACAACCCGCAATGTTAGTATTGGGATCACCACCAGCAATGTTAGTATTGGGATCACCACCAGCAATGTTAGTATTGGGATCACCACCAGCAATGTTAGTATTGGGGTCACCACCAGCAATGTTAGTATTGGGATCACCACCGGCAATGTTAGTATTGGGGTCACCACCAGCAATGTTAGTATTGGGATCACCACCAACAATGTTTGTATTGGGATCACCACCAGCAATGTTAGTATTGGGATCACCACCAACTACGTTAGTAGTGGGATCACCACCAGCAATGTTAGTATTGGGATCTCCACCGGCAATGTAGTATTGGGATCACCACCAGCAATGTTAGTATTGGGATCACCACCAGCAATGTTATTATTGGGATCACCACCAGCAATGTTAATATTGCGATCACCACCCGAAATGTTAGTATTGGGATCACCACCAGCAAAGTTAGTAGTGGGATCACCACCAGCAATGTTAGTATTGGGATCACCACCAGCAATGTTAGCAGTGGGATCACCACCAGCAATGTTAGTATTGGGATCCCCACTGGCAATGTTAGTAGTGGGATCACCACCAGCAACGTTAGTACTGGGATCACCACCAACGATGTTATTATTGGGATTACCAACAGCAATGTTAGTATTGGGGTCACCACCAGCAATGTTAGTATTGGGATCACCACCGGCAATGTAGTATTGGGATCACCACCAGCAATGTTAGTATTGGGATCACCACCAGCAATGTTATTATTGGGTTCACCACCAGCAATTTTAGTATTGCGATCACCACCCGAAATGTTAGTATTGGGATCACCACCAGCAAAGTTAGTAGTGGGATCACCACCAGCAATGTTAGTATTGGGATCACCACCAGCAATGTTAGCAGTGGGATCATCACCAGCAATGTTAGTATTGGGATCCCCACTGGCAATGTTAGTAGTGGGATCACCACCAGCAACGTTAGTACTGGGATCACCACCAACGATGTTATTATTGGGATTACCAACAGCAATGTTAGTATTGGGGTCACCACCAGCAATGTTAGTATTGAGATCACCACCAGCGATGTTAGTATTGGGATCACCACCAGCAATGTTTGTATTGCGATCACCACCAGCAATGTTAGTAGTGGGATCATCACCAGCGATGTTAGTATTGGGATCACCACCAGCAATGTTAGTAGTGGGATCAACACCAGCGATGTTAATATTGGGATCACAAACAGCGATGTTAGTATTGGGATTGCCACCGGCAATGTTATTATTGGTATCACCAACAGCGATGTTAGTATTTGGATCACCACCAGAGATGTTAGTATTGGGATCACCACCAGCAATGTTAGAATTGGGATCACCACCAGCAATGTTAGTATTGGTATCACCACCAGCAATGTTAGTAGTGGGATCACCACCAGCAATGTTAGTATTGGGATCACCACCAACAATGTTATTATTGGGGTCACCACCAGAAATGTTAGTATTGGAATCACCACCAGCAATGTTAGTATTGGGATAACCACCAGCAATGTTAGTATTGGGGTCACCAACAGCAATGTTAGTATTGGGATCACCACCAGCAATGTTAGCAGTGGGATCATCACCAGCGATGTTAGTATTGGGATCACCACCAGCAATGTTAGTAGTGGGATCAACACCAGCGATGTTAATATTGGGATCACAAACAGCGATGTTAGTATTGGGATTGCCACCGGCAATGTTATTATTGGTATCACCAACAGCGATGTTAGTATTTGGATCACCACCAGAGATGTTAGTATTGGGATCACCACCAGCAATGTTAGAATTGGGATCACCACCAGCAATGTTAGTATTGGTATCACCACCAGCAATGTTAGTAGTGGGATCACCACCAGCAATGTTAGTATTGGGATCACCACCAACAATGTTATTATTGGGGTCACCACCAGAAATGTTAGTATTGGAATCACCACCAGCAATGTTAGTATTGGGATAACCACCAGCAATGTTAGTATTGGGGTCACCAACAGCAATGTTAGTATTGGGGTCACCACCAGCAATGTCAGTATTGGGATCACCACCGGCAATGTTAGCATTGGGATCACCACCAACAACGTAATTATTGGGGTCACCACTAGCAATGTTAGTATTGGGGTCACCACCAGCAATGTTAGTATTGTGATCACCACCGGCAATCTTAGTATTGGGGTCACCACCAGCAATGTTAGTAGTGGGATCAACACCAGCGATGTTAATATTGGGATCACAAACAGCGATGTTAGTATTGGGATTGCCACCGGCAATGTTATTTTTGGTATCACCAACAGCGATGTTAGTATTTGGATCACCACCAGAGATGTTAGTATTGGGATCACCACCAGCAATGTTAGTATTGGGATCACCACCAGCAATGTTAGTAGTGGGATCATCACCAGCAATGTTAGTATTGGGGTCACCAACAGCAATGTTAGTATTGGGGTCACCACCAGTAATGTCAGTATTGGGAGCACCACCGGCAATGTTAGCATTGGGATCACCACCAACAACGTAATTATTGGGGTCACCACTAGCAATGTTAGTATTGGGGTCACCACCAGCAATGTTAGTATTGGGATCGCCAACAACAATGTTAGTATTGGGATCACCACCAGCAATGTTAGTATTGGGATCACCACCAGCAATGTTAGTATTGGGATCACCACCAGCAATGTTAGTATTGGAATCACCACCAGCAATGTTAGTATTGGGGTCACCACCAGCAATGTTAGTATTGGGATCACCAACGGCAATGTTAGTATTGGTGTCACCACCAGCAATGTTAGTATTGGGATCGCCACCATCAATGTTAGTAATGGGATCACCACCAGCAATGTTAGTATTGGGATCACCACCAACAATGTTAGTAGTGGGATCACCACCAGCAATGTTAGTATTGGGATCACCACCAGCAATGTTAGTATTGGGTTCAACACCAACAATGATAGTATTGAGATCACCACCAGCAATGTTAGTATTGGGATCACCACCGGCAATGTTAGTATTGGGGTCACCACCAGCGATGTTAGTAGAGGGATCACCACCATCAATGTCAGTATTGGTTTCACCACCAGCAATGTTAATATTGGGATCACCACCAGCAATGTTAATATTGGGGTCACCACCAGCAATGTTAGTAGTGGGATCACCACCAGCAATGTTAGTATTGGGTTCAACACCAACAATGATAGTATTGAGATCACCACCAGCAATGTTAGTAGTGGGATCGCCACCAGCAATGTTAGGATTGGGATCACCACCAGCAATGTTAGTATTGGGGTCACCACCAGCGATGTTAGTATTGGGCTCACCACCAGCAATGTTATTATTGGGGTCACCAAAAGCAATGTTAGTATTGGAATCACCACCAGCAATGTTAGTATTGGGATAACCACCAGCAATGTTAGTATTGGGGTCACCAACAGCAATGTTAGTATTGGGGTCACCACCAGCAATGTCAGTATTGGGATCACCACCGGCAATGTTAGCATTGGGATCACCACCAACAACGTAATTATTGGGGTCACCACTAGCAATGTTAGTATTGGGGTCACCACCAGCAATGTTAGTATTGTGATCACCACCGGCAATCTTAGTATTGGGGTCACCACCAGCAATGTTAGTAGTGGGATCAACACCAGCGATGTTAATATTGGGATCACAAACAGCGATGTTAGTATTGGGATTGCCACCGGCAATGTTATTTTTGGTATCACCAACAGCGATGTTAGTATTTGGATCACCACCAGAGATGTTAGTATTGGGATCACCACCAGCAATGTTAGTATTGGGATCACCACCAGCAATGTTAGTAGTGGGATCATCACCAGCAATGTTAGTATTGGGGTCACCAACAGCAATGTTAGTATTGGGGTCACCACCAGTAATGTCAGTATTGGGAGCACCACCGGCAATGTTAGCATTGGGATCACCACCAACAACGTAATTATTGGGGTCACCACTAGCAATGTTAGTATTGGGGTCACCACCAGCAATGTTAGTATTGGGATCGCCAACAACAATGTTAGTATTGGGATCACCACCAGCAATGTTAGTATTGGGATCACCACCAGCAATGTTAGTATTGGGATCACCACCAGCAATGTTAGTATTGGAATCACCACCAGCAATGTTAGTATTGGGGTCACCACCAGCAATGTTAGTATTGGGATCACCAACGGCAATGTTAGTATTGGTGTCACCACCAGCAATGTTAGTATTGGGATCGCCACCATCAATGTTAGTAATGGGATCACCACCAGCAATGTTAGTATTGGGATCACCACCAACAATGTTAGTAGTGGGATCACCACCAGCAATGTTAGTATTGGGATCACCACCAGCAATGTTAGTATTGGGTTCAACACCAACAATGATAGTATTGAGATCACCACCAGCAATGTTAGTATTGGGATCACCACCGGCAATGTTAGTATTGGGGTCACCACCAGCGATGTTAGTAGAGGGATCACCACCATCAATGTCAGTATTGGTTTCACCACCAGCAATGTTAATATTGGGATCACCACCAGCAATGTTAATATTGGGGTCACCACCAGCAATGTTAGTAGTGGGATCACCACCAGCAATGTTAGTATTGGGTTCAACACCAACAATGATAGTATTGAGATCACCACCAGCAATGTTAGTAGTGGGATCGCCACCAGCAATGTTAGGATTGGGATCACCACCAGCAATGTTAGTATTGGGGTCACCACCAGCGATGTTAGTATTGGGCTCACCACCAGCAATGTTATTATTGGGGTCACCAAAAGCAATGTTAGTATTGGGATCACCACCAGTAATGTTAGTATTGGGATCACCACCAGCAATGTTAGTATTGGGGTCACCACCAGCAATGTCAGTATTGGGGTCACCACCAGCAATGTTAGTATTGGGATCACCACCAGCAATGTTAGTATTGGGGTCACCACCAGCAATTTTAGTATTGGGATCACCACCAGCAATGTTAGTATTGCGATCACAACCCGCAATGTTAGTATTGGGATCACCACCAGCAATGTTAGTATTGGGATCACCACCAGCAATGTTAGGATTGGGATCACCACCAGCAATGTTAGTATTGGGGTCACCACCAGCAATGTTAGTATTGGGATCACCACCGGCAATGTTAGTATTGGGGTCACCACCAGCAATGTTAGTATTGGGATCACCACCAACAATGTTAGTATTGGGATCACCACCAGCAATGTTAGTATTGGGATCACCACCAACAACGTTAGTAGTGGGATCACCACCAGCAATGTTAGTATTGGGATCTCCACCGGCAATGTAGTATTGGGATCACCACCAGCAATGTTAGTATTGGGATCACCACCAGCAATGTTATTATTGGGATCACCACCAGCAATGTTAGTATTGCGATCACCACCCGAAATGTTAGTATTGGGATCACCACCAGCAAAGTTAGTAGTGGGATCACCACCAACAATGTTAGTATTGGGATCACCACCAGCAATGTTAGCAGTGGGATCACCACCAGCAATGTTATTATTGGGATCCCCACCAGCAATGTTAGTAGTGGGATCACCACCAGCAACGTTAGTACTGGGATCACCACCAACGATGTTATTATTGGGATTACCAACAGCAATGTTAGTATTGGGGTCACCACCAGCAATGTTAGTATTGGGATCACCACCAGCGATGTTAGTATTGGGATCACCACCAGCAATGTTAGTATTGGGATCACCACCAGCAATGTTAGTAGTGGGATCAACACCAGCGATGTAATTATTGGGATCACCACCAGCAATGTTAGTAGTGGGATCAACACCAGCGATGTTAATATTGGGATCACAAACAGCGATGTTAGTATTGGGATTGCCACCGGCAATGTTATTATTGTTATCACCAACAGCGATGTTAGTATTTGGATCACCACCAGAGATGTTAGTATTGGGATCACCACCAGCAATGTTAGTATTGGGATCACCAACAGCAATGTTAGTATTGGTATCACCACCAGCAATGTTAGTAGTGGGATCACCACCAGCAATGTTTGTATTGGGATCACCACCAACAATGTTATTATTGGGGTTACCACCAGAAATGTTAGTATTGGAATCACCACCAGCAATGTTAGTATTGGGATAACCACCAGCAATGTTAGTATTGGGGTCACCAACAGCAATGTTAGTATTGGGATCACCACCAGCAATGTCAGTATTGGGTTCACCACCGGCAATGTTAGCATTGGGATCACCACCAACAACGTAATTATTGGGGTCACCACTAGCAATGTTAGTATTGGGGTCACCACCAGCAATGTTAGTATTGTGATCACCACCAGCAATCTTAGTATTGGGGTCACCACCAGCAATGTTAGTAGTGGGATCAACACCAGCGATGTTAATATTGGGATCACAAACAGCGATGTTAGTATTGGGATTGCCACCGGCAATGTTATTATTGGTATCACCAACAGCGATGTTAGTATTTGGATCACCACCAGCAATGTTAGTATTGGCGTCACCAACAGCAATGTTAGTATTGGGGTCACCACCAGCAATGTCAGTATTGGGATCACCACCGGCAATGTTAGCATTGGGATCACCACCAAGAACGTAATTATTGGGGTCACCATTAGCAATGTTAGTATTGGGGTCACCACCAGCAATGTTAGTATTGTGATCACCACCGGCAATCTTAGTAATGGGGTCACCACCAGCAATGTTAGTTTTGGGATCACCAAAAACAATGTTAGTATTGGGATCACCACCAGCAATGTTAGTATTGGGTTCACCACCAGCAATGTTAGTATTGGGATCACCACCAACAATGTTAGGATTGGGTTCACCACCAGCAATGTTAGTGTTGGGATCACCACCAGCATTGTTTGTAGTGGGATCACCACCAGCAATGTTAGTACTGCGATCACCAAAAGCAATGTTAGTATTGGGATCACCACCAGCAATGTTATTATTGGGGTCACCACCAGCAATGTTAATAGTGGGATCACCACCGCAATGATAGTATTGGGATCACCTCCAACAATGCTATTATTGGGGTCACCACCAGCAATGTTTGTATTGGGATCACCACCAGCAATGTTAGTTTTGGGATCAACACCAGCAATGTTAGTATTGGTGTCACCACCAGCAATGTAAGTATTGTGGTCACCACCAGCAATGTTAGTATTGGGATCACGACCAGCAATGTTAGTATTGGGCTCACCACCAGCAATGTTAGTATTGGGATCACCACCAGCAATGTTAGTATTGGGGTCACCTCCAACAATGTTAGTATTGGGATCACCACCAGCAATGTTACTATTGGGGTCACCACCAGCAATGTTAGTATTGGGATCACCACCAGCAATATTAGTATTGCGATCACCACCTGCAATGTTAGGATTGGGATTACCACCAGCAATGTTAGTATTGGGGTCAACATCAGCAATGTTAGCAGTGGGATCACCACCGGCAATGTTAGTATTGGGATTACCACCAACAACGTAATTATTGGGGTCACCACCAGAAATGTTAGTATTGGGGTCACCACCAGCAATTTTTGTATTGGGATCACCACCGGCAATGTTAGTATTGGGGTCACCACCAGCAATGTTAGTATTGGGATCACCACCAACAATGTTAGTATTGGGATAACCACCAGCAATGTTAGTTTTGGGATCACCACCAGCAATGTTAGTAGTGGGATCACCATCAGCAATGTTAATATTGGGAACACCACCGGCAATGTTAGTATTGGGATCACCACCAGCAATGTTAGTATTGGACTCACCACCGGCAATGTTAGTATTGGGGTCACCACCAGCAATGTTAGTATTGGTATCACCACCAGCAATGTTAGTATTGTGGTCACCACCAGCAAAATTAGTATTGGGATCACCTCCAGCAATGTTAGTACTGGGATAACCACCAGCAATGTTAGTATTGTGGTCACCACCAGCAAAATTAGTATTGGGATCACCTCCAGCAATGTTAGTATTGGGATCAGCACCGGCAATGTTAGTAATGTGATCACCACCAGCAATGTTAGTATTGGGATCACCACCAGCAAAGTTTGTAGTGGGATCACCACCAGCAATGTTTGTATTGCGATCACCACCAGCAATGTTAGTATTGGGGTCACCACCAGCAATGTTAGTATTGGGGTCACCACCAGCAATGTTAGTATTGTGGTCACCACCAGCAATGTTAGTATTGGGATCACCACCAGCAATGTTAGTATTGGGGTCACAAACAGCGATGTTAGTATTGGGATTACCACCGGCAATGTTATTATTGTTATCACCAACAGCGATGTTAGTATTGGGATCACCACCAGCAATGTTAGTATTGGGATCACCAACAGCAATGTTAGTATTGGGGTCACAATCAGCAATGTTAATAGTGGGATCACCACCGCAATGATAGTATTGGGATCACCTCCAACAATGTTATTATTGGGGTCACCACCAGCAATGTTTGTATTGGGATCACCACCAGCAATTTTAGTATTGGGATCACCACCAGCAATGTTAGTATTGGGGTCACCACCAGCAATGTTAGTATTGTGGTCACCACCAGCAATGTTAGTATTGGGGTCACCTCCAACAATGTTAGTATTGGGGTCACCACCAGCAATGTTAGTATTGGGATCACCACCAGCAATGTTAGTATTGCGATCACCACCCGCAATGTTAGTATTGGGATCACCACCAGCAATGTTAGTATTGGGGTCACCACCAGCAATGATAGTATTGGGATCACCACCAGCAATGTTAGTAGTGGGATCACCACCGGCAATGTTCGTATTGGGATTACCACCAACTACGTAATTATTGGGGTCACCACCAGAAATGTTAGTATTGGGGTCACCACCAGCAATGTTAGTATTGGGATCACCACCGGCAATGTTAGTATTGGGGTCACCACCAGCAATGTTAGTATTGGGATCACCAACAACAATGTTAGTATTGGGATCCCCACCAGCAATGTTAGTATTGGGATCACCACCAGCAATGTTAGTAGTGGGATCACCACCAGCAATGTTAGTATTGGGATCACCACCGGCAATGTTAGTATTGGGATCACCACCAGCAATGTTAGTATTGGGATCACCACCGGCAATGTTAGTATTGGGGTCAGCACCAGCAATGTTAGTATTAGTATCACCACCAGCAATGTTAGTACTGGGATCGCCACCAGCAATGTTAGCATTGTGGTCACCACCAGCAAAATTAGTATTGGGATCACCACCAGCAATGTTAGTATTGGGATCACCAACGGCAATGTTCTTATTGTTACACCACCAGCAATGTTAGTATTGGGATCACCACCAGTAAAGTTTGTAGTGGGATCACCACCAGCAATGTTTGTATTGCGATCACCACCAGCAATGTTAGTATTGGGATCACCACCATCAATGTTAGTATTGGTGTCACCACCAGCAATGTTAGTATTGTGGTCACCACCAGCAATGTTAGTATTGGGATCACCACCAGCAATGTTAGTATTGGGATCACCAATAGCAATGTTATTGGAGGTATCACCACCAGCAATGTTAGGATTGGGATCACCAGCAGCAATGTTAGTATTAGGGTCACCAACAGCGATGTTAGTAGTGGGATCACCACCAGCAATATCAGTATTGGGTTCACCACCAGCAATGTTAATATTGGGATCACCACCAGCAATGTTAGTATTGGGGTCACCACCAGCAATGTTAGTAGTGGGATCACCACCAGCAATGTTAGTATTGGGATCACCACCAACAATGTTATTATTGGGGTCACCACCAGCAATGTTAGTATTGGGATCACCACCAGCAATGTTAGTATTGGGATCACCACCAGCAATGTTAGTATTGGGGTCACCACCAGCAATGTTAGTATTGGGCCACCACCAGCAATGTTAGTATTGGGATCACCACCAGCAATGTTAGTATTGGGATCACCACCAGCAATGTTAGTATTGGGATCACCACCAGCAATGTTAGTATTGTGATCACCACCAGCAATGTTAGTGGTGGGATCACCACCGGCAATGTTAATATTCGGATCACCATAAACAATGTAATTATTGGGGTCACCACCAGCAATGTTAGTATTTTGGTCACCACCAGCAATGTTAGTATTGGGATCACCACCAGCAATGTTAGTGTTGGGATCACCACCAACAATGTTAGTAGTGGGATCACCACCAGCAATGTTAGTATTGGGATCACCACCGGCAATGTAGTATTGGGATCACCACCAGCAATGTTAGTATTGGGATCACCAGCAACAATGTTAGTATTGGGATCACCAACAGCAATGTTAGTATTGGGATCACCACCAGCAATGTTAGTATTGCGATCACCACCCGAAATGTTAGTATTGGGATCACCACCAGCAAAGTTAGTAGTGGGATCACCACCAGCAATGATAGTATTGGGATCACCACTGGCAATGTTAGCAGTGGGATCACCACCAGCAACGTTAGTACTGGGATCACCACCAACGATGTTATTATTGGGATTACCACCAGCAATGTTAGTATTGGGGTCAGCACCAGCAATGATAGTATTGGGATCACCACCAGCGATGTTAGTATTGGAATCACCACCAGCAATGTTAGTATTGGGATCACCACCAGCAATGTTAGTAGTGGGATCAACACCACCGATGTTAGTATTGAGATCACCACCAGCAATGTTAGTATTGGGATTGCCACCGGCAATGTTATTATTGGTATCACCAACAGCGATGTTAGTATTGAGATCACCACCAGCAATGTTAGTATTGGGATAACCACCAGCAATGTTAGTATTGGGGTCACCAACTGCAATGTTAGTATTGGGGTCACCACCAGCAATGTCAGTATTGGGATCACCACCGGCAATGTTAGCATTGGGATCACCACCAACAACGTAATTATTGGGGTCACCACTAGCAATGTTAGTATTGGGGTCACTACCAGCAATGTTAGTATTGTGATCACCACCGGCAATCTTAGTATTGGGGTCACCACCAGCAATGTTAGTTTTGGGATCACCACCAACAATGTTAGTATTGGGATCACCACCAGCAATGTTAGTATTGGCATCACCACCAACAATGTTAGTATTGGGTTCACCACCAGCAATGTTAGTGTTGGGATCACCACCAGCATTGTTTGTAGTGGGATCACCACCAGCAATGTTAGTATTGCGATCACCACCAGCAATGTTAGTATTGGGATCACCACCAGCAATGTTATTATTGGGGTCACCACCAGCAATGTTAATAGTGGGATCACCACCGCAATGATAGTATTGGGATCAACTCCAACAATGTTATTATTGGGGTCACCACCAGCAATGTTTGTATTGGGATCACCACCAGCAATGTTAGTTTTGGGATCAACACCAGCAATGTTAGTATTGGTGTCACCACCAGCAATGTAAGTATTGTGGTCACCACCAGCAATGTTAGTATTGGGATCACCACCAGCAATGTTAGTATTGGGCTCACCACCAGCAATGTTAGTATTGGGATCACCACCAGCAATGTTAGTATTGGGGTCACCTCCAACAATGTTAGTATTGGGATCACCACCAGCAATGTTACTATTGGGGTCACCACCAGCAATGTTAGTATTGGGATCACCACCAGCAATATTAGTATTGCGATCACCACCCGCAATGTTAGGATTGGGATCACCACCAGCAAATTTAGTATTGGGGTCAACATCAGCAATGTTAGTAGTGGGATCACCACCGGCAATGCTAGTATTGGGATTACCACCAACAACGTAATTATTGGGGTCACCACCAGAAATGTTAGTATTGGGGTCACCACCAGCAATTTTTGTATTGGGATCACCACCGGCAATGTTAGTATTGGGGTCACCACCAGCAATGTTAGTATTGGGATCACCACCAACAATGTTAGTATTGGGATAACCAACAGCAATGTTAGTTTTGGGATCACCACCAGCAATGTTAGTAGTGGGATCACCATCAGCAATGTTAATATTGGGAACACCACCGGCAATGTTAGTATTGGGATCACCACCAGCAATGTTAGTATTGGACTCACCACCGGCAATGTTAGTATTGGGGTCACCACCAGCAATGTTAGTATTGGTATCACCACCAGCAATGTTAGTACTGGGATAACCACCAGCAATGTTAGTATTGTGGTCACCACCAGCAAAATTAGTATTAGGATCACCTCCAGCAATGTTAGTATTGGGATCAGCACCGGCAATGTTAGTAATGTTATCACCACCAGCAATGTTAGTATTGGGATCACCACCAGCAAAGTTTGTAGTGGGATCACCACCAGCAATGTTTGTATTGCGATCACCACCAGCAATGTTAGTATTGGGATCACCACCAGCAATGTTAGTATTGGGGTCACCACCAGCAATGTTAGTATTGTGGTCACCACCAGCAATGTTAGTATTGGGATCACCACCAGCAATGTTAGTATTGGGGTCACAAACAGCGATGTTAGTATTGGGATTACCACCGGCAATGTTAATATTGTTATCACCAACAGCGATGTTAGTATTGGGATCACCACCAGCAATGTTAGTATTGGGATCACCAACAGCAATGTTAGTATTGGGGTCACAATCAGCAATGTTAATAGTGGGATCACCACCGCAATGATAGTATTGGGATCACCTCCAACAATGTTATTATTGGGGTCACCACCAGCAATGTTTGTATTGGGATCACCACCAGCAATTTTAGTGTTGGGATCACCACCAGCAATGTTAGTATTGGGGTCACCACCAGCAATGTTAGTATTGTGGTCACCACCAGCAATGTTAGTATTGGGGTCACCTCCAACAATGTTAGTATTGGGATCACCACCAGCAATGTTAGTATTGGGGTCACCACCAGCATTGTTAGTATTGGGATCACCACCAGCAATGTTAGTATTGCGATCACCACCCGCAATGTTAGTATTGGGATCACCACCAGCAATGTTAGTATTGGGGTCACCACCAGCAATGATAGTATTGGGATCACCACCAGCAATGTTAGTAGTGGGATCACCACCGGCAATGTTCGTATTGGGATTACCACCAACTACGTAATTATTGGGGTCACAACCAGAAATGTTAGTATTGGGGTCACCACCAGCAATGTTAGTATTGGGATCACCACCGGCAATGTTAGTATTGGGGTCACCACCAGCAATGTTAGTATTGGGATCACCAACAACAATGTTAGTATTGGGATCACCACCAGCAATGTTAGTATTGGGATCACCACCAGCAATGTTAGTAGTGGGATCACCACCAGCAATGTTAGTATTGGGATCACCACCGGCAATGTTAGTATTGGGATCACCACCAGCAATGTTAGTATTGGGATCACCACCGGCAATGTTAGTATTGGGGTCAGCACCAGCAATGTTAGTATTAGTATCACCACCAGCAATGTTAGTGCTGGGATCGCCACCAGCAATGTTAGTATTGTGGCCACCACCAGCAAAATTAGTATTGGGATCACCACCAGCAATGTTAGTATTGGGATCACCAACGGCAATGTTAGTATTGTTATCACCACCAGCAATGTTAGTATTGGGATCACCACCAGTAAAGTTTGTAGTGGGATCACCACCAGCAATGTTTGTATTGCGATCACCACCAGCAATGTTAGTATTGGTGTCACCACCAGCAATGTTAGTATTGTGGTCACCACCAGCAATGTTAGTATTGGGATCACCACCAGCAATGTTAGTATTGGGATCACCAATAGCAATGTTATTGGAGGTATCACCACCAGCAATGTTAGGATTGGGATCACCAGCAGCAATGTTAGTATTAGGGTCACCAACAGCGATGTTAGTAGTGGGATCACCACCAGCAATATCAGTATTGGGTTCACCACCAGCAATGTTAATATTGGGATCACCACCAGCAATGTTACTATTGGGGTCACCACCAGCAATGTTAGTAGTGGGATCACCACCAGCAATGTTAGTATTGGGATCACCACCAACAATGTTATTATTGGGGTCACCACCAGCAATGTTAGTATTGGGATCACCACCAGCAATGTTAGTATTGGGATCACCACCAGCAATGTTAGTATTGGGGTCACCACCAGCAATGTTAGTATTGGGCCACCACCAGCAATGTTAGTATTGGGATCACCACCAGCAATGTTAGTATTGGGATCACCACCAGCAATGTTAGTATTGGGATCACCACCAGCAATGTTAGTATTGTGATCACCACCAGCAATGTTAGTGGTGGGATCACCACCGGCAATGTTAATATTCGGATCACCATAAACAATGTAATTATTGGGGTCACCACCAGCAATGTTAGTATTTTGGTCACCACCAGCAATGTTAGTATTGGGATCACCACCAGCAATGTTAGTGTTGGGATCACCACCAACAATGTTAGTAGTGGGATCACCACCAGCAATGTTAGTATTGGGATCACCACCGGCAATGTAGTATTGGGATCACCACCAGCAATGTTAGTATTGGGATCACCAGCAACAATGTTAGTATTGGGATCACCAACAGCAATGTTAGTATTGGGATCACCACCAGCAATGTTAGTATTGCGATCACCACCCGAAATGTTAGTATTGGGATCACCACCAGCAAAGTTAGTAGTGGGATCACCACCAGCAATGTTAGTATTGGGATCACCACTGGCAATGTTAGCAGTGGGATCACCACCAGCAACGTTAGTACTGGGATCACCACCAACGATGTTATTATTGGGATTACCACCAGCAATGTTAGTATTGGGGTCAGCACCAGCAATGATAGTATTGGGATCACCACCAGCGATGTTAGTATTGGAATCACCACCAGCAATGTTAGTATTGGGATCACCACCAGCAATGTTAGTAGTGGGATCAACACCACCGATGTTAGTATTGAGATCACCACCAGCAATGTTAGTAGTGGGATCAACACCAGCGATGTTAATATTGGGATCACAAACAGCGATGTTAGTATTGGGTTTACCACCCTATGTTATTATTGGTATCACCAACAGCGATGTTAGTATTTGGATCACCACCAGAGATGTTAGTATTGGGATCACCACCAGCAATGTTAGTATTGGGATAACCACCCGCATTGTTAGTATTGGGGTCACCACTAGCAATGTTAGTATTGGGGTCACCACCAGCAATGTTAGTATTGTGATCACCACCGGCAATGTTAGTATTGGGGTCACCACCAGCAATGTTAGTATTGGGATCACCAACAACAATGTTAGTATTGGGATCACCACCAGCAATGTTAGTAGTGGGATCACCACCAGCAATGTTAGTATTGGGATCACCTCCGGCAATGTTAGTATTGGGATCACCACCAGCAATGTTAGTATTGGGATCACCACCAACAATGTTAGTATTGGGTTCACCACCAGCAATGTTAGTATTGGGATCACCACCAGCATTGTTTGTAGTGGGATCACCACCAGCATTGTTAGTATTGCGATCACCACCAGCAATGTTAGTATTGGGATCACCACCAGCAATGTTAGTATTGTGGTCACCACCAGCAATGTTAGTATTGGGATCACCACCAGCATTGTTAGTATTGGGATCACCACCGGCAATGTTAGTATTGGTATCACCACCAGCAATGTTAGTATTGGGATCACCACCAGCAATGTTTGTAATGGGATTGCCACCAGCAATGTTTGTATTGCGATCACCACCAGCAATGTTAGTATTGGGATCACCACCAGCAATGTTTGTATTGGCGTCACCACCAGCAATGTTAGTATTGTGGTCACCACCATCAATGTCAGTATTGGGATCACCACCAGCAATGTTGATATTGGGATCACCACCAGCAATGTTAGTACTGGGATGACCACCAGCAATGTAAGTATTGGGGTCACCACCAGCAATGTTAGTATTGGGGTCACCACCAGCAATGTTAGTATTGGGATCACCACCAACAATGTTCATATTGGTATCACCACCAGCAATGTTAGTATTGGGATCACCACCAGCAATGTTTGTAGTGGGATCACCACCAGCAATGTTAGTATTGGGATCACCACCAGCAATGTTAGTATTGGGGTCACCAGCAACAATGTTAGTATTGGGATCACCACCAGCAATGTTAGTATTGGGGTCACCACCAGCAATGTTAGTATTGGGATCACCACCAGCGATGTTAGTATTGGGATCACCACCAGCAATGTTAGTATTGGGATCACCACCAGCAATGTTAGTAGTGGGATCAACACCAGCGATGTTAATATTGGGATCACCACCAGCAATGTTAGTAGTGGCATTAACACCAGCGATGTTAATATTGGCATCACAAACAGCGATGTTAGTATTTGGATTGCCACCGGCAATGTTATTATTGGTATCACCAACAGACGATGTTAGTATTTGGATCAACACCAGAGATGTTAGTATTGGGATCACCACCAGCAATGTCAGTATTGGGATCACCACCAGCAATGTTAGTATTGGTATCACCACCAGCAATGTTAGTAGTGGGATCACCACCAGCAATGTTAGTATTGGGATCACCACCAACAATGTTATTATTGGGGTCACCACGAGAAATGTTGGTATTGGGATCACCACCAGCAATGTTAGTATTGGGATCTGTGGAAGTATATTTTTTAGTTGGATATAAAATGGTTTCTTGGACACAATAAAATGGCTTCCTAAGACACAGAATATAAAATCTAAAATGGCCTACACAATGTCTGTTAGAAAGATTAGCCAATTGTTTATAGTTTCAACCTAATGAAGGAATTTCAGTTTGTAGACTGTTTTAATTGCCCCCAATAAATAATTTAGGATTGCAGATCAAAGAAGTTTACAAGGCTATGGTGTGAAGTACGATATCTCTTGAACTCTAGATGTTGTGGTGGGAGAAGTCACACTTAACACTTCGGAGGAATTCCTGCTGTTTTAAATCTTTATGACCTCAAGAAAGACCTTTCATGTACAGTATATACAAATATCCTTTTAACTTGTTTTATAGGCACTATGCTGTCAATTAATGATTTATTACCATGTCATGTGATATAGGAAGCTTGTATTGTTTCTGTGTATAAATTTCGAGCAGTTTTTGTATTTGCAGAGTGTCATCATAGTCTAGTTTTGACTATGGTTGCATTCTCCTTGCAGCAAGTAAAATATTAAACTTCCTTTGACGATAACTTATGTTTTGAGCCTTACTGGGAAGTCGAAACTTCGACAGTATTACTTGGAGGTTCCGCCGAGATCGCTTGCTACCTTTCGGTAAGTCACGGACAAAGGACACCACAAATTTCTAGTGACAAATCCTGACTGGCCACAAGTGATGTTTTATCACATAAAAAGGATTTCTCATTAGATACTGAATTGGTGCAGTCTGTATCTTCCGACAGTGACACAGCGATCTATAGCACTCGAGTTTGGGATTTGAGTTGAATCATGTAACTTTTGCTTCTTTTATTTCTTATGTTAGGAGGAGGAGGATTTTGGTGGCTCAAGTTTCAAAACTGTCGGGCAAAGGAGGTTAAAAAAAAAAGTCGGCAGGGTTGTATCCCGGACTGAAAGGTACCAGGTAGTGAGAAAGCGCTAAAAGATTAAAACTGCAGTATCAAGGGTGGGTCCCTTGAGCCGGAGAAAAGAGTCTCGCGGCAGAAAGGTTTAGATAAGAAACCTTCATATATAGAGTATAAGTTAAATTTTAAGGACCCAGTTTGTAGTGGCGAACAACGCAAACTGGGAATTGACTATTTGTTTAGCTTAAAGTATAAGGTTAAATGTTTGATTACTTGATTTGTTTGCCTGTTTGGGCTTTTTTGCGTTACTTATCATTGTCTTTATTGTTGTTAATTCTTGTTATTGTTTGTCATTTGTGGAGCTCCGAAGGGTTAATAATAATCGTAAAGGGGTAAAGGGTGAAATTTGCAATTCCGAAGACGAGTGCCTAGTATAACTAAACTTTACTAAGATGGGAGCTTCACAGAGCAAGATCCCAGAAAAAGGAACTCCAGCCTTTTACATCTTCCAGAACTGTGGTTGGATGTCCACAAGGGATTTGCCTGATTGGTCCAAATGGACCAAGAATGGCAGACACCCGTTCTCCATTGATGGAACCTTTAATGTGGATAGAATTACATGTCTGGAGGACTGTCTCATAAGTAGAGACCCACAAAGAAAAGGTAAAAAGTCAGTAAATTGGTCAGCCTTTTCAGACTGGAAAAAGGAAGCAGAAAGGCGTAAGGACCGTAGTATAGAAGCCAGTAGATCTGAAATTAAAAATAAGAGAAAAGAGCAAGAGCCGAGTGGTAAATTGGCTAAACAAGATGAAGTTAGACAAATGACTTTAAGACAAACCCCGAAGCCTACCGCTCAAACCTCTCTTTACCCTCCTTTACCCACGTCTCACTCAAGTGATGACGCGGATGAGGGATGGTACAGAAAACCTCCCGCATATGAAGAGCGACTACAGGGTACAGCGAATAGTGAAGTACCCGACCTCCAAAATGGAGATCAGGGGTCTAGCCCAGATCACACCACCGTTAACGGAGGTCCAAGTCATTATACCAGATCCCACACAGTCCGCAATATGCATCCGCTCAGACGGTTCCCCAATGTCCACGAGTCTGACGGAGATCCAGTCGTTGTCCATCGCCCATGGACAGCTTCCGAGCTACGGACAATAATCCACGAGTTACCGAACCCCTCAGAGGATTTAGAAAAAGCAATTAGTGAGCTCAAAAGCACCATTATTTGCCATCAGCCCACTATTGTGGACGTTGACCAGCTACTCAGGGCTTGGTTAAAAGATTCCAGATACCGCCTTCTAACAGAAGGCGAAGATAGTTTCCAAGATATTAACGATCATAAAACAAACGGGGGATGGAATCCAGAAACACTACCAAGTGATCAATTCTGGACCGAATTCTATAGAGTAATGCATATTAAATTCCCAAAAAGAACTAATTGGACAAAAAATAATTGAGACAACTCAGAAAAAGGACGAAGACGTTGAGGATTATATAGAAAGAATAGAAGCAGTTATGGGGCAGCATTCTGGAATGACCAAAGAAAATTACCAGATTCCTTTAATCAATGCCCTTGTAAATGGTCTCAGAGCGGAACTTAAAGAACCACTGACTCTCGTCTGCTTAGATTGGAGACATAAATCAACTCCTGAGCTAACACAAATTCTAAAAGGAATTCAGGAGAGAAATAGAGACCAAAAGAACAAGGTTTCCCTCTTAATGGAACAAGCAGCTTTTGCAGCCCCGACTGCCCAGACAACCATTTATTATCAGGGTCAATACAGAGGACAAGGCAGAGGGAATAACAGAGGTAGATTTAAAGGAAGAGGTAGAGGAGGGACAGGCAGAGGCCAGTGGAACGGAGGAGGTGCAAACTCTCCATGTTTTAACTGTGGTCAGATCGGACACTGGAAGGCTAACTGCCCGTTCCCCAAGCAGCAAAGTCAAGGCTGGGAAGGTGCACCAAACGATGTAGATACCCAAGCCCAGGTTTACACTCGTCCGCAGGCAGGTTTTACAACAGGGAACCCTTGGGGAGGTCAAAATATGGAAGGACAATTTGGATCCCCATGGTAAAATTATTCAAAATGACGCAGAGAAACAGCCCCGAATGTTACCCACATTTTTCAGTTACCTTCAGTATCAGTAAATTCTAAAGATGAGCCATACTGTCAGGCTCATACAGGCAGTCAGGATCAAATAGCACTGGGTAACGAACGGTCAGATAGAGCTGCCAAATCAGCCGCTCTGTCTGATACAGGGCCACAAGTTTCAGCCTTTGTTTTGCGTCAACAAAAATTGGACAATGACCCGCCTTCTATTAATGATGTTTTAGCCTTTCAGTCACAGGCTAACTCGGACGAAGTGTTAAGTTGGGCAAGGGATTCTTGTTTTAAAACGCCTGAAGGGATATGGGTTCACCATGACGGCCGCATGGTGGCTCCGAAATCTTTACTCCCGTGGATTGCCCGATGCGTTCATGTTTTCACACATGCGGGCAAAGGGGGGATGGCAGACTATATTAATCAAACATGGTATGCACCAGGTATTTCGGCAATTGCAAAACAAATCAGTGAAAGGTGCACCACTTGCCAGGAAATGAATCCAGGCAAGACAGAGAAAGTACAGTCTGCCTCCCACCCAAATCCATCAGGCCCTTTTGTAAATTTGCAAATGGATTTTATTGAATTACCTGTATGTTTAGGATTCAAATACGTGTTAGTAATTATAGATATGTTTTCAAGATGGATTGAAGCCTTTCCATGTAAAAAAAATGATGCTGTAACAGTTGCAAAGTGTTTGCTAAAAGAAATCATACCAAGGTTTGGAATACCTATGCAGCTTTCATGCGACAATGGATCGCACTTTACTGGAATGATCATAAAGGAACTATGTAAAGCTTTGCAGATTAATCAGCATTTTCACTGCAGTTATCATCCACAGTCCGCGGGACTGGTAGAAAGATATAACGGAGTACTGAAGAATAAACTTTCTAAACTTTGCAATGAAACCGGACTTAAATGGGTCGAACTATTACCCTTAGCATTAATGATAATGCGAGCAGCAACTAACAGGATAACTGGACTGTCGCCACATGAGATTGTTATGGGACGACCCCAAAGACTGCCATTCTCAGCACCCTTTACGGTCAAACAAATGGACATTCATAAAATGGATGAAAATATGCTAAACTATTGCATTGCACTAACTAGATGTATTTCTAGCTTTCACCGACAGGTAAAGGAAGCTCAAACGGAACCAGCAGAAGGAAAGTGCCATAACTTGGAACCAGGAGACGACGTTTATGTAAAAGTCTTCAAAAGAAAGAACGGTCTGC
The DNA here is from genome assembly GCA_030390025.1 of Squalus acanthias. NCBI lineage: Eukaryota > Metazoa > Chordata > Chondrichthyes > Squaliformes > Squalidae > Squalus > Squalus acanthias. The sequence continues at coordinate 367,440 of JASTWF010000089.1, read as the reverse complement.
AGCCACGCTTTGAAGGGCCATATCAAGTACTCTTGGCAACAAATACAGCTGTAAAGGTCAAGGAAAGACCTACCTGGATCCACGCATCCCACTGCAAGAAAGCACCGAACAAGGACAATTGAATCTTAAAGGACTAAAACAATGAAGCTGTTACTTATACTTTGCATATCAATCGGACTAATACGCATGACGTGCCAAAGAGGTGGGGAAGGATCCCGAAAGAAACGAGAATTACATGTTAACACTTTCTTGTATATGACTTATGAACATGCTAAAACTAGTGACAGAACTAGTTGTTGGGTCTGTGCCCATATACCTACTCACACAAAGGGGGGAATCCCTCTAAGATCAATTCCCTTTAATACTTCCGAAACAGCAGAATGGGTAATAAGGCGAAACAGTTCAAGGGACCCGGATAAGACCTCGGATGTAACACAGTGGAGATCAGCAGGGTATAACCTAACCACCTTTCAGGGGTGGTATCAGCCCAATTATAATCATACTCGAACACCCCCGTTTCTTGTATTAACCAATACCTCAGGAGCTGGTAGGCCACAGGGGGCATTATGTTTTAAAAAGCAGGCTGAAGTAAGCAGGATGCGGGATGAAAAGGAAGTCGGAGAGAGCTCTTGTAATCAAACAGTCGTGTGGCAACCACCAATTCCTGGCCTGTTTGACCAGGGATTTTTTTCAGTTTGACTGGACTAAGGTAAATAATAAAACCAGCAGGTCCCCCTGGACCGGCGACCCTATCCGAATATGGATGGGAGGAGAGGGTAATCTGACAGCCTATAACTGTACCTATTTTATATGCGGGAACAAGGCTTACCCATGGTTGCCACACAACTGGATAGGATCCTGCTATTTAGGTTATGTAGTACCTTATATCCATATTTTAGATGAGATAGGAAAACATTATGAATTCCAAAGAACTAAAAGAGAGATAGAAACTTATGAAAGAGTCTTTGGAGTATTAATAGCCCCATACGGAGTAGGGAAGTTAATGGGAGAAGTAACCGAGCTAGCGGACCTGATAGAAAAAGTAGCAAATGAAACTGAGGAAGGATTGTCCGAAATGAGTGCGGAAATGGTAGCTATGAGAGTAATGACATTACAGAATCGAATGGCATTAGATTATCTGTTGGCAGATAAAGGAGGAACTTGCGCTCTGATAGGGAGTGAATGTTGCACCTATATCCCAGACAGTTCAGAAAATATAACTAACATTGTTAAACACATAAGAGACGCAGTGAGTCAGTATAAGAATCCAAAGAGCCAAGGATGGTTTGACTGGATGCTGGGAGAATGGCTGGGATCAATGGGACAAATATTATTGCATGGACTTGTAATAGTAGTAGCAGTATTTGTATGTATCAGTCTGTTTGTCAAAATGGCCAAGTGTTGTTGTGATAGGCTAGGTAAGGTAGTTTTACCCGAAGGAAGTATGATGGTGCAGAGGGAACTAAATGAAGAAGAAAAGGACGACCCTCTAGGAGAAGAACTAAGACGATTGAATAAGATAAATTTTTAAGGATTAGATGGCCAAGATGATGCCGGTCACAGTGGGTTCGGGGATCGAGAAGAAGGATAAGGGACTGAAAGGGTCAATTTCAGCTAGATATTGTCCTAGTAAGGACAAAAAGGGGGGAATGTGGAAGTATATTTTTTAGTTGGATATAAAATGGTTTCTTGGACACAATAAAATGGCTTCCTAAGACACAGAATATAAAATCTAAAATGGCCTACACAATGTCTGTTAGAAAGATTAGCCAATTGTTTATAGTTTCAACCTAATGAAGGAATTTCAGTTTGTAGACTGTTTTAATTGCCCCCAATAAATAATTTAGGATTGCAGATCAAAGAAGTTTACAAGGCTATGGTGTGAAGTACGATATCTCTTGAACTCTAGATGTTGTGGTGGGAGAAGTCACACTTAACACTTCGGAGGAATTCCTGCTGTTTTAAATCTTTATGACCTCAAGAAAGACCTTTCATGTACAGTATATACAAATATCCTTTTAACTTGTTTTATAGGCACTATGCTGTCAATTAATGATTTATTACCATGTCATGTGATATAGGAAGCTTGTATTGTTTCTGTGTATAAATTTCGAGCAGTTTTTGTATTTGCAGAGTGTCATCATAGTCTAGTTTTGACTATGGTTGCATTCTCCTTGCAGCAAGTAAAATATTAAACTTCCTTTGACGATAACTTATGTTTTGAGCCTTACTGGGAAGTCGAAACTTCGACAGATCACCACCAGCAATGTTAGTATTGGGGTCACCACCAGCAATGTTAGTATTGGGGTCACCACCAGCAATGTCAGTATTGGGATCAACACCAGCAATGTTAGTATTGGGGTCACAACAAGCAATGTTAGTATTGTGACCACCACCGGCAATGTTAGTATTGGGGTCACCACCAGCAATGTTAGTATTGGGATCACCACTTACAATGTTAGTATTGGGATCACCACCAGCAATGTTAGTATTGGGATCACCACCAGCAATGTTAGTATTGGGGTCAACACCAGCAATGTTAGTATTGTGGTCACCACCATCAATGTCAGTATTGGGATCACCACCAGCAATGTTAGTATTGGGATCACCAATAGCAATGTTAATAGTGGGATCACCACCAGCAATGTTAGTATTGGGATCACCACCATCAATGTTAGTAAATGGGTCACCACCAGCGATGTTAGTAGTGGGATCACCACCAGCAATGTCAGTATTGCGATCACCACCAGCAATGTTAATATTGGGATCACCACCAGCAATGTTAGTATTGGAGTCACCACCAGCAATGTTAGTAGTGGGATCACCACCAGCAATGTTAGGATTGGGATCACCACCAACAATATTATTATTGGGGTCACCACCAGCAATGTTAGTATTAGGATCACCACCAGCAATGTTAGTATTGGGATCACCACCAGCGATGTTAGTATGGTGGTCACCACCAGCAATGTTAGTACTGGGGTCACCACCAGCAATGTAAGTATTGGGATCACCACCAGCAATTTTTGTAGTGGGATCACCACCAGCAATGTTAGTATTGGGATCACCACCAGTAATGTTAGTATTGGGGTCACCACCAACAATGTTAGTATTGGGATCACCAACCAGCAATGTTAGTATTGGGGTCACCACCAGCAATGTTAGTATTGGGATCACCAACAACAATGTTAGTATTGGTACCACCACCAGCAATGTTAGTATTGGGATCACCACCAGCAATGTTTGTAGTGGGATCACCACCAGCAATGTTAGTATTGGTTTCACCACCAACAATGTTAGTATTGGAATCACCACCAGCAATGTTAGTATTGTGGTCACCTCAAGCAATGTTAGTATTGGGATCAGCACTGCAAAGTTAATATTGAGATCACCACCAGCAATGTTAGTATTGGAGTCACCACCAGCAATGTTAGTATTGGGATCACCACCAGCAATGTTAGTATTGGGATCACCACCAACAATGTTATTATTGGGGTCACCACCAGCAATGTTAGTGCTGGGATCACCACCAGCAATGTTAGTATTGGGATCACCACCAGCAATGTTAGTATGGTGGTCACCACCAGCAATGTTAGTATTGGGGTCACCACCAGCAATGTTAGTATTGGGATCACCACCAACAATGTTAATATTGTTATCACCACCAGCAATGTTAGTATTGGGATCACCACCAGCAATGTTTGTAGTGGGATCACCACCAGCAATGTTAGTATTGGGATCACCACCAGCAATGTTAGTACTGGGGTCACCACCAACAATGTTAGTATTGGGATCACCACCAGCAATGTTAGTATTGTGGTCACCACCAGCAATGTTAGTATTGGGATCACCACCAGCAATGTTAGTAGTGGGATCAACACCAGCGATATTAATATTGGGATCACAAACAGTGATGTTAGTATTGGGATTACCACCGGCAATGTTATTATTGGTATCACCAACAGCGATGTTAGTATTGGGATCACCACCAGCAATGTCAGTATTGGGATCAACACCAGCAATGTTAGTATTGGTATCACCACCAGCAATGTTAGTAGTGGGATCACCACCAACAATGTTAGTATTGGGATCACCACCAACAATGTTATTATTGGGGTCACCACCAGAAATGTTGGTATTGGGATCACCACCAGCAATGTTAGTATTGGGATCACCACCACCAATGTTAGTATTGGGGTCACCACCAGCAATGTTAGTATTGGGGTCATCACCAGCAATGTCAGTATTGGGATCAACACCAGCAATGAAGTATTGCGATCACCACCCGCAATGTTAGTATTGGGATCACCAGCAGCAAATTTAGTATTGGGGTCACCACCAGCAATGTTAGTATTGGGATCACCACCAGCAATGTTAGTAGTGGGATCACCACCGGCAATGTTAGCATTGGGATCACCACCAACAACGTAATTATTGGGGTCACCACCAGCAATGTTAGTATTGGGGTCACCACCAGCAATGTTAGTATTGTGATCACCACCGGCAATGTTAGTATTGGGATCACCACCAACAATGTTAGCATTGGGATCACCACCAGCAATGTTAGTATTGGGATCATCACCAGCAATGTTAGTAGTGGGATCACCACCAGTAATGTTAGTATTGGGATCACCACCAGCAATGTTAGTATTTGGATCACCACCAGCAATGTTAGTATTGGGATCACCACCAACAATGATAGTATTGGGTTCACCACCAGCAATGTTAGTATTGGGATCACCACCAGCATTGTTTGTAGTGGGATCACCAGCAGCTATGTTAGTATTGCGATCACCACCAGCAATGTTAGTATTGGGATCACCACCAGCAATGTTAGTATTGTGGTCACCACCAGCAATGTTAGTTTTGGGATCACCACCAGCATTGTAAGTATTGGGATCACCACCGGCAATGTTAGTATTGGTATCACCACCAGCAATGTTAGTATTGGGATCACCACCAGCAATGTTAGTATTGCGATCACAACCGGCAATGTTAGTATTGGGATCACCACCAGCAATGTTAGTATTGGGATCACCACCAGCAATGTTAGTATTTAAATCACCACCAGCAATGTTAGTATTGGTGTCACCACCAGCAATGTTAGTACTGGGATCACCACCGGCAATGTTAGTATTGGGGTCACCACCAGCAATGTTAGTAGTGTGATCACCACCAGCAATCTTAGTATTGGGATCACCACCGGCAATGTTAGTATTGGGATCACCACCAGCAATGTTAGTATTGAGATCACAACCGGCAATGTTAGTATTGGGATCACCACCAGCAATGTTAGTATTGGGATCACCACCAGCAATGTTAGTATTGGGATCACCACCAGCAATGTTAGTATTGGTGTCACCACCAGCAATGTTAGTATTGGGATCACCACCGGCAATGTTAGTATTGGGGTCACCACCAGCAATGTTAGTATTGGGATCACCACCAGCAATGTTATTATTGGGATCACCACTGGCAATGTTAGTATTCGTATCACCACCAGCAATGTTAGTATTGGAATCACCACCAGCAATGTTTGTAGTGGGATCACCACCAGCAATGTTAGTATTGGGATCACCACCAGCAATGTTAATATTGGGATCACTACCAGCAATGTTAGTATTGGGGTCACCACCAGCATTGTTAGTTTTGGGATCACCACCAGCAATGTTAGTATTGGGGTCACCACCAACAATGTTAGTATTGGAATCACCACCAGCAATGTTAGTATTGTGGTCACCACAAGCAATGTTAGTATTGGGATCAGCACTGCAAAGTTAATATTGAGATCACCACCAGCAATGTTAGTATTGGAGTCACCACCAGCAATGTTAGTATTGGGATCACCACCAGCAATGTTAGTATTGGGATCACCACCAACAATGTTATTATTGGGGTCACCACCAGCAATGTTCGTGCTGGGATCACCACCAGCAATGTTAGTATTGGGATCACCACCAGCAATGTTAGTATGGTGGTCACCACCAGCAATGTTAGTATTGGGGTCACCACCAGCAATGTTAGTATTGGGATCACCACCAACAATGTTAATATTGTTATCACCACCAGCAATGTTAGTATTGGGATCACCACCAGCAATGTTTGTAGTGGGATCACCACCAGCAATGTTAGTATTGGGATCACCACCAGCAATGTTAGTACTGGGGTCACCACCAACAATGTTAGTATTGGGATCACCACCAGCAATGTTAGTATTGTGGTCACCACCAGCAATGTTAGTATTGGGATCACCACCAGCAATGTTAGTAGTGGGATCAACACCAGCGATGTTAGTATTGGGATCACCACCAGCAAGGTTAGTAGTGGGATCAACACCAGCGATATTATTATTGGGATCACAAACAGTGATGTTAGTATTGGGATTACCACCGGCAATGTTATTATTGGTAACACCAACAGCGATGTTAGTATTGGGATCACCACCAGCAATGTCAGTATTGGGATCAACACCAGCAATGTTAGTATTGGTATCACCACCAGCAATGTTAGTAGTGGGATCACCACCAACAATGTTAGTATTGGGATCACCACCAACAATGTTATTATTGGGGTCACCACCAGAAATGTTGGTATTGGGATCACCACCAGCAATGTTAGTATTGGGATCACCACCACCAATGTTAGTATTGGGGTCACCACCAGCAATGTTAGTATTGGGGTCATCACCAGCAATGTCAGTATTGAGATCAACACCAGCAATGAAGTATTGCGATCACCACCCGCAATGTTAGTATTGGGATCACCACCAGCAATGTTAGTATTGGGGTCACCACCAGCAATGTTAGTATTGGGATCACCACCAGCAATGTTAGTAGTGGGATCACCACCGGCAATGTTAGCATTGGGATCACCACCAACAACGTAATTATTGGGGTCACCACCAGCAATGTTAGTATTGGGGTCACCACCAGCAATGTTAGTATTGTGATCACCACCGGCAATGTTAGTATTGGGATCACCACCAACAATGTTAGCATTGGGATCACCACCAGCAATGTTAGTATTGGGATCATCACCAGCAATGTTAGTAGTGGGATCACCACCAGTAATGTTAGTATTGGGATCACCACCAGCAATGTTAGTATTTGGATCACCACCAGCAATGTTAGTATTGGGATCACCACCAACAATGATAGTATTGGGTTCACCACCAGCAATGTTAGTATTGGGATCACCACCAGCATTGTTTGTAGTGGGATCACCAGCAGCTATGTTAGTATTGCGATCACCACCAGCAATGTTAGTATTGGGATCACCACCAGCAATGTTAGTATTGTGGTCACCACCAGCAATGTTAGTTTTGGGATCACCACCAGCATTGTAAGTATTGGGATCACCACCGGCAATGTTAGTATTGGTATCACCACCAGCAATGTTAGTATTGGGATCACCACCAGCAATGTTAGTATTGCGATCACAACCGGCAATGTTAGTATTTAAATCACCACCAGCAATGTTAGTATTGGTGTCACCACCAGCAATGTTAGTACTGGGATCACCACCGGCAATGTTAGTATTGGGGTCACCACCAGCAATGTTAGTAGTGTGATCACCACCAGCAATCTTAGTATTGGGATCACCACCGGCAATGTTAGTATTGGGATCACCACCAGCAATGTTAGTATTGAGATCACAACCGGCAATGTTAGTATTGTGATCACCACCAGCAATGTTAGTATTGGGATCACCACCAGCAATGTTAGTATTGGGATCACCACCAGCAATGTTAGTATTGGTGTCACCACCAGCAATGTTAGTACTGGGATCACCACCGGCAATGTTAGTATTGGGGTCACCACCAGCAATGTTAGTATTGGGATCACCACCAGCAATGTTATTATTGGGATCACCACTGGCAATGTTAGTTTTCGTATCACCACCAGCAATGTTAGTATTGGAATCACCACCAGCAATGTTTGTAGTGGGATCACCACCAGCAATGTTAGTATTGGGATCACCACCAGCAATGTTAATATTGGGATCACTACCAGCAATGTTAGTATTGGGGTCACCACCAGCATTGTTAGTTTTGGGATCACCACCAGCAATGTTAGTATTGGGGTCACCACCAGCAATGTTAGTATTGAGATCACCACCAGCAATGTTAGTGTTGTGATCATCACCAGCAATGTAAGTATTGGGATTACCAATAGCAATGTTAGTATTGGGATCACCACCAGGAATGTTATTATTGGGATTACCACCAGCAATGTAAGTATTGGGATCACCACCAGCAATGTTAGTCTTGGGATCACCACCAGCAATGTTAGTATTGGGATCACCACCAGCAATGTTAGTATTGGGATCACCACCAGCAATGTTAGTATTAGGATCACCACCAGCAATGTTAGTATTGGGGTCACCACCAGCAATGTTAGTATTGGGATCACCACCAGCATTGTCAGTATTGGGATCACCACCAGCAATGTTAGTATTGGGATCACCACCAGCAATGTTAATATTGGATCACCACCAGCAATGTTAGTATTGGGATCACCACCAGCAATGTTAGTATTGGGGTCACCACCAGCAATGTTAGTATTGGAGGTCGCCACTGGCAATGTTAGTATTGGGATCACCACCGGCAATGTTAGTATTGGGATCACCACCAGCAATTTTAGTATTGGGATCACCACCAGCAATGTTAGTATTGGTATCACCACCAGCAATGTTAGTATTGGGGTCACCAACAGCAATGTTAGTATTGCGATCACAACCGGCAATGTTAGTATTGGGATCACCACCAGCAATGTTAGTAATGGGATCACCACCAGCAATGTTAGTATTTAAATCACCACCAGCAATGTTAGTATTGGTGTCACCACCAGCAATGTTAGTACTGGGATCACCACCGGCAATGTTAGTATTGGGGTCACCACCAGCAATGTTAGTAGTGTGATCACCACCAGCAATCTTAGTATTGGGATCACCACCGGCAATGTTTGTATTGGGATCACCACCAGCAATGTTAGTATTGAGATCACAACCGGCAATGTTAGTATTGGGATCACCACCAGCAATGTTAGTATTGATATCACAACCGGCAATGTTAGTATTGGGATCACCACCAGCAATGTTAGTATTGGGATCACCACCAGCAATGTTAGTATTGAGATCACCACCGGCAATCTGACCTTACAGTTATGGGTGCGATAGCATAGTCGTTATGTTACTGAAGTAATATTACCGAGGACTTGATTGATGATTTTGATAGATGTGAGTTCAAATCTCCCCAAATAATCGAAAATACAAAGCTAGTGTCCGTATTGGTGACCATTAAAACTACCAGATTGTTGTAAAATCCCACATGGATCACTTATGCCCTGAAGGGATCGAAATTTCCCGTTCTTTGCTGGTCTGGCCTATATATTTGACTCCAGACCCACAGCAATGTGGTTGACTCATTCAGAAATGGCCTAGCGAACCATTCGGTTGCATCAAACTGCTACAAAAGCCGTGATCTTATTGAATGGCAGATCAGCATCGAATGGCCTGCTCCTGCTTCTATTTCTCATTTTTAAAAATCCAATCCGGCCAATTATCACCATATCAGCATAATCTCAATCATCAGCAAAGTGACGGATGATGTCGATATTGCCATCAAGCTGCACTTAGTCACCAATAACTGACTCACCGATGATCAGTTTGTGTTCCACCAGGACCACTCGGCTCCAGACCTCATTACATCCTTTGTCCAAACATGGATACAATATATAACATTCCAGAGGTCAGGTGAGAATGACTGCTCTTGACATCAAGGAAGCATTAGACCGAGTGTGGCAGTAAGAAAGCCAAACAAAACTGAATTCGATGGGGATCATTGTGAAAACTCTCCACTGGCTAAAGTCATGCCCAGCAGAGAGTGGTTGTTGGAGGCCAATAATTTCAGCCCCATGACAAAGTTGCATATGTTCCTCAGGGAAATGTCCTAGGGCCAAGCTTCTTCAGATGCTTCTTCAATGACCTTCTCTCTGGTATAATGTCAGACTGAGCATATTTTCGCTGAAGATTTCACAGTGTTGCATTCGCTATTCCGCAGGTAAAGAAACAGTCCGTGCCCGCATACAGCATGCCTTGGCCAACAGCCAAGCTTGGGCTGATAAGTGGCAAGTGTCATTCACGCCAAATAAGTGCCAGGCAATGACTACCTCCAAAAGAGAAAACCACCGCCTTTTGATATTCAATGGCATTACCATCGTTGAATCCCCCACAATCAACATTGTAGGGGTCACCAGTGATCAGAACTTTAACTGGACCAGCTAGATAAAAACTGTGACTGCAAGAGCCGGTCAGAGGTTGGGTATTCTGCGGCGAATAACTCACCTCCTGACTACCAAATATCAATCCAACACCCACAAGAGAGAAGTCAGGTGTGTGATGAAATACTCTGCATTTGCCTGCATGGATGCAGCTCCAACAATACTGAAGAAACTCGACACAATCCAGGAAAACAGTCCGCTTGATCAGCACCCCATCCACAACCTCAAACAGTCACTCTCTCCACCACCGGCGCACCGAGGCTGCAGTTTGTACCATCTGCAAGATGCACTACAGCAACACGCCAAGGCTTAGTCGACAGCACCTCCCCAACTCGCGACATCTTGCATACAGGAACAGGTGATCAGGTGCATTGGAACACCATCATCTCCAATTTCCACTGCAATTAACACACAATCGTGACGTGGAAATATATTGTCGTTTCGACATCGTCGCTGGTTCAAAATCCTGGAACTCCCTATCCAGCAGCACTGTGGAGTACCTGCACCTCACGGACTACAGCGGTTCAAGAAGACGAGTCACCACCACATTCTCAAGGAAACCTAGTGATGGGCAATAAAGGCTGGCCTTGCCAGTGGTGTCCACATCCGAAGTGAAAAAATAAAATAAAAAATAACTATTAAATTTTCCCTTGGTGTTGCTGATCTCTAGTTAATGGATATGTTGTTTCCGTGAATACCAGGTGGAAACTGAGCTGGGAGACATCAGCAACCCCATTCACAGAGCCGCCTCGTAGCCAGAACCTGTCACTACAAATTTCTCTTTGGATACACGAAAATTGAATGCGAAATCATAACTTTTTAACCACCTAGATTAGATCAAAATATAAATGTTATTATATTGTTTTCGCTTTTAAAGCCTTCCACATTGTTGTAACTTTCAGAGACTGTGGCAATACCGTACAGAGAACTCCGGAGCTGAAAATGAAACCCGAAAATCACATAATCTTTGCAGGAAATACATATTTTGTGGTTACCAGTAAATTTGTAAACTACGCATTGGGAAGCCACGAAATCCACCTGTTTTTCAAGTGGTCAGAAGACACCTATCGACCCGATGAACACTTCTGGGCCACGAGCCACACAATGCTCGACGTTCCAGGCAGCATCTGCATCACCTCTTTGCCAACAAGTTCTACTCTGAGATGGACAACGCAGTTGTGTCTCTATCCTGTGTCTCTCTGGCTCTCTCTCTGTCCCTCTCTCCTTCTGTCGGTCTCTCGCCCTTACTGCTTGTCTGTCTCACTCCTGTCTACCTGTAAATTTCACCCCTGTCTACTTCTGACTCTCTGTCGCTCTCTCTCTCTCTCTCTGACTCTCTCTATCTGTCTCTCTCCGACCCTTCCTCCTTCTGTCTGTCTCTCCCCCTCTCTGTCTGTTTCTCTCTCCTGTCTGTCTCTGACTCTCTGTTTCTCTCTCTCCATCGATGACTCTCTATTTCTGTTTACTTTCCCCTCAATCAGCTCTTTCCAATTAGCTTTCCATTGTTGTACTTTTTCTTAGTTACATGTTATTTCTATCCTGCTCACTTTCTGCAATTTTTCTATCCCACTTCTCCCAATGTTTCTTACTTCTGTCCCTTACCTCCAAATCAGTATTCGCAAATTCTGATTCTGCCTCTTTTTAGCAGTAGTAACTCTCCCTCATTCCTATTCTTTCTCCTTTCTATCTTTATTCCAATTATCATTCTTTCTTCCATTCGCTATGTCTGTAGTTCTCTCTCTCTCGGTCTCTCTGTCAATATTAGTCTCTCTCTGCTATCTTTATCTCTCTGTTTTCGCCTGTCTCTGTGGCCCTCCCAGTCTCTCTCTATCCTTCTCTCTTTCGCTCATTATCTTCCATATCTCCTTCTTAATCTCTATATGTGTGTCCCTCTGTCCTTGTCTGTGTATCTGTTTGTTTCTCTCTCTGTACAATATGAACGAGAACATTAATTAATACTGAACAAAGTTATCCTGTGAGACCCGGCCCACAGCTTATTCTTCGGACTAGGTGGCCGAGTGTTTAAGGTGTGAACTGAAGATCCAATGAATTCGAACCCCACTCCTAATAGTTCTAATCATCGATTATTCTGATGTTTGAATGCGTCTCTGCTGTTTGAGTGTTTAATGAGTCCTCATTTAAATAGTCAGAAAATGTAAATCTAGTGAATCTTCCATATTGTTACCTGAATGTCTGTTCAGATTCAAACACAGTCCATTATTTACACTTATTGCTGATGATCAGGAGGTTTTCCCAATAAATCAACAAACCAACAAAAATGAATGAAATGGGACCTGGAACATTTCCCGGCTGAATTTCCTGTGTAGAAACAAGGAAAATCAGCCGGAGACCGTCCCTGGCTATTGCGCTGGCAGATGCAACCGCTCAGTTAAAGAGTATATACTCAACCCAATGAACATGGAATCGAAATTTCTCACTTTTAAATGGAAACGTATTGGATTGGGAAACATTAATGTTTTGGGAAACATGAATGGATTGTGAATCGTCAATGGATCGGCCACAGCGAAAGAATTGAGAACCGCTTATAGATCGGCAAACAACAATCGATTAAAAATCGTCAATGATGTGGGGGATTATCAATAGTTTGGAAGCAATCGGTGAATCGAGCAATATCAATCATTTGGAAACTACGATGAAGGAGGAAATGTTTGAGGAAATTAATTTATTTTCGCAATACCTAACATCTGGAACACGCTTTCTCTATTTGGCTGTCTCCCTGCAATAGAAAAGAGAACTTAAAGTGTAAGGAATAGAGATCGCTACTCCTGGGAAAAGGCTCCAACAGAATAGCTAAAGGCTCAAAGTTTACACAGGTAGTTTGACCTTCCAGCTTAGATGGTCACGGGGCGATTAATAAGCCGAGCAAAAATTATTTGATAAATGATTGGAGTCTAAAAGTAGGAACAGACAGGGATCGAACACAGGCTCCTTGGTTCACGGAACCGACGCCCTTCCACTTGGACTGGGAAAGTGAATGGACAGATGCCATCAATGGATTGAGAAGGAGACATGGGAGATACCTTCAATAGACTGGGAAAGTGAATGGACAGCTACCATCAATGGCTTGGAAAAGTGAATGGACAGATACCGTCAATGGATTGGGAAAGTGAATGGACAGCTACCATCAATGGGTTGGGAAAGTGAATGGACAGCTACCGTCAATGGGTTGGGAAAGTGAATGGACAGATACCATCAATGGATTGGGAAAGTGAATGGACAGCTACCGTCAATGGGTTGGGAAAGTGAATGGACAGCTACCATCAATGGGTTGGGAAAGTGAATGGACAGATACGGTCAATGGATTGGGAAAGTGAATTGACAAATACCGTCAATGGGTTGGGAAAGTGAATGGACAGCTACCGTCAATGCGTTGGGAAAGTGAATGGACAGATACCGTCAATGGATTGGGAAAGTGAATGGACAGCTACCGTCAATGGGTTGGGAAAGTGAATGGACAGATACCGTCAATGGATTGGGAACGTGAATGGACAGCTACCATCAATGGGTTGGGAAAGTGAATGGACAGCTACCGTCAATGGGTTGGGAAAGTGAATGGACAGATACCGTCAATGGATTGGGAAAGTGAATGGACAGCTACCGTCAATGGGTTGGGAAAGTGAATGGACAGCTACCGTCAATGGGTTGGGAAAGTGAATGGACAGCTACCATCAATGGCTTGGGAAAATGAATGGACAGCTACCATCAATGGATTGGGAAAGTAAATGGACAGATACCATCAATGGAATGGGTTCAGTGGATTGGGACGGGAATTGATTTGGACGGACGAACTGTGTGCAAATATCCGTGGATTGGGGTACATCTGATGGATGTTCATCCACAGACCTGCAGAAATGTCGAGACTTCGAAAGGCGGGCTCAGTTCTCACTGTCCGTAAATCAGCCATTATGGAAATTAACTGAGTGAAGTGCAAACTGTGGTTGTACCGGGGGCGGCGCTTTGTCTTAGGAGGTGGAAGCCTTACCCCTTGATCACCATCCGTGCTGAATGTTTGGGTGTCACGCTCCAGGATATATCAATGAATGGGGGAAGTCTCTGTGCTGGGAAATGTAAGTGTATCTGTCCTTCTCTATCTCTTTCTTTCTCCAGGACTTTCACAATTGTGTTAGCTCCGGTTTCCTCGGTCCCGTTCATCTACCCTTGTTTATGTGGGAGATTAGTTTACAGACAGGGAACTGAGAGGTGCGGTGTCTCCGAGTGAGGGTCGCCGTCTCTCTCAAACTCTCACACCCACAAATCTGAGACTCTGAGAGACAAATTGATCCAGGTAATTCAGCCGCCGTCCTAATTCAAACCGGTGAATCAAAGAACGACGTGTCTCAATGTGTATCGTGTGCAAGTTTATATAGAGAGATTGTCACAGGAGTTGAGACAGTAAGAAATAAAATGGTTGGACGAGTAATTCAGAAAACATCGCCTGAAATATTCAAAACTATCATAGGCACGGACGGGGGTCGAACCCGCGCTCTTCGGTTTACAAGACAGACGCCTTACCTCTTGGCCACCGCGCCGTCTCAACAAGAGCAAGGCACGTGATACTCCAATTGTCACACTCAAGCTGTCAAATATTGTCCAATGTTAATTGCGGAATTGACCTTTCCCCATCGGAACCGGGGTACTGACCGACAGTCCGACCTGCAAATGAACTGATATTGGCTTCGGTTTAACGTTTCATTCGAAAAAGCGGCGCCGCCGACAGTGCGGCGGGCGGTGAGCCGCCGGGGCGGAGCCAACAGCCGCCTCTCTGCAATAAGTGACAATGACGGAGCGTTGGAACAGGCCTGACCAGCTCTGTCGGTGAAGCGTTAGATTCTCAATCTTAGGGTCCGGGATTCCAGCCCCAATTTGCGCTGAGTTTTATTTTGCTTTCACGGCCGAATTCCAGTACTGAATTCCCGCGGCAGTGGCACCGCGCTTAAAACGAGTCTTCATCCAGTCCCTTGTGCTTAATAATATAATTATAGAGTCATAGCGTCATAACGGCACAGAAGGAGGCCATTCGGCCCATCGAGTCCGCGCCGGCTCTCTGTAGACCAATCCAGTCAGTCCCATTGCCCCGCTCTATCCCCGTAGCCCTGCAAGTTTATTTCCCTCAAGTGGCTATCCAGTCTCCCATTGAAAACATTGAGTGTGTCCGCTTACACCACTTCCGTCGGCAGCGAATTCCAGGTCATCACTACTCGCTGTGTGAAAAGGTTTTTCCTCACGTCCCCCCTGTATCTCTTGCCCAAAACCATAAATCTGTGTCACCTACTCCTTGTACCATCAACTAGTGGGAACTGCCTTTCCCCGTCTAACCTATCCAAACCCGTTCCGCGTGAGGTAAGGTCAAAATTAAAGCACATGGAATTGGGGTAATATATTGGCATGGATTGAAAATTGGTGAACAAGCAGGAAACAGAGAGTAGGGATAACTGGGTCATTTACGGGGTGGCAGGCGGTGACTAGTGGGGTACCGGAGGAGTCAGTGCTTGGGCCCCAGCTATTCACAATATATATCAATGATTTGGATGAGGGAACCTAATGTAATATTTCCAAGTTGCTGACGACACGAAACTTGGTGTGATTGTGAGTTGTGAGGAGGATGCAAACAGGCTTCAAGGCGATTTAGACACGTTGAGTGAGTGGGCAAATACATGCAGATGCAGTATAACGTGGATAAATGTGAAGTTATCCACTTTGGTAGGAAAAACAGAAAGGCAGAGTATCATTTAAATACTGATAGATTGGGAAATGTTGATGTACAAAGGTACCTGGGTTCCTTGTACACCAGTCACTGAAAGCATACATGCAGGTGCAGCAAGCAGTAAGGAAGTCGAATGGTATGTTGGCCTTCATTGCAAGAGGATTTGAGTACAGGAGCAAGGATGTCTTACTACCATTATGCTGGGCCTTGGTGAGACCACACCTGGAGTACTGTGTGCAGTTTTGGTCACCTTAACTAAGAAAGGATATAATTGCCATAGAGGGAGTGCAGCGAAGGTTCACCAAACTGATTCCCGGAATGGTAGGACTGTTTTATGACCACACCTGTATTCACTTTCGAAGAATGAGAGGGGATCTTATTGAAAGGTATAACATTCTGACAGGGCTATTCAGACTGGATGCAGGGAGGATGTTTCCCCTGGCTGGGGAGGTCTAGAACGAGGGGTCATAGTCTCAGGATACGGGGTAGGACATTCAGGACTGAGATGAGGAGAAATTTCTTCACTCAGAGGGTGGTGAACCTGTGGAATTCTCTACCACAGAAGACTGGGGAGGCCAAGTCACTGAATATATTTAAGTGGGAGATAGATAGATTTCTAGACACAAAACGCAGGGTATGGGGAGAGAACGGGAATATGGCATTGAGATAGAGGATCGGCCATGATCATGTTGAATGGCGGAGCAGGCTCGAAGGGCCGAATGGCCTACCCCTGCTCCTATTTTTCTATGTTTTATATGTTTCTAACAGAATGATTTAGGGATTCAGATATACAAACATTTCTGACGGGCCTCAGATTTTCTTAGAGATTACAACCTCCCCTGATTAATTGCCCTTTGCGAGGCAGGTGTGACGTTCCAGTCAAAATTCTGTCCGAATAAAACTGGCGACAGTCACAGAATTAGAATGGCCCCGTCCTGTGGACCGAGAGCAGCCGGTCCACGTCGGGGAAGAACCAGAGGCGACATGAGAAAATATAGGCCCGAAAATTAAACCTAATACGCGAGAGTACGCACTGTGGACTCTCGCGTATTTGATCCCGAATTGCCGGTTTCCTGCATGCACTGCGCATGCGCGGGAAACCGGCACTTCGTGAATTCTAAAGGGGGCGGTTCCTAAATGAACTGCGTGCGCGCTACAGGCTGTGTGCAGGCAGTGCACTTAGTTTCTTTTTCAGCTTTGAACGCGCAGGTAAGTGGTGAAGATTTAACACACAAAGAAAGCAGGCGTAGGACCCCCTTTTAACAAGGTAAGTAGTTAATTAAGTGTTATTTTAAACTTTTTCAACAGCTTTATCTTTTTTAGAGACTTTAAAGAAAGGTAAGTTTATTTTTACAACTTTTAAAAAGATTTTAAATTTTTCAAAAATTTAATTTTTTGTTTAAAGTGTTTAATTTATTTAACTATACTTATTTTATTAATGTGATGGCTTTTTTAATTTAATTGAGGTTTAGCTGTTCTTTTGGGGGAGTGTTGTATTCATAGCTTTGACAGCTCTTGCCGTCAAAACTATGAATGAAAGATTGTGTGCTGCCATTGGCTCTAACTGAATCACGTGATCCCAGAGCTCGCACGAACTAATTGCGTCTCTGGGTCACGCAAGCACTGCACGGTTCCAACAGAGAGAGCCTTTGAAACTAAAGATCGTGTGGGCCCGGAGCAAAAAGGTAGGCGCAGAGTGCGATATCACGGGGAGTCGCTACCCCCGCGGGAACCCTCACTGTTTAATTTCTGGGCCATTCTTTTATAAACAGCGAGTTGAGGTAAGTGAGGGAACGCCCCACGAGTTTGAGGCCACATCATTAAATCACCATTATTAAGGAAAAGACCGCGGACCAGATTAAGGAGGATGGAGTAGTTTGGTTTACGGGTAAGTATGTGTGCGGGCAGTGTGGTGCGGGGCTGGCTGCACTCGCATTATCGGAGGGTCAGGTCTTGCGCACTATTCAATATAGCTGTGGTACTCGATCTGCAGAATGCGCAGGACTGGCAGTGGTGTTGACGGTGCTTGAAGAAGGCACTCGGGAGAAGGAGTTGGTTATTGTGCTCGATTCAGATGACGTGTTTCGGGAATGTGCACAGCTCCTGCAATGGTGGGCGGATCACAATTTTATGGCCACAGATGATGGTGCGATTGGATTCGGTCCCAATGACAAGCTATACAGGATCGGGCCCGTCAGTACACGCGGGTGTCGCTTGTGAAAAAGAAGGCCCACAGGAATAAAGGTTGATTATGCACGATTGACTATACGGGGTACTTGTCTACTTCCGCACGGAGTGAGGAGTATCTTTCGGTTGTTGTCGATGTATTCTCACGGTGGGCAGAGGCTTTTCCTGCCCGCATCAGACGGCTGAAAGTACCGCGACTATACTGGTTTATGACGCCTTTACTCATAACTTCACAGAGTCATACGGCACGAGGAGGCCATTCGGCCCATCGAGTGAGTGCCGGCTCTCTGTAAAGCAATCCATTCAGTCCCATTCCCTAGCTCTATCCCCAAGTTTATTTCCCTCAAGTGCCTATCCAGTTTCCCCTTGAAAACATTGAGTGTCTCCGCTTCCCCACTTCCGTTGGCAGTGAGTTCCAGGTCCTCACCACTCACTGCGTAAAAAAAGTTTTTCCTCACATCCTCCATGCATCTCTTGCCGAAAACCTTAAATCTGTGTCCCTTATTCCTTGTACCACCAATTAGTTAGAACAGCCTTTCCCGTCTAGCCTATGCAGACCCGTCATAATCTTGTACACCTCTATCAAATCACCCCTCAACCTCCTTAGCTCTAATGAAAACAAATCCAGCTTCTCCAACCTGTCCCTGTAACTAAGATCCCCCATCCCCGGAACCATCCTGGTAAATCTCCTTTGCACCCTCTCATGGACCCTCACATCATTCCTAATGTGTGGTGACCAGAACTGGACGCAATACTCCAGTTTTGGCCTAATCAGCGGTTTATAAAGGTTCAGCATAACTTCTCTACTTTTGTACTCAATACCTCTATTTATGAAGCCCAAGATCCCATATTCTTTGTTAACCACTCCCTCAATATGTCCTGCCAACTTCAGGGACCTATGCACATTAACTCCCACATCCCCCTGTCCCTGCACACTCTTTAAAACTGTGTCATTATGTGTATATAGCCTCTCCCTGTTCCTTCTGCCAGAATGCATCACCTCACACTTCTCTGTATTAAATTCCATCTGACACTTGTCTGCCCTTTCTGCTAGCCTTTCTATATCTTGTTGCAGTCGATTGGTATCATCATCTCTGTTTGCCACACCCCCAAGTTTGGTGTCATCGGCAAATTTAGAAATTCTACTCTGAATTCCAATATCCAGGTCATTTATATAAAAGAAGTGGCCCCAGCACTGACCCTTGGGGAACACCACTGTCTACCATCCTCCAGTCTGAAAAACAGCAAATTACCACAACTCGTTATTTTCTGTCCTTAAGCCAATTCCTTATCCAAGCTGCCACTGGCCCATCTATTCCATGAGCCTCTATTTTGTTAACCAGCCTTCTATGTGGTACTTTGTCAAAGGCCTTCCTAAAATCCATGTAGACACCATTCTTTTCATTCCCTTCATCGATCCTCCCTGTCATTTCATGAAAAAAATCAATTAGATTAGTCAAACACGATCTGCGGGAGATCCCTCGAACAGTTGATTGTGACAATGGATCCTCATTTGTGGAGACTGTGGTAAAAGGTATCTTGGGGATACTTGAGATTGATCAGAATTACTCATATTTTCTTTGCCTTTTCATGTTAACTAGAATCTTACTCTAAAGTGTGTCTCACTAGTTGCCCAGTGTCATGGAGAGAGGCGCCGTATCCCATCAGTTATTTAATGTAATAGACACTAAAGGAGATAAACACACCCCGAGATACAGAGATTATCGGAAATAACCGGGAAATAGACAAGAGATTTTAACAAGGAAAAGCGCTTTGCTATCGGAAAATTACCTGAACCCCAGTGGATAATTAATGGTTTGATGGTTGACTTCCTTATACACCTTGGAATTCAGGAGAACTTAGTTCGCCGTTCTTCGAACAAGTTGAACTCCTGGAGCGGAGAAAACAACCGCCTCTCTGCAATAAGTGACAATGCTGCAAAGTTAAAACAGGCCTGGCTGGATCAGTCGGTTGAGCTTTAGATTCTTAATCTCAGAGATGTGTATACGAGCCCTACGTTTGGCGAATATTTTATTGCGTTTTCTGTGAGTCAGGATGGCCGAGCGGTCTCCTCTGCAGGCGTGGGATCGAATCCATCTTCTGACATGCAGATCCTTTCACTTCTCCCTGCAATGGTACTTTGTGGAATGAGCTGCAACTGCTTCTGCCGCCCGGTGGATCTGTTTTTAACATAAAACTAAGCCTGGCATTGTTCTCCTTCGATCACAGAGACCGAATAGAGTTATTCAAAATAATGAGGGTTTTGATTTGGCAAGTAGGGAGAAATGTTTCCTCGGGCGAGTGGATCGACAACCAGAGGTCATAGATTTAAATAAATTGGCAAAAAAACTAGAGGAGGCATTAGGAGAATTCTTCTCTGTTGAGATCTGGAACGCGTTACCTGAAAGGATGGTGGAATCAGATTCCATAGAAATTTCAAACGGCAATTGGACATGTATTTGAAGAGAACTAATTAGCAGGGTTATGCGGTAAAAGCTGGGGTGTGGGATTCAATTGGACAGTTCTTTCAAAGAGCCGGCACAGGCAGGACGGGCCGAACGGCCTCATTCTTTGCGGTCAGATTGTATGATCCTAAAATTCAATGATTCTATGACTCCGGTCTCTTCACACTACAAATAGTCTGGCATAACCTGTCCTCACTCTCTGGAATTTGCTCCCCAAACCCTTCTGTCTCCTCCTTTAAGACGCTCCTTAATACCGTTCGCTTTGAGGAGACTTTTGGTCTCACGTTTTAATAGCTCCTTCTTTGGATTGGGCTTCCATATTTTTGATCACACCTCTATGAAGCGCATTTGGAGATCCCCTGGAAGTGGGGAGGGGGCCAGAGTTTATCAAGCTGTGTGGAACACTTTACTGATACCTTTGTTTGTGTCTGTTTGTGACATTAAATAAATGAGGGCATTTGCCGCTTCTCGCCCTGACACTGGGGAACCAGTGAGACAGACATTATAGCAAGGTTCTGTTTACTATGAAAAAGCAAAGAAATAGTACTTCCAGAATTAAAAGAAGCTCTGATCCTGATGTGATTTGGACACGCAGCTTTACTGATGTCGAGTCAGACACACTTCCGTTCCGCCACGAGGACTCCATTTGGACAAATGTAGGAGATGTTTCTATATATCAATGTTTCTCAAACACCGTTTCATTCTCCCGCAGAATCATCACATCACAGGGAAATAATCCAGGAATCTGCTCAAAATACACAGCAGGTCGAGCAGCTATCGAAAAACGATTAAACTTTTGGCGTGTAGACAATAGTTAGAACTGCAAACAAGGCCGTGTGAAAATATAAACTGTGGGTGTGTATATTGAATCATAGAAACTCACAGCACAGGAGGAGGACATTCGGCCCGTCGTAACCGTGCTGGCTTAGAAAGAGCAGCCGTGCTCAGTCCCGATTTTTGTTATGTAACCCTGGAGGTTCCTCATCCTCAAGTTCCTGTCCAACTCCCTTTAAAATTATTGATGGAATCAGCTTCCACCACCTTTTCAGGTAGAGCGTTACAGATCCCGACAACTTACAAAACACATTTGGAATGAAGACAGATGCCCCCCCGCCCCCATAAATGAATAAATGTTGCAGATACATGTAAATACATTTGCAAGCAGCAGAATTATGACATGCATTTACTTGTAAAACAATTTAAAAATCAATTTGCATCTAAAGCGGCGAGACTCAATGATATTGAGAATGATCCTAATGATTCCTGGCACCGTTCCCCGGGAGTCTAGTTGTTGGTCATCGGCGCTCTTACCACTACAGCTTCTGTTCAATTACCATTGATGGATTAACTCTTACAACAGCTGTTGATTCAGAACCTTTTAAAATTAATTACATGTGAAAACTGTTTTAATTCCCATTAATTAAACGATAACGTTCTTTTGCAAAATGAAAGAAATGCTTACATGGTTACAGAGGGACAGTCCAAGCCTCAATAGCTTATTTTGCTCTTTGCATGTGATGAACATTTATCCTTATCGCCTATCAATACTATATTTTGGAGCCTGGTTTGAAATGTTCTGTGCTGATGACTCCAGGAATTTGAGCAATTTTTGTTGAATTTAACAGGACTGGCTATTTCTCAGAAAAAAAACATTCTCTAACACATAGTCTTTAGAAAATACACTGACTTATCTTTCTGAGGTCCAAAGTGGATGATCAGACACTTCCCCACATTGAAATCCATTATTCACAGTTTTGCCCACTCACATAATCCATCAATGTCCTTTTACAATTCACTGCTCCCATCTACACTGCTTACTGTGCTCCCAACTTAGTGTCATCAGCAAACTTGGATATCCGGTTCTCTATTCCTTCATCTAAGACATTTATCAATATAGTGAAAAGCTGACGCCCCAGTCCAGCTCCCCGGGGGACACCACTAGTCACATTCTGCCAATTGGAGCACATACCCGTTATCACTACTCTGTGTCTCCTACCTCCTAATCAATTCCCTACCCGTGTCAATACGTTGCCTCAAATTCCATGCGCTTTGGTTTTTGCTAACAGTCTCTAGTGAGGAACCTTATCAAATGCCTGCTGGATGTCGTTATATTAAATCTAGTAAATCCCTCTGTATGATTTAGTTTTATTATTCTCCATGTCTCTATTAGTTTCTCCTCTACTTTGAGGACAGATGCAATGCAATTGTTTAACATGTCTGCAATTTCCTTATTTTCAACTACAATGTCGCCTGCGTCTGTGCTTTAAGGTGCCCGCATTATCCTGAGCCTCTCTGTGAGACCGTGAATAATTATGTTAATGTCCATCATTTTGTTGCAGACTGAACGAAATGCTCATATGTTTGCCGACTGACAGTGAAAATGTAATGGCTTTTCTGCTCTGTATGTCCTGAACATTTAACCTTCCCGTTTTGCGCACTGTATTTTAAGAGTTTGGTTAAAAATGTTCAGAGCGTATGACACCAGGAATCTGCTGCAGCCGTTGTTAAATTTAAAAGGATTGTAGCCCCTTTCACACGAGAAGAAACGTTCATGAGGAGCAAGTTCCCACAGATTGTTTTCGCCCGGGTTTCCGCATTGAGGCCCAAAAAAAGTTTCCCTCACTCCGGTATCTCGAAATGCTGCTAGAAGGCTGAGTGACCAGGATATAATCGCCCCGCCTTTTCGGAAGCCTGTGCTGGGTGTACGGGGAGATTTGGCCCGCTGATTAAGGCTGCATTCGCCGCTTTCCATAGGCAGCTGGTGATTGGAGAGTGCGGGACCGGAATGTTGCTGCTTGTCCCGGCCTCACTCACTCTGGAGCTGGGGAAGAGCGAATCATTGATGGGTTTGTTCCCGGGTCTGAAATGCGGCTTAGAAATGCTGTTGTTGACCGAGGCAGCGCTGCAAGATCCTTGAATCATCTTTCACAATTCAACTGATATCAGCCGGAATGTGCAGCTTTGAGAGGGGCTTTCTTCACCGTCAGTACTGGTGACGCGAGCGAGTGAGAGAGCATCGGAACATAGGAACAGGAGGAGGCCATTCAGTCCCTCGGGCCTGTTCCTCCATTCCAAGAGATCAAGGCTGATCTGCAACCTAACTCCATATATCTGCCTTTCATATCGCTTCCTACCTTTAGTTAACAAAAATCTATCAATCTCAGCTTTAAACTTAACAATTGATCTAGCAGCAACAGCCATTTCCGGAAGAGAGTTCCAAAATTCTACCACCCTTTGTGTGCAGAAGTCTTTCCTAATTTAACTCCTGAAATGTCTGTCTCTAATTTTAGACTATGCTCCCTGCTCCTAGAATCCCCAAATAACAAAAATAGATTCTCGCTATCTAACCTATCTGTTCCCCTTAATATCTTGAGAAATTCGATCAGGTCACCCCTTAACCTTCTAATCTCTATTGAATACAACCCTAATTTGTGCAATCTCTCCTCTTAACTTAACCCTTGAAGTCCGGGTATAATTCTGGTAAACCTACGCTGCACTCCCTCCTAGGTCAATATATCCTTCCTGAGGTGTGCTTCCCAGAACTGCTCACAGTACTCCAGATGTGGTCCAACCAGGGTTTTCTATAGTTGCAGCGACACTACAAACAGAGATACAGAGAAACTGTAGAGTTTGAATGTGTACAGAACCGAACTGAGAAACAGCAAATGTAACACAGCTGTGAGATATTGTATTTTGTTAATATCTAAACACAAATGTGAATTATTCTATTTTCCTAATATGTAATTGAACAAATTCTCAAAATACTTCTGTCCAGTTCCGAATCAGAGACATTTTCTGTGTTAAGCAAACATGATAACCACTGCACTACGGAAATACGGCAGCAAGAATGATTTTAGAAACATAACCAGCCGTGCTGCCCTTCAGGAATTATTTTTACAGAAATAGAATTTCGGTGCTCTATTGAGGAAGGCTGTAGAGAATGGCAGAAATTGATCTGTTAGTAGAATCATAGAATGACACAGCACAGAAGGAGGCAATTCGCCAATCCTGCCTGTGCCGGCTCTTTGAAAGAGCTCTCCAGTTAATTCTACTCCCCTACTCTTTCCCCACAGCCCTGCACATTTATCCCTTTCAAGTAATTATCCAATTCCATTTTGAAAACTGAGAGTTTGGAAAAACAATATTTTCAGAGGTGCTGGAGCCTCTGCAGTGTCGATGCAATGTGTGTGGTGACTGACGGAGTTCCTTGATCCAGTGACACTAAAATTGGATACCGGGATTCTTATACAGTTTCTTCAAAAAAAAAATTGTAATTGATTTCTAATCGACATTTTTAAACAGTTTATTCCAGTCAAACGAGTCCTTATTTTGCCGAGTTGGTATAATCAATCCAATCACACGAGCTGTTTAATCTGTTAAAGAGGCAGTTATACAAAGGGGTGAAAGTGTTGTTACAGCTGTACAAAGTCCTGGTTAGACCACCTCTGGAGGTCTCTGTTCAGTTCTGGGCACGGCACCTCAGAAAAGTTTGACATTGGCCTCGGAAGCAGTGCAGCACAGATCCAGCAGAATGTTTCCAGGGTCCAATGTTTAGATTATGAGGCGAGATTACATAAACTAGGCTTGTATTCCTTGGAATATAGAACGTTAAGCGCTGATTTCATTGAGGTTTTTAAAATTATGAAAGGAATTAATAGGCTTAAAATAGAGAAACATTTTTTTCAATTGATCATTGTGCACAGGACCCTTACTTAGAAAAATGATCGATAACTTTCAATGACGTTGGAGTATTTTTGTTGTCCTATTCTGCAAATTCCCTCATCAATCTACCCGCTGAAAGGATCTGGTAGCACAGCTGTTGGACAAATTCCATGTGTCATTATACAAGTCGGTTTCTTTACACGTGGTGCGTTGTCCTCTCATCTTGAAATGCGAGACTCTTCAATATCCAATACAAACGGAATTGCAAACTTGAAGGACAAGCATAGGAATACAAGTCACTTGTGAACACAAACCACATGGTGCTCATTTTCAGAGACATAGCGGTCAGCTTTTATATAAAGTTAAATAAATGTGCATTGATAAGATTTGGAAATAGTTTTTACTTGTATGTGTGTCTTTTATTGTTTTGTTTATTAAACTTTCTGGCGTCTGACTCCCGTTGAGTCTCTTCTTCCTCTATTGAATGAGAAAGGAGCGTCTGAAACCAGGGAACGGTGTCTTAAACGCCTCTGGTCAATCGGGCGGGTCGTCCTTCATTCTCCTCTGAATCCGTTTCCTGAAGCGGATCTAATGATTCACAAAGCTGTTGACTGTGTTTTCTTTTTTGGTTCCTTTCGAACTTTACCGCTCCCAGCTGGCAATATTTTCCAATCCTCCGCCTTGCATCATGTCCAGGGATGAGGGAATTCAGTTATATGGAGAGACTATCGAAGCTGGGATTGTTCTCCTTAGAGCGAGGAAGGTTAAGTGGAGATTTAATGGAGGTGTTCAAAATTATGGGGGTGGGGGGCGAGGCGGGGTAATAGAGCAGAGAGGGTGAAACTGTTTCCACTGACAAGAGGGTCGGGAACAAGAGGACACTGATTTCAGATAATTGGTAAAGTGGTATGAGGAGATTGTTCTTTACTCAGCGCGTTGTTACGATCTGGGTGAGAGAGCGTGCACTGCGTGAGAGGGCGGGGAAAGCAGATTCAATTGTAACTTTAAAAAGGGAAGTTAAAATGGAATTTGAAAACAAGGATGAGAATTTTGATATCGAGGCATTGCTTAAACAGGAGACACTGTAGGTCAGCGAGCACAGTCGCGATGGGTGAACGGGACTTGATGCGAGTTAGGGCGAAATTCAAATCCACGCGAACTTCACGCAATTGATTAATAATCCGTGACTGAGTCACTCGGTCCCCGCGGCCCAACAGAACACTTACACCAACTGCATGTGCCCAATATTACTGAAGTTTAAATGTTAAGTGTCAGTGCCACAAAAGCTTAAATAATCTTCCTCACGCACAAACCTTCAACCAAAGCATTGATAAAGACCCACGCAACCTGGAATGTGATTCGTTTAATCAACAGAGGAATTTGATTTATAATTACCATTAATATAAAAGTGGATTGAATATTTTCATGGCATTTAGAACACTATTTGGAGAATGTGGGTGAGGAAACTGAGAAAATGTAAAGTGTCGGTCATTGAGGATTTGTGATCATTTTATTCAACAACCGAGGGTCAGAACTTTCATAACTTTGAATGAAAAAAGTAGGATAATACCAAACAACCCACACAACAATACATGACGGAGAGTGAGAAGCAACCCGTCATTTTTAGGTATCATCGGTTAGTACCCATGATTTTTACCGGACTTTACTACCTCAGCGGCCCCAGGTACCGACCTTTAGTGATTACCTACTGTGCCACCAGTTTCTCCAAGCGAACGATCACGCGTCCCTCAAATGGATGCGGTCCCACAAAGAATAATTGCCCGTGTTACCCGATGGTTGTGTCACTGCAGCCCTATTTTGAGATGGAGCATTGTGTGGGAATTGCATATGGGAACGCAAATACCCTCCCTGGACCGTATTGCCTTATGGCACAGTCCACCGGAGCCAACGGTCTATGCTTGGGGGTGGAGGAGGAAGGAATTTGAAAAATGTAGCAGGGTACTTGAGACCCGGTCCTCCGCCAAAGGGGACTGATGCTTGTTTCGGGGTGATACAACAACTTTGAGGGGACAGTGCATTTGAGGGGTTTTGACAGAGTAAATATTGAGAAAGTGTTTCCACTGGTAGGAGAGTCAGTCACCAGAGAACAGAGTAATAGTCATAGAGTAATAGTGTCATAACGGCACAGGAGGAGGTCATTCGGCCCATCGAGTCCGTGTCGGCTCCCTGCAGAGCAATCCAGTCAGTCCCATTCCCCCCTCTATCCCCGTAGATTTGAATTAATTCGCAGAAAGGCCGTAGGTGGGGCGGTGGGGGTGGGGGGAGATGAGGAACATTCTTTTTTTACTTAGTCAGTTGGGCATTTTGCTGTAGGATCAACGCTGGCCGTTTTGCTGCAGGTTTTAGAATGATACAGCACAGGAGGCCTTTCGGCCCATCTTGCCTGTGCCGGTTAATGGCAGCCATTTCGCAGCAGGCTCATGACGGCGATCTTGTATTATGTATGCGGCGGCCATTCTGTGGCGTCTCAGCTGAGCTTTTTGCTCACAGTCCGTCTCATCATTTTGCATAAATTGCATATCCAGCCTCCCGAGTAAAAGCCGATCGGTTCAATGGACGGACCCGTCGCCTCTATGATGCCGTTTGGAGGAATTGGATTGCAGAATTCAAGAATTTTTATTCAATATCTTAAAGAAGCATTTTTTTAAAATAACGATATCAGTCCCGAGCTAAAGTATGCAGTGGAGTTTTATTAACACAGGAACAATAACCGCATTTAGATAGTAAAACGCCCTAAGGAGCATTATCAGACAAAAATAGACACTGCACAACAAAAGGGGATATTAAGACAGGTGACCAAAAGCTTGCTCAATGAGGTAGATAGAGCATCTTAAAGGACAAAAGAGATGTAGAGATAGAGAGGTTTATGGACAGAATTCCAGAGCTTCGGGCCTAGGCTGATGAAGGGACCACCGGCAATGGTGCGTGATCGAAATCGGGGATGCGCAAGAGACCAGAATTGGAAGAGTGCAGAGATCTCGGAGCATTGCAGTGATAGTTGTTGCAGAGTCCGACTCCTGACTGGGAGAGTCACGCACTGTACATAGGGATACTTGTTACCGAGTCCGAAGCATAACTGGGTGAGAAACACACTGAACACAGGGACGTTTGTTACAGAGTCCTAAACCTCGTTGGGAGAGACACCCACGAATACTGAGTGCAATTGTCAGTGTCCCACTGCAGACCAGACTGAGCCCCACCCTGGGCCCTTCCTGTCTGTGCATTTCCCCAGTGCCCCATTGGGGAACATTCAGCCCCGGATATCCTGCAGAAGCAGCGCTGTGGGGCCGGGCGGCTGAGTCTCGTGACCCTGTGACTGGGCCTCTGACCTCACAATGGAAGATGAAGCTCGCTTCGCTCGAGCTGGAAACCCTTAAAGGGGCCGATAGGATTTAAACCCGGAGCGCGGCCGCTTAAAGGGGAGGGACAGAAAATCGGCCAAAAATAGTCATGTATTCATATCCCATGCATTGAAATGATTTATTTCCACACTCCGTCCGGGTGTGCATTCGCGCACCGAATCCAGGTTTCGCTTTCCTAATATATTGAACAGGTTCCACGCCAGCCTGCAAAAGATTAAAGATTAAACAGGAAATTAACAGATTGCACAACAGTGTAAATAACAGGAAGACTGGGGTTAATATTTCAATAATAATTACAGAAGACTATTACCTATAATTAACTACATCTTTTATAATGTGTTTAATACATTAAACAGTAAAATACGCACCCGACTCGCTCCAGACTCCTGCATTTCTTTATGAGACAGCAGAGAGCGAGGAAAGATTGGTCTGTGAAGGAGTTTGAATCCAGGCTCAAAACAGTCAGTGAGCAGTTTGTACTGAGAGCGGAGACGAGATCCTCGGTACAAGAATCTGTGAGACCAACAGCGCCCAGACTAGCGAAGAGAGAGAGAGAAATAACAGGAATCAGAGTAAATCCCCAGTGTTTAATATAACTCTATTACTGATACGAATATAAATTTATAGTGTTAGACATACAGTTATTATAAACACAATCTTACACAATCTGGTACTTACTGTAGTTCCTGTATTTTACAGTCTGGGTTCCTCAGAGCCGCAGACAATAGTTTCAATCCTGAATCTCCCAGTTTATTATTATTTAGGTTCAGAACCGTCAGTGACCGGTTTGTCCTGAGAGCAAAGGCGAGATCCTCGGCACAAGATTCTGTGAGATCGTTTTTATCCAGCCTGGAGATCAGAGAGAGTGAGAAAGAACATACATCAGAGTAAATCCCAAGTGTTTATTAATAACACCAATAATAATGTACAGTGTCAGATATCCAGTTATTATAAACACAATCTCACAGTCTGGTACTTACTGCAGTTTCTGTATTTTACAGTCCGGGTTCCTCAGGGCCACAGACAGTTGTTTCACTCCTGAATCTCCCAGTTTATTACTACCCAGGTTCAGAATAATCAGCGACCAGTTGGTACTGAGAGCGGAAGCGAGACCCGCGGTACAGGAATCTGTTAGATCGTTTTCATCTAGACTGGGAATCAGAGAGGGTGATCAAAAGGGAGACAATGAAAGAGAGTAATATCAAAAAGGATTCCTTCCAAATCCCCAGTGTTTATTAATAACGCTATTACTGATACTATTAATATTGTACAGTGCTTGTTGATAACACTATTAATGATAATAATAATATTTTACAGTGTTAGCGATCTGGACATCCAGTTGTTATAAACGCAAATTCAATCAGTCTGGTAATTACCGCAGTTCCTGTATTTTACAGTCCGGGTTCCTCAGAGCCACAGACAGTAGTTTCACTCCTGAATCTCCCAGTTTATTGCCCTTCAATCTAAACATAAACAAACAGAGTGAGAAACAAACTGAATCAAACACGGATCTGAAATTTCTCTCTCAGGTATTGCAGGAAACACTGAAAAAACTTCAGGAAATTCAAAAGTCTTCTATAGCCATATAAATAATAAACGTGTAGTAAGAGGAGGGGTAGTGCCGATTAGGGACCTAAATGGAGACTTACGCATGGAGGCAGAGGGCATGTCTGCGGTACTAGATGAGCACTCCGCATCTGTATTCACCAAGGAAGGAGATGCTGCCAAAGTCATAGTGAAAGAGGAGGTAGTGGAGATACTGGATGAGATACAAATTGATAAAGAGGAGGTACTAGAAAGGCTATCTGAACTTAAAGTTGATAAGTCACCAGGAACGGATGGGAAGCATCTTAGGATGCTGAGGGAAGTGAAGCAAGAAATTCGAAGAGGTACTGGCCATAACCTTCCGATCTTCCTTAGATACGGGAGTGGTGCCAGAGGACTGGACAATTGCAAATGTTACAACCTTGTTCAAAAACGGGTGCAGGGATAAACCCAGCAACTTCAGGCCAGTCAGTTTAACCTCAGTAGTGGGGAAGCTGTTGGAAACGGTAATCAGGGACAAAATTAACAGTCACTTGGACAAGTGTGGATTAATTAAGGAAAGGATTTGATAAATGCAAATCGTGTTTAACTAACTTGATCGTGTTTTTTGATCAGGCAACCGAGAGGGTTGATGAGGGCATTGCCGTTGGCGTGATGTATATGGATTCCAAAAGGCATTTGTTAAAGTGCCACATAGTAGGCTTGCAAGGAAAGTTAATGCCCATGGAATAACAGGGGTTCAGGCAGCATGGATTTGAAATTTCCCAAGTAATAGGCAACAGGGAGTAGTGGTGAACGGTTGTTTTTCAGACTGGAGGAAGTTACTCAGTGGTGTTCCCCAGGGGTTGGTACTAGGACCACTGCTTTTCTCGATATATATTAATTACTTGGACTCTGGGAGTACAGGGCACAATTTCAAAATGTGCAGATGACACAAAACTTGGAAGTGTAGTGAACAGTGAGGAGGATAGTGATAGACTTCGAGAAGATAGACAGGCTCGTGAATTGGGTGGACACGTGGCAGATGAAATTTAACGCAGAAATGTGCGAAATGATGCATTTTGATAGGAACAACGAGGAGATGCAATATAACTATAAGGTAGAATCTTAAAGGGGGTGCATGAACAGACAGAACTGGGGTTATATGTGCACAAATCGTTCAAGGTGTCAGGTCAGGTTGAGAAATCTGTTTAAAAAGCATACGGGTTCCTGGGCTTCATAAATAGAGGCATTGGGTACAAAAGCAAGGAAGTTATGATGAAACTTTATAAAACACTGGTTCGGCCTCAACTGGAGTGTTGTGTCCAATTCTGGGCACCACACGTTAGGAAGGATGTGAAGGCCTTAGAGAGGGTGCAGAATAGATTTACGAAAATTATTCCAGGGATGAGGGACTTCAGTTACGCGGATAGACTAGAGAAGCTGGGGTTACTCTCCTTAGAGCGCAGGAGGTTGAGAGGAGATTTGATAGAGGTATTCAAAATCAGGAGGGCAATAGACACAGTAGATAGAAACTGTTTCCATTGGCGGAAGGTTCGAAAACTAGAGGACAAAGGTTCAAAGTGATTGGCAACAGAACCAAAGGCGACATGAGGACAAACTTTTTAACGCAGGGAGTGGTTAGGATCTGGAATGCAATGCCTGAGAGGGTGGTGGAGACGGATTCAATCTACTCATTCCAAAGGGAATTGGACAAGTACCTGAAGGAAAACAAATTGCAGGGATATGGGGAAAGGGCGAGGGAGTGGAACAAGCTGAAGTGCTCTTGCAGAGAGCCGGCTCGGGATCGATAGGCCGAATGGCCTCCTTCTGTGCTGTAACTATTCTATGATTAATGACCAGATTTTCCTGTCACTGACAATGAATCTCACGTTGTCCAAGTCCCCATATATTCAGGGACTGTAAGTAAATGTATTTGTTGAATAAAGTGCTGTCTGTGTGAAGCCTTTAAATGTCCCTCAGTCCGGCCTCATTCCCTGATGATCAGAATTACCCTCCTGAGCTCAGTGATATTTAGGTAAACTTGTCGCATTTTTGCTGCTCCTTAAATCCCGGATTTTATGGGAATGGGGCGATTTTCCCCCAATTAAATGTTAAACAGTGATTCCTTGTACTTTATACTCTATGCATCATTTAATCTCGGGGTGAGTTATATTGAGAAACGGCGCTGACAGCAGCTGTAAAATCCATCCCTCGGGACTTAATTTAACAAGGAGAGTTTATTCTGTCCCGCTACAAAATGTCCCTGTACTTCTACTTTATAGGGGAGGGGAGTATCTCACTTTATTCCACGTTAAATTGGATCTACATGTATTTCATGTGTGACTATTGCTATATTTTGAGGGAATTTCCGCGATTTCCTCGCATCCTGTGTCAATTACCGGTGATTTTACCTGAAACCTTCAACTATGTGCGAAAACCAGCTGGTGGTACGGATTCTTGTAAATTTCCTGCCGGTTGCACAATTTGTGTCTGTATCCTGGGATATAACCGGGCAATGGGGAAGTTTTGATGTTTTTAAAACAAAGGCAGCTTTTGTAATATAATGAACAATATTGGGAACAATTTTTATAATTAGACCGGGAAAAGTCCATTTTCTAAATGATTAAATTTTGCCCTCGCTGCCGGAAGGCATTTATACTTCACGATATATATTGGACTTATTTTCCATCATGTTCAGCATATCTATTTTCTGCTGTCCATTGTTAATCCCTATGAACCATCATAACTCCCTGATCAAATACTTTCAGTCATTTATATGTAATGTAACTTCACTACCTGTTAGCAAAGGCTCCATTATCATTTTCTACATTGTAATTATCCCCCTCGTCCTGTTGTTTTTTGTAAAGTTTTTATGACTCTGCCTCTCTTTGTTTCAACTGGAAGATTTTTGTACATAACGAAACAACGTAGCCAATGACGGTTCAACAACGTTAATAAAAGCTACAGAAACAAATAAACAGTTACCCCAACACTCGGCATTTGTGTAGTACGGGTTCCAGCCGCTGGAGTCCTTCACACTGAATGCAGCAGTGCCACAGATCGAGTTCTTTTATTGTAACACAGATTCCAATGACATGAGACAGGACCGCACAGTCATATGGGGTCAGTCGCAATGCTTTCGATACGTACCAGCTTCCAAATGTAAGTGTTTCCAGAGCCCCCACTGTGGCCCGAGCAAGTGCTGTATTCTGAGACTCAAACAGATAGTAGAATATGTTTAGGAGGTTCCTTTTACCAGTTTCATTCTCTGTGTTTCCAATCTGTCCTTCAACCTTCTTCTTCACCCAGTCAATCACACTACAGGTGGTTGTATGAGGAAATGGACCCAGAAACTCCTTCAGGGGCCGAAATGCCTGTGGGGAGGAGAGACCAGCAATAAAACGGAGAAATATCTCAAATCGCCCATCTTCCTCGCTGTGGGCTTCACTGAGGAGTTTCAGGATGTCACCGGGATCTGGAGTCAGGAATTGTGCGAGTGCAGCTACAAACTCTTGGATGGTGAGATGCGGGAATGTGTACACCACGCTCTGGCCAGAATCATCTCTCTCCAAAAGTTCCATCATGAACCCAGACAGGAACTGGGAAGGTTGCAGATTGTACTTGATCAAATCTCCATTTCTAAACACAATCTTCTTCTCGGCGACTCCTGTGAAGGCCATCTCACCAAGCTTCAGTAACACATCACGGGGGCTTTCAATCTGTCGGCCATGGTTTTTCAGAATGTTGTAAATAAAGTAGGAATATAGTTGGGTGATGGTCTTGGGAGCTCGCTGCTGATTCCTGTCTCTTTGTGTAAAGAAGGGACCCAGTGACAGACCGAGGATCCAGCAGTAGGAAGGGTTGTAGCACATGGTGTACAGGATCTCGTTCTCCTCCACATGTTTGAAAACAGCTCCTGCCACCGTCTGATCTTCAAAAAACTTGTTGAAATATTCCTTCCGTTCTTCACCAACAAATCCCAGGATTTCAGCCCAGACACTGATCTCAGCCTTTTCCAATAAATGTAATGCAGTGGGGCGGCTGGTCACTAGCACTGAACATCCTGGGAGCAACTTGTGATGTATTAAACTGTACACAATGTCAGCTACTTTACATCGGTATTCGGGATCTGTGCACATGTGCTGAGGTTCTGTATTTCTCCGATTGTCAGCAAAATCGCTCCTGTCCTTGAATTCATCCAAACCATCGAAAATAAACAGCAATCCCTCTGGGTTCTTCCAGAGCTCTCCCAGAATTTTCCGAATATAAGGATAGAAAATGAGTATCAAGTTCGAAAGGTTTATTATACAGTTAACAGCGTTCAAATCCCGGAAGTTAAAACTGAAAACAAATTGAAAGTGTGGGTAAATTTTGCCAGTGGCCCAGTCATGAACAATCTTTTGTACCATTGTTGTTTTCCCAATCCCCGGGACTCCGCTCACTGTGGCTGAACTCCCAGAATTGGATTTTCTCCGGGAAAAACTGCTCTGGAACAATTGATGTGGTCGGATTTTCTCCAGTTTTCGCCGGAGATTTGTCTCTCTCCACTCTTCATGGTCTCGGCCTCTTGCCAGCAGTTCATGTTCTACAAGTGTCCGATCTCGAAGAGTGGAAATGATCGTTAGCTCAGCGTATCGATCAACCAGCTGGAAAATCTTAACCTTCTCCTTTATTAGGATAGTGTTCACTGTGAGTGTTTCCGTTTTTACCCGAAGTGTCTCCTTGTGTTTCTCTTGCACATCTTCAATTAAAACAATCAGAAAGTGGTTCTCAATGTTCGTTGTATTGAAAGAAAAATAAGTTCTCATTACAATTTCACCATTCAGTAAAATATTGCAAGATCTAATTCTCACATTCAATAGAGGTGCATGCAGATATGCAATCTTAATTAATGGGAACCCCGCTTCAAAGTGAACAATAGCCGAGAAAAGTTTCAAATTGTTACTAGATCTGATACAATCTGGAAGATAGGCCATTGGAAATTAGTGGGGTATTGACAGACTGAATGGGCAGGAGTCGCACTGTTATTGGATAACAGTGAGATGTTGACTGACTGAATGGCCAGGAGTCCCACTGTTATTGGATATCAGTGAGATATGGACAGATTGAATGGCCAGGAGTCACACTGTTATTGGATATCAGTGAGATATGGACAGAGTGAATGGTCAGGAGTCACACTGTTATTGGATATCAGTGAGATATGGACTGACTGATGGGCAGGAGTCCCACTGTTATTGGATATCAGTGAGATTTGAACAAACTGAATGTCCAGGAGTCCCACTGTTATTGGATATCAGTGGGATATGGAGAGAGTGAATGGCCAGGAGTCCCACTGTTATTGGATATCAGTGAGATATGGACAGAGTGAATGGCCAGAATCCCACTGTTATTGGATATCAGTGAGATATGGACAGAGTGCATGGCCAGGAGTCCCACTGTTATTGGATATCAGTGAGATATGGACAGAGTGAATGGCCAGGTGTCCCACTGTTGTTGGATATCAGTGGGATATCGACACACTGAATGTCCAGGAGTCCCACTGTTATTGGATATCAGTGGGATATGGACAGACTGAAGGGCCAGGAGTCCCACTGTTATTGGATATCAGTGGGATATGGACAGACTGAATGGCCAGCAGTCCCACATTTATTGGATATCAGTGAGATATGCACAGACTGAATGGCCAGGAGTCCCACTGTTATTGGATATCAGTGAGAGATGGACAGAGTTAAATACCAGGAGCCCCAATTTTATTGGATGTCAGTGGGATATGCACAGACTGAATGGCCAGGAGTCCCACTGTTATTGAATATCAGTGAGATATGAATAGAGTGAATGACCAGAAGTCTCACCGTTATTGGATATCAGTGAGATATGCACAGACTGAATGGCCAGGAGTCCCACTATTATTGGATATCAGTCAGATATGCACAGACTGAATGGCCAGGAGTCCCACTGTTATTGGCTATCAGTGAGATATGGACAGAGTGAATGGCCAGGAGTCCCAATGTTATTGGATATCAGTGAGATATGGAGAGAGTGAATGTCCAGGAGACCCACCGTTATTGGATATCAGTGTGATATGGACAGACTGAATGGCCAAGAGTCCCACTGTTATTGGATATCAGTGAGATATGGACAGAGCGAATGGCCAGGAGTCCCACTGTTATTGGATATCAGTGAGATATGGACAGAATGAATGGCCAGGAGTCACACTGTTATTGAATATCAGTGTGATAAGGACAGAGTGAATGGCAAGGAGTCCCACTGTTATTGAATATCAGTGAAATATGGACTGACTGAATGGCCAGGAGTCCCACTGTTATTGGATATCAGTGAGATATGCACAGACTGAATGGCCAGGAGTCCCACTATTATTGGATATCAGTGTGATATGGACAGACTGAATGGCCAAGAGTCCCAGTGTTATTGGATATCAGTGAGATATGGACAGAGTGAATGGCCAGGAGTCCCACTTTTATTGGATATCAGTGAGATATGGACAGAGTGAATGGCCAGGAGTCCCACTGTTATTGGATATCAGTGAGATATGGACAGAGTGAATAGCCAAGAGTTCCACTGTTATTGGATATCTGTGGGATACGGACAGAGTGAATGGCCAGGGGTCCCTCTGTTATTAGATATCAGTGAGATTTGGACAAAGTGAATGTCCAGGAGTCCCACTGTTATTGGATATCAGTGGGATATGGACAGACTGGATGGCCAGGAGTCCCACTGTTATTGGATATCATTGAAATATGGACAGAGTGAATGGCCAGGAGCCCCACGGTTATTGGATATCAGTGAGACATGGACAGAGTGAATGGCCAGGAGTCCCACTGTTATTGGATATCAGTGGGATAGAGACAGACTGAATGGCCAGGATTCCCGCTGTTATTGGATATCAGTGGGATATAGACAGACTGAATTGGCAGGTGTCCCAATGTTATTGGATATCAGTGGGATAAGGACAGAGTGAATGGCAAGGAGTCCCACTGTTATTGGATATCAGTGAAATATGGACTGACTGAATGGCCAGGAGTCCCACTGTTATTGGATATCAGTGCGATATGGACAGAGTGAATGGCCAGGAGTCTCACCGTTATTGGATATCAGTGAGATATGGACAGACTGAATGGCCAGGAGTCTCACTGTTATTGGATATCAGTGGGATAAGGACAGAGTGAATGGCAAGGAGTCCCACTGTTATTGGATATCAGTGAGATATGGACAGAGTGAATGGCCAGGAGTCCCACTGTTATTGGAGATCAATGAAATATGGACAGACTGAATGGCCAGGAGTCTCCCTGTTATTGGATATCGTTGAGATATGGACAGACTGAATGGCCAGGAGTCCCACTGTTATTGAATATCAGTGGGATAAGGACAGAGTGAATGGCAAGGAGTCCCACTGTTATTGGATATCAGTGAAATATGGACTGACTGAATGGCCAGGAGTCCCACTGTTATTGGATATCAGTGAGATATGCACAGACTGAATGGCCAGGAGTCCCACTATTATTGGATATCAGTGTGATATGGACAGACTGAATGGCCAAGAGTCCCAGTGTTATTGGATATCAGTGAGATATGGACAGAGTGAATGGCCAGGAGTCCCACTTTTATTGGATATCAGTGAGATATGGACAGAGTGAATGGCCAAGAGTCCCACTGTTATTGGATATCAGTGAGATATGGACAGAGTGAATAGCCAAGAGTTCCACTGTTATTGGATATCTGTGGGATACGGACAGAGTGAATGGCCAGGGGTCCCTCTGTTATTAGATATCAGTGAGATTTGGACAAAGTGAATGTCCAGGAGTCCCACTGTTATTGGATATCAGTGGGATATGGACAGACTGGATGGCCAGGAGTCCCACTGTTATTGGATATCATTGAAATATGGACAGAGTGAATG
This sequence comes from Squalus acanthias, assembly GCA_030390025.1. Lineage (NCBI taxonomy): Eukaryota > Metazoa > Chordata > Chondrichthyes > Squaliformes > Squalidae > Squalus > Squalus acanthias. The sequence goes on along the minus strand of JASTWF010000089.1, from coordinate 329,293 downwards.
GCCAGGAGCCCCACGGTTATTGGATATCAGTGAGACATGGACAGAGTGAATGGCCAGGAGTCCCACTGTTATTGGATATCAGTGGGATAGAGACAGACTGAATGGCCAGGATTCCAGCTGTTATTGGATATTAGTGGGATATAGACAGACTGAATTGCCAGGTGTCCCAATGTTATTGGATATCAGTGGGATAAGGACAGAGTGAATGGCAAGGAGTCCCACTGTTATTGGATATCAGTGAAATATGGACTGACTGAATGGCCAGGAGTCCCACTGTTATTGGATGTCAGTGCGATATGGACAGAGTGAATGGCCAGGAGTCTCACCGTTATTGGATATCAGTGAGATATGGACAGACTGAATGGCCAGGAGTCTCACTGTTATTGGATATCAGTGGGATAAGGACAGAGTGAATGGCAAGGAGTCCCACTGTTATTGGATATCAGTGAGATATGGACAGAGTGAATGGCCAGGAGTCCCACTGTTATTGGAGATCAATGAAATATGGACAGACTGAATGGCCAGGAGTCTCCCTGTTATTGGATATCGTTGAGATATGGACAGACTGAATGGCCAGGAGTCCCACTGTTATTGGATATCAGTGAGATATGGACAGAGTGAATGGCCAGGAGTCCCACTGTTATTGGATATCAGTGAGATATGGACAGTCTGAATGTCCAGGAACCCAACTGTTATTGGATATCAGTGAGATATGGACAGACTGAATGTCCAGGAACCCAACTGTTATTGGATATCAGTGAGATATGGACAGACTGAATGTCCAGGAACCCCACTGTTATTGGATATCAGTGAGATATGGACAGACTGAATGTCCAGGAACCCCACTGTTATTGGATATCAGTGAGATATGGACCCACAGAATGGCCAGGAGGCCCACTGTTATTGGATATCAGTGGGATATGTACAGACTGAATGGCCAGGAGTTCCACTGTTATTGGATATCAGTGAGATATGGACAGAGTGAATGGCCAGGAGTCCAACTGTTATTGTTTCAGCCCCGTGCAGGTTATCTGGGGTATTATGTGATCTGCGAGATCGACAGACTGTGAATGCAGAGAAGTTCCACTCCCGTTCTATTTAACCATTAACTGAGCTTCCGACACCATTCCCTCTCCATCACGAAGTCTGCCTACTTCCACCTCTGCCATATAACCCGTCTCCGCCCATGCTTCAGCTCATCTAATGCTGCAACCCTCATTCATTCCCTTTGTTACCTCCAGACTCGACTATTCTAATGGTCTCCTGGCCGGCCTCACAACACGCACCCTCCATAAACTTGAGTTTATCTAAAGCTCTGCTGCCTATATCCGAACTCGTACCAAATCCTGTTCATCCGTCACCCCTGTGCTCGCTGACATACATTGGCTCCTGGTCATGCAACGTCTCGTATGAAATATTCTCACTCTTGTTTGGAAATCCCTCCTAGCTCCCTCCCTATCTCTGTAACCCTCCAGCCCTGCAAACCTGCGACATCTCTACGATCCTCCAATTCTTGCCTCTTTAGCATACACAATATTCTTTGCTCCACCAGTGGTGGCCGAGCTTTCAGCTGCCACGACCTTGAGCTTTATAATTACCACTCTAAATCATTGTCACGTAAAATAATTCCATGTGTCATTGTATCTGGGGTATTGTATGCAGAGGGGCAGACTGTGAATAAACAGGACTTCCACTGTGATTGTATACGGACTCGTGCAGGTTAACTTGCACATTGGGTTCACTGGGAGAGGATCAGACTTTAAATGGACAGGATTTAAATTAATATTGTTTCAATACTTTGGCAGGTTATCTGGTATATTGTGCACACTGCAAAAGGAACAGGCAGTGAATGTACAGAAGCTCTTTGTTATTGTATCAGGTCTTGGCCAGTTTACCTGGTGCATTGTGTAGAATGAGGCGGACAGACTGTGAATAGACTGGAGTTAAATTGCTGTTGTTCAGGACTAAGGCAGGTTATCTGGGATATTGTGCGCACTCCGAGAGGGACTGACAGTTAATGTACAGGATCTCTATTGTTATTGTATAATGTCTCGGCCAGTTTTCCTAGTGTATTGTGTACACTGAGAGGGGAACAGACTGCGAATAGACAGATATGAAATTGTTGTTGTTCCAGGACTCAGGCAGGTTATCTGGGGTATTACCTGCACTTCTATAGTCACCTGATCACAGATAAAGATTACTGCCATTCTGAAGGGAAAGAGGGGAATGAGAAAGATAATTTAAGGTATTAGGAGTTGAGGTTGAGGGCAGGGTGAGGGGGTTTGATATATTTTGTTTGAGCAAGAGACTTCGATATTGTAATGTTTTAATGTTATTTACAATATTAGTGCAGGAAACAGTCTCACAATTACCAAAATAATGAATAATAGAGAATTGAAAGACAAAATTCAGAAAGGAAATCAGGGTATTTTTTCGCCCAAAGTGTAATAGAGTGTTGAACAGTAACCAGGAAAGGACACTAAATGGGATCCAGAGACAATTGAACGTCTTTCACTGCATACACTGAGAGGAGTGGCAGATGGTTCATCTCTGGAAAAGAGACAGGCTTATTTGGGCCAAATGGCCTTTTACTGGCCCTAATCATTCTCCTGTTATATTGTGTTTCAGAAATTGCGAACAATTTTTCAGCAGTTTTACCCACATTCATTGAAAGTGTTTTTATATCAGTCCTGCCATATGAGCGATTAGAATTAGAGATAGAACTACTGCCCACTTCACTCAGTGTAATTTTAGAGCAGAAAATATTCACAGTTCATTTGAACTGTTCTACCAATAATTACACACCGTTGTTTCATTTTGGTCTCAGTTTCCAATAATGTAGGTTTGGGAAATTACAAATATGTTTCTGTTCGTCATTACATTCGGTCTACATAGACGCCTGAATTAAAGGTCTATGCTTCGAGTAGAATACGGTTCTCTCTTTCATGGCCATTAGGACGATGGCCATTAACTTGCTTGTCATTTCCTCACATTTCTCTCCCGATTAACGTTCTATTGTGTGAACACCTGTACATCTTCTCAGATCGGACACTTTCTGACCCCTCATTAACTGCTGTGAAATGATAACATTCTAAAGTTTCACATTTATCCAACTCCTTCACTAGAGTTTATGCTGGGACAGATTCTAAGGGCGCAGTTAAATATTAACATCTGGCTCATGGCACTGCTTTTTAGTGTTGATTGTCTGTGTGGCGCAGATGACGTTTGTATTGCGATTCACAGGAATTTGGAACCGAGGCAAGTGTACATGTATTGCATCAGGATCCTGCCAGGTATGTATGGGGAATCACAGTGTTTCAGGTTCCTGCCAGGTGTGTATGGGGAATCACAGTGTTTCAGGTTTGTGCCAGGTGTGTCTGGGGAATCACAGTGTTTCAGGTTCCTGCCAGGTGTGTATGTGGTTTCACAGTGTTTCAGGTTCCTGCCAGGTGTGTATGGAGTTTCACAGTGTATCTGGATAATGCCAGGTGTGTACGGGGTTTCACAGTGTATCTGGATCATGCTAGGTGTGTATGGGGTTTCACAGTTTATCAGGATCCTGCAAGGTATGTGGGGTTTCACAGTGTATCAGGCATCTGCCAGGTGTGTATGGGGTTTTACATTGTAACGGGATCCTACCAGGTGTGTATGGATTTTCAAAGTGTATTATATAGAATTACATAGCTTCTAAAGCACATAAACCGGCCATTAGGCGAAACCAGTCTATGCCGTCTTTTATACTCCACTCGAGTCTCGTTCCGTTTGTCCTGCTCTAACTCCATCGGCATTACCCTCTATTACCTTCTCCCTCATATGCTTATCTAGCGTCCACTTAACTGCATTTATACTATTCGCTTTAACCACTGTCTGTGGTACCGAGTTCCACATTCTCATCACTCACTGAGTAAAGACTTTTCTTATGAGTTCTCTATTTGATTTCTTGTTGACAATCTTATTGTAATGGCCTCCCGTGCTGCTCTTCCCCACAAGTAGAAACAAAATTCCCTAGATTCTAGAACGGTCCCAGCAGATTGGAAGGTATCAAATGTAACCCTTTTATTCAAGAAAGGTGAGAGAGTGCAAACAGGAAACTACAGGCCAGTTAGCCTGACATCAGTTGTCGGAAAAATGCTGGAATCCATTATTAAGTAAGTGTAACAGGTCACTTAGTAAATCATAATTATTCGGCAAAGTCAACATGGTTTTATCTAAGGTAAACCGTGTGTAACAAGTTCATCAGAGATTTTTGAGGATGCACCTAGTAGGTTAGATAAAAGGAAACCAGTAGATGTAATATATTTGAATTTGCAAAAGATAATCGATAAGGTTCCACATAAGAGGTTGCTACGAAAAGGGTTCATGGGTTGGGTGTAATATATTAGCATCGATAGATGTTTGGCTACGGACAGAATACAGAGTGTAGGGATAAACTGGTCATTTTTCAGTTGGCAGGCTGTAACTCGTGACGTGCCGCTAGGATCAATGCTTGGTCCTCAGCTATTTACAATCTATATTAATGATTTAGATGAAGGAATCCAGTGGAATGTATCCAAGTATAAAGCTAGGTGGGAAAGTAAGCTGTGAGCAGTACACAAAGGGAACCTTTATACGGATATAGACAGGTTAATTGAGTGGGCAATAAGGGAGCAGATGGAATATAATGTGGGGAAATGTGAGGTTATTCACCTTTACAGGAAGAATAGAGAAACAGAATATTTTTTTTTAAATTGTGAACAATTCTTAAATTTTGGTGTTCACAGAGATTTAGTTGTCCTCGTACAGGAAACAAAGAGTTAGCATGCAAGAACAGGAAGCAATTCGAAATGGCATGTTGGCCTTTAGTGCAAGGTAGTTGGAGTACAAGAGTAAGACAGTCTTACTGCAATTGTAGCGGGCTTTGTTGAGACCACACCTGGAATACTGTGCACAGTTTTTGGTCTCCTTATCTGAGAAAGGATATACTTGCCTTAGAGGTGGTGCAGCGACGGTTCAATAGAATGATCCTTGGGCTGAAAGGGATGTTCTGTGAGGAACAATTGGTAGACTGGGCCTATACTCATGCAGTTTAGAAGAATGAGAGGTGATCTCCTTGAAACATGTAAGTTTCTGAGGGGGATTAACAGGTTAGATGCAAAGAGAACTTGCAGCACTTCCTTATCTCAGATCCAACATCAACATTCTCATTAAACCTGCTGACAAGGGTGGTGCTATTGCTGTTTGGCGAACCGACCTCTACCTAGCGGAGGCTGAACGCCAATTCTCCGACACCTCCTACTACATCCGCCTGGACCATGAACCCACTACCGAACATCAAGCCACCGTTTCCCAGACCGCCACTGGAGATCTTCCCTTTACGGCCGCCAACCTCATAGTTCCCCAACCCCGCACAGCCTGCTTCGACCTCCTTCCCAAGATCCACAGGACTGCCCTGGTAGACCCATCGTTTCAACCTGGTTTTGCTCCACGGAACTTATCTCTTCCTATCACGACTCTATTTTTTCTCCCCTTGTCCAGTCTCTTCCCACCTACATCCGTGACTCTTCCGACGCTCTCCGCGACTTTAACAGCTGCCAGTTTCCTGGCCCCAACTGTCTCATTTTCACTATGGACGTCCAATCACTCTAAACCTCCATCCCCCACCAGGATGGCCTGAGGGCGCTCAGCTTCTTCCTTGAATAGAGGCCCAACCAGTCCCCATCCACCACCACCCTCCTCTTCCTGGCTGAACTTGTTCTCACATTGAACAACTTCTCCGTTGACTCCACTAACTTCCTCCAAATTAAAGGTCTTGCTATGGGAACCCGCATGGGTCCCAGCTATGCCTGCCTTTTCGTGGGATATGTGGAACATTCTTTGTTCCAGTCCTACTCAGGCCCCCTCCCTCACCTCATTTTCCGATACATTGGTGACTGTATTGGTGCTGTTTCCTGCTCTCGTCCTGAACTAGAACATTTCATTCACTTTGCTGCCAATTTCCACCCTTCCCTCACCTTCACATCTCCATCTCCGACTCTTCCCTTCCCTTCCTCGACTTCTCCGTCTCCATCTCTGGCGATAGGCTATTGACAAACATTCACTACAAGCCCACAGACTCCCACAGCTACCTGGGCTACACTTCCTCCCACCCCGCCTCCTGTAAGGATCTATTCCATTCTCCCAGCTTCTCCATCTCCGTCGCATCTGCTCTGACGATGCCACCTTCCATGCTAGTGCTTTTGACATGTCTTCCTTTTTCTTAAGCGATGATTCCCCTCTACTGTGGCTGACACGGCCCTTGACCGAGTCCGTTCAATTTCCCGCACTTCTACTCTCAACCTTTCACCTCCTACACGGAAGCACGGCAGGGTTCCCCTTATCCTCACCTTTCACCCCACCAGCCTCCACAGTTAGCGGATTATCCTCCGCAAATTTCGCCATGTCCAACGTTATCCCAGCACCAAACACATCTTCCCCTCACCTCCCCTTTCAGCATTCCGAAGGGACCACTCCCTCCGCAACACCCTGGTCCACTCCTCTATCACCCCCAAGACCCCTTCCCCTTTGCCGTGCAAGCGCAGGAGATGCAACACATGCCCTTATACCTCCCCTCTTCCCACTGTCCAGGCCCCCAAACACTCCTTCCAGGTGAAACAGCGATTTACTTGTACTTCCTGCAATTTACTATACTGTATTCACTGCTCATGATGCGGTCTACTCTACACTGGGGAGACCAAACATAGATTGGGTGACCGCTTTGCGAAACACATCCGTTCAGACCGTAAGGGAGACCCCGAGCTCCCGGTGGGCTGTCACTTTATTTCTAAACCCCACTCCCACTCAGACCTTACCGTCCTCAGGCTCTTACACTGTTCCAATGAAGCTTAACGTAAGCTCGAGGGACAGCACCTCATCTTTCAATTAGGCACTTTACAGCATTCTGGACTCAACATAGAGTTCAACAATTTCAGACCATATTGTCTGCCCCTATCTTTTTTTTTCCATTTATTTTATTCATTTTTTTTTGTGTCCCATATGGCAGCTGCCTTTTATTCTGCCAGTGCCATATACACTTCATCTAGAGCCATCTTTTGTTTCTTAACTTGCCCATTACCATCCCTTTTGCCTTGCACAAACTCATAATCTCTCTTAATGTCTCTTAATCTCTCCTGTCTTCCATCCTATCACAGACCTTTCCTTTTGTTCTTTCCCACCCTCCCCCCTTTCCCTACCCCTACACTTGCTTAAAACCTGTTCCAGCTCCAGCTTTTTCCAGTTCTGATGAAGGGTCATCGACCTGAAACTGTAACTCTGTTTCTCTCTCCACAGATGCTGCCTGACCTGCTGAGTATTTCCAGCATTTTCTGTTTTTATTTCAGATTTCCAGCAACCGCAGTATTTTGCTTTTGTATTAGATACAGAGAGGTTGTTTCCCCTGAAGAGTCTAGAAATAGGGGTATAGTCTCAGGATAAGGGGCCGGCCATTTATGACTGAAATGATGAGGAATTTCTTCACTCAGAGAGTTGTGAAGCTTTGGAATTCTCTACCCCAAAGGACTGTGGATGCTGAGTGATTGAGCATATTCAAGCTGAGATAAGATAGATTTTGGACTCTAGGAGAATCAAGGAATATGGGGATTGGGCTGGAAAGTTGCATTGAGGTAGACGGTCACCAATGATATTATTGAATGGCGGAGCAGGTTCGAAGGGCGGTATGGCCAACTCCTGCTCGTAATTCTTTTCTTCTTATGTTCTTACGAAATACTTTCTCTATGTCTACACAATTATAACCTTTCATAATTTTAAAGACTTTTATTAGGTCACCGCTCAGCCTTCTCGTTTCAAGACAAAAGAGAACCAGCCTGTTCATCCTTTTTTGATAGGTATAGCATTGCATTTCTGGTATCATCCTTGTAAATATTTTTCCACCCCTCCGGTGCCTCTATATCCTTTTTTAAAATATGGCGAACAAAATCGTACATAGTACTCCAAGTGTGATCTAACCAAGTTTCGATACAAGTTTAGCACAACTTCTCTACTTTTCAATACTATCCCTTTAGAAAAAGAGTTAGTTTATGCTCTTATTATCCTGTGTTGCTACTTTTAGTGATTTGTGCAATTTTACTCAGAGATGTTTTTCTACCCCATTTAGATTCTTATTTTCCAAGTACTACGTGACCTCCTTAATTTTCTTACCAAAATGAAATACCTCACATTTATCGGTGTTGAACTTCATTTGCCAATTATACGCCCATTGTTAAAGTGCATTAATGTCTTCTTGTAACTTGTTGGAGTCCTCCTCAGTATTGAATATCACCCCCCACCCAAATTTGGTGTAATCCTCAAATTTCAAAATTGTGTTTTTGATTCCAAAGTCTAAATCTTTAATATAAATTGTGAACATCATTGGTCCCAGCACTGATCCTAGTGGGACCCCACTTTCCACCTTCTGCCTCTCTGAATAGCTACCCTTTACCCCTATTCTCTGCATTCAATTTTGAAGCCAGCTAGCTATCCATTCTGCTGCTTGTCAGCTGACTCTGAATTCTCTGACCTTATTCATTTGTATATTATGTGGTAACTTATCGAAAGCCTTTTGGTAATCTAGCTAAATTACAACTACTACATTAGCTTGGTCTATTCTCTCCATTAGCACTTCAAAGATTTCAATGAGGTTAGTCAAGAAAGAATTTCCCCTTTGAAATCCATGTTGACTATTCATGTTTTGTTTCTTGATGTTCTTCTATTTTCTACTATAGTAGGGATTCCATTATTTTTCCTACCACCGATGTTAAACTGACTGGTCTTTAGTTCCCTGGACATGTTCTATCTTCGTTGTTAAATATAGGTATTATGTTAGCAATCCACCAGTAATCTGGCATTACACTTTATTCTAAAAAAAATTAAATATGTGTAATAGCGCCTCTACTATCTCTTCACTGGATTATTTTAGAATGCGCGGATGTAATCATTCCGGACTGGGGGTTTTACCGGTATTGATTAGTTTATTTAATAGTTCTCCTTTTTATTTTAATTGCGGTCATCTCATTTCTAATCTCATATTCCATTGTCAAGTCCACCTTCTCTGTCTCCCTGGTAAATACTGAAGCAAAGTAATTATTTAATATTTCTGCCATTTCGCTATCACTGCCTGCGATTTTATCTTGACAACCCTTTAGTGGCCCTATTCTCATACTGTAATTCCTTCTTTATTTGCCTGTACAATATTTTAGTATTTTGTTTCATGTTCCTTGATAATTTAATTTCATATTTCTCCTTTGCCTTCCTAATTGTTTTTTAACTTATCTCCCAATCACTTGAGCGTTTATAAAACACTGATCCGAAATCTACTGGGGTATTTTGTCCAATTCTGGGCACAGCACTTTCGGCAGAAAGTGAAGGCCTTAGAGAGGGTGTAGAAAAGATTTACAAGAATGGTTCCATGGATAAGGGCCTTCATTTACGTGGATAGATTGGAGAAGCTGGGGTTGTTCTCTTTAAAGCAGAGAAGTTTGAGAGGAGATTTGAGAGAGGTGTTCAAAGTCATGAGGAATCTAGACGGAGTGGATACAGAAAAACTGTTCCCATTGGCGGCAGGGTCGAGAACCAGAGGACACAGATTTAAAGTGATTGGCAGCAGAACCAAAGGCAACATGAGGAAACTTTTTACGCAGTGAGTGGATATGATCTGGAACGCATTGCCTGAAAGGGTGGTGGAGGCAGATTTAATCGTGGCTTTCAATAGAGAATTGGATAAGTACCTGAAGGGAAAAAAATGCAGGGCTAAGGGGAAAGGATGGGGGAGTGGGAATAGCTGAAGTGTTCTTGCAGAGAGCCGGCATCGGCTCGGTAGGCCGAATGGCCTCTTGTACTGTAACCATTCTATGATTCGTACTTTCCCTTATCATGCTCTCCCCTTCTGTCCATGTACTTAGTGTATGCCACTTTACTTACCCTCATTTCTTTCCTAATATCTTTATATATCCATGGTGTTTCATTGGTGCTTAGCTTATTCTTGTTTTTTTAAGCGGAATATATTTTTTTCCTAGGACCCTGCTGAGTACGGTTTTAAATGATTCCCATTGCTGTTTTACATCTTTGTTTTCCAATATAGTGATCCATTTTATTCTCCCAAGTTTTACTCTCAGACGCTCAAAATTGTATTTTCTCCAATCTATTACTATGATGCTCGTCCTAGGTATTTCCTTTTCAATTATTGGCCTAAAAATTCGGTCGAGAACGGGTGAGTACTCAGTGCGTACTCACCCATAATCGTTCCCGAAGTGCCGGTTTCCTGCATGCACTGCGCATGCGCGGTAAACCGGCACTTCCGGTATGGTGAAGGGGGCGGTTCCTAAGTGAACCGCGTGCGCACTACAGGCTGCGCGCACGCAGCACACTTAGGTTTTTTTTCAGGTTTCAACGTGAGGGTAAGTATGGAAGATTGTACACAAGTAAAAAGGAGGCGTAAGACCCCTTTTCAACAAGGTAAGTAGTTAATTAAGTATAATTTTAAATTTTCTTCAACAGGTTTATCTTTTTTAGAGACTTTAAAGAAAGGTAAGTTTATTTTTATAACTTTTTCAAAAATTTAATTTTTGTTTAATATGGTTAATTTATTTAACTATAGTTATTTTATTAATGTGATGGTTTTTTTTTAAATTTATTTGAGGTTTAGCTGTTCTTGTGGGGTCTCTTTCAATTCACAGATTTGACAGTTCTCCTGTCAAACCTATGAATGAAAGATGGTCTCCTGCCATTGGCTCTCCATGGCCCACGTGATCCCAGAGGTCGCATCGCAGTAACTGCGCCCCTGGGACACGCACATACTGCGCGCCGGCTCTAGGGAGAGGCCCAGAACCCGAAGTTCCTGTGGGCCCAAAACACAACGGCCGGCGTGGTGTGAGATATCGCGCGCGATCCTTACCCCCGCGGCAAACCTCCGAGTTAAATTTCTGGGCCATTGTCTTAAATTGCTTTATATAATTTTCAAGATTGCCTAGATTTCCCCTACTTTTACTTTTCTTATCTGCGCCGGTTCATTCCCCATTACTAGATCCAGTAATGAATCCTCACTCGTTCGGATTCTTAAATATTGGGTTAGAAAGGATTGAAGGAACTCCACTCCCTTATCCCCTCTATCTAACTTTTCAGGCCAATTAATTTCGGGATTGAAATCCGCCATGATCAGTATTCATGTTTTTTATTTATATTTATATTTTTTACACATTTCCCAAATTTGTTTACATATTTCTTGCTTCACCTACCTTTCACTTTTAGGTGGCCTGTAGAATGCCCCATTAGTGTAATTGATATTTTATTATCTTTTATCTCTAACACATGGATTCTAAATCTGTCTTTCTGTATGGGTTTACCAGTGTATCAAGATCCTGCCAGGTGTCTATGGGGTCTCACAGTGTATCAAGATCCCGTGAGGTGTATATGGGTTCACGTAGTGTATCAAGATCCTGCCAGGTATGTATGGAGTTTTACACTGTATCAAGATCCTGCCAGGTGTGTATGGTGTTTCACAGTGTATCAGGTTCCTGCCAGGTGTGTATGCTGTTTCACAGTGTATCAGGATCCTGCCAGGTGTGTATGGGGTTCCACAGTGTATCAGGATCCTGTCAGGTGTGTATGGGGTTTCAAAGTATATCAGGATCCTGCCAGGTGTGTATGGGGTTTCACAGTATATGAGGAGCCAGCCAGGTGTGTATGGGGTTTCACAGTGTATCAGGATCCTGCCAGGTGTGTATGGGGCTTTACAACTGATTAAAATATGCACCTGGATTAACTGGAGCAATAAAAATCTGCAAATTTACAAATAATTCAGAAATATGAGCGAAAAGTAACTGCAATTTCACAGAAACAGAATCATAGAATCCCCACAGTGCAGATGGAGGCCATTTTGGCCCATCGAGCCTGCACCGACACATATCCCACCCTATCCCCGTCAACCCACGTATTTAATCCCCCTAACACGAAGGGTCAATTTATCTTCGCCAAATCAACTTAACCCGCACATCTTTGGACTGTGGGAGGAAACCGGAGCACCACGCAGACACGGGGAGAATGTGCAAACTCCACACAGACAGTTACCCGCGCCGGATTCGAAACCGGGTCCCTGGCGCTGTGAGGCAACAGTGCTAACCACTATGCCACCGTGTGCAGCACATTGAACACACAAATAAACTTTTATTCTTTTTCCGCAACCTTTGAGCCTCTGATTCCCAGATTCCGACAACCTCTAAAGAAACGGCTGCATTCAAACATTCTGATTCTCAGAAACATAGAACCATAGAAACATAGAAAAATAGGAGCAGGACTAAGCCATTCGGCCATTGTAGCCTGCTCCGCCATTCAATATGATCATGGCTAATCCTCCATCTCAAAACCATATTCCCGATCTCTCCCCATACCCCTTGGTGACTTTATGTCGAGAAGTCTATCTATCTCCGTCTTAAATATATTCGTTGACTTGGCCTCCACACCCTTCTGTGGTAGAGAATTACAGAGGTTCATTACACTCTGAGTGAAGAAATTTCACCTCATCTCAGTCTTAAATGTCCTACCCCGTATCCTGAGACTGTGACCCCTCGTTCTTGAAACCCCAGCCAGGGGAAACATCCTCCCTGCATCCAGTCTGTCTAGCCCTGTCAGAATTGTCTACGTTTCAATGAGATCCCCTCTCATTCTTGTAAACTCAAGTGAATACAGGCCTAGTCGACCCAATCTCTCCTCATGCGACAGTCCTGCCATCCCAGGAATCAGTCTGGTGAAGCTTCGCTGCACTTCCTCTATGGCAAGTATATATTTTCTTTGGTAAGGAGACCAAAGCTGCACACAATACTCCAGGTGTGGTCTCACCAAGGCCCTGTACAACTGTAAAAAGACATCCTTGCTCCTGTACTCAAATCCACTTGCAACGAAGGCCAACACACCAGTTGCCTTCCTAACTGCTGCTGCACCTGCATGTTTGCTTTCAGTGACTGGTATACAAGGACACCCAGGTCCCATTGTACATCAGTATATACCAATCTAGCATCATTTAAATAATACTCTACCTTTCTGTTTTTCCTACCGAAGTGGTTAACTTCACATTTATCCACATTATACTGCATCTGCCATGTATTTGACCACTCACTCAACTTGTTCAAATCGCCTTGAAGCCTCCTTGCATTCTCGTCACAACTCACAATCCTACCTACTTTCGTGTTGTGGTTCACTCATTCAAATCATTGATATATATTGTGATTAGCTGCGCCCAAGCACTGATCCCTGCGTTACCCCAGTAGTCACCGCCTGCCACCCCGAAAAAGACCCATTTATTCCTAAACTGTTTCCTGTCTGTTAACCAATTTTAAATCCATGGCAGTATATTACCCCCAATCCCATGTGCTTTAATTTTGCACACTAACCTCTTATGTGGGACTTTATCAAAGGCCTTCTGAAATTCCAAATACACCACATCCACTGGTTCTCCCTTATCTATTCGACCAGTTACATCTTCAAAAAACTCCAGCAGGTTTGTCAAACACGATTTCCCTTTCATACATCCATGTTGACTTTGACTAATTCCGTTGATATTTTCTAAATGTCCTGTTATCACATCCTTTAAAATAGACTCCAGCATTTTCCCTGTTACTGATGTTAGACTAACCGGTCTGTAGTTCCCTGTATTCTCTCTCACTCCATTTTTAAACAGTGTGGTTACATTTGCCTCCCTCCAATCTGCAGGAACTGTTGCATAATCTATAGAATTTTGGAAGATGACATCCACTGCTTCCACTATTTCCATGGCTACATCTGTTAGTACTCTGGGATGCAGATTATCAGGCTCTGGGGATTTATCAGCTTTCAGTCCCATTAATTTCTCCAGCACTATTTTTTTACTCATACTAATTTCCTTTAATTCCTCCTTCTCACAGGACCCTTGGTTCCCTAGCATTTATTTGTGTCCTCTTCCGTGAAGACAGAAACAAAGTATTTGTTTAATTACTCACCATTTCCTTGCCCCCCATTATAAATTCTCCCGTTCCTGATTGTAAGGGAACAACATCTGTCTTCAGTAATCTTTTTCTGTTTACATACTTGTAGAATCTTTTATAATCCGCTTTTATGTTCATTGCAAGTTTACTCTCATACTCTATTTTTCCGACTCTCATACTATATTTTTCCCAGAAGTGAAATAAACTGTTTGAAATCTCCATTTCATCACTTACCTTTTAGGTGACTGGGTACTTCGGATAAACCTTGTACGATGTTCATATAACCAAACGGATCAGAACCTGATTAAATCAATTAGATTTCACGAAGTTAGATCTGTGTAATATTATAGTAAATTCTGCAGTGTTTGAATCTGAATTTGCAATCAGTGTGTGATTTCACCGTACCAAGTTCCTGTATTTCTTTCAGTATTTTGTCCAACTTTGGCACCTCATGGCGCATTTTCACAAAGGATTCCCACATCACCCTTCGGGTCCGAGAGCCTTTCTCCATCACCAGATTTAGGAGAAGTTTGGAACTGTCCCCCCGGTTCCCCTGCTCCGCGAGCTCAGTGACTTTCTGTAAAGAATAATTATGAATATTTTGAGGAGCGGACTGAAATATAAACACTGAGAATGAGAAGGAAAGCATCTGCTCAGTGATTGGATCTCCTAGTTGCTTTGAGCACAGACGCAGTGAAACCGACCTGAATATTCTGCCAACGTCTTGATTTAAGGCATTAATGGGGAATAATTGTGATGGAATTAAAGCAAAAGGATGAGATAGTAACAGGAAATGCTGGAAATGCTCAGCAGGTCAGGCAGCAATTGTGGAGAGAGAAACAGAATTAACGTTTCAGATCGATAACCTTTCGTCAGCAACTGAATGCTCGGTCAACACTGGTGGTGGTGGGCTGTGCAGGAGGCCAGATTTAGAGGAACAGGTAATTCTAGAGTTGCGGGACTGCTCTCGGTATGCAGGATGTTACAGAAATAGGTAACGGCGAGGCCGTGAGGGGATTTGATCAGGAGATTGGTAATTTTAATTTGGAGGCATTCGAGGACCAGTAGCCAGAACAGGTGAGTGAGAACACGAGCGATAGCTGAGTGGGACCTGAGTGGGACAGGGTACAGGCAGCAGGGTTTTGAAGGAGCTGAGGTTTACGGTGGGTGGAGGAAGGGAGGCCGGCCAGGGGAGCATTGGAATAATCGAGGCTAAAGGCGACAACGGTACGGATGAGGGTTTCAGCAGCAGATGGGCAAAGAAAGGAGTGGAAGCCGGGAATGTTTTGGAGATGGAAGTCTGCTGTATTTGTCATGGAGAGGCTTTGGAGTCGGAAGCTCAGCTCGAGAGCAAATAGGAGGCCGAGGTTGAAAACAGGCAGTTTCAGACTCAGAGTGTGGCCGGGGAGGGGGATGAAATTAAGTGTCGAGACGGTGTTTGTGAAGGGGGTGGAATACAATGCTTCAATCTTCCCAATGTTTAACTGACGGAAAAAACGAGCTAAATAAATGGAAAGGTCTATTAAAAAATATTTCAAACAGTGAAAGAATTTAAAAATATGCAACCCTCGATATTTCTCCACCAGACTCGCTCTCCGTAACCAAAATGAAGTAGAAATCCATTCACTAAAGTCAGCCGACAGGAAATTACAGACTGAATGAGCTCTATTTCCTGGTATTTTGCCCTGGGGAGTGACGTTTCAGACCAAGAGCACAGGCGCAGAACATTTAACTCTATTATGCACGAGGTGGTTAGAAAGCTAAATTCACTCACATTAACTATTGTGGAAGTAAATCGACATTTTTTTATACTGGATAATTCTATCGTTGCGTGGATAAAAAGGTAAGACAGAGTATGAGGAATGAACAGAAGATTGGAACTAGAAGATGTGGGATATTAAAAGTAATTGGCAGTGAGCAGGAGGTTGGGATTAGACTATTTGGGATATTAACGGTAATGGGTAGTGACTAGGAGTTTCGGATTAGACTAGGCGAGATATTAACGGTAATGGGTAGTGACGAGGAGTTTGTTATTAGACTAGGTGGGATATTAACGGTAATGGGTAGTGAACAGGTGGTTGGGATTAGACTACGTGGGATATTAACGGTAATGGGTAGTGAGCAATAGGTTGGGATTACACTAGGTAGGATATTAACGGTGATGGGTATTGAGTAGGAGGTTGGGATTAGACTAGGTGGGATATTAACAGTAATGGGTAGTGAGTAGGAGGTTGGGATTAGACAAGGTGGGTTATTAACGGTAATGGGCAGTGAGCAGGAGGTTGGGATTAGACTGGGTGGGATATTAACGGTAATAGGTAGTGAGTAGGAGGTTGGGATTAGACTAGGTGGGATAAGGCAGTGAGCAGGGGTTTGGGATTAGCCTCGGCCACTTAGATTATTAACTTGGACGGCTGGGAGTAGATCGAAGTTCCATTATACACCCTGCCCGATTATCATTTCCATTTCGTGCTATTCCATTAAAGGTAACTGACAGAATATTACAGGCTGCTTGCTGCAATTTCCTAAATTGCTCTCCCGGGGAGTGACATCCACGGCAGGTTCTACCGCCCGTATCGGGTATTTAAATGTCCACAGTTTTGGGGTTAGTTTCCCAGTTTGGGTCTCATACATTTTAACATTTTGTTTTTGTTCTTCAAGTGCCTTTCATTTACACTGCAGATATTTTTGTCCTCTATCAGTTCCTTAATTCCATTAAATAATTTTCAGTTCAGTAAACTCATGACCTTCCCTCTAACTATTGGCATTGCCTCTGGTTTCCTTTTCCCAGCCCTACTAAAAATATTTCCCTTTGTTTTCAGTTCACACAAGAGTTATATCCTAACCTCTCCCCTTTCCTTTGTACAGATACTGTCGGATCCGTTGGTATTTTCACATCTTATTATCATTGTTTCAGATTCACAATATTTTCAGTTTTATCAATTTCTTTTCTATTTGGCCTGTTTCTCTTCTGTAATATTATAGGATCCTAAGACCTGTTATCCTGTCCATTCTACGATGTTTAAATAATCCAAACTCATTCTCTGTCCCTCCCACTCACCCGATGTTCTTGTCCACTGAAATGCTTCTCGTATGTTAACAATGAGCTGACTCCGTCCACCCCTCCTTCAATCGCCTGTTCCAGTCTGTCCCGGTAGAATTTCGTCAACTGGAACAGCTGGTAATCGTCGCACTTTGACAAGAACTCAGTGATTGTAGAGTTCGGATCTGTGAACACAAATGGAGAAAACTAAACACATTCACCACTTTCTACCCAGACAGCTACATTTCCTCTTATATCAAACGGTTGAGACCTCCTTTAAGCCACATTATCAAACAGCTTCAGATAACTCTTGTGCGAAATTCCATCAACTTGTATAGTCACGTCTCAACAAATCTGTATCTTAATGTTTTGGAAGATTGGGCTCCTGATTGACAAATTATCTTTAACTTGGATAAGTGTAGTGTTGTGCATGTGGGCAGGACGAATTCTCAACAATTCATACACCCTTCAGCGAATGCATTAAAGAAAGGGGAGAAAGAAAGAGATCTGGGCATTCTAGTGCATACATCTCTAAAGGCACATGAGCAATGCCGTGAAGCTATAACTAGAGCGAATAGGGTGTGGGTGCATTCATAGGTCATAAGACGAAGAATCGTATTTTGTCCTTGTACGATACCTTAATCAGGCCTCACCTGGAATACTATGTCCAGTTTGGGTCTCCTCACATGGTGGGTGATACTGAGGCTTTGGATAGGGTACAGAGGAGGAAAACGAGTCGAATTCCCAGTATAATGCATCTTAGGCTAAAAAAGTGTTGGGAATCTACACTTTGCTGAAGTCTGGACTTCGAGTGATCTGATTGAGGTTTATAAAATTATGAAGGGAACAGATTGGGTTCCAGTTGACAGATTTTTCCTATTAAATAGGTTTGGGAGGACCTACGGTCACAATTTTAAGTTGTAAAAGGTCAGATCCAGGTTAAATGTCAGGAGGTGGTTCTGTTCCCAGAGAATAGCGGACCACAGGAGCAGGATGCTGTCTTGGCGATGGAAGCCGATTCGTTGAATTCCTCCATGCGAGACCTGTTTCTGTTTGGGGCGGACATCACCTCTTACAACAAGGGAGATATTTCAATTAATTCAGGGCCAGCGATATCTCCTGGGCTAGTTTTGATCACCTAGATGGGTCGGAGAGAAATATTCCAGATCTTTTCCCATGAATTGGCATGGGCATCTCATCTTGTTTTAAGCTCTCCCAGGAGATCGCTTGGATTCGGGTATGGTGGAGCGTGTATATATTGTGACACACAAGGTATCGCAATTGTGTGGGAAAGTCTGCCCATCATTGTTCGTATGTTTGTAAGTTTGTCAACTACAACTTGTCTACAGCTGATCTGTTCTGACATCCCATATCTTCCCATGTATCTCTAAATGCTCACCAATTCGACCTGGATGAACAGATTCGAGGACTTTCCCTACAACAGACGTAGACTAATTCTCCTCTAGTTACCCGGATGATCCTCTCTTTATATTTTAATAGAGACATTACTTGGATTCCTCCAGTCCTCCTGTATATTGTTGGTATCAAACATGGATTGACAAATTGTGGTCATGTTTCCTCCCATCTCCACTCTACCTTCCTTTATCAGTCTGGAGTGCATCGTCTCTGGGCCCAGTAACTTATCCACCGCAGTTATTTTGATGAAGATCCAAATCTTTCTCTACAGTGATCTCTAACTCTGGACCCACATCCTCCTCTGGTACGCCAACATTCTCACTTCCGTCCTCACTTTTAGAAATGAAAGGAAATGTTTTCTATCTCCCCAAAAAGTAATTCTCCAGAACTAGTTTCCCCCAGTTCATCCTCCAGCTCAACTCCATTATTTGATGGTCTACAAAACTCATCGATAATTGTTCTATTTCTCTTTCTATTCCTGAACTGCATACATATGGATTGCATATTAGAATAGCTCCCTAAAACACCCATATGTTCTAAACCGCTCCGCATCTCTCTGCATTTTAGACGTTCCATAAATCCTACCTCTTTGACCAAGCTTTTCTTCACCTGCCCTAATATCTCATTATGCGGCTCTGTGTCAAATTTTGTTTGGTGGACGAGGCTGTGAAGCGCCATGGGGCATTCTACGTTAAAGGCGCTATATAATTGCAAATCTGTTGTTGTTATAGCGCTGTCACAGAACCCATTATTAATAATAGCGTCCACAACTAGTTGTATTTCCCCTCAAAATATTGTAAGCAGGAACATTTCCCTCTGAGTCCTGTGAAAACCCAGCCGTGTTCTAAAGATACATCACAACGCATCTCTCATGCTTTTGACTTTCCAATAATGTTTGTAATTTATACATTCACAGATACAACGCTCAATAGTTGTTCCATTTTTTCGAAATATTGTATCATTTTCATTTTGGATTTATTTTTATTTACCAAGCGACATCATCTCTCACTACATCAAAACCCTCCATTTTTCCTTCAAATAACTTTTCATAATTTAATAAATCTTCTGTTTCAGCTCCAACAGTTTTATTTAATAGGCTTTCGAGTCTCAGATCCGGACATTCCCCAGCCTCCAGTCCTATCAGCTGATACCTTTCCCACTGCTCCATTCACCTTTTCTGTAAAACCATTGTTCTTGGTGGGTTCAGATAGAGGCCATTCCTTCCCTTCTCCCCGAACTCAGTCTAGCGCCACAAGAAAGTGAACCCTTCCCTCCTGCTCCAGCCCTGCAGCCGCACATTGACCAACCTCATATTTCCATCGTCAAGCAGCCCAATGAAACGCAATCCAGATATCACCAATTTGAGACTGTTTTTTAGTCCTGTGCTTTATTATTAATATTTCCACTATAAACGTATTGCTACCTGTGTCATTGGTTGGAACAATGGCTATTTTCTGCTCTATTTCCCTTCCCAGAGGTGGCCCCATCCGTTCCAGGATGCTCTTCCCTCTAGCATCAGGCAGGCAACTTAACCATTCGAGAACATGTTGGGGTTGCAGAACAGTCTGTCTTTTCCAATGACTATATAACGTCTCCCAACACTATCGCTCTCCGATTCCTGTGCCCCACCTGCCTCTCACACCTGCTCTACTCGGGGTGGCTTCCTGCTATCTGGTGTCATACTGTTACTCAGGAAGGCCCTCCTCTGAGTCACTGTCTCTATCCACTTTACAGTCCCCAATACCAGGCATCTATTGGACAATTGCAGGACTCGGGGGCTCCCTCCACCTGTGACTGTGATGCCTCTCTAGATGGTCACTCACTTCCCTCTTTCTAATCAGCGGCTGTCCTGTTCCCTCTTCCTTTGTGAGCTGTAGGTTCATGTATGAGAACTGGAGCATCTCTCAGGACAGAAATTATAACAAAGTGTTTTGAGAACATACCTGTGCCTATTCTAATTCCTGTTGAAGATGTTGGATCTTCTCCCCTGCTTGGAGCTGCAGCCATGGTGGTGACGGCCATTTCCAGATTCTGATGCACTATAATAAATATCATATTAATAGAAGGGTTCGACATAAATATTAAAAAGAGAAGGAGAACGCAGCCATGTTAAAAATATCAGTTGCGGCCCATCAGTAGAAAAACTGTTAGCTCTGGGATCGAGCATTTCCAGGGTGTTTCGATCAACTCTCGACGTCAGGTCTGACACAGGCAGTGAAATCCAGTGAGTTCCGCTAAGCTCCACAACCAAGTTCCAGACGGGCTCCCGCACTGGGAGGGCACATACATGATATTTATCACACAGTGCAAGGCAAAACCAGCCTTTTTCCTGATGTAGAGAATATTCTGCAGGGAAATAAGGAGCGGGTGATCATTGATGGATTAAATCAATCTTGAATGGTTTTACACAGTCTGGCGGTGTTGATTCACTGTATTCCTGTGACACATGGGAATGTTCACTTCAGGGCCCACAGTGGTGGGAGGACTACATAGGAACACAGCAACAGGAGGAGGCTATTCAGCCCCTCCAGCCCGTTCTAACATTCAATTAGATCATGGCTGACCTGTAAATTAACTCCATGGATCTGCCTTGGTTCCGTAATTCTTAACACCCTTAATGACTAACAAACTTCTATTAATCTCAGTTTTGACATTTAAAATTGACAGAGCCTCAACCGCTTTTTGGGGGGAAAGTGTTCCAGGTTTCCACTACCACTTGTGTGATGAAATGCTTTCTGACATAACCCCTGAACGGCCGAGCTCTAATTTAAAAGATATCCTTCATTGTTCTGGACTCCCCCAAAAGAGGAAAAATAGTTTCCCGCTATCTACTAGAACATATCTTTAAATCATCTTATATACCTCAATTAGATCACCCTTTTATCTTCTATATTCAAGGGAATACCAAATGTATTCCATGCAACTTGTCCTCATAAATTAATCCTTTAAGCCCCAGTATCATTCCAATGAATCTGTGCTGCGTCCCCTCAAAGGCCAATATCTCTTTTCTGAGTGGCGGTGCCCAGAACTGAATAACATGTGGAACAGTATTCGCTATTCAAAATGTATTGAGACAAACGTTATCCATTTTAGTAGTGTTACTGAACCATGGCAACATGCAATATTCCGAATTATATGTATCTATATTACCGTCTGCTCAAAAACAACATGTTCCTACACCTGGACTGCCGAATATAGAAATATGATTTTACAGTGAACGTTTCAAGTTTTTTCAGATATAAGTATGTGCCAAGGCCTCTTTACTCAGATCTGTCGGATTGTTACCCTGCAAATACGACATAAGAATTAGG
The DNA here is from genome assembly GCA_030390025.1 of Squalus acanthias. Taxonomy (NCBI): domain Eukaryota; kingdom Metazoa; phylum Chordata; class Chondrichthyes; order Squaliformes; family Squalidae; genus Squalus; species Squalus acanthias. The sequence goes on along the minus strand of JASTWF010000089.1, from coordinate 307,559 downwards.
AACAGCAGTAGGGCATACGGCCCCTCGAGCCTGCTCCGCCATTCATTAAGATCATGGCTGATCTTCGTCCTCAACTCCACATTCCCGCCCGATGCCCATATCCCTTGATTCCACTAGAGTCCAAAAATCTATCTCAGCCTTGAATATACTCAACGACTGAGCCTCCACAGCCCTTTGGGGAAGAAAATTCCAAAGATTTACAACGGTCTGAGTGAAGTAAATACTCGTCATCTCAGTCTTAAAGGCCGACCCCTTATTCTAAGTCTATGTCCCCTAGTTCTCGATTCTCCAGCCAACTATCCTGTCAATCCGCCTCAGATTCGTATATGTTTCAATGAGATCACCTCTCGTTCTTCTAATTTCAAGAGAGTATAAGCACAATCTACTTAATCTCTCCTCATAGGAAAAATCTCTCATCCCAGGAATCAATCTAGAGAACCTTCGTTACAACGCCTCTAAGGCAAATATATCCTTCATTGGCTTAGGAGACCAAAACTGTGCACAGTACTCCAGGTGTGGTCTCACCAAAGCCCTGTACAATTGTAGAAATACATCCTTACTATTGTATTCAAAACCCCTTGCAATAAAGGCCAACATGCTATTTACCATCCTAATTGCTTGCTGTACCTGCATGCTAATTCTCTGACTGTATATGACTGTGCCCACTCCTCTGGTGTTGAAGGTGGAATCTGGGACATTGGCTGAAAGGTAAGATTGTGCGAGCATGAATATGTCAGGTTGTTGCTTGCCTAGTCTGTGCGACAGCTCTCCAAATTTTGACACACGCCCTCAGATGTTACTGGTCCAGTAACGTAACCACTATGCTACCGTTCCCTTGTCATCTCCATCTCCTCATCTCCAACAAGAGAGCATAATCACATCCCCAAGAGAGTCAATGATATTACCATCGCCGAAGTCCCCAACATCAACAAAAAATTGAACTGGTCCAGCCACATAAAAACCGTATCTACTGGAGCAGGTCAGAGGCCGGGTATTCTGTGGTGAGTGGTTCGCCTCCTGAGTCCTCAAATCCTTTCCGCCGCCTACTAGGCACGTTAGGAAGTGATGGAATACTCTCCATTTCACTGGACGAGTGCAGTTGCAACAACACTCAAGAAGATCGACAGAATTCAGCAAAAAGCATTCTGTTTGATCAGCACCCCATCCATTGGGTTAAGCTTTCACACCTTCCACCACTGGCGTACCTTGGATACAGTGTGCTGTCTCCAAGATGCACTCAAGTTACTCGTCAAGCCATCGTTAACAGCATCACCGAAAACCAGGACATTCAAAACTAGAAGGACAAGGGAAGCAGGTTTAAGGGAACACGATCACCTCCAAATTCCCCTTAAAATTATACAGCATACTAATTTGGACATATATCGCTGCTCCTTCGTTGTCACTGGATCAAAAGCTTGGAACTCCCTACCTAAAAGCAGTGAAGGGGCACCTTCACCATATGGGCTGCAGCTATTCAAGAACGCAGCCTAACACCGCCTACTCAAAGTCAACTTGTTAAGGGCGTTACATACTGAGCTTGGCAGCGACACTCGCATCTTGAAAATGATTTAAAAAACGTATTTCTAGTTGTGTTATTGGTTTTGACCGGGAGTATGTTCTGCTCTCCTTGCCTTCCATGAAAAGGTCACACCCTCTGGCAACAATCTATTCCCCTAACTGTAGAATCAGACATTTCTATCGTTCTCGTATTCCTTTGGGGAAACTGCTCTCAATCTCCCGCCCCCAAACACTCGGTGAGGCCTACTGCTCCGGAACATCCTACTCTGAGTCACTGTCTCTATCCACCTTACAGTCCCCAATATCAGATATCCATTGGACAGTTCCAGTACTCAGGGGCTCCCTCCAGCTGTGACTGAAGTGCTTCTTTAGATGGTCACTCATTTCCCACTTTTTACTGAGCCCTTGCCCAGTTCCATGAAATGATTTCACTGAAACATATAAAATTCGTAAGTGACTTGACAGGGTAGATGCTGGCAGGATTTTTCCACCATCTGGCGAGTCTAGCACTAGAGTCACAGTTTCAGAATAAGGTGTCGGCCATGTAGGAGTAAGACGAGTAGAAATATCTTCACTCAAAGGTAGTTATTGTTAGGAATTCTCTACCACAGGGAGCTGTGGATGCTCAGTCGTTGATTATATTCAAGACAAAGATCGATAGATTATTGGATACTAACTGCAGAGCAGGCTCGAAGGACCGAATGGCGTACTCCTATTTCTTATAGTACGTTTCCTCTTCCTGTGTGAGCTCAGGTTCTTGCACGAGATCTGGACCACTGTCAAGACTGAAATTATATTTAAAGTATTTTCTGAACCTACTTCTGTCCATTCTCATTCTTGTTGAAGATGTTGGATCTTCTCCCCTGTTTGGACCTTCAGCCATGGCGGTGACAGGCGTTCCCAGGCTCTCATGCTCTGTAATAAATATAATATTAATAGGAGGGTTAGACGGAAATATTAAAATGAGAAGGAGTACGTTGCCTTGTTAAACATGATATCAAGTCCCTCCTCCCCCATCAGTACAACAGCTGTTAGCTCTGGAATCGAGCATTTCCCGAGTGTTACGATCAACTATCCACATCAGGTGTGACATAGACAGCTGCCCAGTGAAATACAGAGCGTCCCGCTGATCTCCACAACCGAGTTCCAGACGGGCTCCCGTCGGCCGAGACTCCGCACTGGGAGCGCCCATTGGTGAGATTTACTCACACAGTGCAGGCCAAAACCAGCCTTATTCCTGAGGTAGAGAATATTCTGCAGGGAAATAACGAGCGGGTGATCATTGATGAATTACCTGATCATCCACCCGGTTTTACAGAGTGTGGCGATATTGTATTATTTTTATTCACAGATTTGCGTTTAATATTTCTGGTATGTCGAGTTTTGATATTAAATTCTGTTATTTTATGAATATGATATCTATCCACACACACAATATATAGCTGGGTGTGATCCCTTTGGTGTCTATGGGCAGTGACATTGCCCGTGTGTTCATGGAGATGTGTCCTGGTTGGTGCTTCTATTTGAATATATTGACCATATCTCTCATGGTGTCAGCACCTGATTAATGAGCACTGTAGGAGGTGAGGACATTTACCGCTGTTCCACTAATATTAACACTAATGTATAATGTTAAGAATCATGTAACTTTAAATAGAGAGGTGGTGCACCACATTTATGTTTGGATAATATTTCCAGGTTTTATAATGTAAGAAATGGCCTTAAATACATAGTCATAAAAGTTTACAGCACTGAAGGAGGGCACTTGGCCCGTCGAGTGCGTGCCGGCCCTTTGCAAGAGCACCACAGATATTCCCACTCTCCTGCCCTTTCCCCTAGCCCTGCATTTTTTTCTGCAGGTACTTATTCAATTTCCAGTTGAAAGACATGATTGAATCAACCTCCACCACTCTTTCAGGCAGTGCATTCGAGATCCTAACCACTCGCTGCGTAAAAAGTATTTGCTCATGACGCCTTTGGTTTCTTTCTGCCAATCACCTGAAATCTGTCTCCTCTTGTTCTCGACCCTTCCACCAATGGGAACAGTTTATCTCTATTTATGCTGTCTAGACCCCTCATGATTTAGAACACCTCTATCAAAATCTCCTCTCAACCATTTCTGCTCTAATGAGACAACCCCAGCTTCTCCAGTCTATCCATGTAACTGAAGTTTTTTGCACCCTTTCTAAGGCCTTCAGATCCTTCCTACCGTGCGGTGCACAGAATAATCCGGTTGAGACCGCGCCAGCGTTTTATAACGGTTCACATTAATTCTTTGCTTTTGTACTCTATACCTCTATTTATGAAGCCCAGGATCCCGTATGCTTATGTAACCGCTTTCTCAACTTGCCCTGCCACTTTCAACGATTGGTGAACAAACACCCCCTGGTCTCTCTGTTTATGCACGCCCTTTATAATTGTACCCTTTAGTTTAAACTGCCTCTACTCGTTCTTCTAAACAAAATGTATGACTTCGCAATTTTCTGCGAAGTGACACATTTTCGTAGGAAGAACGAGAGTTGCATATACGAGATTACAAAAGGTTATGAGGCTCTGTAGGTTAGGTTGATCGGAGCAGGAAGTTACAATGGGACGAAGACAAAGTGAGTGAGTGGGCAAAACTATGGCTGGTGGTGTTCAATGTGAGAAAGTGCAAGGTCATCCACTTTGGATCCGAGAAAGGAGAATCGAAATATTTTCTGACTGGCGAGAGACTAGGAGTCGTGGTAGGATTTAGGTGCCCATGTACACAAATCACTAAATGCTGGTGCACAGGTACAAAAAGTAATCAAAAGGGTTAAAGGAATTTTGGTTTTGATCGCGAGGGTGCTGGAATACAAAGAGGTAGAATTCATGCTTCACGTCCCCAGAGCTTTGGTCATACCCGAGGTGGAGTGCTGCGTTCAGCTTTGATATCCAAACCACCTTGTATGTGAAATTCAACGAGATGCCCAAAGTCTGCACAGAGCGGGATTACACGGAGTCGACTTGAACAGAATGCTTTGGTTGGGAATTTGGAAAGAGTGGGAATTTCTGGTAAATATTGGGTAAGTAGAAGCTGTAAAATGTTAAATATAATGTAAGATTTTGATTTTAACTTCGAACTTTAAAACTTTAAAAACTGTAGTTAACAGAAGCTGCTTGCCAGTGTCAGTTAACTGTCAGTCAGGTGTAAGTGCTTGTCGTGAATCGGCGTCAATCACCAGGAGAAGGGGAGCTGAAATTAGGTGAGGATCCTAGTGTATAAAAGTAAACATTTCTGTAGAGCACAGAGTGGTCTGACCAAAGCGGGATTTAACGGATTGGACAAGAACAGAGTGTTTTGGTTGGGAATTTGGAAAGAGTGGGAAGTTGGAGAAGAGGGGGATTGAGTTGTTGCTTTTTGCCTACACTACTTGTAGTGCTTTGTGTTACAGGTAGATAGTTAATTGCAGCACCGTTAACTTAATCTAGATTAAGTAAGTGGTCAGGAAAATACAATGCAAGCTAAGTTACCTAATTGCAAATTTAAATAAATAAATCAAATTCATATAGGGATGGCAGTGCACAACTGCAGCATTTGGGAGATGTGGAGAGCATTGTGATCCCGGAGAACCACATTTGCAGTAAGTACCTGCATCTTGAGGAACTTCAGCTCAGAATATTTGAGCTGGAGTCTGAGATGTAGACATTGCGGGCCATCAGGGATGCGGAGAGTTATCTGGACACTTTGATCCAGGAGCCAGGCACACCTCTTAGGTTAGGTAGTAGTACAGGTCTGGTTAGTTGTCAGGGACAGGAGGGTGTGACTGCAACTCAGGCAGTTAAGGGAACTACAGCTGCAGTGCTGGAGGAGTCTCAGCCTTTTCACTTGTCCAACAGGTATGAGTTTCTAGCTGCCTGTGTGGATGAGGGAAAAGCCTTTAGGATGGATGATCAAGCTGACCATGGCATCATGGTGGAGGAGGCCATTCAAGTGGGGGAGTGAAAGGGAATGTAGTTGTGTTTTGGGACAGTATAGTCAGGATGATAGATACAGTTCTCTGCAGCCGCGACCGAGAGTTCCGAAGGTTGTGTTGCCTGCCCGCTACCATGATTAAAGACATCTCCTCACGTCTAGAGAAGAACTTGGAGTGGGAGGGGGAGGATCCAGTCCTCGTGGTCCACGTAGGAACCAACGACATAGGTAGAATTTGAAAGGAGGTTCTGCTGAGGGAGTTTCAAGAGCTAGGATCCAAATTATAAAGCACAACCTCAAAGGTAATAATCTCTGGATTGTTACCTGAGCTACGCACAAATTGGCACAGGGACAAACTGATTAGAGGTATAAATGCGTGTCTCAAAGAGTGGTCTGGGAGGAAGGGTGGTTCGCTTCATGGGGTACTGACACAAGTACTGGAGAAAGAGGGAGCTGTTCCGTGGGGACGGGCTCCACTTAAACCGAGCTGGGACCAGTGTACTGGCGAACCAAATAACTAGTGCAGTAAACAGGGCTTTAGTAAAGAGTGAATTTAAAGGTAGTGAGTGAACTGTCAAGGCTCTAGAGCAGTGTAGAGTTTGGGGTAAAAATAAGCAGAGTGGGCCAGGAAGGAACACAGAGAGTAACACAAGTAATAAGGCATCAGTGAGTAATGTGTCTTTAAGGAAAAAGAGAAATACGTCAAATCTAAAGGCAGTATACAAGATTGCGTGAAGCATTCGTAACAAAATAGATGAATTAATAGCGCAGATAGAAATTAACAGGTTTTATCGAATAGCCATAACAAAGACATGGTTGCAAAGTGGCCAAGGATGGGAACTAAATATTCCAGGATACATAACTTTTAGAAAGGATAGCCAAAATGGAAAAGGAGGAGGAGTAGCCCTGATAATAAAGGATGGGATAAAGACATTAGAGGGAAAGGATCTTAGCTCCGAAAATCAAGAAGTAGTACCACTTTGGGTGGAGCTAAGAAAGAGCAAGGGACAGAAAACATTGGTGGGAGTTGTTTATAGGCCCCCAAACAGTAGTTGTAATGTAGGGCAGTGTATAATTCAGGAAATTGGAGGCGCATGTAACAAGGGTAATACAGTAATCATGGGGGACTTTAATCTATACATAGACTGGGCAAACCAATAGTGTGGAGGACGAATTCATGGAATGTATACCAGATAGTTTTCTAGTTCAGTATGTTGTGGAACCAACTCGGGAACAGGCTATTTTAGATATAGTATTGTGCAATGAGAAAGTGTTAATTAAGAACCTTGTAGTAAAGTGGCCTTTAGGGAGGAGTGACCATAATATTATGAATTATATATTAAGTTTTAAAGTGAATTAGTTAAATCAGAAACTAGGATCTTAAATCTAAACAAAGCAAACTACGTAGCTGTGAGGGGCGAGGTGGATAAGGTAGATTGGGAAACTATATTAAAAGGTATGACAGTGGACGAGCAATGGCTAGCATTTAAAGAATTGATACATAATTTACAACAAATATCCATTCCTTTAGGGCACAAACCCGCACAGGAAAAGTGGTCCAACCGTGGCTAACGAGAAAAGTTAAAGTTAGTATTACGTCAAATGAAGAAGCTTATAATGCTGCCAAAAAGTGTAGTAAGCCTGAGGATTGGGAGGATTTAAAAATGCAGCAAAGGAGGTCCAGGAAGTTGATAAAGAAAGGGAAAAAGAATTAGAGCGGAAACTAGCGAGTGACATAAAAACAGATTGTAAAAGCTTCCTTAGGTATGTAAAAAGGAAAAAGATTTGCGAAAGTAAATGTCAGTTCCATTACAGGAAGAGACAGGAGAAATTATAATGGGGAATAAGGAAATGACGAGAAATTAAACAAATACTTTGTAACTGTCTTAATGGAAGAAGACGAAAAAAACTACCCGGAAATAGTGGACAAACAAGGGTCTAGCGAGAAGGAGGAACGGAAAGATATTAGTATTAGGGAAAAAAGTAGCACTGGGGAAATTAATGGGACTGAAAGCCGATAAATCCCCAAGACCTGATGGCCTACATCGGAGACATAGTGGATGCATTGGTTGTCATTTTCCAAAATTCCTTAAATTCTACAACGCTTCCTGTGGATTGAAAGGTAGCAAATGTAACCCCACTGTTTAAGAAAGGAGGGAGAGAGAAAACGGGGAACTACAGATTAGTTATCCTGACATCAGTTGTAGGGAAATGCTAGAATCAATTATTAAGGTCACAGTAAAAGGGCACTTAGAAACTAATAATAGGATTGAGCGGAGTCAACACTGATTTATGAAAGGGAAATCGTGTTTGAAAAAATCTGTTGGAGTTTTTTGTGGTTGTAATTAGCAGAATAGATAAGGGGGAACCAGTGGCTGTGGTGTATTTGGATTTTCAGAACATGTTCGATAAGGTGCCACAGAACAGGTTATTAAACAAAATTAGGGCTCATGGGATTGGGGGTAATATACGAGCATGGATTCAGGATTGGTTAACGCACAGAAAACAGAGAGTAGGAATAAACGGGTCAGTTTCGGGTTGGCAGGCTGTAACTAGTGGGGTACCGCAAGGATCAGTGCTTGGGCCTCAGCTATTCACAATCTACATCAATGATTTGGATGAAGGGACCAAATGTAATATATCCAAGTTTGCTGATGATACAAAGCTGGGTGGGAATGTAAGTTGTGAGGAGAATGCAAGGAGGCTTCAAGGGGTATCGACTGGCTTAGTGAGTGGGTAAGAACATGGCAAATGGAATATAATGCGGAAAATGTGAAGTTATCCACTTTGGTAGGAAAAATAGAAAAGCATAGTATTTTATAATGGTGAGAGATTGGGAAATGTTGACGTTCAGAGGGACCTGGGTGTCCATGTACACGAATCACTGAAAGTTAACATGCAGGTACAGTAAGCAATTAGGAAAGCAAATGGTATGTTGGCCTTTATTACAAGAGGATTTCAGTATAAGAGTGAAGACGTCTTACTGCAAATATATAGGGCCCTGGTGAGACCACACCTGGAGTATTGTGTACAGTTTTGGTCTCCTTACATACGGAAGGATATATTTGACATAGAGGGAGTGCAACAAAGGTTCACCAGACTGGATCCTGGGATGGGGGGACTGCCCTAAGAGGACAGATTGAATAGACTAGGTGTTTATTCTCTAAGGTTTAGAAGAATGAGAGGTGATCTCATTGAAACATACAAAGTTCTTACAGGGCTTGACATGGTAGATGCAGGGGGATGTTTCCCCTGGCTGGGGAGTCTAGAACCAGGAGTCACTGTCTCAGAATTACGGGTCAGCCTTTTAGGACTGAGATGAGGAGAAATTTCTTCACTCAGAGGGTGTGAATCTTTGTTAATGAGCAACAACAAGAATAAAAACTTGTATTTATATAGCGCCTTTAACGTTGTAAAACATCCCAAGTTGCTGCACAGGAGTATTTTAAGACATCAAATTTGACACCGAGCCACATAAGGATAAATTACGGCAGATGATTAAGATCTTCGTCAAAGAGGCATGTTTTAAGGAGCGTCTTAAAGGAGGAAAGAGAGGTAGCGAGGCAGACAGGTTTAGGCCGGGAATTCCAGAGCTTAGGGCCGAGGCAACAGAAGGCACGGCCACCGATGGCTGAGCGATTTTAATCAGAGATGCTCAAGAGGGCAGAATTAGAGGAGCGCTGTTATCTCGGCGGCTTGTGGGGCTGAAGGAGATTACAGAGATAGGAAGGGTTGAGGCCGTGGAGGGATTTGAAAACAGGGATGGGAATTTTGAAATCGAGGCGCTGCTTAACCGGGAGCCAATGTAGGTCAGCGAGCACAGGGGTGATGGGCGAACGGGACTTGGTGCGAGTTAGGATATGGGAAGCCGAGTTTTGGATGACCTCAAGTTGACCTAGGGTGGAATGTGGGAGGCCAGCCAGGAGTGCGTTGGAATAGTCAAGTCTAGAGATAACAAATGCATGGATGAGGGTTTCAGCAGCGGATGATCTGAGGCAAGGGCGGAGACGGGCAATGTTACGGAGGTGGAAGTAGGTGGTCTTTGTTATGCTGCGGATTTGTGGTCGGAAGCTCATTTCAGGGTCAAGTATGCCATCAAGTTTGCGAACAGTGTGATTCAGTCTCAGAAAGATGTTAGGGAGAGGGATGGATTCAATGGCTAAGGAACAGAGTTTGTGGCGGGGACCGAAAACAATGGTTTCGGTCTTCCCAATATTTAATTGAAGAACATTTTTGCTAATGCAGAACTGTATGTCGGACAAGCAGTCTGACAACTTAGACACCGTGGAGGGGTCGAGAGTAGAGTTAGTGAGGTGCAGCTGGGTGTCGTTAGCGCACATGTGGAAACTGACGCTGTGTTTTGGATGATGTCGCCAAGGATCTTTGGTTTAATCTTTGGATTTCTCTACCCCAGAGGGCTGTGGAGGCTCAGTTGTTGAATATATTCAAGACAGAGATCGATAGATTTTTGAATATTAAGGGATATGGAGATAGTTCAGGAAAGTGGAGTTGAGGTCGAAGATCAGCCATGATCTTATTGAATGGGGGAGCAGGCTCGAGGGACGAAATGGCCTACTCTGCTCTTATTTCTTATGAAACATACATTCTGCAGCTAGTGACGGGAGTCATGAAGCACTCCTGAAAATCCAAATCATACCAACCAAGAGGGTGGTGGCCAGCCGTTATACACTTATCCCATGTGTTATGTCCCGGTTCAGTACATTCCCCCAGCATTTATATCCCAGATCATCCCCTGTGTTAAATCCCGGTTCAGTCCGTTCCCTGGAGTCTATCTCCCGGACCATCCTTTGTATTATGATCCGCTTCAGTCCTTTCACTGGGGTTTATATCCCGGACCATCCCCTATGTTATATCCAGCTTCAGTACACTCCCTATGATTTATATCCTGCACCAACATCTGTATTTTGACCCAGTTCCGTCTATTCCCTTGATTTATATCCCGGATCGTCTCTTTTATTATGACCTGGTTCAATATATTGACTAGAATTTTAACCCGGACCATCACCAGCATTAAGACCCGGTTCAGTACATTCACCTGGACCTTATATCCCGGACCATCGACTATATTATGACCCAGTAAAGTGAATTCCGCTGGTGTTTATATCCCGGACCGCCCGTGTAATATGACCCGGTTCAGCAATTCCCTGTTTTTTTTATCCCGGATCATCCCTGTATTATAACGTAGTTCAGTATATACCATTGCATTTATATCCCAGGCCAACCCGTGAATTACGACACGATTCAGGGCATTACCCAGGAGCTCGTGTTGACAGTAAACTGCCATCTGTGTTCCTAAAGGTCCCGCTTTAATAAACTAAACTACACGGCCTCCTGGGGAAATGAAACTAACTGGTTATAGAACCTGGAACAGGATCACAGAACGCTGTTGACGAACAACATCAAACATTTGTATTTATATAGCGCCTTTAACGTAAGGAGAAATGTGTGTAGATGATTAAAAGCTTAGTTAAAGAGGTAGGTTTAAAGGAGAGGCTTAAAAGAGGAAGGAGAGCTAGAGAGGCAGACAGGTTTAGGGAGGGAATTCCAGAGCTTAGTGCCTAGTCAACTGAAAGCACGGATACCAGTTGTTAAACGAATAAAATCAGGGATGGTCAAGAGGTCAGAGTAAGAGGGATGCAGATAGCTCGGAGGCATATGGTGCTGGAGGAGATTACAGAGATAGGGAGGGGTGCGGCCATGGAGGGATTTGAAAACAAGAATTAGAATTTTAAAATCGAGGCGTTATTTAACCGGCAGCCAATGTATGTCAGAGAACACAGGGGTGCTGGGTAAAAAGGACTTGAAGCGAGTTAGGACACGGGCAGCCGAGTTTTGGATGACCTCAAGTTTACGTAGGATGTATGGAGACCACCCAGGCGTGAGTTGGAATATTCATGTCTATTGCTAACAAAGGCATGTATGAGGGTTTCAGCAGCAGATGAGCTGACGCAAGGACGGGAACGGGCTATGGGATCAGAAGATAATTTCAGAGTCAAATGTGACACCAAGTTGCGAATAGTTTTGTTCAGCCTCAGACGGATCATGGGGAGAGAGATGGAGTGAGTGGCGGTGACTGAAGAGAATGGCTTCGTTCTTCCCAATATCTAATTGGAAAACATTTCTGCTCATCCAGTACTGAAAGTCGGGCAAACAGTGTGTCAATTTAGAGACCGTGGCGGGGTCGACAGAAGTGGTGTTGAGGTAGAGATGGGTGTCGTCAGCATACATGTGGAATTTAACACTATGGGCGGAATTTTGCCAGGGGAGCGTGTTTGGAGGCGGGACTGCAGGGAAAATGACAGATACTGGGAGCGGGTACCGAACCCGCCCCCAACCTGCCGCCGTGCCATCTTCCCGGGAGGCGGGTCCCCGACTCGCGCTGGGAACTATCTCCTCGAGGCGGGAAGGGGATTACAGCCACTTAACTGCCTGTTAACCGGTAGTTAACAGGCAGTTAAGAGGCTTATCCCCATTTTACCAACAAAAATGCGGGCTTCCCGACGTCGGGAAACCCCGCCAGTGCCAGCGAAGGGAGCAGTGGGTCTGCAGGGGTCAGAGGGTTCGAAAAGTGCGCTGTGGAGGTGAGTGATGGGTGCAAGTGTGGAGAGGTAATATGGGCGGTGAGTGAAAAGTGTTAGAAAAAGCTTCCTTACCTTTGTTTCTTCCTGCAGGCTTCAACCCTTGGGTATGCAAAGGCTCCGCATCTCCATGGCAGAGATGACACAATGGCTGCTGCATTCTCCGAACAACAGCCATCTGATTTCTGCTCAGGAAAGCGGTTTGCTGACTCTTGAGTACAAGGACTCGCCGAAGAACAGAAATTGTCAATATTTGTCAGCTTCTCAAAGCTGTCAAACGTTGAAAATTGAACTGTCAAAAATTTTTGACAGATGTAATGTCATAAACTGATGTTCTCTGTCACCGGCTTTCCCTTAATTGGCCTGCTAAGCCCGCAGGGCAGGCTTAACGAGGTCAATCAATAGAAAATAGCGTGGATTGGCCGGACGTCGTTGGGGGCGGTACTGAAGCCCGATAAGCAGCAGCCCAGCCCCCAACGCGCCCCCATTGATAAAATTCCACCCTGTGTCTTTGAATGATGTCGCCAAGGGGCAAATTGTAGATGAGAAATAGGAGGGGGCCAAGGATATATCCTTGGGGGACACCAGAGTTAACATTGTTGGAGCGGGAAGAAAAGCCATTGCAGTTGACTCTCTACCTAAGATTAGATAGATTGGAAAGGAACAAAGCAAGTGCAGTCCCACCCAGCTGGACGACTGTGGAGATGCTTTGCAGCAGGATGGCGTGGTCGACCGTGTCAAAGGCGGCAGACAGGTCCAGAAGGAAGGGGAGGGATAGTTTACCTTTGTCACTGTTACAAAGGATGTCATTTGTGAACTTTGATGAGAGCCGCTTCAGTACTATGGCAGGGGCGGAAACCTGATTGGAAGGATTCAAACATGGAGTTCTGAGAAAGATGGGCACGGAATTGGGAGGCGCCAACACATTCAAGCAGTTAGGAGAGGAAGGGGAGTTTAGAGATGGGGCGGCAGTTTGCAAGAATGGAGGCGTCAAGGCTTTTTTGTGGAGAGGGGTGATATTGGCAGATTTTAAGGAGAGTGAAACGTTTACAATATTAGTTAACATGGGAGGCTGAAGAGGAATTTGGGTGGCCTGCAATTTAATGGGAATATTTTCGAGGGAGCAGGAAGTGGGTCCCATGGACAAGATGAGCGCCGAGAGGTCATGAGAGGATATCGGAGAGAAACTGTAGAAAGATGCAAGTTCAGGGCGATGACAGGGGGAGTCTCAGCTGAAGTTTGGCCCGGTGGGCTAGGGGAGGGAAGGGAAGTGGAAGAGGCAGCTGATCGAATTGTCTCAATCTTAGAGATATAAAAGTCCATGAGCTCCTCACACTTATTGTTTGAGGTGAGGATGGAGGATACTGGGGCAAGGAGTTTAAGAAGACGGTTAGCAGTAGATAAAATAAACCGCGGAATCTTTGAATTCCAGAATGATACTGGAATAGTTAACAGATTTGTCAGACAGGAGCAGGGCTATAAAAAGCTTTATGTGGTCGAAACAGATCTGGCGGTGAATGGTGGTGACTTGTCCAACATATCCGTTCAACTCTGCGTCATTTGGACTTAAGGGTGAGGAGATGAGGGCCGTACCAGGGGGAAAGGCCAGGGTGAGAGGGAGTATTGATTTTAATAGAGAGCAGGACATCAAAGGATGTGGTGAGGGTATCGACGAGCAGCTCGGTCGCTGCATAAATATCGTGGTGATTGGAGGGCCAAAGACTGGACAGTTGGGATTTCGTAAGTGCAGTTGTAAGTGAATTGGGCAAGAGAGTTTTCCAGGGGAAAACACAGAAGGAAATAGGGCTGTGGGGGGGGGGGGGGGGGGGCGGGGAGGGAGATCTGGGTGGAGAGCGATACAAGGAAGAGATCAGAGATGGTCGTGAATATGGATAGGGGAGTCTATATGGAGGAGCGATTAAAGTAGGATAAAAGAGCAATGAATTCAAAGGATACAGAGCTGGAGATTGAAATCACCGAGGATGTGAAGTCTGAGAAGTCTAATAAGAGGCTGAGAGCGGAAAGAAGTGAAGATATCTCGGCGGTAAAACTGTTTATGGTAATTGGGTCGGCGGTGGAGAACATTAAACCGAAAGACGGCTCCAATCTCCGCCTTGCAAAAATCGGTCCCACTCCCTGCTGAGTTACAGCTGCACTTGAAAATCACGACTTGTTTGATTTAAAATATTGCAGCTGAGCAGCCGCGCTGTCAGGCCGTGTGCTGAATGGAGCCGAGTTCCCTCAGTCACAGAGCGCGGCCCCTGTAACCCGGGCAACCATCCTGTTCCTTACCGTCACTCACACACCGGCCTACAAGGAATCCCCGGATTCACGGCAGGAGCGACAACGCGTCTGTGCGAGAGAGCAAGCGAGCGACACTGCGCCTGCGCAAAAGAGCAAGGAAGCAAACTGCGCCTGCGCGAGAGAGCAATGGAGCAACACAGCGCCTGCGTGAGAGAACAAAAGAGCATAAAAAACCGGAACAAGAGTCGGCCAATCGGCCCCTCGAGCCAGCTCAGCCATTCAATAACATCATGGTTGATCCAATCTTGTCCTCAACACCACTTTCCCGCTCTCTCCCCATACCCCTTGACTCCCTTGTAGTTCAAATATCTGTCAATCTCCACCTTGAATATATTCAGTGACTCTGCCTCCACAGCTCTCCGGGGTAGAAAATTCCAAAGATTCACGACCCTCTGAGAGAAGAGATTCCTTCTCATCTCCATCTTAAATGGGTGACCCCTTATTCTGAAACATTGTCCCCTAGTTCTAGATACCCCCACTAGGGTAAATATCCTCTCAGCATCCACCCTGTCAACCCCCTCAGAATCTTACATATTTCAATAAGATCACCTCTCATTTTTCTAAACTCCAATGAGTATAGGCCCAACCTGCTCAACCTTTCGTCATAAGTCAACCCCTTCATCCCAGGAATCAACCGAATGAACCTTCGCTGTACTGCCTCCAATGCAAGTATATCCTTCCTTAAATATGGAGACCACAACTGTATGCAGTATTCCAGGTGCGGTCTCACCAGCGCCCTGTAAAGTTGCATCAGAACTTCCCTACTTTTATATTCCATACCCCTTGCAATAAAGGCCAACATTCCATTAGCCTTGCTAATTATTTGCTGTATCTGCATGCTAAGTTTTTGTGTTTCATGTACTAGGACCCCCAGATCCCCTTGTACAGCAGCATTTTGTAGTTTCACTCCATTTAAATAATAATTTGCTTTTCCATTCTTCCTTCCAAAGTGGATAACCTCACATTTTCCCACATTGTACTCCATCTGCCAAATTGTTGCCCACTCACTTAACCTATCTATATCCCTTTGCAGAGAGCAAGGAGTTTGTCATTGTGGTGATTGATTTTTAATTTTTGGAGGTCAATAATTTCAGCCCCAGGATATCGCTGCAGGAATTCCTCAGGGCAGTGCCCTAGGCCCAAACACCTTCAGCTGATTCATGAATGACCTTCCCTCCATGTAGGGTCAGAAGTGGAGAAGTTCGCTGATGATTGCACCGTGTTCAGTTGCATTCGCAACTCATCAGATAATGAAGCAGTCCGTGCTCGAAAGACATGTACAACATTCAGGTTTGGGCTGATAAGTGACAAGTAACATCCGCGCCACACAAGTGCCGGGCAATGACTCTCTGCAACATGAAAGAATCTAACTACCTTCCCTTGACATTCAACGGGATTGCCATCGCCGAATCTCCCACCATGAACATCCTGGGGGTCACCATTGATCAGAATGTTAACTGGACCAGTCACTGTGGCAAAATGAGCAAGTCACAAGCTTGGTATTCAGTGGCGCTTTACTCATCTCCTGAACCCCAAAAGGTTTTGCACAAGCTGCATGAACCAAGTCAGCAATGTGATGGAACACTCTCCACTTGCCTGGATGACTGCAGCTCCAACAACACTCAAGATACTCGACACCATCCAGGACAAAGCAGACCGTTTGATTGCCCCGCCCCCCCACTCCATCCACCACCTAAAACATTCACTCCCTCCAAAAACGACGTACCGTGGTTGCAGTGTGTACCATCTACAAGATGAACTACAGCAACTCGCCAAGGCTTCTAGAAAACACCTCCTAAGCATGTGACCACTACTTAGAAGGACAAGGACAGCAGGCCTTTGGGAACACCACCAGCTACAAGTCCCTGGACAATGTTAAACTTTTGAATGAGATCACCTCCCATTCCTTTAATTCTAGTGAATATGGGCCTAGTCTACTCGATCTCTCCTCATAGGACAATCCCCCTGACATAAGAAAACTACTAGGCACTTGGTCTAAGCGTTAAACAAAGCTTTAATCAACTGTTTTTCAACATGGAGATCTAGTTGTGTCCTTTTTACTAGTTCCTGTTAAGCAATGTCCTGAGCAAGCTGGGCCCATGCCCGAGTATTTATACTCTCCCTGGACAGCGCCACCAGCAGGCCGCCCAGTATTACTTCATAAGTCATTTCCACATGAATGACAAGATTCATGTCACCCCCCATCCCAGGAATCAGTCTAGTGAACCTTCGTTGCACTCCCTCTAAGGCAAGTTAATCCTTCTTTAGATAAGGTGATCAAAACTGTACACAGTACCTCAGGTGTGGTCTCACCAAGGCCCTATATAATTGCAGTAAGACTCTTTTTCTCTTATACTGTAATCCCACTGTAGTAAAAGCTAACAGACCTATTGCTTTCCTGGTTGCTTGATGTACCTGCATGATAACTTTCTGTCATTCGCGTACAAGGCACACAGTTCCCTCTGAATACCAACATTTTTCAATCTCTCATAATTTAAAAAATACTGTGCTTTCCTATTTTCCCTACCAAAGTGGAAACATCAAATGTCTTGACATTATATTCCTTCTGTCATGTTCTTACACACTCATTTAACCTGACTATATCCCTTTGTAGCCTCTTTGAGTTCACCTCACAACTTACTTTCACACGTAGCTTTGTAACGTCAAACTTGGATAAATTTTACTCTGACCCCTACCCTAATTGATTAATATAGATTGAAAATAGCTGAGGACCAAGCTCTGATCCTTGCGGTGCCGCACTAGTTACAGCCTGCCAAATCAAAAATGACCCGTTTATTCCTACTCTCTTTTCTGTCAGTCAAAAAATCCTCTATCCGTGCTAATATATTATCCCCAATCCCATGCGCCCTGCTGTTGTGTAGCAACCTCTTGTGCGCCACCTTATCGAATGATTTTTGAAAATCCAAACACACTACAAAAAACTCGAACAGATTTATCAAATGCTATTTTCCTTTCATAAATTCTTGTTGGCTCTGCTCAATCATGCACTGATTTTCTAAGTGATCTGTTACCGCGTCCCCAATAACAGATTCTAGCATTTTCCTACTACTGATGTCAGGCTAACTGGTTAACAGTGCCCTGTTTTCTCTCTCCATTCTTTCTTTAATAGTGGATTACATTTGCTAGCTTCTTATCCGCGGGGACCGTTCCAGAATCTAGAGAATTCTGGAATATCAAAACCTATGCACCCGCTATCTCTGTAGCTACGTCTTTTAAAAACCGAGGATGTTTCTCCAATCTATATGAAAATCAAAGTCCCCGATAATTACCCTTATTACATGCACTCGATTTTATTGATTTATACTGTGCCCGACATTACAACTACTGTTAGGGGGCCTATAAACTACACCCACCAGTGTTTTCTGTCCCTTCCAGTTTCTTACTTCCACCCAAAGTGATTCCACAGCTTTATTTTCCGAGCTAACATCCTTTATCTCTACTGTCTTTATATCCATCCTTTATTATCAGTGCTGAACACTTTCCATTTTGCCTGGCTCTTCTAAAATTCAAGTATCCTGGATTATGTAGTTCCCAACCTTGGTCATTCTGCATCCATGTGTTCGCAATGGCTATTAGATCAAACCCATTTATTTCTATCTGTGCTTTTAAATCTTCTATTTTGTTGTGAATGCTTCACTCATTCAGATATAGTGCCTTTAGCTATATTTTTTTCTATTCTTCTCTGATGTCACCTTTGCCACTAATGCCCGAATATCTTTATTAAACTCTCTGTCCCTCCCTGACGCACCCTGCGTACTGTTACAGAACTCTCTTCTCCACAGCCTTGACATTAATCTCACTGCTTCAGAATTTAGCTTTTCCTGAAATCTCCCACCCCTCCTCCTTCATTAGTTAAAAGCCTTATCTAACGCCCTAGTTATTCAATTTGTCAGGATATTGATTCCAGCAATAATTAGTACTGGCGAGTGACAGGTTGCACGAAAACTTTGATGTCAAACGTGTAACAGGAAATGAATGCGACAGAAAATGAGTTGGGCCAAAAATAAGTGTGAAATTTACAGGACGTGTGCATTACAGTTAAATCTTAATTAATTACTAGTGAGTCACGATGGCCTTGCTCATACCTAGACAGATGAATTAGAATATCATTTCACTACGTTAGTAGGAAGAGGCCAGAATGACAGGCAGACATGTGCGAATGTTCACTGTAGCGCCCCCTCCCAGTGGTGGGAGTGCTGAATAACACGTGGAATAATATTCTCTATTAAAGGGATATTTAAACAGGCGGCATCAATAAAAGGAAAGTGTTATGTAACCATGGCAGGCGTAAGTCTTACGAATTATATGTAATTATATAAAATTGCATTTCAGAATTAACAGCTTTATAACATATAAACAGAACATGCTGGAAATACTCAGCAGGTGAGGCCGCTTCTGCGGCGAGCTAAACATAATTAACATTTCATATCGCTAAACTTTCGTGAATTCTGTTTCTCTCTCCACAAACGTTGCCTGATCTGCTGAGTATTTCTAGCAATGTTGTTTTTATTTCAGATTTCCAGCATCCGCAGTAATTTGCTTTTGCAACTGTTTTATAACCTTATTTTAATGGTATAGACATTGCATTTAAAATAATCCAGTTATCCAGAAGATGTTTCTACTGCTGGACTGCCGACTACACAGACAGGAGTTTACACTGAATGTTTCACGTTCTTTCGGATATAAATAGGAGCCAGGGTCGCTTGTACTGAGATCTGAAAGATTGTTACCCTGGCAATAGAGGAAATCACTCACCGAAAATAACTGAAAACGGAAATAACAAAAGGAACCTCATCTGTTGTGCGCTTAGTTCAGAGAAAGATTGGCCCTGAACATTCTTCCACTTTTTCTAATCATGGAGCTGCGATTCCAATAACGGATTTTTTTCTTTTAAACCACCAGACCTGACACTGCGGAGTTACTGAATCCACCGTCAGTTCCAGCTGCACAGAACATTAAGCTGCGCCACATCTACAAAGCACATCGATAAAATACTCACAATACTGGAAATAGACCACGCCTTTTCTGAAAATCTGACTGTCTTAAACCACCTAAATTTGTAACTGTTAACAGTGACCATTTAATTGCTGGTAAAATACTGAATGCGATGGCAAATAATCTAATAATAACCTTACACATCCGAAATGTTACAAAATTTGAATAAACAAGACATTTCGTAAAACTGTAGTTAGTGTTTAAAGGGCTGAGGCATGATGTTTTTTATTTCTTGCTAAAGAGAGTCAGAGACTCCGATATTTCTTCCCGTGCTTCTCTTAACAGACTGGAATAGATTTCACTGGGCTTGGCGATTTAACACAGGTTATCTTTTTGGTCTCTTATAGGACATACTCTTTCCTTAGTTATCATCTTGCTCTTTATGTATTTATATAATATCTTCAGGTTCTCCTTGATTTTACTTGCCAATATATTTTCGTGCCTTCTTTTAGTTGTCCTAATTTCCTTTTCGATTTCACCTCTGCACTTTCTACACTCCTCTAGGCTGTCTTCAGTATTTAGCTCTCGGTCTCTGACGTAAACTTCCATTTTTTGCCTTATCCTATGCTGCATGCCCCTTGACCTCCAGGGGGCCCTAGATTTGGGAGTCCCACCCTTTTACTTCGAGGGAAAATATTTGCTCTGGACTCTCAATAACACTTCCTTGACTGCCTCCCAGTGCTCTCACAATGATTTACCTTCAAGCAGCAGTCTGCAGTTCACTTTTGCTAAATCACATCTCAGCTTAGTAAAATTGGCATTTCTCCAATTGAGAATTTGTATTTGTGGTCTATCTTTGTCCTTTTCTTTAACCATGCTATTTCCATCGGAATTGTGATCACTACCACCATTCGGAATCAACACACAAAATAAACAATTTGAATTAAGTTGCAAATTCGACATTGAAAAATTAATAAAGTTTGGTGATAATGTTATCACCGTTTTATATTTAATTAATAACCATTAAATTAAACTCAACTTGTTAAATCGAGAAACAGATGATACGATGGAACATATCTTTGAAAAATCTAACCCAGCTTCTTGTTGAGAGCTGTCAGTTTATTTATTTCAACAATTTGATGTTAAATATATTTTAAATCGGTAACAATTTCTGGTACTACCGTAACACACAGTATAATATTTAAATTATGTGGATGGAAGTCGTTTATTTCCGAGTTGGTGCTGGCGGCGGGGAGCCTCTCCCGCGGACACAGGAGAATGGCGGATCCTCTGCCCAGGGTTTTTCTGTCCATTAACCATGGTCAGCACTCCCGCGATTTAATATTTTGTGTCGTCAGTGGACAAGACTCGCCTGTGTTGGTACATGGAACTCGGTTAATTGACCTAATGGAAACTGTTAATTTTTAGCTCATTCAATAGAGAGCAAAACAAAACATCATTGAGACCGAGAGAGAGAGATCAGGATTTCACTGAGCAAGAGTCAGCTTGTTCAAGTGACCAGTTTCAGGCCCTTAGACTAAAACTGCGATCCTTGCCAATAGGATGTTCAACAAGGACATTGCTAACTACACGAAGGAATGTTGATAATGGCCCAGATATTCCGATCCCTACGGGTGGGTACGCGCTGTGTACCCACCCGCAGGGACATCGGAAATGCCGGTTCCAGGCATGCACAGCGCTGAAAACCGGCATTTCCGAGCTGTCAAGAATGGTCTTGACAGATCCTCCGGCTGCCCTGGAGAAGGTCCTCTGCGGGCGGAAAGTTCCGCTTTTTGGAGACCCTCCGCCCGCAGAAAACCCTTACAATTCTTACGCCTGGGAAAAGCAGGTGTAAGGCCTGCTTTTACCAGCATAAGAGTTGAATAAAGTAACAAAAACAATGTTTTCACTGATTTATCATTTAAAAATACTTTAAAAAAGGTAAGTTTATTATTAGCCCCGTAAAAAACTTTAATTACTTTTATCAAAAAAATAAATTTTTGTTTAAAATTTAAAATTTATTGTAATTTAAAGTCACTTTAATAATGTGATACTTTTTAATTTATTTAAAGTTTTACTATGTTTTTGGGGTGATCTCCATTCTTATATTTGACAGGTCTTCCTGTCAAGTGTATGAAGGGAGATTCCCTTCTTTGATTGGCTCCCCATGGCCCACGTGTTCCCAGGGACGCTGCGAACTACATGCGCCTCTGGGATACGTGGGCCCTGCGCACTTGCAGTTTGGAGAGGCCCCGGATCGGAAGCGTGTGCGTCCCGGGAGCCCTCAGCTAAGGGCGTAGATTTTTCCAGATCACAGGCCTCCGCCCGCGGGAGGCTGCGATCGAAAAATACAGGCCATACACTGCAAAAGGATGTTGATGTACGTATGTTGTAGAGAAATGTAAAATTGTGTACGCAAGAATCAGCTGATGGACTTGCTTTGACCAGGGACTACCATATGAGGCAAGTCCGTTGCCAGTTTGACAAGGAGAAATAGTGTACAAAAATAAGCTTTTATTTTTAATTTTAGAGGAAATAATGTACAAGGATGAGCACATGCCTACGTTCAAATCTGCTGACAAAACTGCACTTATAGATTGTGCTATAATCTGATGAAATTATACTAAACTTTTAGATTGTTTTTATTATGTTAAAGTAGAGACAAGTAAAGTGTTTAAAACCATAAGACTTAATTCGTTAACAAGTGAACAACAGAAGATTGTGTAAAACAACAACGGAAATGCCAACATTAGCCTCAGTTTACACGGGAAGGCGGTTCTGTGTTCCCAGCTGCGCAGCGCCCGAAATCCGCACATCTGTAGCAGTTCCAGCCCGCCAGATTAAACCTGAGATCAGTGAGTTTACATCCATTCCGAGTGCACAATTGGCCATTACATATCTGACTGAGAGGTAGTCAGGCGGGCTGCGGAACATTAAAATGATATGGGCACTTAAAGGAAACCACGGAAAGGATCATCTGATTTTTTCTAAAGATGTCTCAGTGTGGGATAATACTGTGGGATGAGTCCCCTGCTCTTCCTCTAATGAAGCCCTGGTATTTTCCCTTCTACCTGTACAGGCAGTTGGGATCTGGACTGAATAGTTCATTTGAAAGAAGATACATCCGATATGACAGCGCTCCCTTCGCCATCCCCAATTATGTGCTCCAGTCCTTGGTATGGGACTTCAACACATGATCTTCCGAGGCGATAGTGAAACTGGCTTTGTCTAGGACAGCCGACCTGGACAGGTAAGATTACCCAACAACTGCATGTATAACAATGTTTCAAACTATTCCCCATTCTTGCTTACCCTTGAAAACCACTGACACCAACACAGCTCGATTGTGGTAATTGCTTAGGCCCTTGCCTAAAGCGTGATTCCTCAAATAGGACATACCTGTCGGTATTAATAAGTTACAATTACCCATATCTGCGTGGAACAATTATACAATATGACATACCTACAGCTTTTGATACATTGTTATTCCTGAATCCTGCAGTTAACACTATATCACAATCCTCTTCCTCTGCAGTTATCAATCTATTGCATTTCCTCATGCCTGTAGTTATCGTCAAATTACAATTCGACACATCTTTAGTTATCAGCAAAAGAAACTGCATGGATATAGTATCTTAAATGTAGTAAAACATCCCGATGCGCTTCAGCGGACAGTTATCGAAAAAAAATTGACACCCAGCCACGTAAGGGAATATTAGCATAAGTGACCTAAACCTTGTTCAAAAGGGTAGCGTTTAAGCATTTTCTTAAAGCCATAGACGTTAAGAAAGGTAATTCCAGAGCTTAGGGCCTAGGCTGCTGAAGGCACGGCCGCCAATGGTGGAGCGATGAAAATCTGGGCTGCGCAAGAGGCGAGAATTGGAGGAGCGCAGAGGTCTCAGTGGGTTGTAGGGCTGGAGGAGGTTACAGAGAAAGTGCAGGGCGAGGCCATGAAGAGATTTGAAAACACAGATAATAATTTTAAATAGAGTTGTTGCTGGGCATGGAGCCAAAGTAGGCCAGCGAGCACAGGGATGATGAATGAACAGGAAGTGATGCCAGTTAGGAGATGGGCAGCCGAGTTTTGGATGAGCTCAAGTTTACGGAGAGTGCATGACGAAACACGGCCAGAGAGCATTGGAATATGCGAGTTCAGAGGTAACAGAAGGCATGGATGAGAGCTTCAGCAGCAGATGAGCAGAGACTGAGGCAGAAGCCGGTGATTTTTATGGTGGTGGAAGCAGGCACACTTGGTGATGATGCGAATATGGGGTCGCAACCTCATCTCAACGTCAAATAGGACGTGAATCAATATATTGTAATTCTCCATGTTGTTATATTACAATACTACAGACCTTTAGTGATCAATAAATCATGAATTGTCAATGTTTGTTGTTAGAAATATGTTTCGTTCTAATTATGATTAATTGTGAATGAATAATTTATTCTGTCGGTAATACGTCGGCTGATCTATCAGATCGGTCTGTGATCAGTGAATTGACTATGATGTTTTCGGTTCAATCATTCCATTTGATTTGTCACCAGATCTGAGCTATTTTAAACGTGAGATCTGAGGGTGTCGCTGTGAGTTTAGCCCCAACTAATAAACAGACACTTGTCCGTCGGCTGGGCTCTGACTCATATTGGAATCACCTCTTAGATGAAATCCCTTTACTCTAAAACACACACAAGATTAACTTGTGACTCTGTTTAGAGAAAGAAACTGAACTCACTTCACATTCCATTGCACACCATCATCTTGGATAATTGTGCTCGGTGGTCAGACTCTCCCAGTCTCATTCTCACCATTTTCTGTCTCACCTTCTAAACTGACTATAAGACCAGTGCTTATCTGAGTAAATGGGAATTTCTCTGACAATTTTCCCAGGTCCATCTCCAGGAGCAGTGTGTATCTGAGTCAATGGGACTCTCTCTGATTTTCTCCCCAGTCCATCTCCAGGACTAGTGTGTATCTGAGTCAATGGGACTCTCACTGACATTTCACCCCAGTCCGTCTCCAGGACCAGTGTGTATCTGAGTCAATGGGACTCTCTCTGACCTTTCTACGGAGTCCATCTTCAGGACCAGTGTGTATCTGAGTCAATGGGACTCTCTCTCACATTTGTCCACAGTCCATCTCCAGGACCAGTGTTTATCTGAGTCAATGGGACTCGCTATGACCTTTCTCCCAAGTCCCTCTCCAGATCAGTGTATATCTCAGTCAATGGGACTCTCTCTGACCTTTCTCCACAGACCATCTCCAGGACCATTGTGTATCTCAGTCAATGCGACCCTCTCTGACCTTTCTCCCCAGTCTATCTCCAGGACCAGTGTGTAACTGTGTTAATGGGACTCTCTCTGTCCATTTTCCCCATTCCATCTGCAGGAGCAGTGTGTATCTGTGTCAATGGGAATCCCTCTTGGAAATTCTCCTCAATCCATCTCCAGCATCAGTGTTAGTGTTTTTCTGAGTCAATGGGACTCTCACTGACGTTTCTCCCCAGTCCATCTCCAGGACCAGTCTGTATCTGAGTCAATGGGACGCTCTTTGACTTTTCTCCCCGGTCCATCTCCAGGACCAGTGTGTATCTGAGGCAATGGGACCGTCTCTGACATTTCTCCACAGTCCATCTCCAGGGCTAGTGTGGAAATGAGTCAATGGGACTCACTCAGCCCTTTCTCTCCAGTCCATCTCCAGGACCAGTGTTTATGTGAGTCAATGGGATTCTCACTCACCTCTGTCCCCTGTCCATCTCCAGGACAAGTGTATATCTGAGTCAATGGGATTCTCTCTGACATTTCTCCCCATTCCATCTCCTGGACCAGTGTGTATCAGAGTCAATGGGACTCACTCAGCCCTTTCTCTCCAGTCCATCTCCAGGACCAGTGTGTATCTCAGTCAATGGAACTCTCTCTGACCTTTCTCCCCAGTCCATCTCCAGGACCAGTGTGTATCTGAGTCAATGGGACTTTCTGTGACCTTTCTCCTCAGTCCATCTCCAGAACCAGTGTGTATATGAGTCAAAGGGACTTTCTCTGACCTTTCTCCCAGGGCCAACTCCAGGACAAGTGTGCAACTGAGACAATGGGACTCTCTCTGACATTTCTCCCTGGTCCATTTGCAGGACCAGTGTATACCTGAGTCAAAGGGTCGCTCTCTGTCATTTCTCTCTGGTCCATCTCTAGGACCAGTGTTTATCTGAGTCAATGGGTCTCTCTTTGTCCTTACTCCCCAGTCGATCTCCAGGAACAGCGTGTATCTATGTTGCTGGGACTCTCTCTGACTATTCTCCCAGGTCCATCTCCTAGACCAGTGTTTATCTGGGTCAATGTGATTCTCTCTGAACATTTCCCTCAGTCCATCTCCAGGACCACTGTGTATCTGAGTCATTGGGACTCTCTCTGACATTTCGCCCCAGTCCATCCCAAAGTCCACTGTGTATCTGAATCAATGGGACTCTCTCTGACCTTTCTCCACAGTCCATCTCCAGGACAATTGTCTATCTGAGTCAATGGGATTCTTTCGGACGTTTCTCCTTAGTCTATCGCCATAACCACGATGTATCTGAGTCAATGGGACACTCTTTGACCTTTGTCCTCAGTCCAACTCCAGGACCAGTGTGTATCTTAGTGAATGGGACTCTCTCTGAACTTTCTCCCCGGTCCAACTCCAGGACCAATGTGTATCTGAGTCAATGGGACTCTCTGACCTTTCTCCCCAGTCCATCTCCAGGACCAGTGTGTATCTGGCTCAATGGGACTCTCTATGACGTTTCTTCCCAGTCCCTCCACAGGATCAGTGTGTATCTGAGTCAATGAGATTCGCTATGACCTTTCCGCCAAGTCCATCTCCAGAAACATTGTGTATCTGAGTCAATGGGACTCTCTGACCTTTCTCCCCAGTCCATCTCCAGGACCAGTGTGTATCTGAGTCAATGGGACTCTCTCTGACCTTTCTCCCCGGTCCATCTCCAGGACCAGTGTGTATCTGAGTCAATGGGACTCTCTCTGACCTTTCTCCCCAGTCCATCTCCAGGACCAGTGTGTATCTGCGTCAATGGGACTCTCCCTGACCTTTCTCCACTGTCCATCTCCAGGACCAGTGTGTATCTGTGTCAATGGAACACTCCCTGACCATTCTCCCCAGCCCATCTCCAGGACCAGTTTCTTTCTGTTTCAATGGGACTCTCTCTGACCTTTCTCCTCAGTCCATCGTCAGAACTAGTGTGTATCTGATTCAATGGGACTCTCGCTGACCTTTGTCCCAAGTCCAACTCCTGTATCATTGTGTATATGAATCAATTGGACTCTCTCTGAACTTTCTCCCTGCTGCATCTCCAGGACCAGTGTTTTTCTGAGTCAATGGGTCTCTCTCTGACCATTCTCCCCACTGCATCTCCAGGAACAGTGTGTATCTGAGTCGCTGGGAGTCTCTGTGACATTTCTCCAGGTCCATCTCCAGCACCAGCGTGTATCTGGGTAAATGTGACTCTCTCTGAACATTTTCCTCAGTCCATCTCCAGGACCTGTGTGTATCTGAGTCAATGGGACTCTCTCTGACCTTTCTCCACAGTCCATCTACAGGGCCAGTGTGTACCTGAGTCAATGGGAATCTCTCTGACGTTTGTCCCAAGTCCAACTCCAGTACCAGTTTGTATATGAATCAATTGGACTCTCTCTGACATTTCTCCCTGGTCCAACTCCAGGACCAGTGTTCATCTGAGTCATTGGGACTCTCTCTGACATTTCTCCCCAGTACATCACAAAGTCCACTGTATATCTGAGTCAATGGGACTCTCTCTGACCTTTCTCCACTGTCCATCTCCAGGACCAGTGTGTATCTGAGTCAATGGGACTCTCTGTGACCTTTCTCCCCGGTCCATCTCCAGGACCAGTGTGTATCTGAGTCATTGGGACTCTCTCTGACCTTTCTCTCCGGTCCATCTCCAGGACCAGTGTGTATCTGAGTCAATGGTATTCTCCCTGACATTTCTCCCTAGACCATCTCCAGGACCAGTGTGTATCTGAGTCAATGGGACTCTCTCTGACCTTTCTCCCCAGTCCATCTCCAGGACCAGTGTGTATCTGAGTCAATGGGACTCTCCCTGACCTTTCTCCACAGTCCATCTCCAGGACAAGTGTCTATCTGAGTCAATGGAACTCTCTGACCTTTCTCCCCAGTCCATCTCCAGGACCAGTGTGTGTCTGACTCAATGGGACTCTCTTTGACGTTTCTTCCCTGTCCCTCCACAGGACCAGTTTATATCTGAGTCAATGAGATTCGCTATGACCTTTCCGCCAAGTCCATCTCCAGAAACATTGTGTATCTGAGTCAATGGCACTCTCTGACCATTCTCCCCAGTCCATCTCCAGGACCAGTGTGTATCTGAGTCAATGGGATTCTCCCTGACCTTTCTCCACTGTCCAACTCCAGGACCGGTGTGTATCTGAGTCAATAGGCCTCTCTATGACCTTTCTCCACTGTCCATCTCCAGGACCAGTGTGTATCTGTTTCAATGGCACTCTCTCTGACCTTTCTCCCTAGTTCATCTCCAGGACCAGTGTGTATCTGTGTCATTGGAACAATCCCTGACCTTTCTCCCCAGCCCATCTCCAGGACCAGCTCATTTCTTTTTCAATGGGACTTTCTCTAACCTTTCTCCTCAGTCCATCGTCAGAACTAGTGTGTATCTGAGTCAATGGGACTCTCGTTGACCTTTGTCCCAAGTCCAACTCCAGTACCAGTGTGTATATGAATCAATTGGACTCTCAAGAACTTTCTCCCTGCTGCATCTCCAGGACAGTGTTTATCTGAGTCAATGGGTCTATCTCTGACCATTCTCCCCACTCCATCTCCAGGAACAGTGTGTATCTGAGTCGCTGGGACTCTCTCTCACGTTTCTGCAGGTCCATCTCCAGCACCAGCGTGTATCTGGGTCAATGTGACTCTCTCTGAACATTTTCCTCAGTCCATCTCCAGGACCTGTGTGTATCTGAGTCATTGGGACTCTCTCTGACATTTCTCCCCAGTCCATCTCCAGGTTCAGTGTATATCTGAGTCAATGGGACTCTCTCTGACCTTTCTCGATAGTCCATCTACAGGACCAGTGTGTATCTGGGTCAATGGGACTCTCTCTGACATTTCTCCTCAATCCATATCCAGAACCAGTTTGTATTGGCGTTAATGCGACTCGCTATGACCTTTCTACCAGGTCCATCTCCAGGACCAGTGTGTATCTGAGTCAATGGGACTCTCTTTGACCTTTCTCCCAGGTCCATCTCCAAAACCGTTGTCTATCTGAGTCAATGGGACTCTCTGACAATTGTCCCAAGTCCATCTCCAGGACCATTGTGTATGTGAGTCAATTGGACTCTCTCTGACCGTTCTCCCTGTTCCATCTGCAGAACCAATGAGTACCTGAGTCAAAGGGTCGCTCTCAGTCCTTTCTCTGTGGTTCATCTCCAGGACCAGTGTTTTTCTGAGACAATGGGTATCTCTCTGTCCTTACTCCACAGTCGATCTCCAGGAACAGAGTGTATCTGAGTCAATGGGATACTCTCTGAACATTTTCCACAGTCCATCTCTGGGACCACTGTGTATCTGAGTCACTGGGACTCTCTCTGACATTTCCCCCCAGTTCAGCCCCAAGACCAGTGTGTATCTGAGTAAATGGGACTCTCCTTGACATTTCTCCACAGTTCATCTCCGGGACCAGCGTGTATCTGAGTCAATGGGACTCTCCCTGACCTTTCTCCACTGTCCATCTCCAGGACCAGTGTGTATCTGTGTCAATGGAACACTCCCTGACCATTCTCCCCAGCCCATCTCCAGGACCAGTTTCTTTCTGTTTCAATGGGACTCTCTCTGACCTTTCTCCTCAGTCCATCGTCAGAACTAGTGTGTATCTGATTCAATGGGACTCTCGCTGACCTTTGTCCCAAGTCCAACTCCTGTATCATTATGTATATGAATCAATTGGACTCTCTCTGAACTTTCTCCCTGCTGCATCTCCAGGACCAGTGTTTTTCTGAGTCAATGGGTCTCTCTCTGACCATTCTCCCCACTGCATCTCCAGGAACAGTGTGTATCTGAGTCGCTGGGAGTCTCTGTGACATTTCTCCAGGTCCATCTCCAGCACCAGCGTGTATCTGGGTAAATGTGACTCTCTCTGAACATTTTCCTCAGTCCATCTCCAGGACCTGTGTGTATCTGAGTCAATGGGACTCTCTCTGACCTTTCTCCACAGTCCATCTACAGGGCCAGTGTGTACCTGAGTCAATGGGAATCTCTCTGACGTTTGTCCCAAGTCCAACTCCAGTACCAGTTTGTATATGAATCAATTGGACTCTCTCTGACATTTCTCCCTGGTCCAACTCCAGGACCAGTGTTCATCTGAGTCATTGGGACTCTCTCTGACATTTCTCCCCAGTACATCACAAAGTCCACTGTATATCTGAGTCAATGGGACTCTCTCTGACCTTTCTCCACTGTCCATCTCCAGGACCAGTGTGTATCTGAGTCAATGGGACTCTCTGTGACCTTTCTCCCCGGTCCATCTCCAGGACCAGTGTGTATCTGAGTCATTGGGACTCTCTCTGACCTTTCTCTCCGGTCCATCTCCAGGACCAGTGTGTATCTGAGTCAATGGTATTCTCCCTGACATTTCTCCCTAGACCATCTCCAGGACCAGTGTGTATCTGAGTCAATGGGACTCTCTCTGACCTTTCTCCCCAGTCCATCTCCAGGACCAGTGTGTATCTGAGTCAATGGGACTCTCCCTGACCTTTCTCCACAGTCCATCTCCAGGACAAGTGTCTATCTGAGTCAATGGAACTCTCTGACCTTTCTCCCCAGTCCATCTCCAGGACCAGTGTGTGTCTGACTCAATGGGACTCTCTTTGACGTTTCTTCCCTGTCCCTCCACAGGACCAGTTTATATCTGAGTCAATGAGATTCGCTATGACCTTTCCGCCAAGTCCATCTCCAGAAACATTGTGTATCTGAGTCAATGGCACTCTCTGACCATTCTCCCCAGTCCATCTCCAGAACCACGATGTATCTGAGTCAATGGGATTCTCCCTGACCTTTCTCCACTGTCCAACTCCAGGACCGGTGTGTATCTGAGTCAATGGGCCTCTCTATGACCTTTCTCCACTGTCCATCTCCAGGACCAGTGTGTATCTGTTTCAATGGCACTCTCTCTGACCTTTCTCCCTAGTTCATCTCCAGGACCAGTGTGTATCTGTGTCATTGGAACAATCCCTGACCTTTCTCCCCAGCCCATCTCCAGGACCAGCTCATTTCTTTTTCAATGGGACTTTCTCTAACCTTTCTCCTCAGTCCATCGTCAGAACTAGTGTGTATCTGAGTCAATGGGACTCTCGTTGACCTTTGTCCCAAGTCCAACTCCAGTACCAGTGTGTATATGAATCAATTGGACTCTCAAGAACTTTCTCCCTGCTGCATCTCCAGGACAGTGTTTATCTGAGTCAATGGGTCTATCTCTGACCATTCTCCCCACTCCATCTCCAGGAACAGTGTGTATCTGAGTCGCTGGGACTCTCTCTCACATTTCTGCAGGTCCATCTCCAGCACCAGCGTGTATCTGGGTCAATGTGACTCTCTCTGAACATTTTCCTCAGTCCATCTCCAGGACCTGTGTGTATCTGAGTCATTGGGACTCTCTCTGACATTTCTCCCCAGTCCATCTCCAGGTTCAGTGTATATCTGAGTCAATGGGACTCTCTCTGACCTTTCTCCATAGTCCATCTACAGGACCAGTGTGTATCTGGGTCAATGGGACTCTCTCTGACATTTCTCCTCAATCCATATCCAGAACCAGTGTGTATTGGCGTTAATGCGACTCGCTATGACCTTTCTACCAGGTCCATCTCCAGGACCAGTGTGTATCTGAGTCAATGGGACTCTCTTTGACCTTTCTCCCAGGTCCATCTCCAAAACCGTTGTCTATCTGAGTCAATGGGACTCTCTGACAATTGTCCCAAGTCCATCTCCAGGACCATTGTGTATGTGAGTCAATTGGACTCTCTCTGACCGTTCTCCCTGTTCCATCTGCAGAACCAATGAGTACCTGAGTCAAAGGGTCGCTCTCAGTCCTTTCTCTGTGGTTCATCTCCAGGACCAGTGTTTTTCTGAGACAATGGGTATCTCTCTGTCCTTACTCCACAGTCGATCTCCAGGAACAGAGTGTATCTGAGTCAATGGGATACTCTCTGAACATTTTCCACAGTCCATCTCTGGGACCACTGTGTATCTGAGTCACTGGGACTCTCTCTGACATTTCCCCCCAGTTCAGCCCCAAGACCAGTGTGTATCTGAGTAAATGGGACTCTCCTTGACATTTCTCCACAGTTCATCTCCGGGACCAGCGTGTATCTGAGTCAATGGGACTCTCTCTGACTTTTCTCCACTGTCCATCTCCAGGACAAGTGTGTAGCTGAGTCAATGGGACTCTCTGACGTTTCTCCCCGGTCCATCTCCAGGACCAATGTGTATCTGAGTCAATGGCAGTCTCTTTGACATTTCCTCCCAGTGCATCTTCAGGACCAGTGTGTATCTGAGTCAATGAGGTTAGCTATGACGTTTCTCCCAAGTCCATCTCCAGAAACATTGTGCAGCTGAGTTAATGGGACTCTCTGACCTTTCTCCACAGTCCATCTCCAGGACCATTGTCTATCTGAGTCAATGGGAATCTCTGACCATTCTCCCTGGTCCATCTCCAGGATCAGTGTGTATCTGTGTCAATGTGACTCTCTCTGAACATCTGCCTCAGTCCATCTCCAGGACCAGTGTGTATCTGAGTCCCTGGGACTCTCTCTGACCATTCTCCCAGTTCCATCTGCAGGAGCAGTGTGTATCTGGGTCAATGTGACACTCTCTGAACATTTTGCTCAGTCCATCGCCAGGACCAGTGTTTATCTGAGTCATTGGGAATCTGTCTGACATTTCTCCCCAGTCCATCCCAAAGTCCACTGTGTATCTGAGTCAATGGGACTCTCTCTGACCTTTCTCCACAGTCCATCTCCAGGACCAGTGTGTATCTGAGTCAATGGGACTCTCTCTGACCTTTCTCCACAGTCCATCTCCAGGACCAGTGTGTATCTTAGTCAATGGGACTCTCTCTGACATTTCTCGCCGGTCCATCTCCAGGACCAGTGTGTATCTGAGTCAATGGGACTCTCTCTGCCCTTTCTCCCCGGTCCATCTCCAGGACCAGTGTGTATCTGAGTCAATGGGACTCTCTCTGACCTTTCTCCACAGTCCATCTCCAGGACCAGTGTGTATCTGAGTCAATGTGACTCTCTCTGACATTTCTCGCCGGTCCATCTCCAGGACCAGTGTGTATCTGAGTCAATGGGACTCTCCCTGACCTTTCTCCCCAGTCCATCTCCAGGACCAGTGTGCATCTGAGTCAATGGGTCTCTCTCTGACCTTGCTCCCCAGTCCATCTCCAGGACCAGTATGTATCTGAGTCAATGGGACTCTCCCTGACCTTTCTCCACAGTCCATCTCCAGGACAAGTGTCTATCTGAGTCAATGGGACTCTTTCGGACGTTTCTCCTCAGTCTATCGCCAGAACCACGATGTATCTGAGTCAATGGGACACTCTTTGATCTTTGTCCCCAGTCCAACTCCAGGACCAGTGTGTATCTTAGTCAATGGGACTCACTCTGACCTTTCTCCCCGGTCCACCTCCAGGACTAATGTGTATCTGAGTCAATGGGACTCTCTGACCTTTCTCCCCAGTCCATCTCCAGGACCAATGTGTATCTGAGTCTTTGGGACTCTCTCCGACATTTCTCCCCAGTCCATCTCCAGGTTCAGTGTATATCTGAGTCAATGGAACTCTCTCTCACCTTTCTCCACAGTCCATATCCAGAGCCAGTGTGTATTTGCGTAAATGCGACTCTCTATGTCCTTTCTCCCAGGTCCATCTCCAGGACCAGTGTGTATCTGAGTCAATGGGACTCTCTTTGACCTTTCTCCCAGGTCCATCTCCAGGACCGTTGTCTATCTGAGTCAATGGGACTCTCTGACATTTGTCCCAAGTCCATCTCCAGGACCATTGTGTATGTGAGTCAATTGGACTCTCTCTGACCGTTCTCCCTGTTCCATCTGCAGAACCAGTTTGTACCTGAGTCAAAGGGTCGCTCTCTGTCCTTTCTCTGTGGTTCATCTCCAGGACCAGTATTTTTCTGAGACAATGGGTATCTCTCTGTCCTTACTCCACAGTCGATCTCCAGGAACAGAGTGTATCTGAGTCAATGGGATACTCTCTGAACATTTTCCACAGTCCATCTCTGGGACCACTGTGTATCTGAGTCACTGGGACTCTCTCTGACATTTCCCCCCAGTTCAGCCCCAAGACCAGTGTGTATCTGAGTAAATGGGACTCTCCTTGACATTTCTCCACAGTTCATCTCCGGGACCAGCGTGTATCTGAGTCAATGGGACTCTCTCTGACTTTTCTCCACTGTCCATCTCCAGGACAAGTGTGTAGCTGAGTCAATGGGAATCCCTCTGACCTTTCTCCTCAGTCGATCTCCAGACCTACTGTGTATCCGAGTCAATGCGATTCTCTCTGAACTTTATCCTCAGGCCAGCTCCAGGGCCATTGTGTATCTGATTCAATGGGCTCTCTCTGACCTTTCTCCACAGTCCATCTCCAGCACCAGTGCGTATCTGAGTCAATGGGACTCTCTGACGTTTCTCCCCGGTCCATCTCCAGGACCAATGTGTATCTGAGTCAATGGCAGTCTCTTTGACATTTCCTCCCAGTGCATCTTCAGGACCAGTGTGTATCTGAGTCAATGGGGTTAGCTATGACGTTTCTCCCAAGTCCATCTCCAGAAACATTGTGCAGCTGAGTTAATGGGACTCTCTGACCTTTCTCCACAGTCCATCTCCAGGACCAGTGTGTATCTGAGTCAATGGGACTCTCTCTGACCTTTCTCCCCGGTCCATCTCCAGGGCCATTGTCTATCTGAGTCAATGGGAATCTCTGACCATTCTCCCTGGTCCATCTCCAGGATCAGTGTGTATCTGTGTCAATGTGACTCTCTCTGAACATCTGCCTCAGTCCATCTCCAGGACCAGTGTGTATCTGAGTCCCTGGGACTCTCTCTGACCATTCTCCCAGTTCCATCTGCAGGAGCAGTGCGTATCTGGGTCAATGTGACACTCTCTGAATATTTTGCTCAGTCCATCTCCAGGACCAGTGTTTATCTGAGTCATTGGGAATCTGTCTGACATTTCTCCCCAGTCCATCCCAAAGTCCACTGTGTATCTGAGTCAATGGGACTCTCTCTGACCTTTCTCCACAGTCCATCTCCAGGACCAGTGTGTATCTGAGTCAATGGGACTCTCTCTGACCTTTCTCCACAGTCCATCTCCAGGACCAGTGTGTATCTGAGTCAATGGGACTCTCTCTGACATTTCTCGCCGGTCCATCTCCAGGACCAGTGTGTATCTGAGTCAATGGGACTCTCTCTGCCCTTTCTCCCCGGTCCATCTCCAGGACCAGTGTGTATCTGAGTCAATGGGACTCTCTCTGACCTTTCTCCACAGTCCATCTCCAGGACCAGTGTGTATCTGAGTCAATGTGACTCTCTCTGACATTTCTCGCCGGTCCATCTCCAGGACCAGTGTGTATCTGAGTCAATGG
This sequence comes from Squalus acanthias, assembly GCA_030390025.1. NCBI lineage: Eukaryota > Metazoa > Chordata > Chondrichthyes > Squaliformes > Squalidae > Squalus > Squalus acanthias. The sequence goes on along the minus strand of JASTWF010000089.1, from coordinate 272,559 downwards.
GACTCTCCCTGACCTGTCTCCCCAGTCCATCTCCAGGACCAGTGTGTATCTGAGTCAATGGGACTCTCTCTGACCTTGCTCCCCAGTCCATCTCCAGGACCAGTATGTATCTGAGTCAATGGGACTCTCCCTGACCTTTCTCCACAGTCCATCTCCAGGACAAGTGTCTATCTGAGTCAATGGGACTCTTTCGGACGTTTCTCCTCAGTCTATCGCCAGAACCACGATGTATCTGAGTCAATGGGACACTCTTTGATCTTTGTCCCCAGTCCAACTCCAGGACCAGTGTGTATCTTAGTCAATGGGACTCACTCTGACCTTTCTCCCCGGTCCACCTCCAGGACTAATGTGTATCTGAGTCAATGGGACTCTCTGACCTTTCTCCCCAGTCCATCTCCAGGACCAATGTGTATCTGAGTCTTTGGGACTCTCTCTGACATTTCTCCCCAGTCCATCTCCAGGACCAGTGTGTATCTGAGTCCCTGGGACTCTCTCTGACCATTCTCCCAGTTCCATCTGCAGGAGCAGTGTGTATCTGGTTCAATGTGACACTCTCTGAACATTTTGCTCAGTCCATCTCCAGGACCAGTGTTTATCTGAGTCATTGGGAATCTGTCTGACATTTCTCCCCAGTCCATCCCAAAGTCCACTGTGTATCTGAGTCAATGGGACTCTCTCTGACGTTTCTCCACAGTCCATCTCCAGGACCAGTGTGTATCTGAGTCAATGGGACTCTCTCTGACCTTTCTCCACAGTCCATCTCCAGGACCAGTGTGTATCTGAGTCAATGGGACTCTCTCTGACATTTCTCGCCGGTCCATCTCCAGGACCAGTGTGTATCTGAGTCAATGGGACTCTCTCTGCCCTTTCTCCCCGGTCCATCTCCAGGACCAGTGTGTATCTGAGTCAATGGGACTCTCTCTGACCTTTCTCCACAGTCCATCTCCAGGACCAGTGTGTATCTGAGTCAATGTGACTCTCTCTGACATTTCTCGCCGGTCCATCTCCAGGACCAGTGTGTATCTGAGTCAATGGGACTCTCCCTGACCTTTCTCCCCAGTCCATCTCCAGGACCAGTGTGTATCTGAGTCAATGGGACTCTCTCTGACCTTGCTCCCCAGTCCATCTCCAGGACCAGTATGTATCTGAGTCAATGGGACTCTCCCTGACCTTTCTCCACAGTCCATCTCCAGGACAAGTGTTTATCTGAGTCATTGGGAATCTGTCTGACATTTCTCCCCAGTCCATCCCAAAGTCCACTGTGTATCTGAGTCAATGGGACTCTCTCTGACGTTTCTCCACAGTCCATCTCCAGGACCAGTGTGTATCTGAGTCAATGGGACTCTCTCTGACCTTTCTCCACAGTCCATCTCCAGGACCAGTGTGTATCTGAGTCAATGGGACTCTCTCTGACATTTCTCGCCGGTCCATCTCCAGGACCAGTGTGTATCTGAGTCAATGGGACTCTCTCTGCCCTTTCTCCCCGGTCCATCTCCAGGACCAGTGTGTATCTGAGTCAATGGGACTCTCTCTGACCTTTCTCCACAGTCCATCTCCAGGACCAGTGTGTATCTGAGTCAATGTGACTCTCTCTGACATTTCTCGCCGGTCCATCTCCAGGACCAGTGTGTATCTGAGTCAATGGGACTCTCCCTGACCTTTCTCCCCAGTCCATCTCCAGGACCAGTGTGTATCTGAGTCAATGGGACTCTCTCTGACCTTGCTCCCCAGTCCATCTCCAGGACCAGTATGTATCTGAGTCAATGGGACTCTCCCTGACCTTTCTCCACAGTCCATCTCCAGGACAAGTGTCTATCTGAGTCAATGGGACTCTTTCGGACGTTTCTCCTCAGTCTATCGCCAGAACCACGATGTATCTGAGTCAATGGGACACTCTTTGATCTTTGTCCCCAGTCCAACTCCAGGACCAGTGTGTATCTTAGTCAATGGGACTCACTCTGACCTTTCTCCCCGGTCCACCTCCAGGACTAATGTGTATCTGAGTCAATGGGACTCTCTGACCTTTCTCCCCAGTCCATCTCCAGGACCAATGTGTATCTGAGTCTTTGGGACTCTCTCTGACATTTCTCCCCAGTCCATCTCCAGGTTCAGTGTATATCTGAGTCAATGGGACTCTCTCTCACCTTTCTCCACAGTCCATATCCAGAGCCAGTGTGTATTTGCGTAAATGCGACTCTCTATGACCTTTCTCCCAGGTCCATCTCCAGGACCAGTGTGTATCTGAGTCAATGGGACTCTCTTTGACCTTTCTCCCAGGTCCATCTCCAGGACCGTTGTCTATCTGAGTCAATGGGACCCTCTGACATTTGTCCCAAGTCCATCTCCAGGACCATTGTGTATGTGAGTCAATTGGACTCTCTCTGACCGTTCTCCCTGTTCCATCTGCAGAACCAGTTTGTACCTGAGTCAAAGGGTCGCTCTCTGTCCTTTCTCTGTTGTTCATCTCCAGGACCAGTGTTTTTCTGAGACAATGGGTATCTCTCTGTCCTTACTCCACAGTCGATCTCCAGGAACAGCGTGTATCTGAGTCAATGGGATTCTCTCTGAAAATTTTCCTCAGTCCATCTCTGGGACCACTGTGTATCTGAGTCACTGGGACTCTCTCTGACATTTCCACCCAGTTCATCCCCAAGACAGGTGTGTATCTGAGTAAATGGGACTCTCCTTGACATTTCTCCACAGTTCATCTCCGGGACCAGCGTATATCTGAGTCAATGGGACTCTCTCTGACTTTTCTCCACAGTCCATCTCCAGGACAAGTGTGTATCTGAGTCAATGGGACTCCCTCTGACCTTTCTCCTCAGTCGATCTCCAGAACCACTGTGTATCCGAGTCAATGCGATTCACTCTAAACTTTATCCTCAGGCCAGCTCCAGGGCCACTGTGTATCTGATTCAATGGGCTCTCTCTGACCTTTCTCCACAGTCCATCTCCAGGACCAGTGCGTATCTGAGTCAATGGGACTCTCTGACGTTTCTCCCCAGTCCATCTCCAGGACCAATGTGTATCTGAGTCAATGGCAGTCTCTTTGACATTTCCTCCCAGTGCAGCTCCAGACCAGTGTGTATCTGAGTCAATTAGGTTAGCTATGACGTTTCTCCCATATCCATCTCCAGAAACATTATGTAGCTGAGTCAATGGGACACTCTCTGACCTTTCACCCCAGTCCATTTCCGGGACCAGTGTGTATCGGAGTCAATGGTACTCTCTCTGACCTTTCTCCACAGTCCATCTCCAGGACCAGTGTGTATCTGAGTCAATGGGACTCTCTCTGACCTCTCTCCCCGGTCCATCTCCAGGACCATTGTCTATCTGAGTCAATGGGAATCTCTGAACTTTCTCCCTGGTCCATCTCCAGGATCAGTGTGTATCTGTGTCATTGTGACTCTCTCTGAACATCTGCCTCAGTCCATCTCCAGGACCAGTGTGTATATGAGTCAATAGGACACTCTTTAAACTTTCTCCCCGGTCCATCTCCAGAACCAGTGTGTATCTGAGTCCCTGGGACTCTCTCTGACCATTCTCCCAGTTCCATCTGCAGGAGCAGTGTGTATCTGGGTCAATGTGACACTCTCTGAACATTTTCCTCAGTCCATCTCCAGGACCAGTGTGTATCTGTGTCAGTGGGACTCTCTTTGACAGTTCTCCCCAGTCCATCTCCAGTTTCAGTTTGTATCTGAGTCAATGGAACTCTCTCTGTACTTTCTCCAAAGTCCATCTCCAGAACCAGTGTGTATCTGAGTCAATGGGATTCTCTTTGACATTTCTCCCCAATCCATCTCTTGTTTCAGTTTGTATCTGAGTCACTGGGACTCTCTTTGACATTACTCCCCAGTCCATCTCCAGTTTCAGTTTGTATCTGCGTCAATGGGACTCTCTCTGACCTTTCTCCCCAGTCCATCTCCGGGACCAGTGTGTATCTGTGTCAATGGGAATCTCTTTGACATTTCTCCTTAGTCCATCGCCAGAACCAGTGTGTATCTGAGTCATTAGGAATCTCTCTGACCTTTCTCCTCAGTCCTTCGCCAGAACCAATGTGTATCTGTGTCATTGGGACTCTCTCTGACCTTTGTCCCAAGTCCATCTCCAGGACCAGTGTGTATCTGAGTCAAAGGGTCGCTCTCTGTCCACTCTCTGTGGTTCATCTCCAGGACCAGTGTTTATCTGAGACAATGGGTCTCTCTCTGTCCTCACTCCACTGTCGATCTCCAGGAACTGTGTGTATCTGAGTCGCTGGGACTCTCTGTGACTATTTTCCCAGGTCCATCTGCAGGACCAGTGTGTAACTGGGTCAATGGGACTCTCTCTGAACATTTTCCTCAGTCCATCTCTGGGACCACTGTGTATCTGAGTCATTGGGACTCTGTCTGAAATTTCTCCCCAGTTCAGCCCCAAGGCCAGTGTGTATCTGAGTAAATGGGATCTCCTTGACATTTCTCCACAGTCCATCTCCGGGACCAGTGTGTATCTCAGTCAATGGGACTCTGTCTGACTTTTCTCCACAATCCATCTCCAGGACAAGTTTGTATCTGAGACAATGGAACTCCCTCTGACTTTTCTACTCAGTCCATCGCCAGAACCACTGTGTATCCGAGTCAATGGGATTCTCACTGCCCTTTTTCCCCAGTCCAGCTCCACGACCACTGTGTATCTGATTCAATGGGACACTCTGACCTTTCTCCCCGGTCCATCTCCAGGACCACTGTGTATCTGATTCAATGGGACTCTCTGACCTTTCTCCCAAGTCCATCTCCAGAAACATTGTGTAGCTGAGTCAATGGGACTCTCTCTGACCTTTCTCCCCAGTCCATATCCGGGACCAGTGTGTATCGGAGTCAATGAGACTCTCTCTGACGTTTGTCCCAACTCCAAATCCAGTACCAGTGTGTCAATGAATCAATGGGACTCTCTCTGACCTTTCTCCCCAGTCAATCTCCAGGAACAGTGTGCATCTGAGTCCCTGGGACTCTCTCTGACCATTCTCCCAGACCCATCCCCAGGACCAGTGTGTATCTGAGTCATTGTGACTCTCTTTGACATTTCTCCCCAGTACATCTCCAGTTTCAGTTTGTATCTGAGTCAATGGAACTCTCTCTGACCTTTCTCCAAAGTCCATCTCCAGGACCATTGTGTATCTGAGTCAATGGGTCTCTCTCTGACCTTTCTCCACAGTGCATCTCCAGGACCAGTGTGTATCTGAGTCACTGGGACTCTCCCTGACCTTTCTCCCCAGTCCATCTCCGGGACCAGTATGTATCTGAGTCAATGGAACTCTCTCTGACCATTCTCCACTGTCGATTTCCAGGACCAGTGTGTATCTGAATCAATTGTTCTTTCTATGACCTTTCTGCTATGTCCATCTCGAGAAACAGTGTGTATTTGAGACAATGCGACTCTCTCTGACCTTTCTCCCCAGTCCATCTCCAGGACCAGTGTGTATCTGAGTCAATGGGACTCTCTGACGTTTATCCCCAGTCCATCTCCAGGACCAGTGTGTATCTGAGTCTATGGAACTCTCTCTGACCTTTCTCCTCAGTCCATCGCCAGAACCAGTGTGCATCTGAGTAATTGGGACGCTATCTGACATTTGCCCCAATCCATCTTCAGGACCAATGTGTATCTGAGTCAAAGGGTCGCTCTCTGTCCTTTCTCCCTGTTCCATCTCCAGGACCAGTGTTTACCTGAGTCAATGGGACTCTCTGAACTTTATCCCCAGTCCATCTCCAGGAGCAGTGTGTATCTGAGTCAATGGGACTCTCTCTGACCATTCTCCTCAGTCCATCGCCAGAACCAGTGTGCATCATGAGTAATTGGGATGCTATCTGACCTTTGCCCCAAGTCCATCTCCAGGACCAGTGTGTATCTCAGTGAAAGGGTCGCTCTCTGTCCTTTCTCCCCAGTCCATCTCCAGGATCAGTGTGTATCTGAGTCGCTGGGATTCTCTGACTATCCTCCCAGGTCCATCTACAGGACCACAGTATATCTGAGTCTTTGGGAATCTCTCTGACATTTCTCCCCAGTCCATCCCCAAGTACAGTGTGTATCTGAGTAAATGGGACATTCTCTGACCTTTCGCCACAGTCCATCTCCGGGACCTGTGTGTATATGAGTCAATGGGTCTCTCTCTGTCCTTTCTCCACAATCCATCTCCAGGGCAAGTGTGTATCTGAGTCGCTGGGACGGTCTCTGACAATTCTCCCAGGTCTATCTCCAGCACCAGTGTGTATCTGGATCAGTGTGACTCTCTCAGAACATTTCCCTCAGTCCATCTCCAGGGCCTATGTGTATCTGAGTCATTGGGACTCTCTCTGACATTTCTCCCCAGTCCATCTCAAGGTTCAGTGTGTATCTGAGTCAATGGGTCTCTCTCTGAGCTTTCTCCCAGGTCCATCTCCAGGACCATTGTGTATCTGTGTCAATGGGACTCTCTCTGTCCTTTCTCTCCAGTCTGTCTCCAGGACCAGTGTATATCTGAGTCAATGGGAAACTCTTTGATCTTGCTCCCAGGTCTATCTCCAGGACCATTGTGTATCTGTGTCAATGGGATTCTCCCTGTCCTTTCTCTCCAGTCTTTCTCCAGGACCAGTGTATATCTGAGTCAATGGGACTCTCTCTGTCCCTTCTCCCTGTTCCATCTCCAGGACCAGTGTGTATATGAGTCAATGGGACTCTCTCTGTACTTTCTGTCCATCCTTCTCCTGGATCAGTGTGTATCTGAGTAATTGGGATTCTCTTTGACATTTCTCCACTTTCCATCTCCAGTTTCAGTTTGTATATGAGGCAATGGAACTCTCTCTGTCCTTTCTCCAAAGTACATCTCCAGAACCAGTGTGTAACTGAGTCAATGGGACTCTGTCTGACTTTTCTCCACAGTCCATCTCAAGGACAAGTGTGTATCTGAGTCAATGGGACTCCCTCTGACCTTTCTACTCAGTCCATCGCCAGATCCACTGTGTATCCGAGTCAATGGGATTCTCTCTGACCGTAATCCGCAGTCCAGCTCCATGACCACTGTGTATCTGATTCAATTGGACTCTCTGTCCTTTCTCCCCGGTCCATCTCCAGGACCACTGTGTGTCTGATACAATGGGACTCTCTCTGACCATTCTCCCCAGTCCATCTCCGGGACCATTGTGTATCGGAGTCAATGAGATACTCTCTGACCTTTCTCCACAGTCCATCTCCAGGACCAGTGTGTAACTGTGTCAATGGGACTCTCTCTGACCTTTCTCCCCGGTCCCTCTCCAGGACCAGTGTGTATCTGAGTCAATGGGACTCTCTCTGAAATTTCTCCCTGGTCCATCTCCAGGATAATGTGTATCTGTGTCAATGGAACTCTCCCTGACCTTTCTTCCCAGTCCATCTCCAGAACCAGTGAGTATCTGAGTCAATGGGAGTCTCTCTGACGTTTGTCCCAAGTCCAACTCCAGTACCAGTGTGTATATGAATCAATGGGACTCTCTCTGACCTTTCTACCTGGTCCATCTCCAGGACCAGTGTTTATCTGAGTCAATGGGTCTCTCTCTGAGCTTTCTCCCCAGTCAATCTTGAGGAACAGTGTGTATCTGAGTCCCTGGGACTCTCTCTGACCATTCTCCCAGATCCATCTCCAGGACCTGTGTGAATCTTGGTCAATGTGAATCTCTCTGTACATTTTCCTCAGTCCATCTCCAGGACCAGTGTGTATATGAGTTATTGGGACTCTCTTTGACATTTCTCCACTTTCCATCTCCAGTTTCAGTTTGTATCGGAGTCAATGGAACTCTCTCTGTCCTTTCTCCAAAGTCCATCTCCAGAACCAGTGTGTATCTGAGTCAATGGGACTCTCTCTGTCCTTTCTCCAAATTCCATCTCCAGAACCAGTGTGTATCTGAGTCAATAGGATTCTCTTTGACATTTCTCACCAGTCCTTCTCCAGTTTCAGTTTGTATCTGAGTCAATGGGACTCTGTGACCTTTCTCCTCAGTCCATCGCCAGAACCAGTGTGTATCTGAGTCATTAGGACTCTCTCTGTCCTTTCTCCTCAGTCCATCGCCAGAACCAATGTGTACCTGAGTCATTGGGACTCTCTCTGCCCTCTGTCCCTAACTCCATCTCCAGGACCAGTGTGTATCTGAGTCAGTGGGAAACTCTCTGACCTTTCTCCCTGTTCCATCTGCAGAACCAGTGTGTACCTGAGTCAAAGGGTCACTCTCAGTCCACTCTTTGTGGTTCATCTGCAGGACCAGTGTTTATCTGAGACAATGGGACTCTCTCTGTCCTTACTCCACAGTCGATCTCCAGAACAGTGTGTATCTGAGTCGCTGGGACTCTCTGTGACTGTTTTCCCAGGTCCATCTGCAGGACCAGTGTGTAAATGGATCAATGGGACTCTCTCTGAACATTTGCCCCAGTCCATCTCTGGGACCACTGTGTATCTGAGTCATTGGGACTCTGTCTGACATTTCTCCCCAGTTCATCCCCAAGGCCAGTGTGTATCTGAGTAAATGGGACTCTCCTTGACATTTCCCCACAGTCCATCTCCGGGACCAGTGTGTATCTCAGTCAATGGGACTCGGTCTGACTTTTCTCCACAGTCCATTGCCAGGACTAGTGTATATCTGAGTCAATGGGATTCCCTCTGACTTTTCTACTCAGTCCATCGCCAGAACCACTGTGTTTCCGAGTCAATGGGATTCTCTCTGACCTTTATCCCCAGTCCATCACCAGGACCACTGTGTATCTGATTCAATGGGACTCTCTGACCTTTCTCCCCAGTCCATCTCCGGGACCAGTGTGTATCGGAGTCAATGAGACTCTCTCCGACGTTTGCCCAACTCCAAATCCAGTACCAGTGTGTATATGAATCAATGGGACTCTCTGTGACCTTTCTCCCCAGTCCATCTCCAGGACCAGTATGTATCTGAGTCAATGGGTTTCTCTGTGACCTTTCTCCCCAATCAATCTCCAGGAATGTGTGTATCTGTGTCCCTGGGACTCTCTCTGACCATTCTCCCAGATCAATTTCCAGGACCAGTGTGTATCTGAGTCATTGTGACTCTCTCTCTCCTTTCTCTCCAGTCTTTCTCCAGGACCAGTCTATATCTGAGTCAATGGGACTCTCTCTGACAGTTCTCCTAAGTCCATCGCCAGAACCGGTGTGTATCTAACTCAATGGGGCTCTCTTTGACCTTTGTCCCAAGTCCATTTCCAGGGCCAGTGTATATATGAGTCAATGGGATTCACTATGACCTTTATCCCCGGCCCATCTCCAGGACCAGTGTGTATATGAGTCAATAGGACACTCTTTAACCTTTCTCCCCGGTCCATCTCCAGAACCAGTGTGTATCTGAGTCGCTGTGACGCTCTCTGACAATTCTCCCAGGTCTATCTCCAGCACCAGTGTGTATCTGGGTCAATGTAACTCTCTCAGAACATTTTCCTCAGTCCATCTCCAGGATCTGTGTGTATCTGTGTCATTGGGACTCTCTCTAACATTTCTCCCCAGTCCATCTCAAGGTTGAGTGGGTATCTGAGTCAATGGGTCTATCTCTGACCTTTCTCTCAGGTCCATCTCCAGGACCATTGTGTATCTGTGTCAATGGGACTCTCTCTCTCCTTTCTCTCCAGTCTTTCTCCAGGACCAGTCTATAACTGAGTCAATGGGACTCTCTCTGAACTTTCTCCTCCGTCCATCTCCAGAACCAGTGTGTATCTGAGCTAATTGGACTCTCGTTGACCTTTCTCCTCAGTCCTTCTCCAGGACCACTGTTTATCTGAGTCAATGGGACTCTCTCTGACCTTTCTCCCCAGTCCATCTCCAGGACCAGTGTGTATCTGAGTCACTATGACTCTCTTTAACCTTTCTCCACAGAACATCTCCAGGACCAGTGTGTATCTGAGTCAATGGGAATCTCTCTGTCCTTTCTCCCCAGTCCTTCTCCAGGTTCCATGTGTATCTGCGTTAATGGGACTCATTCTGACATTGCTCCCAAGACCGTCTCCTGGACCAGTGTGTATCTGAGTCAATCGGACCTTTCTCCACAGTCCATCTCCAGTAGTAGTGTGTATCTGAGTCAATGGGACTCTCGCTGACCTTTATCCCCGGACCATCTCCAGGACCAGTGTGTATCTGAGTCAATGGGACTCTCTCTGACCATTCTCCCTTTTCCATCTGCAGTACCAGTGTGTATCTGTGTCAATGGGATTCTCTCTGACCTTTCTCCCCAGTCCATCTCCGGGACCAGTGTGTATCTGAGTCAATGGAACTCTCTCTGACATTTCTCTTGAGTCCATCGCCAGAACCAGTGTGTATCTGAGTCATTGGACTCTCTCTGACCTTTCTGCTCAGTCCATCGCCTGAACCAGTGTGTATCTGAGTCATTGGCACTCTCTCTGACCTTTGTACCAAGTCCATCTCCAGGAAAAGTGTGTATCTGAGTCAATGGGACACTCTCTGACCTTTCTCCCTGTTCCATCTGCAGAACCACTGTGTACCTGAGTCAAAGGGTCACTCTCTGTCCTCTCTCTGTGGTTCATCTTCAGGACCAGTGTTTATCTGAGCGAATGGGTCTCTCTCTCTGTCCTTACTCCACAGTCGATCTCCAGGAACAGTGTACATCTGAGTCGCTGGGACTCTCTGTTACTATTTTCCCAGGTCCACCTGCAGAACCATTGAGCATCTGGTCAATGGGACTCTCTCTGAACTTTCTCCACAGTCCATCTCTGGGAACTGTGTGTATCTGAGTCAATGGAATCTCTGACATTTCTCCACAGTCCATCTCCAGGAACAGTGTGTATCTTGGTCAATGTGACCCTCTCTGAACATTTTCCTCAGACCATCTCTGGGACCACTGTGAATCTGAGTCATTGGTACTTTGTCTGACCTTTGTCCCCAGTTCATCCCCAAGGCCAATGTGTATCTGAGTAAATGGGACTCTCCTTGACATTTCTCCACAGTCCATCTCCGGGATCAGTGTGTATCTGTGTCAATGGGACTCTCTCTGACTTTTCTCCACAGTCCATCTCCAGGACAAGTGTGTATCTGAGTCAATGGGACTCCCTCTGACTTTTCTACTCACTCCATCGCCAGAACCACTGTGTATCCGAGTCAATGGGATTCTCTCTGATCTTTATCCCCAGTCCATCTCCAGGACCATTGTGTATCAGAGTCAATGGGACTCTCTGACCTTACTCCCCAGTCCATCTCCAGGACCATGTGTATCTGAGTCAATGGGACTTTCTTTGACCATTCTCCCTGATCCATCTCCAGGACCAGTGCGTATCTGTGTGAATGGAACTCTCTCTGACCATTATCCCTAGTCCATCTCCAGGACAAGTGTGTATCTGAGTCAATGGGACGCTCTCTAACCTTTCTCCCCAGTCCTTCTCCAGGACCAGTGTGTATCTGAGTCAATGGGACTCTCTCTGTCCTTTCTCCTCAGTCCATCGCCAGAACCGGTGTGTATCTGACTCAATGGGACTCTCTTTGGCCTTTGTCCCAAGTCCATTTCCAGGGCCAGTGTGTATATGAGTCAATGGGATTCACTCTGACCTTTATCCCCGGTCCATCTCCAGAACCAGTGTGTATCTGAGTCGCTGGGACGCTCTCTGACAATTCTCCCAGGTCCATCTCCAGCAACAGTGTGTATCTGGGTCAATGTGACTCTCTCAGAACATTTTCCTCAGACCATCTTCAGGACCTGTGTGTATCTGAGTCATTACGAATCTCTCTGACATTTCTCCCCAGTCCATCTCAAGGTTCAGTGTGTATCTGAGTCAAATGGGACTCTCTGTGACCTTTCTCCACAGTCCATCCCCAAGTCCAGTGTGTAGCTGAGTAAATTGCACATTCTCTGACCTTTCTCCACAGTCCATCTCCAGGGCAAGTTTGTATCTGAGTCAAAGGGACACTCTTTGACATTTCTCCCTGGTCCATCTCCAGGACCAGTGTGTATCTGTGTCAATGGGACATCTCTCTGACCTTTCTCCCCAGTCCATCTCCAGGAACAGTGTGTATCTGAGTCAATGGGACTCTCTCTGACAGTTCTCCTAAGTCCATCGCCAGAACCGGTGTGTATCTGACTCAATGGGACTCTCTTTGACCTTTGTCCCAAGTCTATTTCCAGGGCCAGTGTGTATATGAGTCAATGTGACTCTCTCTGAGCTATATCCCTGTCCCATCTCCAGGACCAGTGTGTATATGAGTCAATAGGACTCTCTTTAACCTTTCTCCCCGGTCCATCTCCAGAACCAGTGTGTATCTGAGTCGCTGGGACGCTCTCTGACAATTCTCCCAGGTCTATCTCCAGCACCAGTGTGTATCTGGGTCAATGTGACTCTCTCAGAACATTTTCCTCAGTCCATCTCCAGGATCTGTGTGTATCTGAGTCATTGGGACTTTCTCTGACATTTCTCCCAAGACCATCTCAAGGTTGTGTGTGTATCTGAGTCAATGGGTCTCTCTCTGACCTTTTTCTCAAGTCCAACTCCAGGACTATTGTGTATCTGTGTCAATGGGACTCTCTCTCTCCTTTCTCTCCAGTCTTTCTCCAGGACCAGTCTATATCTGGGCCAATGGGACTCTCTCTGAACTTTCTCCACCGTCCATCTCCAGAACCAGTGTGTATCTGAGCTAATGGGTCTCTCTCTGACCTTTCTCCTCAGTCCTTCTCCAGGACCACTGTATATCTGAGTCAATGGGACTCTCTCTGACCTTTCTCCCCAGTCCATCTCCAGGACCAGTGTGTATCTGAGTCAATGGGACTCTCTCTGTCCTTTATCTCCATTTCTTCTCAGGACCAGTGTGTATCTGAGTCAATGGGACTCTCTCTGACCTTTTCTCCATTCTTCTCAGGACCAGTGTGTATCTGAGTCAATGGGACTCTCTCTGTCCTTTCTCCTTGATCCACATCCAGGACCAATGTGTATCTGAGTCAATTGGACTCTCTCTGTCCTTTCTACCCAGTCCTTCTCCAGTACCAGTGTGTATCTGAGTCTATGGGACTCTCTCTGACCTTTCTCCCCGGTCCACCTCCAGGACCAGTGTGTATCTGAGTCAATGGGACTCTGTCTGACCTTTTTCACCAGTGCATAAGAACATAAGAACATAAGAAATAGGAGCAGGAGTAGACCATTCGGCCCCTCGAGCCTGTTCCGCCATTCAATGAGATCATGGCTGATCTGATCCAACCTCAACTCTAAAGAACACAAGAAGTAGGAGCAGAACCAGGCCACTCGGCCCCTGGGCCCGCTCCGCCACCCACAGGGCCTTGACCGATCCGAAGTCAAACTCATGTCCAATTTCCAGCCCGCTCCCCGTAACCCTGATTCCCTTTACTTCTAGGAAACGGTCTATTTCTTTTTAAAATTTATTTAATGAAGTAGCTTCCACAGCTTCCTGGGGTAGCAAATTCCACAGACCCACTACCCTCTGAGTGAAAACGTTTCTCCTCATCTCAGTTTTGAAAGAGGAGCACCTTATTCTAAGAATATGTCCCCTAATTCTAGTTTCACCCATCATTGGGAACATCCTCACCGCGTCCACCCGATCAAGCCCCTTCACAATCTTATATGTTTCAATAAGATCGCCTCTCATTCTTCTGAACTCCAATGAGTAGAGTCCCAATCTACTCAACCTCTCCTCGTATGTCCACCCCCTCATCCCCGGAATTAACCGAGTGAACCTTCTTTGCACTGCCTCGAGAGCAAGTATGTCTTTTCTTAAGTATGGACACCAAAACTGTATGCAGTACTCCAGGTGCGGTCTCACCAATACCCTATACAACTGCAGCAATACCTCCCTGTTTTTATATTCTATCCCCCTAGCAATAAAAGCCAACATTCCATTGGATTTCTTGATCACCTGCTGCACCTGCATACTAACTTTTTGATTTTCTTGCACCAAGACCCCCAGATCCCTTTGTACTGCAGTACTTTCCAGTTTCTCGCCATTAAGATAATAACTTGCTCTCTGATTTTTCCTGCCAAAGTGCATAACCTCACATTTTCCAATATTGTATTGCATCTGCCAAATCTCTGCCCACTCACCCAGCCTGTCTATATCCCCTTGTAGGCTTTTTATGTCCTCCTCACTCTCTACTTTCCCTCCCATCTTTGTATCATCTGCAAACTTTGATATGTTACACTCGGTCCCCTCCTCCAAATCGTTAATATAGATTGTAAAGAGTTGGGGACCCAGCACCGACCCCTGCGGAACACCACTGGCTGCTGGTTGCCAGTCCGAGAATGAACCATTTATCCCAACTCTCTGCTTCCTGTTAGATAACCAATCCTCCACCCATGCCAGAATATTACCCCCAATCCAGTGATTTTTTATCTTGAGTAATAATCTTTTATGTGGCACCTTGTCGAATGCCTTCTGGAAGTCTAAATACACTACATCCACTGGTTCCCCTTTATCCACCCTGTACGTTATGTCCTCAAAGAACTCGAGCAAATTTGTCAGACATGACTTCCCCTTCATAAAGCCATGCTGACTTTGTCCTATTAAATTATGTTTATCTAAATGTTCCGTTACTGTCTCCTTAATAATAGACTCCAAAATTTTACCCACCACAGATGTTAGGCTAACTGGTCTATAATTTCCAGCCTTCTGCCTACAACCCTTTTTAAATACGGGTGTTACATTAGCAGTTTTCCAATCTGCTGGGAACTTTGCGGAGTTCAGGGAGTTTTGGAAAATTATTACCAAAGCATCCACAACTCCTACTGCCACTTCCCTCAAGACCCTAGGATGTAAGCCATCAGATCCAGAGGATTTATCCGCCTTGAGTCCCATTATTTTACTGAGTACCAATTGCTTAGTGATTTTAATCGTATTTAGCTCCTCCCCCACTAGAGCCCCCTGTTTGTCCAGTGTTGGGATATTCTTAGTGTCCTCTACCGTAAAGACTGAAACAAAATATTTGTTCAGCATTTTTGCCATCTCCATGTTTCCCACCATTAATTTCCCGGTCTCATCCTCTAAGGGACCTACGTTTGCCTTAACCACCCTTTTTCTTTTTATATAACTATAGAAACTCTTGCTATCTGTTTTTATATTTTTTGCTAATTTATTTTCATAGTCTATTTTCCCTTTCTTAATCAATCATTTAGTTACTTTTAATTGTCTTTTGAAGACTTCCCAATCTTCTATCCTCCCACTAACTTTGGCTACCTTATATGTCCTTGTTTTTAGTTGGATACTTTCTTTAATTTCTTTACTTAGCCACGGATGGCTGTCATTTCTTTTACACCCTTTTTTCCTCAGTGGAATATATTTATTTTGAAAGTTGTAAAATAACTCCTTGAATGAACACCACTGCTCATGTACCGTCTTACCCTTTAATCTATTTGCCCAGTCCACTTTAATCAATTCTGCGCTCATGCCTTCATAGTCTCCTTTATTCAAGCTCAGTATGCTTGTTTGAGAACCAACCTTCTCACCCTCTAATTGGATATGGAATTCAATCATGTTATGGTCACTCATTCCAAGGGGATCCTTAACTAGGACATTATTAATTAATCCAGACTCATTACACAGTACCAGGTCCAAGGTTGCTCGCCCCCTTGTAGGATCAGTTACATACTGCTCAAGAAATCCATCCCTAAGACACTCAATAAACTCTTCCTCAAGGCTGCCCTGCCCAATTTGATTTGTCCAGTTAATATGATAGTTAAAATCCCCCATAATTATAGCTGTTCCCTTATTACATGCCCCAACTATTTCCTGATTAATACTCCTTCCAACAGAGTTGCAACTATTAGGAGGCCTATATACTAAGCCCACCAGTGTTTTTTTCCCCTTATTATTCCTTATCTCTACCCAAACTGTTTCATTATCCTGATCTTTTGACCCAATATTATTTCTCTGTATTACAGTGATTCCATCTCCAGGACCAGTGTGTATCTGAGTCATAGTGTCATAGAGTCATAGAGTTATACAGCACAGAATGAGGACTTTCGGCACATCGTGTCCACGCCGGCCATCAAGCCCTATCTTTTCTAATCCCATTTTCCAGCACTTGGTCCATAGCCTTGTATGCTATTGCGTTTCAAGTGCTCATCTAAATGCTTCTTGAATGTTGTGGGGGTTCCTGCATCTACCACTCTTTCAAGCAGTGACTTCCAGATTCCAACCACCCTCTGGGTGAAAAGGTTTTTCCTCAAATCCCCTCTAAACCTCCTGTCCCGTAACTTGAAACTATGCCCCCTGGTTATTGACCCCTCTACTCAGGGGAAAAGCTCCTTTCTATCTACCCTATCGATGCCCCTCATTATTTTGTACACCTCAATCAGGTTCCCCCTCAGCCTTCTCTGCTCTAAGGAAAACAACCCCAGCCTGTCCAGTCTCACTTCATAGCTGAAGCGTTGCAGCCCAGAAAACATCCTGGTGAATCTCCTCTGCACCGTCTCCAATGCAATCACATCCTTCCTATAGTGTGGCGACCAGAAATGCACACATTATTCCAGCTGTGGCCTAACAAGCGTTTTGTACAGCTCCATCATAACCTCCCTGCTCTTATAATCTATGCCTCGGCTAATGAAGGCAATTATCCCATATGCCTTTTTAAGCACCTTAACTACCTGCCCTGCTACCTTCAGGGATCTATGTACATGCACACCAAGGTTCCCCTGATCCTCTGTCCTTCCTAGGTTACTACTATTCATTGTGTATTCCCTTGCCTTGATAGTCCTCCCAAAATGCATCATCTGACACTTTTCAGGGTTAAATTCCATTTGCCACTGTTCTGCCCATCTGACCAAACCGTCTATCTCGGCCTGTAGTCTGAGGCTTCCCTCCTCGCTATTTACCACCCCACCAATTTTCGTGTCATCTGCAAACTTACTGATCATAGCTCCTACATTCACATCTAAATCATTAATGTACACTACAAAGAGCAAAGGACCCAGCACCGATCCCTGCGGTACACCACTGGACACAGGCTTCCAATCACAAGAACAACCTTCGACCATCACACTCTGCCTCCTGTCACTAAGCCAATTTTGGACCAATGTGCCAAGTTGCATTGGATCCCATGGGCTTTTACCTTCTTGACCAGTCTCCCATGTGGGACTTTGTCAAAACCCTTACGGAAGTCCATGTAGACTACATCAACTGCACTACCCTCATCCACACACCTAGTCACCCCCTCGAAAAATCCAATCAAATTTGTCAGACAGGATCTCCCCCTGACAAAGCCATGCTGACTATCATTGATTAATCCTTGCCTCTCCAAGTGGAGACTAATTCTGTCCCTCAGAATATTTCCCAATAATTTCCCTGCCACTGATGTTATGCTCACTGGCCTGTAATTCCCTGGTTTATCCCTACTACCCTTCTTGAATAATGGTACTACGTTAGCTGTTCTCCAGTCCTCTGGCACCTCTCCTGTGGCCAGAGAGGTTCTGAAAATTTGTGTCAGAGCCCCTGCAATCTCCTCCCTTGCCTCACACAGCAGCCTGGGATACATCTCGTCTGGGCCTGGGGATTTATCCACTTTTAAGCCTGCTAATACCGCTAGTCTCTCCTCCCTCTCAATACTAATTTGTTTAAGTATATCACAATCCCCCTGCCTGATTTCTATGCCTACATCTTCCTTCTCCATAGTGGACACAGACGCAAAATATTCATTTAAAACCCCACCTACATCTTCTGGCTCTACACACAGAATGCCTCTTTGTTCCCTAATGGGCCCTACTCTTTCCCTGGTTATCCTCTTGCCCTTAATATATTTATACCTTGGGATTTTCCTTTATTTTGCCCGCCAGTGTTATTTCATGCCCCCTCTTCGCTCTCCTAATTTCTTTTTTAAGTACCCGCCTGCACTTTCTATACTCCTCTAGGGCTTCCACTGTTTTTAGTTCTTTGTATCTGCCAAAAGCCTCCCTTTTTTTCCTAATCCATTCTCGTATATCCCTTGACATCCAGGGTTCCCTGGGCATGTTGGTCCCACCCTTCACCTTTATGGGAACATGTGGCCGTTTTACTCTCTCTATTTCCTTTCTGAAAGACTCCCACTGCTCTGATGTTGATTTTCCTACAAGTAGCTGATCCCAGTCCACTTTGGCCAGATCCTGCCTTATCAAATTAAAATCGACCTTCCCCCAATTTCGAACCTTTACCTCCGGTCCATCTTTGTCCTTTTCCATGACTACCTTAAATCTCACCGAATTATGGTCACTGTCACCAAAATGCTCTCCTACTAACACTTCTACCACTTGCCCGGCTACATTCCCTCGAATTAGGTCCAGTACCGCTTCCTCTCTTGTAGGACTTTCTACATTCTGGCTCAAAAAGCTCTCCTGGATGCACTTTATGAATTCCGCACCCTCTAAGCCTTTCACTCGTTGACTATCCCAGTTAATATTGGGGAAGTTGAAAGCCCCTACTATTATTACCCTATTATTTCTACACGTCTCTGAGATTTGCCTACATATCTGTTCCTCTATCTACCCCTGACAGTTTGGGGGCCTATAGTACACTCCCAGCAAAGTGCTTGCCCCTTTTTGTTTTTAAGTTCTACCCATATGGCCTCATTAGAGGAACCTGCTAAGTTATCATCCCTCCTTACAGCAGTAATTGACACCTTGATTAATATTGCGACACCCCCTCCTCTTTTACACCCCTCTCTGTGTCGCCTGAAGATACTATACCCCGGAATTTGAGCTGCCAGTCCTGTCCCTCCCTCAACCATGTCTCTGTGATAGCAACAATATCATACTCCCATGTGTTCATCAAGACCTTCAATTCATCTGCCTTACTCGCAAGTCTCCTTGCATTAAAATAAATGTCATCCAGCCTTGCCATACTCCTTTGTGACGTTACATATTTGCTCTGCCTTCCAGGCTGACTTATTTTTTCCTCTATATTTGGCTGTACATCACCTCCTACTATAGCTCCACTCCGTATCCCATCCCCCTGCCAAGTTAGTTTAAGACCCCCCTAACAGGACTAGCAAACCTCCCCGCAAGCATTTTGGTACCGTTCCGGTTCAGGTGCAACCGTACGACTTGTACAGGTCCCACCTTCCCCAGAAGCAGACCCAGTGATCCAGGAAACTAAAGTCCTCCCTCCTGCACCAACTCTTTAGCCACGCATTCATCTGCTCTATCCTCCGATTCCTATACTCACTAGCACGTGGCACCGGGAGTAATCCAGAGATTACAACCTTTGAGGACCTGCTTTTTAAACTGCTACCTAGCTCCCTAAATTCTTCCTGCAGGACCTCATCCCTCTTTCTACCCTTTGTCTTTGGTACCAATGTGAACCACGACCTCTGATTGTTCGCCCTCCCCCTTCAGAATGCCCTGCAGCCGTTCAGTGACATCCTTGATCCTGGCAAAGGGGAGGCAACATACCATTCTGGAGTCACGTCTGCGGCAACAGAAACGTCTATTTGATCCCCTTACGAGAGAATCCCCTATCACTATTGCTCTTGGGACATTCTCTGACCTTTCTCCTCAATCCATCTCCATACCAGTGTTTATTTGAGTCAATGCGACTCTCACTGACCTTTCTCCCCAGTCTATCTCCAGGACCAGTGTATATCTGAATCAATGGGATTCTCTCTTTCTTTCTCCCCAATTCATATCCAGCACCAGTATGTATCTGAGTCAATGGGACTCTCTCTGACATTTTTTCCCCAGTCCATCTCCAGCATCAGTGTGTATCTGGATCAATGTGACTCTCCCTGACCTTTCACCACAAGCCATTTCCAGGACCAGTGTGTATCTGAATCAATGGGACTCTCTCTGATCTTTCTCCCCAGTCCATCTCCAAGACCAGTGTGTATCCGAGTCAATGGGGCTCTCTCTGACCTTTCTCCCCAGTCCATCTCCAGGACCAGTGTGTATCTGAGTCAATGGGGCTCTCTCTGGCCTTTCTCCCTGTTTTATCTCCAGGACCAGTGTGTATCTGAGTCAATGGGACTCTCTCGGACCTTTCTCCCCAGTCCATCTCTAGGACCAGTGTGTATCTGAGTCAATGGGACTCTCTCTGACCTTTCTCCTCAGTCCATCTCCAGGACCAGTGTGTTCCTGAGTCAATGGGACTCTCTCTGACCTTTCTCCCCAGTCCATCTCCAGGACCAGTGTGTACCTGAGTCAATGGGACTCTCTCTGACCTTTCTCCCCAGTCCTTCTCCAGACCCAGCGTGTATTTGAGTCAATAGGACTCTCTCTGACCTTTCTCCTCAGTCCATCTCTAGGACCAGTGTGTATCTGAGTCAATGGGACACTCTCTGACCTTTCTCCCCAGTCGATCTCTGGAAGCTTTTTGAATCGGAAGGGTTCAAACCGGTTGATGCTGTCACAATCCTGTGCTATATCACCTGCTGTTGTTCCTCAGTCTACAATCTCTGTTTACTCCACCTGTATATATTTCTAAATCACACAGTAAATCCCCGGGAGATCTAAGTATGGCAGAGCAGAAAATGAGAACAATATTGATGTTGTGAAGTGGAATGCAGTGTACAATTTTCCTCCAACGTTTCAGAAAAGTAAAAGTTCAGGGCCGAGTATTTCTGTTTGATTTTCTCCATTTGCTCAGAAACTTGTCCCGACCGCCTGGGCTTCTGGAAAATCACCAGAATTCTGAATGGAAATGTACAATTTCACCGTGCTTTAGAGAAACTGGCGGTATCTGATCTCACTGGGCCCATCCTCCCCGGGTTACACACTGTATGATCTCACTGGGCCCAACCACCCCGGGTTACACACTGTCTGATGTCACTGGGCCCATCCTCCCTGGGTTACACACAGTCTGATCTCACTGGGCAAATCTTCTCCGGGTTACACACTGTCTGATCTCACTGGGCCCATCCTCCCGGGGTTATACACTGTCTGATCTCACTGGACCCATCCTCCCGGCGTTACACAGTGCCTGATCACATTGGGCTCGTTCTCCCCGGGTTACACGCTGTCTGATCTCACTGGGCCCATCCTCCGCAGGTTACACACTGTCTGATCTCACTGGGCCCATCCTCCCCGGGTTACACACTGTCCGATCTCACTGGGCCCACCCTCCCCGGGTTACACACTGTCTGATCTTACTGGGCCCATCCTCCCCGGGTTACACACTGTCTGATCTCACTGGGCCCATCCACCCCGGGTTACACACTGTCTGAACCCACTGGACCCATCCTCCCCGGTTATACACTGTCTGATCTCACTGGGCCCATCCTCCCCGGGTTACACACTGTCTGATCTCACTGGGCCCATCCTCCCCGGGTTACACACTGTCTGATCTCACTGGGCCCATCCTCTCCGGGTTACACACGGTCTGATCTAACTGGACCCATCCTCCCCGGGTTACACGCTGTCTGATCTCACAGTGGGACTGAGTGTGTTGAGTTACAAACGGGGTCTGTGACACTGTGAAGCCCCTCCCTCCCTCGCTGTGATCTAAACTCTGGGCTGAGCAGCCGCGCTGTCAGGCCGTGTGCTGAATGGAGCCGATTTCCCTCAGTCAGAAAGCGCGGCCCCTGTTACCCGGGCAACCATCCTGTTTCTTACCGTCACTCACACACCGGCCCGCGCCGCCCGGCCCGGCACACAGCAAACCCCGCCCACTGCACATCCCCGGATCAGCAAGGGAGCGGCACTGCGCCTTCACGGGAGGGCAAGGGAGCGGCACTGCGCCTGCGCGGGAGACCAAGGGAGCGAGACTGCGCCTGCGCGACAGAGCAAGGGTGCGCGTGCGCATCACCGCAGCACCACCAGTGTTCGGAGACTACACAGGAACATCGCAACAGGAGACGGCCATTCAGCCCCTCCAACCTGTTCCACCATTCAAATAGATCATGGCTGATCTGTATCTTAATCTCCATGGATCTTCCTTGGTTCCATTACCCTCAATTTCTAACAAATTCCTATTAAACAGGTCTTTAAACGAATAAAGGGGGCGGGGGGATTCAGTAAATTTTAAATTGAAAAGCATGAAAAAAATGTCAACGCTCCAGAGCAGTCTAGTTTTGGGCAAAAATAAGTAGAGTTGCTCAGGAAGGGACAGAGAAATTAACAAAGGCAACAAATGAAGGGGGCGGGAGGATTCAGGAAATTTTAAATTTAAAAGCAGCGAAAAACATGTCAAGGCTCTAGAGCAGAGTAATTTCGGGCAAAAATAAGTAGAGTTGGTCAGGGAGGGACAGAGATTTTAACAAAGGCAACAAGGCATCAGTGACATCAGGGAAAAAGAGAAATAAGTCAAAGCTAAAGGCACTATATCTGAATGCACAAAGCATTTGCAACAAAATAGAAGAATTAATAGCGCAGATAGAAATGAACAGGTTTGATCTAACAGCCATAACGGATACGTGATTGCAAAGTATCTAAAGTTGGGAACTCAAATATTCCAGGATACATAACTTTTACAGGGATAGGCAAAATAGAAAAGGAGGAGGGTTACCCATGATAAAGGATGGGATAAAGCCAGTGGAGAGAAAAGTTCTTAGCTCGGAAAAAGAGAAGTATAATCAGTTTGGCTGGCGCTAAGAAACAGCAATGGGCAGAAAACAGTTGTTTATAGGCCCCAAACAGTAGTTGCAGTGTAGGGTAGAGTACAAATCAGGAAATTAGAGGCGCATGTAACACGGGTAATACAGTAAGGGCATGTAACAAGGGTAATAGAGAGAAAGAGTGGGTGACCACCAGACAGAGGAGGACCGGGCAGGTAGGGCAGGAATCCCCAGCGTGCATCTCCCTTGCTAACCGGTTCAAAGTTCTGGAAAATGGTGGGGATGAAGGCTCCTCTGCGGAGAGCAGCCAGAGCAAAGGCCACGGCACCAGGGGTGGTTCAGCTTCACGGAGGGGAGGAAGGGAAGTGGAAGAGCAATAGTGATTCCTTGGTTAGGGGAACAGATAGGCATTTCTGTAGATGCAGACATGACTCCAGGATGATATGTTGCCTCCATGGTACCAGGGTCAAGGGTGTTACTGAGTGGCTGCAGGATACTGAGGGGGTGGGTGAACAGCCAGAGGTAGTGGTCCATATTGGTACTAATGACATAGGTAGAAAGAGGGATGAGGTCGTGCAGGCAGACTATAGGGAGCTGGGAAAGAGATTAAAAAGCACGACCTCAAAGATAGTAATCTCCGCATTACTCCCAGTGCCACGTGCTACTGAGTACAGGAATAGGAGGATAGAACAGATGAATGCGCGGCTGGAGAAATGGTTCAGATGGAGGGCTTTAGATCCCTGAGGCATTGGGACCATTTCAGGAAAGGTGGGACCTGTGCAAGCCGGACAGGTTACACATTAACAGTGCCGGGACCAATATTCTCGCGGGGAGGGTTGCTAGTGCTGTTGGTGAGGGTTTAAACTAGCTTGGCAGGGGGATAGGCAACAGTATATTGGTAGCAATATACTGCGGATGCTGGAAATCCGAAATAACAGAAAACGCTGGAAAAACTCAGCAGGGCAGGCAGCATCCGTGGAGAGAAAAACAGAGTTAACGTTGCAAAGTCGAAGACCTTTCGTCAGAACTGGAAAAAAGCAGAAAAGGAAATAGATTTTAAAGCAAGTATAGGGCTGGGAAATGGGGGAGGAGATGAAAGAACGAAAGGAAAGGTCAGTGATAGGATAGAAAGCAGGAGAGATTAAGAGACATTGAGAGTCATTAAGAGATATTCAAGCAAGTGGAGGTAATGTGACAGGTTGAGGAACAAAGGAATGCTCTAGATGAAGTGTGAAATGCGCTGGCAGAATGAAACATAGAAGATAGGAGCAGGAGTAGGCCATTCGGCCCATCTAGCCTGCTGCACCATTCATTGCGATCGTGGATGATCATCCAAATTCAGTACCCTGTCTCTGCTTTCTCCCCATATCCCTTGATCCCTTTAGCCTTAAGAAATATATCTAACTCCTTCTTGAATATAATTAATGAATTGGCCTCTACTGCCTTCTGTGGTAGAGAATTCCACAGGTTCACCACTCTCTGGGTGAAGAAATTCCTCCTCATTTCAGTCCTAAATGGCTTACCCGTTATCCTTAGACTGTGACCCCTGGTTCTGGACTCCTCGACTATCGGGAACATCCTTCCTGCATTTAGTCTGTCCAGTCCTTTCAGAATTTTATAAGTTTCAATGAGATCCCCTCTCATTCTCCGAAACTCTAGCGAATATAAGCCTAATCGACCCAATCTCTCCTCATACGACATTCCTGCCATCCCAGATATCAGCCTGGTGAATCTTCGCAGAACTCCTTCCATGGCAAGAACCTCCTTCCTCAGATAAGGCGACCAAAACTGCACACAATACTCAAGATGTGGTCTCACCAAGGCCCTGTACAACTGCAGCAAGACAGCCTTGTTCCTCTACTCAATCCCTCTCGCTACGAAGGCCAACATACCATTTGCCTTCTTAACCGCCTGCTGCACCTGTATGCTTACCTTCAGCGACTGGTGCACAAGGACACCCAGGTCTCGTTGCACTTCCCCTTCTCCCAATCTATTGCCATTCAGATAATAATCTGCCTTCCTGTTTTTGTCACCAAAGTGGATAACCTCGTATTTATCCACGTTGTTTTGCATCTGCCATGCTTCTGCCCAAGCACCCAAACTGTCCAAATCATCCTGGAGTTTCTCGCATCCTTCTCATAGCACACACGCCCACCCAGCTTTGTGTCGTCTGCAAACTTGGAGATATTACATCTAGTTCCCTTGTCTAGATCATTAATATATATTGTGAATAGCTGGGGTCCAAGGACCATTCCCTGCGGTACCCCACTAGTCACTGCCTGCCACTCGGAAAACGACTCGTTTATTCCAACTCTTTGCTTTCTGTCTGCCTACCAGTTCTCTATCCAAGTCAATACCTTGCCCCCAATCCCATGTGCCTTAACTATACACGCTAACCTCTTATGCAGGACCTTATCGAAAGGCTTTTGAAAGTCCAAATACACCACATCCACTGGTTCTCCCTTATCTATTTTACCAGTTACATCCTCAAAAAATTCCAGTAGAATAGTCAAGCACGATTTACCTTTTGTAATTCCATGTTGACTTTGTCCGATCCAGTCACTGTTTTCCAAGTGTGTGGTAACACAATACAGCTTCCTGTGACTTGAACTTTATTACATCACTTCCTGTGATTAGTCCAGGATAAATACTGGGCTGATCAGTTGGATCCTGGAGAGGCACAGAGTAAGACCTCTTTTGTATATAGCACCTTTTTAGTTGATTAAAGCTTACTTTAAGTTCACCACGCGTAAGGCTCATTCTTACGACAATTTAATCAACTTTGAAAAACTTCGCACTCAAACTTTTTGGACGAACTCGGAAGTAAGGATCCAGGGAATCACCCATCATGGAAAACATCCTTAAACCATCGCGTCTTGACTTGGACCCAAACACCCCAGCAGCCGGTAAGGTGTGGAAACACTGGTATCGCACATTTGACAATTTTCTCGAATATTGCAAGGCTGATGATGACTCAAAATTGCGGATACTCATCAACTGTGTCACCCCGAATGTATTTCAGTATGTCGAGGAATGGGGCAGTTACGAGGAGGCAATTCGGACGCTTAAAAGACTATATACTAAGACACCGAATGAGGTCTATGCCAGACATCTACTAGCTACAGCCCAACAAGGGCCGGAGGAATCCATTGATAAATTCCTCCAAGAGCTTCGCAGACTTAGTATGGACTGTAACTTTCAGGCGGCCTCAGCTGAGCTGTACCGTGAAGAAATGATCCGTGATGCTTTCATCTGCGGGCTTGCCTCCCCATTTATACGCCAGCGTCTACTGGAAAGTAAGACACTTGAGCTTCAGAGAGCTTATGACATGGCTTGCTCTCTAGATCTGGCAAAAAGAAATGCAGACCTTTATACAGTGCCCAGGCCTCGGTCTGCTGCCTTAACTACAGTCAGGCAATTTAAGAGGCCACAGGTGAACTCTATTAGGGAGGACTTTATCCCTGACGATCAATCTGATGACTTCACTGATGAAGAGGATGATGACCCCACTGTGGCAGCCTCTTGGCAATCTAAGAAATGCTTCTTTTGTGGTGATGAGTTTCACCCTCGGAAATTCTGCCCTGCTCGCAATGCGTTTTGCAGTCATTGCAACAAAAAGGGTCATTTTGCAAAGGTTTGCCTATCAAGAGCCTCTACGAGGGCTTATCAAGCTAAGTCCTACCGAACTGCCCCGGTAAGGGCCTATCAAGATGTTCTGGCTAAAATCTATCGTGCTTCCTCTCGGGTTTTCTCTCGAAGAAACACACCTAGAGTTTCAGACACTCTTTGTGCAACGACACCAATTACAGCTGCTTGTCCTCAGAACCTATTCCATGCAGCTACAAAAGCATCAATTAATGGACATACTTTAGATGCCTTAATTGACTCAGGTAGCACTGATAGTTTCATTAGGGAACAGATTGTTGCAGAGTTAAAGCTACATGTTTTCCCATCGGACCAGGCAATTGCGATGGCTCAGTCATCACTTAATACCAGAATTTCTGGCTTTTGTATGGTTGAAATAACACTTAATGGTCACAGGTATCCCTCCACCCGGCTTTCGGTGCTCAAGGACTTATGTAGTGATCTTATCTTAGGGCTAGATTTTCAAAAGCAGCATAAGAAGCTCACCATTGAGTTCGGCGGATCCAAACCTGAACTCACTATTTCTAATATACGACCTCGATTACCGTTCTGTGCATTGTCAGCAGCTTCACTGGATGAACCCTCACTGTTTACCAGTATCCCTCCTCGATGCAAACCGATTATAACAAAGTCACGACGTTTCAGTCAGGAAGACCAGTCTTTTATTGCGGCTGAGATTTCTCGGCTTTTAGCAGAGGATATCATCGAGCCTTGTTCGTCGCCATGGCGCGCCCAGGTCGTTATTGTTAAGAACCCTCTACAACCTCACAAGAAACGGCTGTGCATTGACTATTCACAGACCATCAATCAATATACGGACTTGGACGCATACCCATTGCCGCGCATCGATGATATGGTTAATAAACTGGCTGAGTACACGGTGTTCTCAACATATGATCTGAAAAGTGCCTATCATCAGGTACCCTTGGAGGTCTCAGACAAGCAGTATACGGCCTTTGAAGCCAATGGACGGCTGTATCAATTTCGTCGCCTCCCCTTTGGGGTCACTAATGGAGTGGCTGTCTTCCAGCGAGCAATGGATGACCTGGTCAAACAGGAAGACTTAAAGGATACGTTTCCTTATCTGGACAATATTACTGTCGCAGGTCGCAATCAGCGGGAACATGACGCCAATCTCCAACGATTTTGGGATGCACTCCAGCACCGTAATTTGACATTAAATGCGGCTAAATCCATTGAGTCACAACCAACCATCAACATCCTTGGCTATTGTGTGGGCAATGGCATCATTAAACCTGACCCTGAAAGGCTTCGCCCACTGCAAGAACTCCCGCCACCTAAGAATCCGGCCTCCTTGCGCCGGGCCCTCGGCCTGTTTGCATACTATGCTAAATGGATTCCTAACTTCTCGGACCGAATCCAACCTCTACTGAAGGCCAGCACATTCCCACTAGACACAGCGGCTGTTGCAGCCTTTAACCTCCTGAAAAAACAGTTGGAGAAAGCGGCTCTTCACTCCATCGATGAGAGTCTTCCTTTTGTCGTTGAGTGTGATGCCTCGGAGGTGGCGATCTCGGCCACTCTGAATCAGGAAGGTCGTCCGGTGGCATTTTTGTCCAGGACTTTTCAAGGGGCTGAGCTACATTATCCTCCAGTCGAGAAAGAAGCTACAGCCATCATAGAGACAGTACGGAAGTGGACTCATCTCCTAGCTCGCCAGCACTTTACCTTAATCACGGACCAGCGATCGGTCGCCTTCATGCTCGATAATCGAAAACGGACCAAAATTAAAAATAATAAAATCCAGCTTTGGCGGCTGGAATTGGCCTCTTTTGGTTACACCATCCACTATCGACCTGGCAAGGAGAATGTGGCTCCGGATACCTCACACGAGCATTCTGCTCCGCCATGGCACCCTCTACGCTCGTAGACATCCATGATGGGTTGTGTCATCCGGGCGTTACTCGCATGCTACACTTCGTGCGGTCCCGAAATCTCCCATTCTCTACCGGGGATGTAAAGAAGATGTGCTCAGACTGCAGAGTCTGTGCGGAATTGAAACCTCAGTTTTTCCGCCCCTCGGGTGGTATACTCATACATGCGACCCAGCCAATGCAACGGCTTAGCATCGATTTTAAGGGGCCGTTGCCCTCTTCAACTCGCAACACTTATCTATTGACCATGGTCGATGAGTATTCCCGTTTTCCGTTTGCCTTTCCCTGCCCCAATATGCTGACGACCACGGTTATCAGCTGCCTTGAGCAGGTATTTGCTTTCTGTGGCATGGCATCCTATGTTCATTCGGATCGGGGCCCTTCTTTTATGTCAGGAGAACTCAAGGCCTATCTCACGGAACGGGGTATAGCTGCCAGCAGAACGACGCCTTATCATCCGGTTGGGAATGGGCAAGTCGAGCGTTTTAACGCTATCATCTGGAATGCGGTACGTCTGGCTTTGAGATCTCGGGGCCTACCCAACCAGCAATGGGAAGCAGTACTTCCAGACGCATTACACTCCACACGGTCCCTCCTTTCGACCGCCACAAATACGACGCCTAATGAACGGTTCTTCCGATTTCAGCGTCGCTCATCCTATGGGATATCTCTCCCGTCGTGGCTGACTGCACCGGGACCAGTGCTACTCCGAAGATATGTTCGGGCGTCTAAGAATGACCCCCTGGTAGATGAGGTTGAGCTCACTGATGTCAACCCTACCTACGCCTATATTCGGTATCCTGACGGTCGGGAATCTACCGTGTCATTGCGGGATCTGGCTCCCTGCCCGCCGAAACATAGAGGGACACCAGGGGATGATATTGTACCAGGCACATCTCTGGGCTCGCCAGGTGCCTCTCATCACGATCTGGATCTGACGCCGGCTTGTACCTCACTCCAGCGTGCCGACCTGGGGCAGACTGACTATGAGCCCGTCGGAGCTCGCACGCGCAGCCACGATCCACCCCGTACCATACGCTCGGAAACGGATCTGCCACAGCCCTGCCCGACACCCGTTCGGGCACCAGTACACAGTCAGGATCGTCCTGACCCCTCACAGAGCGGGCTGGATCACTCGGACTCTGGTCTGCTGTTACATCTTTTACAATGGACTCTAGCATTTTCCCCACTACCGATGTCAGGCTTACCAGTCTGTAATTCCCCGTTTTCTCTCTGACACCTTTTTTGAATAGTGGGGTAACATTAGCTACCCTCCAATCCATGGGTATTGTTCCAGATTCCATCGAATGTTGGAAGATGATCAGCAATGCATCTACTATTTCTAGGGCCACTTCCTTAAGTACCCTAGGATGTAGATTATCAGACCCTGGGGAATTATCGGCCTTCAATCCCGCCAATTTCCCTAACACCATTTCCCTACAAATACTGATTTCTTTCAGTTCCTCCCTGTCATCAGACACTATGTTCCCCGACACCTCTGGTAGGTTATTTGTGTCCTCCTTTGTGAAGACAGAACCAAAATATGTATTTAATTGGTTGTCATTTCTTTGTTCCCCATTATAAGTTCCCATGAGTCTGACTGCAAGGGACTTACGCTTGACTTCACCAATCTTTTTCCCTTCACATATCTATAAAAGCTTTTACAGTTAGTTTTTATGTTCCCTGAAAGCTTCCTCTCATATTCTATTTTCCCCTTCTTAATTAATCCATTTGTCCTCCTTTGTTGAATCCTAAACTGCTCCCAGTCCTCAGGTTTACTGCGTTTTCTGGCTAATTTATATGTCCTCTCCTTGGATCTTATACTATCCCTAATTTCCCTTGTTAGCCACGGTTGAGTCACCTTTTTTACTTTATTCTTATTCCAAACTGGGATGAACATTTTCTGTAGTTCATCCATGCGGTCTTTGAATGTTTGCCATTGCCTATCCACCGTCAATCCTTTGAGTGACATTCCCCAATCAATCCTACCCAACTCGCGCCTCATACCATATTTAAATTCAGGACCCAAGTCGCTGAGTCAACTACTTCACTCTCCATCTTAATGAAGAATTCTATCATATTATGATCGCTCCTCCCCAAGGGGCCTGGCACAACAAGATTGCTAATTAATCCTTTCTCATTACATAATACCCAGTCTAAGATGACCTGCTCTCTGGTTGGTACCTCGACATATTGGTCCAGGAAACCATCCCGTAAACACTCCAGGAATTCCTCCTCCACAGTATTGTTACTAATTTGGTTAGCCCAATCTATATGTAGATTAAAGTCACCCATGATAACTGCTGTGCCCTTATAGCACGCTTCTCTAATTTCCCTTTTAATGCCATCCCCAAACTCTGCATTGCTGTTTGGAGGTCTATATAGCACTCACACTAACGTTTTCTGCCCCTTGGTATTTCTCAGTTGTACCCATACAGATTCCACATCATCAGAGCTAATATCCTTCCTTACAATTTTGTTAATCCCCTCTTTAACCAGCAATGCTACGCCACATCCCTTTCCTTTTTGCCTATCTTTCCTGATTATTGAATGTTGAGTTCCCAGCCTTGGTCACCCTGGAGCCATGTTTCCGTAATCCCAATCGAATCATTTTCATTTACCTCTATTTGCACAGCTAATCCGTCCACCTTATTCCGAATGCTCCTCTCATTAAGACACAAAGGGGTAGAAATTAGGTCGCGCCCCATTTGGGGCGCAAATATCGTCTGGACGCAAATATTAGCGCCTGGCGCTAATTATCGGCACTGACAGGAAACTTCACTTTTACCGCCCCGGGAGGTGAGTGGAGCGCTAAAGCAGGCACTGCACACCTGTCTTAAGGCGCAAAGACCAAGCAGTGAGGAGCTAACTCAGAGCGCTGGCGAAGCTCATGTAATGTCAGTCAGCAATGGAACACACACACAATGGCACGGGCCAGTTCTTAAAGGGGATGGTTAATCTTGCTTTCCATCCACATCCTGTCCATTGCAGCCTTGAATCTCGGCCTGGAGAGACTTGCACATCAAATGTGCTGGAAAGAACAATGGAGAGTACCAGGCAAAGAGCTCAGAGTGCAGCTCCCACAGTCTCTGCGAAATCGATACAAGAAATGGCAAATCAAAATGAACCTGCAAAGTGCTGCTCAGTACCCAAAACTCCTTCACACAACGTTGAATCTCTCCAGAAGTCTCTCCCTCTCTCTCTCAGAATGCATAGTTCAAAAATGCCACCAACAATAAAAGACACGAAGAGGCCCCCTTTAAATAGCGCCCCCCCCCAGCCCCACAGCGATTGATAGCGTTCCAGTCTTCTGGTCGTTGGATGCGCCAGGCGGTAAGGCAGGGGGCGCCACTCAATTTCCGCTCCGGGGCGCCCCAAGGGCGTTGCACCATGGAATGACGTCATAATCTGCGCACGCAGGTGGTCGCAGCGATAAGTTTTAGCGCCGCCGCACAATCTCAAGTTAAGTTCTCGAGCGGCGCAAACATCGCTGCGCCCGGGCGTTAGCGGCTTTGCGCCCCATTAGCGCCCTCTTAAGGCGCTAACGGGAGGCGCAACCAAGTGAATTTTTACCCCAAAGCCTTCAGGCTTGTTTTTTT
Organism: Squalus acanthias; assembly: GCA_030390025.1. Lineage (NCBI taxonomy): Eukaryota > Metazoa > Chordata > Chondrichthyes > Squaliformes > Squalidae > Squalus > Squalus acanthias. The sequence goes on along the minus strand of JASTWF010000089.1, from coordinate 240,963 downwards.
AACGCTCATAGACCTATTCGAATTATTATTTACTGTGGCCATGTTTGATTTAAACCGTTGATTTCTCTGACTGCCACTTTTGTTTTTCTCCTTCCTATCTTTTGCTTTTATCCTTGAAGGACAGCTGCCAGCTCCTGGGAGGGAAGACAAAAAGGCCAAACAAAAGGGTGGATAAAAAAATAAAATAAAAATCTATTTAAAAATCTGCTTTAGAATCTATTTCATTTCCTGCTTTTTTCCAGTTCTGACGAAAGGTCTTCGACCTGAAACGTTAACTCTGTTTCTCTTTCCACGGATGTTGCCTGGCCTGCTGACTTTTCCAGCGTTTTCTGTTGTTATACCAGTATATTGGAATAGAAAAGAGGAATAAGGTGCATAAAAGAGTGAGTGTGTTGGATCGCACTAGAGAAGAAAGTAGTACTAGAGGTGGAAAACAGTACCATATTAGATAGGAGCAGACTAAGAAAGACTACGATAAATTCAAAAATGAGTTTAGAATGTTTGTACATAATCACACAAAGTGTGGTGAATAAGGTTGGTGAGCTACAAGCACAATTCTCCGTGTGGCAATATGCTGTTGTGGCAATAACGAAAATGCGGCTTGAAAACCAGTGAGGACCAGGCACTTAATATTCAAAGGTACAAGGTGTGCAGAAAAGATAGGGAAGGAAAAAAGGGAGGTGGGTTGCAGTGCTGATTGAGGCAGATATTCTAGTGTTGGAGGTGGGGATGTTCTTGAGGGGACAATGACAGCATCCATTTGGTTAGAGTTGAGGAGCAAAAAGTGTATGAATATGCTATTGCGGGTATTCTACAGACCTCCAAATAGTGAGAGGTGCAAATCTGCAGGGAAATTGCAGAGACGTGCAAGAGCTGTAGAGTGGTGATTTTGGGGGAATTTTATTACCCATTTATCGATTGGCATAATGCTCGGGTAAATGGTAAGAAGCAGGAGGAATTTCTGAAATGTGTTCAGGAGAATTTCCTTGGCCAGTATGTTCTTGGCCCAACTAGGAAGGAGGCATAGCTGGATCTGGTGCTGGGGAATGAGGTGGGCCAGGTCGACTAAGTGTCTGTGGGAGAACACTTTGGTAAGAGTGATCATCGTATCATAACATTAAGATTAGCAATAGAGAGGAGCCAAGAACAATCTAGAGTGGACTTATAAACTGGAATAGGGCGAACTTCAATGGGATGTGAAAGGATCTAGCCAGGGTACAATGGAACCAAAGACTGACAGGGAAAACTAACGGAACAATGGGTGATCTTTAAGGAGGTGATTCTCCAAGTACAGGCTAGGTACATTCAAACAAGAGGGAAGGGGAAGGGAACCAAAGCAAGGGCTCCTTGGATGACGAGGGAGATAGAACAAAAAGATTGGTGTATGACGAATGTCATGTGAATTCTTAAAGGGAGAACCAGACCAAATACAATAAGTTGAGAGGGGAAGTGAAGATGAAAATAAGATTGGCAAAGAGAGAATACGAGAGTAGAATGGCAGTTAACATAAAGGGAACCCAAAAATCTTCTACCGGCATGTAAACAGTGAGCGGGTAGTAAGAGGCAGGGTGGGGCATTTTAGGGACAAAAATGGTGATATATGCTTAGAGGTGCAGGGTAAGGCTAGAATACTCAATGAGTACTTTGTATCGGTGTTTACTAAGGAGGTGGATGCTGACAAAATATCGATAGAAGTGGAAAAGTTAGAAGCAATGGAAGGTGTGAAAATTGATAGACAGGATGTACTAGAAAGGCTGGGTATGGTTAGAGTGGATAAGTCGCCTGGTCCAGATGGCTTGCCCGGTTACTAAGGGAATTGGGGGAGGAGATAGCGGAAGGGCTTGCCATAATTTTCCAATCTTCCCTAGATGCAGGGGAGGTGTCTGAGGATTGGAAAGTGGCAAATGTGACACCATTGTTCAAGAAAGCGTGTAAGGACAATATTGGAATACAGAGTAGAATTTTTAAATTTGCCGATGACACCAAATTTGGGGGGGTGGGTGGCAAACAGTGAGGATGATACCAATCGACTGCAACAGGACATAGAAAGGCTAGCAAAATAGGCAGAAAAGTAGCAGATGGAATTTAATACAGAGAAGTGTGAGGTGATGCATTTTGGCAGAAGGAACAGAGAGATGCAATATACAATTAATGGCGCAGTTTTAATGAGTGTGCAGGGATAGAGGGACCTGGGAGTTAATGTGCATAGGTCCGTGAAGGTGGCGGGACATATTGAGAGAGGGGTTAGCGAAGCATATGGGATCTTCGGCTTCAGGAATAGAGGTATTGAATAGAAAAGTAGAGAAGTTATGCTGAACTTTTATAAAGCGCTGGCTAGGCCACAACTGAAGTTTTGCGTCCAGTTCTGGTCACCAAGTTTAGGAAGGATGAGAAAGCACGAGAGGGTGCTGAGGCGATTCACCAGAATAGTTCCGGGGATGGGGGATCTTAGCAACACGGACAGGTTGGAGAAGCTGGATTTATTTTCATTGCAGGAAAGGAAGTTGAGGGGTGATATGATAGAGGTGTACAAGGTTTGGATAGGATAGAAGCGGAAAGGCTGTTCCCACTAGTTAATGGTACAAGGATGAGGGGACACAGCTTCAAGGTTTTAGTCACAAGATACAGGGTTAATGTGAGGAAAACCTTTTTTACGCTGTGATTGGTGAGGACCTGGAACTCGCTGCCAACAGAAGTGGTGAAAGTGGAGAAACTCAATGTTTTCAAGGGGGGACTGGATAAGCACTTGAGGGAAATAAACTTGCAGGGCTGCGGGGCTAGAGTGGGGTAATGGGACTGACTGGATTGCACTGCAGAGAGCTGGCACGGACTCGATAGGCCGAATGGCCTCCTTCTGTGCCGTTATGACTTAATGACTCTAATCATGGGGGACTTTACTCTCCATAGACTGGATAATCAAATTTGCAGTAATAATGTGGAGGACGATTTCATGGAATGTATGCCAGATAGTTTTCTAGATCAGTATGTTGAAGAACCAACTAGCGAATAGGTTATTTTAGATCTAGTATTGTGCAATGAGATTAATAGCCTTGTAGGAAAGGAGCCTTTAGGGAAGTGTGACCATAATATGATAGAATTTTATATTGAGTTTGAAAGTGACTTATTTAAATCTGAAACTTGGGTCTTAAATCTAAATAAAGCAAACAATAGGTATGAGGGACGAGTTGGCTAAGGTAGATTGGGAAACTACATTTAAAGGTTTGACAGTGGACAAGCAATGGCTAGCATTTAAAGAATTAATACATAATTTACAACAAATATACATTCCTTTAGTGCACAAAAACCCCCACAGGAAAAGTGGTCCAACCGTGGCTAACAAGAGAAATTAAAGATAGTATTAGATCAAAGGATGCGGCTTATAATGCTGCCAAAAGACTCGCAGGATTGGGAGGATTTTAGAATTCTGCAAAGGAGCACCAAGAAATTGATAAAGAAAGGGAAAATTGAATGAGAGTAAACTAGCGAGAGACTTTAAAAGCTTCTATAGGTACGTAAAAAGGAAAGGATGAGCGAAAGTAAATGTGGGGCCCTTACAGGCGGAGACAGGAGAAATTATAATGGGGAATAAGGAAATGGCAAAGAAATTAAACAAATACTTTGTGTCTGTTTTCACGGAAGAAGTTGCAAAAAACTTCCTGGAAGTAACGGAGAACCAAGGGTCTAGCGAGAAAGAGGAATTGAAACAAAATAGTATTCGTTAAAAGTAGTGCTGTAGAAATTATTGGGACTGAAAGCTAACAAATCCCCTGGACCTGATGGCCTACAGCCTAGGGTTTTGAAAGAGTTGGCTATAGAGAGATATAGTCGATGCGTTAGTTGTCATTTTCCAAAATTCCAGATTCTAGAACGATTCCCATGGATTAGAAGGTAACAAATGTAATCCCACTATTTAAGAAAGGAGGGAGAGAGAAAATGGAGAATTACAGACCAGTTAGCTAGACATCATTCGTAGGGAAAATGCTAGAATCTATTATTAAGGACGTGGTAACAGGGCACTTAGAAAATAATAATAGGATTGGGCAGAGTGAACAAAGATTTATGAAAGGGCCATAGTGTTTGACAAATCCGTTGGAGTTTTTTCAGGTTGCAAATAGCAGAATAGATAAGGGAGAAACCAGTGGATGTGATTTATTTGGATTTTCAGAAGGCATTCGATGAGGTGCCACACAAGAGGTTATTAAACAAAATTACGGCTCATGCGATTGGGGGTGATATCCTAGCATGGATTGAAGATTGGTTAACGGCCAGATAACAGAGAGTAGGAATAAACGGGTCATTTTCGGGTTAGCAGGCTGTAACTAGTGAGGTGCCGCAAGGATTAGTGCTTGGGCCTCAGCTACTCACAATTTGCATCAATGTTTGGATGAGGGGACGAAATGTAATATATCAAAGTTTGCTGATGATACAAAGCTGGGTGGGAATGCAAGTTGTGAGGAGGATGCAGGGAGGCTTCAACAGGATATACACAGGCTAAGTGAGTGGGCAAGAACATGGGAAATGGAATATAATGTGGAGAAATGTGAAGTTATCCACTTTTGTAGGACAAATAGATAAGCAGTGTATTTTTTAAAATGGTGAGAGATTGGGAAATGTTGGTGTTCAGAGGGACCTGGGTGTCCTTGTACACGAATCATTGAAAGATAACATGCAGGTGCAGCAAACAATTAGGAAAACAAATGGTATGATGACCTTTATTACAAGAGGATTTGAGTATAAGAGTAAAGACGTCTTACTGCAATTATATAGGGCCCTGGTGAGACCACACCTGGATTATTGTGTGCAATTTTGGTCTCCTTAACTAAGGAAGGATATACTTGCCATAGTGGGAGTGCAACGAAGGATCACCTGACTGGATCCTGGGATGGGGGGATTGTCCTATGAGGAGAGATCGAGTAGACTAGGCCTATATTCTCTAGAGTTTAGAAGAACGAGGGGTGATCTCATTGAAAGAAAAAAAAATCTTACAGGGCTTGACAGGGTCGATGCAGGGGATGTTTCCCTTGGCTATGGAGTCTAGAACCAAGGGTCACAGTCTCAGAATAAGTGTCAGCCATTTAGGATTGAGATGAGGAGACATTTCTTCACTCAGAGGTTGTTGAATCTTTGGAATTATCTACCCCAGAGTGCTGTGGAGGCTCAGTCGTTGAGTATATTCAAGACAGAGATTGATAGATTTTTGTATATTAAGGGAATCAAGGGATATGGTGATAGTGCAGGAAACTGGAGATGAGGTAGATGATCAGCCATGATCTTATTGAATGGTGGAGCAGGCTCGAAGGGCGTAATGGCCGACTCCTGCTCCTATTTATTATGTTCATATTGGTTTCCGCCATCCAAAGGCAACTAGATAATTACCTGGAAAAAAAAGCAGGGTTACGGGGAAAGGGCGGGGGATTGAGCTGAAGTGCTCTTGCAGAGAGCTGGCACGGGCTTAACTGGCCGAATGGCCTATCACTATGCCATAACGCTGATTATATGATTCTATCACCCACGAACGGCCTAGCTCTAATTTGAAGGAGATGCCTCTTTGCTCTGGACACCCCCACTAGAGGAAAAATAGTTTATCTATCCTATCAAATCCTTTAATCATCTTAAACACCTCAATTAGATCACACCTTGATCTTCAATATTAAAGGGAATACAAACCTAGCCTTTGCAACCTGTCCTCATAATTTAACCCTTTTAGCCCCGATGAATCTGCGCTGCAGCCCCTCCAAGGTCAATATAACTTTCCTGAGGGGCGGTGCCCAGAACTGAATAACATGTGGAACAATATTCTCAATTTAAATTGTATTGAGGCGGGTGTTTTAAAATTTACAAGTAGTGTTACTAAACCATGGCAAGAGGAAGTCTTACGAATTATATATATCGACATAGCCTACTGCTCAGAAACAACAGGTTCCTACTACTGGACTGCCGAATACACAGACAGAAGTTTACACTGAATATTTCACGGACTTTCAGATATAAATTGGAGCCAAGGCCTCTTGTACTGAGATCTGACAGTTTGTTACCCTGGTAATAGAGGAAATCACTCACTGGAAATAACTGAAAATTGAAAGAGGGCCGGAATACGAAGGGGTGGAAGTTATATTACAGCCGTACAGAGATCTGGTGAGCCCCGATCTGCAGTACTGCCTTTAGTTCTAAATACCTTACCTCAGGAAGGATATATTGGCCTTGGAGGGGGTGCAGTACAGATTCACCAGAATGAGATCAGGCATAAAACAGTTGAATTATGAGGAAAGGTTGCACAGACTAGAGTTGTGTTCCCTCGAGTATAGAAGATTAAGGGGTTATCTAATTGAGGTGTTTAAGATGATTTAAGGATTTGATAGGGTAGAAAGTAAAATTATTTCCTCTGATGGTGGAGTCAGGAACAAGGGGTCATCACCTTAATATTAGAGCCACGTCATTCAGGGGTGATGTCAGCAATCATTTCTTCAGACAAAGGCTAGTGGACATCTGGAAATCTTTCCAACAAAATTCTGTTGAGGCTGGGGTTCAATTAAACATTTCAAAACTGTGATTGAATGAATTTTGTTAGGAAAGGGTATTTAGGGGCAAGGGTATTTAGGGGCAAGGGTATTTAGGGTCACGGAACCAAGGCGGTTAGGTGAAGTTAAGATACAGATCAACCGTGGTGTAAGAAGAAATAAGAACATAACAAATAACAGCGGGAGGAGGTCATACGGACCATAGAGCCAGCTCGACTGAAAGGTGGGAAGAAAATACTTACATTTACGTAGCGTCTTTCGCGACAAACAGAGGATCCAAATCGCTTTACAGCCAATGAAGTACTTTTGAAGTGTAGTCACTGTTGTAATGTAGGAAACAGAAATAGAATCGATGAGCTGAATAATCTCCTCCTGTTCGTATTATAAACTTATTTTACTGGTATTAAATTTGTTTTAACATGTATTCCTTGTATTCAGAACATGTCCCTACTCCTGGACTGCCGAGTACACAGACAGGAGTTCACACTGACTGTTTCACGGTCGTTCTGATATAAATTGGAGGCAACGCCTATTTACTGAGATCTGACAGTTTGTTACCCTGGCAATAGAGGAAATCACTCACCGACAATAAATGAACACGGAAATTACAAAACATGAAATGCAAAATTACAAAAATTACAAACATGTTCGAAGTTTAGTTCAGATCATTAACCCTGAACATTCAGCCAGTGTTTCTGGCCATGAATCTGCGATTCCAGTAAAGGAATTTTTTAAAACACCGGACCTGACACTGCGGGTTTACTGAATCCACCGTCAGTTCCAGCTGTACAGAACATTAAACAGCGCCGCATCTACAGAAATACATCGATAAAATAGTCATTGTCAGAAATATACTCCATCAACTCTGAAAATCTAATTGTCCCAAACCATCTTAATCTGTAACTGTGACCATTTAAATTAAACAATACCGAATTCGATGGTGAATTATCTGACAATCACCTTTGTACATCTGATAAGCTACAACATTTGGATAAAGGACAATTCTGGAAACTCCAGTCCCTGTTTGAAGGGCTGAAACACGGTGTTTTTTATTATATGCTGAAAGTAGGTCCCGACAATAATCAGGTGATTGTGTTGATCGAGCAGGGAAATGAATCTAGAAACTATTGGGGCAAGCACTGCTCTCAGTTTAATAAAAAGAACCCTCGGCCAAGGCAGGATCAGGAGACCACCGAGAACCTTTATTCTGACACAACACACAAAATAATCAATTGGAATTAATTTTACAAATCTTTATTAAAATATAAGATTTACATATCATTTTTATCAGTTTATACTTAAATGATAATCATTTAATTCAACTGCCATTGTGAAATTCAGAAGTGGATTTACTGATGGGAAATAACTAAGTAAACCCAGCGTCCAGGTTAGAATTGTAAAATTATAGGCCCAGAAATTGATCTCGCTCTGTTCCCGCGGGGGTAAGGCTTCCCCGCGAACTCACACTCCGCTTGTGCTTTTTCAGATCCAGCTCGCACGAACTTGATGTTCCAGACATCAGCTGGGCAGTGCTTGCGTATCCCACCGGCGTAGTGAATTCGTGCGAGCTGTGGGATCACGTGACTCAGTTAGAGCCAATGGCAGCACACCATCTTCCATTCATAAGTTTAACTTACGTGCTGTGAAATCTATGAATCTTACACCCCCCCAAAATAACAGCTAAACCTCAATTAAATTAAAAAAAAACATCACATTAATAAAATAAGTATAGTTAAATAAATTAACCATTTTAAATAAAAAATTAAATTTTTGAAAAAATTTAAAATCTTTTATAAAGTTATAAAAATAAACTTACCTGTCTTTAAAGTCTCTAAAAAAGATATACCTGTTAAAAAAAATTCAAAAAAATACTGAATTCACTACTTACCTTGTTAAAAGTGGGTCTTACTCCTTTTTCCATTTCTAAAATCTTCCGTACTTACCTGCGCGTCCAAAGCATGAAGTGCACAGCGTGCGCGCAGCCTGTAGCGCGCACGCGATGCACCGAGGAACCGCCGCCTTTTCAAAAGACCAAGTGCCGGTTTTCAGCGCATGCGCAGGGCATGCAGAAATCCGGCAATTGGAGAGAGAATACGCGAGAGTACGCAGTGCGTACTCTCGCGTCGCGGGATGAATTTTTGGCCCTATGTATTTTGATAGTTGGATATGAAATCTATTTGAACTCGGTATCAATGTTTAATATTACCTTAACACGCAGGATAATATCGATATTATGGGCACCATGAAGGTTGGCACTTTCCGAGTTTGTGCTGGGAGCGGGGAGACAGTTAATATCTGCTGGGCTCTGCCCCAGACTGGAGTCACCTCTTAGATCAAACCACTTCCAATCTTACAACACTGGAGGACAGTCGACCCGTTGTGGCTGTGCCGGCTCAGGGAACAGCTGTCCAATTTAGTCCCACACCCCAGCTTCCTCCCCATAACCCTGTAAATTAGTCCTGTTCAAGTACAGGTCCAATTGCCTTTTGAATGTTCGATGGAATCTGCTTCCACCACGCTTCCAGATCTAAATAACCCTCTGTGTAAAAACATTTCTCCTCATTTCCCCTCTAGTTACCATCCCATTTGCCAGATGAAACCATTCTTTCTACTTGCTCTATCAAAACACAAATACGTTTGAATACCTCTATTAGGTTTCCCATTACTCTTCTCTGCTAAGAACATCAGAAATAAGATCAGGAGTTGGCCATACGGCCCCTCGAGACTGCTCATCATTCAGTACGATCACGGCTGATCTTCTGCATCAACTCCTCTTTCCCGCCTTATCCCCATAACACTTAATTCCATTCGTGTCGAAAAATCTATCGATTTCATTCTTGAATATACTCAACGACTGAGCATCCAAAGACGTCTAGTGTGGAGAATTCTTAAGATTCACCACACTCTGAGTGAAGAAATTCCACCTCATCTCAGACCTAAATAGCCGACACATTATCCTGAGACTATGTCCCCTAGTTCTGCTTTTCCATTCTTGCTACCAAAGTAGACATTTGCACATTTCCCTACATTATACTCCATCTGCCACCTTCTTACCCACTTACTTTACCTGTCTATATCGCATTGCAGCCTTTTTGCGACACCCTCACAGCTCACTTTCACACCTAGCTTTGTATAGTCAGCAATCTTGGATACAGTGCACTGGTTCCCTCATCCAAATCATTGATTTATATTGTGAATAGCTGAGGCCCAAGCACTGATCCCTCTGGTACCCCACTAGTCACCGCCTGCCACCCCGAAAAAGACCCATTTATTCCTACTCCCTGTTTCCTGTCCGTTAACCAATTTTCAATGAATGCCAGTATATTACCCCCAATCCCATGTGCTTTAATTTTGCACCTAACCTCTTATGTGGGACTTTATCAAAGTCCTTCTGAATATCCAAATACACCACATCCACTAGTTCTCCCTTATCTATTCTACCAGTTACATCCTCAAAATCTCCAGTAGGTTTGTCAAACACGATTTCCCTTTCATAAATCCATGTTGACTTTGTCTAATCCCGTTGATATTTTCTAAGTGTCCTGTTATCAAATCTTTTATAATAGACTCTAGCATTTTCCCGACTACTGATGTTAGGCTGACCGGTCTGTAGTTCCCTGTTTTCTCTCCCTCCTTTTTTTAAATAGTGGGGTTAAGTTTGCCACCCTCCAATCTGCAGGAACTGTTCCATAATCTACAGAATTTTGGATGACGACATCAAATGCATCCACTATTTCCATGGCTACCTCTTTTAGTACTCTGAGATGCAGATTATCAGCCCTGGGGATTTATCGGCTTTCAGTCCCATTAATTTCTCCAGCACTATTTTTTTTTACTAATAATAATTTCCTTTAATTCCTCCTTCTCACTAGACCCTTGGTTCCCTAGCATTTCTGGGATGTTATTTGTGTCCTCTTCCGTGAAGACAGAACCAAAGTATCTGTTTAATTTCCTTGTTCCCCATTATATATTCTCCCGTTTGACTGTAAGGGACCTACATTGGTCTTCACTAATCTTTTTCTTTTTCCATACTTGTAGAAGCTTTTACAATCCGCTTTATATTCATTGCAAGTGTACTCTCATACTCTATTTTTCCCCTCTTAAATCAAACACTTGGTCCTTTTTTGCTGAACTCTAAACTGCTCCCAATCCTCATGCTTGCTACTTTTTCTGGCAACTTTATATGACTCCTCTTTGGATATTATACTATCCTTAATTTCTTTTGTTAGCCATGGTTGGGTAACCTTTCCTTTTTTGTGTTTTTGCGCCAGAAAGGAATGTATAACTGTTGCAATTCATGCATTTGTTCCTTAAATGTTAGCCATTGCCCATCCACCATCATGCCTTTTAATGAAGCTCCCCAACCTATCATAGTCAACTCAATCCTCATACCATCGTAGTTTCCTTTGTTTAGATTTAGGACCCTAGTTTCGGATTGGAATTCTTCACTTTCCAACTGAATGAAGAATTCTCTCATGTTATGGTCACTCTTCCCTAAAGGACCCCGCACAACAAGATTAATAATTAAACCCTTCTCATTGCACAATACCCAATCTAGGATAGCCTGTTCCCTAGTTGGCTCAACGCACTGCTCTAAAAACCACCTTGTACACAATCCAGAAATTCATTCTCCACAGTATCATTGCTAATTTGGTATGCCCAGTCTATATGTAGATTAAAGTCACCCATGTTTACTGTAGAACCATTGTTACATGCATCTCTAATTTCCTGTTTATGTCATCCCCTACAATACCACTAATGTTTGGAGGCCTAAAGACAACTGCCACCAATGTTTTCTGCCGCTTGGTGTTTCTTAGCTTCACCCAGAGTGATTCTACATTTTAATTTTCTGAGCCAATATCCTTTCTCACTATTGCTCTGATTTCATCCTTTACGAACAACACCACCCCACCTCCATTTCCTTTTTGCCTGTCTTTCCTAAATATCGAATATTCTTGGAAATTCAGCTCCCAGTATTTGGTCACCCTGCAGCAATGTCTACGTAATCACAATTATACCGTCGATCATCCTAGTAAAGCTCCAAAGCAGCCTCTCCAAAGCCTTGACATCCTTTCCAAAGTGCGGTGCCCAGAATTGTACAGTGATTTGTAAACGTTTAGCATTATTGTTGTTTTTCTATTCCATGCCCCTATTTTCAAAGCCAAGTATCCCATACACTGTCTTAACCGCCTTATCAATGTATCCTGCTAACTTAAAAGATTTGTGACTATGCACCCCCAGGTGCCTCTGCTATTGCACCCCATCAAAATACTACCATTTAGATTATAATGCCTCTCGATGTTTCTCCTCCCAAAGTGCTTCATATTGATCCGCATTAAATTGAATCTGACACTTTTTTGCCAATTTCACCAATCTGTACATTTCCTTCTGAAGTCTGTCCTCTATGCTGCTCACTATTTACTAAATTGCCAAGTTTTGTATCATACGCAAACGTCAAAATTGTACTCCTATAGCGAAGTCCAGGTCATTTACATACAAGACAAGCAATGGTCTAAATAACGACCCCTGGGGACCACAATGCAAAGTTCTCCCCAGTCAGAAAAACAGACGTCCTCCCTACTCCCTGCCTCCCATCCCTCAGCCAATTACAAACCCAAGTTAGCACCGTCCCTTTAATACCATGCAATTCTAAGTTCCAAATAAGTCTGTTATGTGGCACTTTATCAAATGCCTTTTGGAAGTCCATATAAACAACATCTATCAACCCTCTGTTACTTCATTTACTCTGAAATACAAACACAAGATTCACTATGACTGTGTGTTTCGAGACCGAAACTGATCTCACTTCACATCCCATTGCAAAGCCTCATGCTGGATAATTGTGCTCGGTGGTCAGACTCTCCCAGTCTATTTCTCACAATTTCCTGCCTTACCTGTAACCTTTCTGTACTGTCTACAGGAGCAGTGTGTATCTGAGTCAATGGGACTCACTCCGACCTTTCTCCGCTGTCCATCTCCAGGATCAGTGTGCATCTGAGTCAATGGGACTCTCTCTGACCTTTCTCCCAGGTCCATCTCCAGGACCAGTGCGTATCTGAATCAATGGGACTCTCTCTGACCTTTCTCCCCAGTCCAGCTCTAGGACCAGTGTGCATGAGTCAAAGGGACTCTCTCACCTTTGTTAAAAAAAATATATTACGAGAGAGAAGATGAATTATGAGAGTAAACTGGCAAAAATTATTAAAACAGAAAGTAATAGCTTCTACAGGTGTATAAAAAGGAAGAGCGTAGCTAAAGTAAACGTTGGACCCTTTGAGAATGAGAATGCAGAATTAATAATGGGGAATGGGGAAATGGCAGAGACTCTGAAGAAATATTTTGTATCTGTCTTCACAGTAGAAGACACCAAAAACATTCCAATAATCGATGATCAAGCGACCACAGGGAGAGGGGAACTGAACACAATCACTATGGAAAAAGTACTTGGTAAAATAATGGGACTGAAAGACGACAAGTCCCCTAGACCAGATGGCCTGCATCCCAGGGTCTTAAAAGAAGTGGCTGCAGAGATAGTGGGTGCATTGGTTGCAATATATCAAAATTCACTGGACTCTGGAGAGGTCCCAGCGGATTGGAATACCGCAAATGTAACAACCCTATTTAAGAAAGGAGTGAGACAGAAAGCAGGAAACTATAGACCAGTTAGCCGAGCATCTGTCATTGGGAAAATGTTAGAGTCCTTCATTAAGTAGGCAGTAGCAGGGCATTTGTAAAATCATAATGCAGTCAAGCAGAGTCAGCATGGTTTTATGAAAGGGAAATCTTTGAGTTCTTTGATGATGTAACGAGCAGGGTGGAAAAGGGTGAGCCAGTACATGCGGTGTATTTGGATTTCCAGAAGGCATTCGATAAGGTGCCACATAAAACGTTACTGCATATGATAAGAGCTCACGGAGTTGGGGGTAATATATTAGCAAGGATAGACAATTGGGTAACTAACAGAAAGCAGAGAGTCGGGATAAATGGGTAATTTTCCGGTTGGCAAACGGTAACTAGTGGGGTGCCACAAGGATCGGTGCTGGGGCCTCAACTATTTACAATCTACATTAATGACTTGGATGAAAGGACCAAGTGTAATGTAGCCAAGTTTGCAGATGATACAAAGATGGGTGTGAAAGCAAGTTGTGCAGAGGACTCAATGAATCTGCAAAGGGATATAAACAGGCTAAGTGAGGAGGCAATCATTTGGCAGATGGAATATAATGCGGAAAGTGTGAGGTTATCCACTTTGGCAGGGAAAATAAAAAAGCAAATTATTATTTAAATGGAGAGAGATTACAAAATGATCCAGTCCAGAGGGACCTGGGGCTCCTTGTGCATGGAACAAAAAAAATTAACATGCAGGTACAGCAAGTAATAAAAAAGAAAAATGGAATGTTGTCCTTTAATGCAAGGGGTTTGGAGTATAAAAGCAGGGAAGTCCTACTACAACTGGACAGGTTATTTGTGAGACCACAGTTTTGCATACAGCGTTGGTGTCCTTATTTAAGGAAGGATATACTTGCATTGGAGGCAGTTCAGAGACGATTCACTCAGTTGAGTCCTGAGATGAGGGGGTTGACTTCTGAAGAAAGGTTGAGCAGGTTAGTCCTAAATTGCAATTTAGAAGAATGAGAGGTGATCATATTGAAACATATAAGATACTGAGCGGGCTTGACAACGTAGATGTAGAGAGGCTGTTTCCCCTCGTGGGGAAATGTAGAAATCGGGCATAGTTTCAGAATATAGAGTCACCCTTTTAGATCTGAGATGAGGAGGAATTTCTTCTCTCAGAGGGTCGTAAACCTGCGGAATTCTCGGCCCAGAGAGCCGTGGAGGCTGGGTCATCAAATACATTTATGGTGGAGATAGAAAGGTTTTTGCAACATAAGAGAGTGAAGGGTTATGGGGAGCGGGCAGGGAAGTGAGTTTGACCCCAAGATCAGCCATGATCGTATTGAAAGGCGCAGTAGGCTCGAGGGGCCCAGTGGCCTATTCCTGCTCCCATTTATTATGTTCTTATGTATCTGAGTCAATGGGACTCTCTCTGACATTTCTCCGGGTCCAACTCCAGGACCAGTGTGTATCTGAGTCAATGGACTCTCTGAAATTTCTCCCCGGTCCATCTCCGGGACCAGTGTGTATCTGAGTCAATGGGACTCTCTCTGACCTTTCTCCCCGGTCCATCTTCAGGACCAGTGTGTATCTGAGTCAATGGAATCTCTCTGACATTTCTCCCCGGTCCATCTCCGCGACCAGTGTGTATCTGAGTCAATGGGACTCTCTCTGACCTTTCTCCCCGGTCCATTTCCAGGACCAGTGTGTATCTGAGTCAATGGGACTCTCTGACCTTTCTCGACATTCCATCTCCAGAACCAGTTTGTATCTGTGTCAATGGGACTCTCTCTGACCTTTCTTCCCCAGTCCATCTCTAGGACCAGTGTCTATTTGAGCCAGTGGGACACTTTCTGAACTTTTTCCCAGTCCATATACAGGTCCAATGTGTATCTGAGTCATTGGGACTCTCTTTGTCTTTCTCCCTGGCTATCACCAGGAGCAGTGACTATCTGAGTCAATGGTACGCTCTCTGACCTTTCTCCCCGGTCGATCTCCAGGACCAGTGTTTATCTGGGTAAATGGGACTCTCTCTGACCTTTCTCCCGAATCCATCTCTCGGACCAGTGTTTTTCTGAGTCAATGGAAATCTCTAACCTTTCTACCCAGTCCATCTCGGAACATTGAGCTCACTGGAACCATCCTCCCCGGATTACACACTGTCTGATCTCACTGGGACCAGCCTCCCCGGGTTACACACTGTCTGATCTCACAGGGCCCATCCTCCCTGGGTTACACACTGTCCGATCTCACTGGGCCCATCCTCCCCAGTTTACACACAGTCTGATCTCACTGGGCCCTTCCTTCCCGTGTTACACACTATCTGATCACACTGGGCCCATCCTCCCCGCGTTACACACTGCTTGATCTCACCGGGCTCATCCTCCCCGGGTTACACACTGTCTGATCACACTGGGCCCATCCTCTCCGTGTTACACAATGTCTGATCTCACTGGGCCCATCCTCCCCGGGTTACACACTGTCTGATCTCACTGGGCCCATCCTCCCCGGGATACACAATGTCTGATCTCACTGGGCCCATCCTCCCCGGGTTACACACTGTCTGATCTCACTGGGCCCATCCTCCCCGGGATACACACTGTCTGATCTCACTGGGCCCATCCTCCCCGGGTTACACACTGCCTGATCTCACTGGGCCCTTCCTCCCCGGGTTACACACTGTCTGATATCACTGGGCCCATCCTCCCATAGTTACACACTGTCTGATCTCACTGGGCCCATCCTCCCCGGGTTACACACTGTCTGATCTCACTGGGCCCTTCCTCCCCGGGTTACACACTGTCTGATATCACTGGGCCCATCCTCCCATAGTTACACACTGTCTGATCTCACTGGGCCCATCCTCCCCGGGTTACACACTGTCTGATATCACTGTGCGCATCCTCCCATAGTTACACACTGTCTGATCTCACTGGGCCCATCCTCCCCGGGTTACACAATGTCTGATATCACTGGGCCCATCCACCCATAGTTACACACTGTCTGATCTCACTGGGCCCATCCAAACCGGATTACGCACTGTCTGATCTCACTGTGCCCATCTTGCACGGATTACACACTGTCTGATATAACTGGGCCCATCCTCCAATAGTTACACACTGTCTGATCTCACTGGGCCCATCCTCCCCGGGTTACACAATGTCTGATATCACTGGGCCCTTCCTCCCCGGGTTACACACTGTCTGATATCACTGGGCCCATCCTCCCATAGTTACACACTGTCTGATCTCACTGGGCCCTTCCTCCCCGGGTTACACACTGTCTGATATCACTGGGCCCATCCTCCCATAGTTACACACTGTCTGATCTCACTGGGCCCATCCTCCCCGGGTTACACACTGTCTGATCTCACTGGGCCCATCCTCCCCGGGATACTCACTGTCTGATCTCACTGGGCCCATCCTCCCCGGGTTACACACTGTCTGATCTCACTGGGCCCTTCCTCCCCGGGTTACACACTGTCTGATATCACTGGGCCCATCCTCCCATAGTTACACACTGTCTGATCTCACTGGGCCCATTCTCCCCGGGTTACACACTGTCTGATCTCACTGGGCCCTTCCTCCCCGGGTTACACACTGTCTGATATCACTGGGCCCATCCTCCCATAGTTACACACTGTCTGATCTCACTGGGCCCATCCTCCCCGGGTTACACACTGTCTGATATCACTGTGCCCATCCTCCCATAGTTACACACTGTCTGATCTCACTGGGCCCATCCTCCCCGGGTTACACAATGTCTGATATCACTGGGCCCATCCTCCCATAGTTACACACTGTCTGATCTCACTGGGCCCATCCAAACCGGATTACGCACTGTCTGATCTCACTGTGCCCATCCTGCACGGATTACACACTGTCTGATATCACTGGGCCCATCCTCCAATAGTTACACACTGTCTGATCTCACTGGGCCCATCCTCGCCGGGTTACACAATGTCTGATATCACTGGGCCCATCCTCCCATAGTTAAACACTGTCTGATCTCACTGGGCCCATCCAAACCGGATTACGCACTGTCTGATCTCACTGTGCCCATCCTGCACGGATTACACACTGTCTGATCTCACTGGGTCCATCCTCCCCGGGTTACACACTGTCTGATCTCACTGGCCCCATCGTCCGCGGGTTACACACTGTCTGATCTCACTGGGCCCATCCTCCCATAGTTACACACTGTCTGATCTCACTGGGCCCATCCTCCCCGGGTTACACACTGTCTGATCTCACTGGGCCCTTCCTCCCCGGGTTACACACTGTCTGATATCACTGGGCCCATCCTCCCATAGTTACACACTGTCTGATCTCACTGGGCCCATCCTCCCCGGGTTACACACTGTCTGATATCACTGTGCCCATCCTCCCATAGTTACACACTGTCTGATCTCACTGGGCCCATCCTCCCCGGGTTACACAATGTCTGATATCACTGGGCCCATCCTCCCATAGTTACACACTGTCTGATCTCACTGGGCCCATCCAAACCGGATTACACACTGTCTGATCTCACTGTGCCCATCCTGCACGGATTACACACTGTCTGATATAACTGGGCCCATCCTCCAATAGTTACACACTGTCTGATCTCACTGGGCCCATCCTCCCCGGGTTACACAATGTCTGATATCACTGGGCCCTTCCTCCCCGGGTTACACACTGTCTGATATCACTGGGCCCATCCTCCCATAGTTACACACTGTCTGATCTCACTGGGCCCATCCTCCCCGGGTTACACACTGTCTGATATCACTGGGCCCATCCTCCCATAGTTACACACTGTCTGATCTCACTGGGCCCATCCTCCCCGGGTTACACACTGTCTGATCTCACTGGGCCCATCCTCCCCGGGATACACACTGTCTGATCTCACTGGGCCCATCCTCCCCGGGTTACACACTGTCTGATCTCACTGGGCCCTTCCTCCCCGGGTTACACACTGTCTGATATCACTGGGCCCATCCTCCCATAGTTACACACTGTCTGATCTCACTGGGCCCATTCTCCCCGGGTTACACACTGTCTGATCTCACTGGGCCCTTCCTCCCCGGGTTACACACTGTCTGATATCACTGGGCCCATCCTCCCATAGTTACACACTGTCTGATCTCACTGGGCCCATCCTCCCCGGGTTACACACTGTCTGATATCACTGTGCCCATCCTCCCATAGTTACACACTGTCTGATCTCACTGGGCCCATCCTCCCCGGGTTACACAATGTCTGATATCACTGGGCCCATCCTCCCATAGTTACACACTGTCTGATCTCACTGGGCCCATCCAAACCGGATTACGCACTGTCTGATCTCACTGTGCCCATCCTGCACGGATTACACACTGTCTGATATCACTGGGCCCATCCTCCAATAGTTACACACTGTCTGATCTCACTGGGCCCATCCTCGCCGGGTTACACAATGTCTGATATCACTGGGCCCATCCTCCCATAGTTAAACACTGTCTGATCTCACTGGGCCCATCCAAACCGGATTACGCACTGTCTGATCTCACTGTGCCCATCCTGCACGGATTACACACTGTCTGATCTCACTGGGTCCATCCTCCCCGGGTTACACACTGTCTGATCTCACTGGCCCCATCGTCCGCGGGTTACACACTGTCTGATCTCACTGGGCCCCTACTCCCCGGGTTATACACTGTCTCATCTCTATTGTCCCATCCTTCTCGGCTTACGTACTGTCTGATCTCACTGGAACCAACCACCCAAGTTTACACCCTGTCGATCGGATTGGGCCCATCCTCCCATGGTTACACTCTGTCTGATCTCACTGGGCCCATCCTCCCCGGGTTATAAACGGCCTGCTCACACTGGGCCCATCCTCCCCGGGTTACAAACTCTTATCTCACTCGGACCACCCTCGCCGGGTTACAAACTGTCTGATCTCACAGGGTCCACCCTCACCGGGACACATTCTATGATCTCAATGGGCCCATCCTCCACGGGTTACACATTCTCTGATCTCACTGGGCCCATCCTCCCCGGTTACACACTGTCTGATCTCACTGGGTCCATTCTCCCCGGGTTACACACTGTCTGCTCTAACTGGTCCCATCCTCCCCGGGTTATACACTGTCCGATCTGATTGGGCCCATCCTCCCCGGGTTACATAATGGCTGCTCTAACTGGGCCTATCCTCCACCGGTTACACACTGTCTGATCTCATTGGACCCAAACGCCCAAGGTTACACACTGTCCCATCTGGTTGGGCCCATCCTGCCATAGTTACACACTGTCTGATCTCACTGTACCCATCCTCCCTGGGTTACGCACTGCCTGTTCACACTGAGCGCTTCCTCCCCGGGTTACACACTCTGATCTCACTGGGTACATCCTCCCTTGTTACACACTCTCTGATCTCACTGGGCCCATCCCACCCGGGTTACAACCTCACTGCTCCCATCCTCCCCGGGTTACACTCTCTGATCTCACTGGGCCCATAGTCCCTTGTTACACACTCTCTGATCTCACTGGGCCCATCCTGCCCGGGTTACAATCTCACTGATATCACTGCTCGCATCCTCATCGGGTTACACACTGTCTGACCTCAGTTTGCCCATCCTCCCCGGGTTACACACTGTCTGATCACACTGGGCCCATCCTCCCCGGGTTACACACTGTCTGATCACACTGGGCCCATCCTCCCCGGGTTACACACTGTCTGATCACACTGGGCCCATCCTCCCTGGGTTACACACTGTCTGATCTCACTGGGCGCATCCTCCCCGGCTTACACACTGTCTGAGCTCACTTGGCACATCAACCTCGGGTTGTACACTGTCTGATCTCACAGAGTTCATCCTTCCGTGGTTAGATATTGTCTGCTCTCACTGGGCCCATCTACCCCGGCTTGCACACTTACTGCTTTCAATGGTAAACATGCTCTCCGGGTTAGAAACTGTCCGATCTCACTGGGTGCATCCTCCCCGGCTTACACACATCTCTTGTAACTTGGCTATCCTCCCCGTGATACACCCTTTCTGAACTCAATGAGCCCGTCCTCCCCGGGGTTACACACTGCCTGATCTCATTGGACCCATAATCCCTGGGTTACACGCTGTCTGATCTCACTGGGCCCATCCTCCCCGGGTTACACTGTCTGATCACACTGGGCCCATCCTCCCCGGGTTACACACTGTCTGATCTCACTGGACCCATCCTCTCCGCGTTACACACTCTCTGATCTCACTGGGCCCATCCTCCCCGGGTTACACACTGTCTGATCTCACTGGACCATTCCTCCCGGGTTACACACTGCCTTCTCGCATGGGCCCATCCTCCCCAGGTTCCAAACTGTCTGATCTCACTGGGCCCATCCTCCACGTGTTACACACTGTCTGATCTCACTGGGTCTATCCTCCCCGGGTTAAAACTGTCTGATCTCACTGGGCACATGCTCTCCGGGTTACACACTGTCTCATCTCTATGTTCCCATCCACCCCGGGTTACACACTGTCTGATCTCACTGGGCCATTCCTCCCCGGGTTACACACTGCCTTCTCGCATGGGCCCATCCTCCCCGGCTTCCAAACTGTCTGATCTCACGGGGTTCATCCTCACAGGGTGACACTCTCTGATCTCACTGGTGCCATCCTCCCGTGTTACACACTCGCTGATCTCACTTGGCCCATCCCCCCCGGGTTACAAACTCACTGATCACACTGCGCCCATCCTCCCCGGTTTACACACTTTCTGATCACAATGGGCCCATCCTCCCCGGCTAACACACTGTCTGATCTCACTGGGCCCATCCACACCGGGTTACACACTGTCTGACGTCACTGGGCCCATCCTCCACGTGTTACACACTGTCTGATCTCACTGGGTCTATCCTCCTCGGGTTAAAACTGTCTGATCTCACTGGGCACATCCTCTCCGGGTTACACACTGTCTCATCTCTATGTTCCCATCCTCCCCGGGTTACACACTGTCTGATCTCACTGGGCCATTCCTCCCCGGGTTACACACTGCCTTCTCGCATGGGCCCATCCTCCCCGGGTTCCAAACTGTCTGATCTCACGGGGTTCAACCTCACAGGGTGACACTCTCTGATCTCACTGGTGCCATCCTCCCCTGTTACACACTCTCTGATCTCACTTGGCCCATCCCCCCCGGGTTACAAACTCACTGATCACACTGCGCCCATCCTCCCCGGTTTACACACTTTCTGATCACAATGGGCCCATCCTCCCCGGCTAACACACTGTCTGAACTCACTGGGCCCATCCACACCGGGTTACGCACTGTCTGATCTCACTGGGTCCATACTCCCCGGGTTACACACTGTCTGATCTCACTGGGCCCATCCTCCCCGGGTTACACACTGTCTGATTGCACTGGGCCCATCCTCCACGGATTACACACAGTCTGATCTCACTGGGCCCATCCTCCCCGGTTTACACACTGTCTGAGCTCACTTGGCACATCAACCTCGGGTTGTAAACTGTCTGATCTCACAGAGTTCCATTCTTCCGTGGTTAGATATTGTCTGCTCTCACTGGGCCCATCTACCCCGGCTTGCACCCTTCCTGCTTTCAATGGTAAACATGCTCTCCGGGTTAGAAACTGTCCGATCTCACTGGGTGCATCCTCCCCGGCTTATACACATCTCTTGTCACTTGGCTTTCCTCCCCGTGATACACCCTTTCTGAACTCAATCAGCCCGTCCTCCCCGGGGTTACACACTGCCTGATCTCATTGGACCCAGGATCCCTGGGTTACACGCTGTCTGATCTCGCTGGGCCCATCCTCCCCGGGTTACACACTCTCTGATCTCACTGGGCCCATCCTCCCCGGGTTACACACTGTCTGATCTCACTGGACCATTCCTCCCCGGGTTACACACTGCCTTCTCGCATGGGCCCATCCTCCCCAGGTTCCAAACTGTCTGATCTCACTGGGCCCATCCTCCACGTGTTACACACTGTCTGATCTCACTGGGTCTATCCTCCTCGGGTTAAAACTGTCTGATCTCACTGGGCACATGCTCTCCGGGTTACACACTGTCTCATCTCTATGTTCCCATCCACCCCGGGTTACACACTGTCTGATCTCACTGGGCCATTCCTCCCCGGGTTACACACTGCCTTCTCGCATGGGCCCATCCTCCCAGGCTTCCAAACTGTCTGATCTCACGGGGTTCATCCTCACAGGGTGACACTCTCTGATCTCACTGGTGCCATCCTCCCGTGTTACACACTCGCTGATCTCACTTGGCCCATCCCCCCCGGGTTACAAACTCACTGATCACACTGCGCCCATCCTCCCCGGTTTACACACTTTCTGATCACAATGGGCCCATCCTCCCCGGCTAACACACTGTCTGATCTCACTGGACCCATCCACACCGGGTTACACACTGTCTGACGTCACTGGGCCCATCCTCCACGGGTTACACACTGTCTGATCTCACTGGGTCTGTCCTCCTCGGGTTAAAACTGTCTGATCTCACTGGGCCCATCCTCCCCGGGTTAGACACTGTCTGATCTCACTGGACCATTCCTCCCCGGGTTACATACTGCCTTCTCGCATGGGCCCATCCTCCCCAGGTTCCAAACTGTCTGATCTCACGGGGTCCATCCTCACAGGGTGACAATCTCTGATATCACTGGGGCCATCCTCCCGTGTTACACACTCTATGATCTCACTGGGCCCATCCTCCCCGGGTTACAAACTCCCTGATCACACTGCGCCCATCCTCCCCGGTTTACACACTTTCTGATCACAATGGGCCCATCCTCCCCGGCTAACACACTGTCTGAACTAACTGGGCCCATCCACACCGGGTTACGCACTGTCTGATCTCACTGTGCCCATCCTGCACGGATTACACACTGTCTGACCTCACTGGGTCCATACTCCCCGGGTTACACACTGTCTGATCTCACTGGGCCCATCCTCCCCGGCTTACACACTGTCTGATTGCACTGGGCACATCCTCCACGGATTACACACAGTCTGATCTCACTGGGCCCATCCTCCCCGGTTTACACACTGTCTGAGCTCACTTGGCACATCAACCTCGGGTTGTACACTGTCTGATCTCACAGAGTTCATTCTTCCGTGGTTAGACATTGTCTGCTCTCACTGGGCCCATCTACCCCGGCTTGCAACCTTACTGCTTTCAATGGTAAACATGCTCTCCGGGTTAGAAACTGTCCGATCTCACTGGGTGCATCCTCCCCGGCTTATACACATCTCTTGTCACTTGGCTTTCCTCCCCGTGATACACCCTTTCTGAATTCAATGAGCCCGTCCTCCCCGGGGTTACACACTGCCTGATCGCATTGGACCCAGAATCCCTGGGTTACACGCTGTCTGATCTCACTGGGCCCATCCTCCCCGGGTTACACACTGTCTGATCACACTGGGCCCATCCTCCCCGGGTTACACACTGTCTGATCTCACTGGACCCATCCTGTCCGCGTTACACACTCTCTGATCTCACTGGGCCCATCCTCCCCGGGTTACACACTGTCTGATCTCACTGGGTCTATCCTCCACGGCTTACACACTGTCTGATCTCACTGGGCCCATCCTCCACGTGTTACACACTGTCTGATCTCACTGGGTCTATCCTCCTCGGGTTAAAACTGTCTGATCTCACTGGGCACATCCTCTCCGGGTTACACACTGTCTCATCTCTATGTTCCCATCCTCCCCGGGTTACACACTGTCTGATCTCACTGGGCCATTCCTCCCCGGGTTACACACTGCCTTCTCGCATGGGCCCATGCTCCCCGGGTTCCAAACTGTCTGATCTCACGGGGTTCATCCTCACAGGGTGACACTCTCTGATCTCACTGGTGCCATCCTCCCCTGTTACACACTCTCTGATCTCACTTGGCCCATCCCCCCCGGGTTACAAACTCACTGATCACACTGCGCCCATCCTCCCCGGTTTACACACTTTCTGATCACAATGGGCCCATCCTCCCCGGCTAACAGACTGTCTGATCTCACTGGGCCCATCCACACCGGGTTACGCACTGTCTGATCTCACTGTGCCCATCCTGCACGGATTACACACTGTCTGATCTCATTGGACCCAAACTCCCAAGGTTACACACTGTCCCATCTGGTTGGGCCCATCCTCCCATAGTTACACACTGTCTGATCTCACTGTACCCATCCTCCCTGGGTTACGCACTGCCTGCTCACACTGAGCGCATCCTCCCCGGGTTACACACTCTGATCTCACTGTGCCCATCCTCCCTTGTTACACACTCTCTGATCTCACTGGGCCCATCCCGCCCGGGTTACAACCTCACTGCTCCCATCATCCCCGGGTTACACACTCTGATCTCACTGGGACCATCCTCCCTTGTTACACACTCTCGGCTCTCACTGGGCCCATCCTGCCCGGGTTACAATCTCACTGATATCACTGCTCCCATCCTCCCCGGGTTAAACACTGTCTGACCTTACTGGGCCCATCCTCACCGGGTTACATACTGTCTGATCTCACTGTGCCCATCCTCCCCGGGTTACACACTGTCTGATCACACTGGGCCCATCCTCCCCGGGTTACACACTGTCTGATCACACTGGGCCCATCCTCCCCGGGTTACACACTGTCTGATCACACTGGGCCCATCCTCCCAGGGTTACACACTGTCTGATCACACTGGGCCCATCCTCCCCGGGTTACACACTGTATGATTGCACTGGGCCCAAACTCCACGGATTACACACAGTCTGATCTCACTGGGCCCATCCTCCCCGGCTTACACACTGTCTGAGCTCACTTGGCACATCAACCTCGGGTTGTACACTGTCTGATCTCACAGAGTTCATCCTTCCGTGGTTAGATATTGTCTGCTCTCACTGAGCCCATCTACCCCGGCTTGCACACTTACTGCTTTCAATGGTAAACATGCTCTCCGGGTTAGAAACTGTCCGATCTCACTGGGTGCATCCTCCCCGGCTTACACACATCTCTTCTCACTTGGCTATCCTCCCCGTGATACACCCTTTCTGAACTCAATGAGCCCGTCCTCCCCGGGGTTACACACTGCCTGATCTCATTGGACCCATAATCCCTGGGTTACACATTTTCTGATCTCACTGGACCCATCCTCCCCGCGTTACACACACTCTGATCTCACTGGGCCCATCCTCCCCGGGTTACACACTGGCTGATCTCACTGGGTCTTTCCTCCACGGGTTACACACTGTCTGACGTCACTGGGTCTATCCTCAACGGATTACACACTGTCTGATCTCACTGGGCCCATCCTCCACGGGTTACACACTGTCTGATCTCACTGGGTCTATCCTCCTCGTGTTAAAACTGTCTGATCTCACTGGGCCCATCCTCTCCGGGTTACGCACTGTCTCATCTCTATGTTCCCATCCTCCCCGGGTTACACACTGTCTGATCTCACTGGGCCTTTCCTCCCCGGATTACACACTGCATTCTCGCATGGGCCCATCCTCCCCGGGTTCCAAACTGTCTGATCTCACGGGGTCCATCCTCAGAGGGTGACACTCTCTGACCTCACTGGGGCCATCCTCCCGTGTTACACACTCTCTGATCTCACTGGGCCTATCCTCCCCGGCTTACAAACTCCCTGATCACACTGCGCCCATCCTCCCCGGTTTACACACTTTCTGATCACAATGGGCCCATCCTCCCCGGCTAACACACTGTCTGATCTCACTGGGCCCATCCACACCGGGTTACGCACTGTCTGGTCTCACTGTGCCCATCCTGCACGGATTACACACTGTCTGATCTCATTGGACCCAAACTCCCAAGGTTACACACTGTCCAATCTGGTTGGGCCCATCCTCCCATAGTTACACACTGTCTGATCTCACTGTACCCATCCTCCCTGGGTTACGCACTGCCTGCTCACACTGAGCGCATCCTCCCCGGGTTACACACTCTGATTTCACTGAGCCCATCCTCCCTTGTTACACACTCTCTGATCTCACTGGGCCCATCCCGCACTGGTTAAAACCTCACTGCTCCCATCCTCCCCGGGTTACACACTGTCTGGCCTCACTTTGCCCATCCTCCCCGGGTTTCACACTGTCTGACCTTACTGGGCCCATCCTCCCCGGGTTACACACTGTCTGATCACACTGGGCCCATCCTCCCCGGGTTACACACTGTCAAATTGCACTGGGCCCGTCCACCATGGATTACACACAGGCCTATCTCACTGGGTGCATCCTCCCCGGCTTACACACATCTCTTGTCACTTGGCTATCCTCCCCGTGATACACCCTTTCTGAACTCAATGAGCCCGTCCTTCCCGGGGTTACACACTGCCTGATCTCATTGGACCCATAATCCCTGGGTTACACGCTGTCTGATCTCACTGGACCCATCCTCCCCGGGTTACACACTGTCTGATCACACTGGGCCCATCCTCCCCGGGTTACACACTGTCTGATCTCACTGGACCCATCCTCCCCGCGTTACACACACTCTGATCTCACTGGGCCCATCCTCCCCGGGTTACACACTGTCTGATCTCACTGGGTCTATCCTCCACGGGTTACACACTGTCTGACGTCACTGGGTCTATCCTGAACGGATTACACACTGTCTGATCTCACTGGGCCCATCCTCCACGGGTTACACACTGTCTGATCTCACTGGGTCTATCCTCAACGGATTACACACTGTCTGATCTCACTGGGCCCATCCTCCACGGGTTACACACTGTCTGATCTCACTGGGTCTATCCTCCTCAGGTTAAAACTGTCTGATCTCACTGGGCACATCCTCTCCGCCTTACACACTGTATCATCCCTATGTTCCCATCCTCCCCGGCTTACACACTGTCTGATCTCACTGGGCCATTCCTCCCCGGGTTACACACTGCCTTCTCGCATGGGCCCATCCTCCCCGGGTTCCAAACTGTCTGATCTCACGGGGTCCATCCTCACAGGGTGACACTCTCTGATCTCACTGGGGCCATCCTCCCGTGTTACACACTCTCTGATCTCACTGGGCCAATCCTCACCGGGTTACAAACTCCCCGATCACACTGCGCCCATCCTCTCCGGTTTACACACTTTCTGATCAAAATGGGCCCATCCTCCCCGGCTAACACACTGTCTGATCTCACTGTGCCCATCCTGCACGGATTACACACTGTCTGATCTCACTGGGTCCATCCTCCCCGGGTTACACACTGTCTGTTCTCACTGGGCCCATCCTCCCCGGATTACACACTGTCTGATTGCACTGGGCCCATCCTACACGGATTACACACAGTCTGATCTCACTGGGCCCAACCTCCCCGGCTTACACACTGTCTGAGCTCACTTGGCACATCAACCTCGGGTTGTACACTGTCTGATCTCACAGAGTTCATCCTTCCGTGGTTAGATATTGTCTGCTCTCACTGAGCCCATCTACCCCGGCTTGCACACTTACTGCTTTCAATGGTAAACATGCTCTCCGGGTTAGAAACTGTCCGATCTCACTGGGTGCATCCTCCCCGGCTTACACACATCTCTTCTCACTTGGCTATCCTCCCCGTGATACACCCTTTCTGAACACAATGAGCCCGTCCTCCCCGGGGTTACACACTGCCTGATCACATTGGACCCATAATCCCTGGGTTACACGCTGTCTGATCTCACTGCGACCCATCCTCCCCGGGTTACACACTGTCTGATCTCACTGGACCCATCCTCCCCGCGTTAAACACTCTCTGATCTCACTGGGCCCATCCTCCCCGGGTTACACACTGTCTGATCTCACTGGGTCTATCCTCCACGGGTTACACACTTTCTGACGTCACTGGGTCTATCCTCAAGTGGTTACACACTGTCTGATCTCACTGGGCCCATCCTCCACGGGTTACACACTGTCTGATCTCACTGGGTCTATCCTCCTCCGGTTAAAACTGTCTGATCTCACTGGGCACATCCTCTCCGGGTTACACACTGTCTCATCTCTATGTTCCCATCCTCCCAGGGTTACACACTGTCTGAGCTCACTGGGCCATTCCTCCCCGGGTTACACACTGCCTTCTCGCATGGGCCCATCCTCCCCGGTTTCCAAACTGTCTGATCTCACGGGGTCCATCCTCACAGTGTGACACTCTCTGATCTCACTGGGGCCATCCTCCCGTGTTACACACTCTCTGATCTCACTGGGCCCATCCTCCCCGGGTTACAAACTCCCTGATCACACTGCGCTCATCCTCCCCGGTTTACACACTTTCTGGTCACAATGAGCCCATCCTCCCCGGCTAACACACTGTCTGATCTCACTGGGCCCATCCACACCTGGTTACACACTGTCTGATCTCACTGGGTCCATCCTCTCCGGGTTACACACTGTCTGATCTCACTGGCCCCATCGTCCGCGGGTTACACACTGTCTGATCTCACTGGGCCCCTACTCCCCGGGTTATACACTTTCTCATCTCTATTGTCCCATCCTTCTCGGGTTACGCACTGTCTGATCCCACTGGAACCAACCTCCCAAGTTTACACCCTGTCCGATCAGATTGGGCCCATCCTCCCATGGTTATACTCTGTCTGATCTCACTGGGCCCATCCTCCCCGGGTTATAAACGGCATGCTCACACTGGGCCCATCCTCCCCGGGTTATAAACGGCCTGCTCACACTGGGCCCATCCTCCCCGGGTTACAAACTGTCTTATCTCACTCGGACCACACTCCCCGGGTTACAAACTGTCTGATCTCACAGGGTCCATCCTCACCGGGACACAATCTTTGATTTCAATGGGCCCATCCTCCACGGGTTACACATTCTCTGATCTCACTTGGCCCATCCTCCCCGGGTTACACACTTTCTGAACTCACTGGATCCATCCTCCCCGGGTTACACACTGTCTGATCACACTGGGCCCATCCTCCCCGGGTTACACACTGTCTGATCACACTGGGCCCATCCTCCCCGGGTTACACACTGTCTGATCACACTGGGCCCATCCTCCCCGGGTTACACACTGTCTGATTGCACTGGGACCATCCTCCACGGATTACACACAGTCTGATCTCACTGGGCCCATCCTCCCCGGCTTAAACACTGTCTGAGCTCACTTGTCACATCAACCTCGGGTTGTACACTGTCTGATCTCACAGAGTTCATCCTTCCGTGGTTAGATATTGTCTGCTCTCACGGGGCCCATCTACCCCGGCTTGCACACTTACTGCTTTCAATGGTAAACATGCTCTCCGGGTTAGAAACTGACCGATCTCACTGGGTGCATCCTCCCCGGCTTACACACATCTCTTGTCACTTGGCTTTCCTCCCCGTGATACACCCTTTCTGAACTCAATGAGCCCGTCCTCCCCGGGGTTACACACTGCCTGAACTCATTGGACCCATAATCCCTGGGTTACACGCTGTCTGATCTCACTGGGCCCATCCTCCCCGGGTTACACATTGTCTTATCTCACTGGACCCATCCTCGCCGCGTTACACACTCTCTGATCTCACTGGGCCCATCCTCCCCGGGTTGCACACTGACTGATCTCACTGGGTCTATCCTCCACGGGTTACACACTGTCTGACGTCACTGGGTCTATCCTCAACGGATTACACACTGTCTGATCTCACTGGGCCCATCCTCCTCGGGTTAAAACTGTCTGATCTCACTGGGCACATCCTCTCCGGGTTACACACTGTGTCATCTCTATGTTCCCATCCTCCCCGGGTTACACACTGTCCGATCTGATTGGGCCCATCCTCCCCGGGTTACACAATGGCTGCTCTAACTGGGCCTATCCTCCACCGGTTACACACTGTCTGATCTCATTGGACCCAAACTCCCAAGGTTACACACTGTCCCATCTGGTTGGGCCCATCCTCCCATAGTTACACACTGTCTGATCTCACTGTACCTATCCTCCCTGGGTTACGCACTGCCTGCTCACACTGAGCGCATCCTCCCCGGGTTACACACTCTGATCTCACTGGGCCCATCCTCCCTTGTTACACACTCTCTGATCTCTCTGGGCCCATCCCGCCCGGGTTACAACCTCACTGCTCCCATCCTCCCCGGGTTACACTCTCTGATCTCACTGAGCCCATCCTCCCTTGTTACACACTCTCTGATCTCACTGGGCCCATCCTGCCCGGGTTACAATCTCACTGATATCACTGCTCCCATCCTCCCCGGGTTACACACTGTCTGACCTCACTTTGCTCATCCTACCCCGGTTACACACTGTCTGATCACACTGGGCCCATCCTCCCCGGGTTACACACTGTCTGATCACACTGGGCCCATCCTCGCCGGGTTACACACTGTCTGATCACACTGGGCCCATCCTCATAGGGTTACACACTGTCTGATTGCACTGGGCCCATCCTCCACGGATTACACACAGTCTGATCTCACTGGGCCCATCCTCCCCGGCTTACACATTGTCTGAGCTCACTTGGCACATCAACCTCGGGTTATACACTGTCTGATCTCACAGTGTTCATCCTTCCGTGGTTAGATATTGTCTGCTCTCACTGGGCCCATCTACCCCGGCTTGCACACTTACTGCTTTCAATGGTAAACATGCTCTCCGGATTAGAAACTGACCGATCTCACTGGGTGCATCCTCCCCGGCTTACACACATCTCTTGTCACTTGGCTATCCTCCCCGTGATACACCCTTTCTGAACTCAATGAGCCCCTCCTCCCCGGGGTTACACGCTGCCTGATCCCATTGGACGCATAATCCCTGGGTTACACGCTGTCTGATCTCACTGGGCCAATCCTCCCCGGGTTACACACTGTCTGATCACACTGGGCCCATCCTCCCCGGGTTACACACTGTCTGATCTCACTGGACCCATCCTCCCCGCGTTACACACTCTCTGATCTCACTGGGCACATCCTCCCCGGGTTACACACTGTCTCATCTCACTGGGTCTACCCTCCACGGGTTACACACTGTCTGACGGCACTGGGTCTATCCTCAGCGGATTAAACACTGTCTGATCTCACTGGGCCCATCCTCCACGGGTTACACACTGTCTGATCTCACTGGGTCTATCCTCCTCGAGTTAAAACTGTCTGATCTCACTGGGCACATCCTCTCCGGGTTACACACTGTCTCATCTCTATGTTCCCATCCTCCCCGGGTTACACACTGTCTGATCTCACTGGGCCATTCCTCCCCGGGTTACACACTGCCTTCTCGCATGGGCCCATCCTCCCCAGGTTCCAAACTTTCTGATCTCACGGGGTTCATCCTCACAGGTTGACACTCTCTGATCTCACTGGGGCCATCCTCCCGTGTTACACACTCTCGGATCTCACTGGGCCCATCATCCCGGGGTTACAAATTCCCTGATCACGCTGCGCCCATTCTCCCCGGTTTACACACTTTCTGATCACAATGGGCACATCCTCCCCGGCTAACACACAGTCTGATCTCACTGGGCCCAGCCACACCGGGTTACGCACTGTCTGATCTCACTGTGCCCATCCTGCACGGATTACACACTGTCTGATCTCACTGGTCCATCCTCCCCGGGTTACACACTGTCTGATCTCACTGGGCCCATCCTCCCCGGGTTACACACTGTCTGATCTCACTGGCCCCATCGTCCGCGGGTTACACACTGTCTGATCTCGCTGGGCCCCTACTCCCCGGGTTATACACTGTCACATCTCTATTGTCCCATCCTTCTCGGGATACGCACTGTCTGATCTCACTGGAACCCATCCTCCCCGGGTTACACACTGTCGGATTTAACTGTGTCAATCCTCCCCGTGTTACACATTTTCTGATCTCACTGCGCCCATCCTCCCCGGGTTACACACTGTCTGATATCACTGGGCCCATCCTCCCCGGGTTACACACTGTCTGATATCACTGGGCCCATCCTCCCCGGGTAAAACACTGTCTGATCTAACTGGGCCCATCCTCCCCGGGTTACACACTGTCTGATATCACTGGGCCCATCCTCCCCGGATTACACACTGTCTGATCTCACTGGGCCCATCCTCCCCGGGTTACACACTGTCTGATCTCACTGGAACCAACCTCCCAAGGTTACACCCTGTCCGATCGGATTGGGCCCATCCTCCCATAGCTACACTCTGTCTGATCTCACTGGGCCCATCCTCCCCGGGTTATAAGCGGCCTGCTCACAATGGGCCCATCCTCCCCGGGTTACAAACTGTCTTATCTCACTCGGACCACCCTCACCGGGTTACAAACTGTCTGATCTCACAGGGTCCATCCTCACCGGGAGACAATCTATGATCTCAATGGGCCCATCCTCCCCGGGTTACACATTCTCTGATCTCACTGGGCCCATCCTCCCCGGGTTACACACTGTCTGATCTCACTGGGCCCAACCTTCCCCCAGGTTACACACTGTCCGATCTGATTGGGCCCATCCTCCCCGGGTTACACACTATCTGCTCTCACTGGGCCCATCCACCCCGGGTTACAGACTGTCCGATCTGATTGGGCACATCCTCCCCGGGTTACACAATGTCTGCTCTAACTGGGCCTATCCTCCAACGGTTACACACTGTCTGATCTCATTGGACCCAAACTCCCAAGGTTACACACTGTCCCATCTGGTTGGGCCCATCCTCCCATAGTGACACACTGTCTGATCTCACTGTACCCATCCTTCCTGGGTTACGCACTGCCTGCTCACAGTGAGCGCATCCTCCCCGGGTTACACACTCTGATCTCACTGGGCCCATCCTCTCTTGTTACACACTCTCTGATCTCACTGTGCCCATCCCGCCCGTGTTACAACGTCACTGCTCCCATCCTCCCCGGGTTACACTCTCTGATCTCACTGGGCCCATCCTCCCTTGTTACACACTCTCGGATCTCACTGGGCCCATCCTGCCCGGGTTACAATCTCACTGATATCACTGCTCCCATCCTCCCCGAGTTACACACTGTCTGACCTTACTGGGCCCACCCTCACCGGGTTACATACTGTCTGGTATCACTGGGCCCATCCTCCCCGGGTTACACACTGTCTGATCACACTGGCCCATCCTCCCCGGGTTACACACTGTCTGATCACACTGGGCCCATCCTCCCCGGGTTACACACTGTCTGATTGCACTGGGCCCATCCTCCACGGATTACACACAGTCTGATCTCTCTGGGCCCATCCTCCCCGGCTTACACACTGTCTGATCTCACTTGGCACATCAACCTCGGGTTGTACACTGTCTGATCTTACAGAGTTCATCCTGCCGAGGTTAGATATTGTCTGCTCTCACTGGGCTCATCTACCCCGACTTGCACACTTAATGCTTTCAATGGTAAATATGCTCTCCTGGTCAGAAACTGTCCGATCTCACTGGGTGCATCCTCACCGGCTTACACACATCTCTTGTCACTTGGCTATCTTCCCAGTGATACACCCTTTCTGAACTCAATGAGCCCGTCCTCCCCGGGGTTACACACTGCCTGATCTCATTGGAGCCATAATCCCTGGGTTACACGCTGTCTGATCTCACTGGGCCCATCCTCCCCGGGTTACACACTGTCTGATCACACTGGGCCCATCCTCCCCGGGTTACACACTGTCTGATCTCACTGGGCCCATCCTCCCCGGGTTACACACTGACTGATCTCACTGGGCCCATCCTCCCCGGGTTACACACTGTCGGATTTAACTGTGTCAATCCTCCCCGTGTTACACATTTTCTGATCTCACTGCGCCCATCCTCCCCGGGTTACACACTGTCTGATATCACTGGGCCCATCCTCCTCGGGTAAAACAGGGTCCATCCTCACCGGGACACAATCTATGATCTCACTGGGCCCATCCTCCTGGAGCTAAGATAAATAAGTTTAAATTTTAGTAATAAAGTAACATAAGGGTTAAGTCATTACAGGAAGTCTCGGACCCGCTTCATGCTCCTCCTGTATCATGTGGGAAACCAGGGACACTTCCAGTGTCCCTGACAACGACGTGTGCGGGAAGTGTGTCCAGCTGCAGCTCCTGACATTCCGCATGGCGGTGCTGGAGCTGCGGGTGGACTCACTTTGGAGCATGCACGATGCCGAGAACTCGGTGAATCGCTCATTTAGTGAGTTGTCCACACCGCAGGTAAAGGCTAGGACAGACAGGGTATGGGTGACCAAGAAGCAGGGCAATATCAGGGAGGTAGTGCAGGAGTCTCCTGTGGTCATCTCCCTCCAAAACAGGTATGCCGCTTTGGATACTGTTCGGGGAGATGGCCTACCAGGGGAAGGCACCAGCAGCCAGTTTTATGGTACCATGGCTGGCTCTGCTGCACAGCAGGGCGGGAAAAAGAGTGGTAGGGCTATAGTGATAGGGGACTCAATTGTAAGGGGAATAGACAGGAGTTTCTGTGGCCGCAACCGAGATTCCAGGATGGTATGTTGCCTCCCTGGTGCAAGGGTCAAGGATGTCTCGGAGCGGCTGCAGAACATTCTGAAGAGGGAGGGTGAACAGCCAGCTGTCGTGGTGCATGTAGGAACCACGATATAGGTAAAAAGCGGGAAGAGGTCCTACAAGCAGAATTTAGGGAGCTTGGAGCTAAATTAAAAAGTAGGACCTCTAAGGTAGTAATCTCTGGATTGCTACCAGGGCCACGTGCTAATCAGAATAGAGAGAACAGGATAGTGAGATTGAATACGTGGCTTGAGCAGTGGTGCAGGAGGGAGGGATTCAAATTCCTGAGGCATTGGAACCAGTTCTGGGGGAAGTGGGACCTGTACAAAAGGGACGGTCTGCACTTGGGCAGGACTGGAACCGATATCCTCGGGGTAATATTTGCTAAAGCAGTTCGGGAGGATTTAAACTAATATGGCAGGGGAAGGGGAACCTATGTAGCGAAACAGGGGGAAGTAATATGCAGTCAGAAACAAATGTTAGAAGGGTGAGAAACAACAGGGGAAGGCCGAGTAAACAAATGCAAGAAACACAAAGGGCCGTACTAAATCATAAGTCTAAAAGGACAAAGGATGTTAATAAAATAAGCCTAAAGGCTCTGTGTCTTAATGCAAGCAGTATCCGTAATAAGGTGGATGAATTGACTGTGCAAATAGATGTTAACAGATACGATGTGATTGGGATTACAGAGACGTGGCTCCAGAACAATCAAGGCTGGGAACTGAACATCCACGGGTATTCAACATTCAGAAAGGATAGAATAAAAGGAAAAGGGGGTGGGGGTAGCATTGCTGGTTAAAGAGGAGATTAATGCAATAGCTAGGAAGGACATCAGCTTGGAGGATGTGGTATCAATATGGGTTGAGCTGCAGAACACCAAAGGGCAGAAAACGTTAGTGGGAGTTGTGTACAGACCTCCAAACAGCAGTAGTGAGGTGGGGGAGGGTATGAAACAGGAAATCAGAGGTGCGTGCAAAAAAGGCACGACAGTTATCATGGGTGACTTTAATATGCATATAGATTGGGCTACTCAAACTGGAAGAAATACGGTGGAGGAGGATTTCCTGGAGTGTTTAAGGGATGGTTTCCTAAACCAATATGTTGAGGAACCAACTCGAGGGGAGGCCATCCTGGACTGGGTGTTGTGTAATGAGGAAGGACTAATCAGCAATCTTGTGGTACGAGGCCCCCTGGGGAAGAGTGACCATAGTATGGTGGAGTTCTACATTAGGATGGAGAAGGAAACAGTTAAGTCAGAGACCATGGTCCAGAACTTAAATAAGGGCAACTTTGAGGGTATGAGGCGTGAATTGGCGAGCTTAAATTGGCAAGCGATATTTAAGGGGCTATCAGTGGAAGGGCAATGGCAGACATTTAGAGATCGCATGGATGAACTACAACAATTGTACATCCCGGTCTGGCGTAAAAATAACAAAGGTAAGGTGGCTCAACCATGGCTAACAAGGGAAATCAGGGATAGTATTAAAACCAAGGAAGTTGCATACAAATTGGCCAGAAGTAGCAGCAAACCCGGGGACTGGGAGAACTTCAAAACTCAGCAGAGGAGGACGAAGGGTTTGATTAGGGCAGGGAAAATAAAATATGAAAGGAAGCTTGCAGAGAACATTAAAATGGACTGCAAAAGCTTCTATAAATATGTAAAAAGAAATAGGTTAGTAAAAACAAACGTAGGTCCCCTGCAGTCGGAAACAGGGGAAGTCGTAATGGGGAACAAGGAAATGGAGGCTCAATTGAACAAGTACTTTGGTTCGGTGTTTACTGTGGAGGACGCACACAACCTGCCGGAAATAAAAGGGGTCAGAGGATCTGGTAAGAGGGAGGAGCTGAGGGAAATCCTTATTAGTCGGGAAAAGGTATTGGGGAAATTGATGGGACTGAAGGCTGAAAAATCCCCGGGGCCTGATGGTCTGCATCCCAGAGTACTTAAGGAGGTGGCCTTGGAAATAGTGGATGCATTGACGATCATTTTCCAACATTCCTTAGACTCTAGATCAGTTCCGATGGAGTGGAGGGTGGCCAATGTAACCCCTCTTTTTAAAAAAGGAGGGAGGGAGAAAGCAGGGAATTATAGACCGGTCAGCCTGACATCGGTCGTGGGTAAAATGATGGAAGCAATTATTAAAGATGTCATAACATACCATTTGGAAAGTGGCGACATGATAGGTCCAAGTCAGCATGGATTTGTGAAAGGGAAATCATGCTTGACAAATCTTCTGGAATTTTTTGAGGATGTTTCCAATAGGGTGGACAGGGGGGTACCAGTAGATGTGGTGTATTTGGACTTTCAGAAGGCCTTCGACAAGGTCCCACACAAGAGATTGGTGAGCAAAGTTAAAGCACATGGGGGTTGGGGATAATGTGTTGACGTGGATTGAGAACTGGTTGGCACACAGGAAACAAAGAGTAGGAGTAAATGGGTGCTTTTCAGAATGGCAGGCAGTGACCAGCGGGGTACCGCAGGGTTCGGTGCTGGGACCCCAGCTGTTTACATTATATATTAATGATTTGGACGAAGGGATTAAATGTAATATCTCCAAATTTGCGGATGACACTAAATTGGGAGGCAGTGTGAACAATGAGGAGGATGCTAGGAGGCTACAGAGTGACTTGGACAGGTTGGGTGAATGGGCAAATGTATGGCAGATGAAGTACAATGTGGATAAATGTGAGGTTATCCACTTCGGTGGTAAAAATAGAGAGGCGGACTATTACCTGAATGGTGGCAGATTAGGGAAAGGGGAGGTGCAACGAGACCAGGGCGTCATGGTACATCAGTCACTGAAGGTGGGAATGCAAGTGCAGCAGGCAGTCAAGAAAGCAAACGGAATGATGGCCTTCATAGTAAGGGGATTTGAGTACAGGAGTAGGGAGGTGATGCTGCAGTTGTACAGGGCCTTGGTGAGGCCACACATGGAGTATTGTGCGCAGTTTTGGTCTCCTAACTTAAGGAAGGACATTCTTGCTATTGAGGGAGTGCAGCGAAGGTTCACTAGATTGATTCCTGGGATGGCCGGACTGACATATCAAGAAAGATTGGGTCAACTGAACTTGTATCCTCTGGAGTTCAGAAGAATGAGGGGGGATCTTATAGAGACATTTAAAATCCTGACTGGTTTAGACAAATTAGATGCGGGCAGAATGTTCCCAATGTTAGGGAAAACTAGAACCAGGGGTCACAGTCTAAGGATTAAGGGGAAGCCATTTAAGACTGAGCTGAGGAGGAACTTCTTCACCCAGAGAGTGGTGAATCGATGGAATTCTCTTCCACAGAATGTTGTTGAGGCCAGTTCGCTAAATATATTCAAAAGGGAGTTAGATATAACACTCAGAACTAGGGGGATCAAGGGGTATGGCGAGAAATCAGGAATGGGGTACTGAGATAGCATGTTCAGCCATGAACGCATTGAATGGCGGTGCAGGCTCGAAGGACCGAATGGTCTACTCCTGTACCTATTTTCTATGTTTCTATGTTTCTATCCTCCCCGGGTTACACATTCTCTGATCTCACTAGGCCCATCCTTCCCCCAGGTTAAACACTGTCCGATCGGATTGGGCCCATCCTCCCCGGGTTACACAATGTCTGCTCTAACTGGGCCCATCCTCCCCGGGTTGCACACTTTCAGATCTCATTGGAACCAATCTCCCCCGGGTTACACACATCTCATGTCACTTGGCCATCTCCCCGTGATACATCCTTTCTGAACTCAATGGACCCGTCCTCCCATAGTTACACACTGTCTAATCTCACTGGTCCGTTCCTCCCCGGGTTACGCACTGCCTGCTCACACTGGGCGCATCCTCCCCGGGTTACACACACTCTGATCTCACTGGTCCCATCCTCCCTGGGTTACACTCTCTCTGATCACACTGGGCCCATCCTCCCCGGCTTACACACTGTCTGAGCTCACTTGGCCCATCAACCTCGGGTTTTACACTGTCTGATCTCTCAAACTCCATCCTTCCGAGGTTAAATACTGTCTGCTCTCACTGGGCCCATCTACTCCGGCTTGCACACTTACTGCTTTCAATGGTAACCATGCACTCCGGGTTGAACACTGTCCGATCTCACTGGCTGCATCCTCCCCGGGTTACACACATCTCATGTCACTTGGCTATCCTCCCCGTGATACATCCTTTCTGAACTCAATGGGCCCGTCCTCCCCGGGGTTACACACTGCCTGATCTCATTGGAACCATACTCCCTGTGTTACATGCTGCCTGATCTCACTGGGACCGTCACTCCAGGGTTACACACTATCTGATCTCACTGGGTCCATCCTCCCCGGGTCAGACACTATCTGATCTCACTGGGCCCGCCACTCCCGGGTTACACACTGGTTGATCTCACTGAGCCCATCCTCTCCTGGTTACTCACTGTCTGATCTCACTCGGACCATTCTCCCGGCTTACAAACTGTCTGATCTCACTGGGCCCATCTTTCCCGAGTTACACACTGTCTGATCTAACGGGGCCCATCCTCCCCGTGTTACACATTTTCTGATCTCACTGGCCCAATCCTCCCCGGGTTACAATCTGTCTGATCTCACTGGGCCCATCTTCCCCCAGGTTACACACTGTCTGATCTCACTGGGCCCATCTTCCCCGTGTTACAGATGTTCTGATCTCTCTTGGCCCATCCTCCCCGGGTTACACACTGTCTGATATCACTGAGCCCATCCTCCCCGGGTTACACACTGTCTGATCACACTGGGCCCATCCTCCCCGGTTTTCATACTGTCTGATCTCACTGGGCCCATCCTCCCCGTGTTACACATTTTCTGATATCTCTGCGCCCAACCTCCCCGGGTTACACACTGTCTGATATCACTGGGCCCATCCTCCCCGTGTTACATACTGTCTGATCTCACTGAGACCATACTCCCCAGGTTACACACTGTATGATCTCTCTGGGCACATCCTCCCCATTTTACACACTGTCTGATCTAACTGGGCCAATCCTCCCCGGGTTATACACTTTCTGATCACACTTGGACCATCCTCCCCCGGTTACATACTGTATGATCTCACTGGGCCCATCCTCCCCGGGTTACACACTGTCTGATATCACTGGGCCAATCCTCACCGGGTTATACACTGTCTGATCACACTTGGACCATCCTCCCCCGGTTACATACAGTATGATCTCACTGGGCCCATCCTTCCCGGGTTACACACTGTCTGATCTCACTGGGCACATCCTCTCCGGGTAAAACACTGTCTGATCTAACTGGGCCAATCCTCCCCGTGTTACACATTTTCAGATCTCTCTGCGCCCATCCTCCACGGGTTACACACTGTCTGATCACACTGGGCCCATCCTCCCCGGGTTACATACTGTCTGATCTCACTGGGCCCATCCTCCCCGGGTTACACACTGTCTGATCTCACTGGGCACCTTCTCCCCGGGTTACACACTGTCTGATCTCACTGGGCACATGCTCCCCTGGTTACACACTGTCTGATCTAACTGGGCCCATCCTCCCCGTGTTACACTTTTTCTGATCTCTCTGGGCTCATCCTCCCCGGGTTACACACTGTCTGATCTCAGTGGGCACCTTCTCCCCGGGTTACACACTCTCTGATCTCACTGGTAGTTTCATACTAACAACCGCATTTCTCCAAACCCTCCATGTCGGGACTGTATTTAATTTGGATCTTTTCCTGACAGTAAAATTCCTGCCGCCTGAGACTCTCCCATTTTCACTCATTTAGACGGAAATGCGCCACTTTATCTGCTGAGTTACAAAGCGGGTCAGTGACACTGTGAAGCCCCTCCCTCCCTCGCTGTGATCTAAAATCTGGGCTGAGCAGCTGCGCTGTCAGGCCGTGTGCTGAATGGAGCCGAGTTCCCTCAGTCACAGAGCGCCGCCCCTGTAACCCGGGCAACCATCCTGCTTCTTACCGGCACTCACACACCGGCCCGCGCCGCCCGGCCCGGCACACAGCAAACCCCGCCGACTGCACATCCCCGGATCAGCAATGGAGCGGCACTGCGCCTGCGCGGTAGACCAAGAGAGTGGCACTGCGCCTGCGCCTGAGAGCAAGGTAGCTTCACGCCGCCTGCGCGTGGGAGCAAAGCGACTCTGATATTTCAGGCTGACTTTGACATCACTGCGCCTGCGTGATATTTCCCCTCCGCCTCCCTGTGTGAAAGCTGGGCTGGAATTTGCTACGTCTGCGCGGAGGGTCGCTCTCGCTGCTTCTCGCCAGCGATCTACTTTGTCCTTGGAGAGGGAGCAGGCTTTTACTTCATCAAAGCTCAGACTGAGGAAGAGGGACTGAAATGTCTTTTCATTTCGCTCCTGGGAAAAGGGGGACAGTGGGATTGTTCACTGCCACGCCCCCAGTGGTGGGAGGAATAAATCTGAATAGTGACAGGAGGAGGCCTTTAATCCCCTCTTGACTGTTCCACCATTCAATTAGATCATGGCTGTTCTGGGTATTCACTCAATGCATCCGCCGTGCTTCGTTACCCATAATGCCTAAGAAACATTTATCAATCTCAGTTTGACATTTTCAATTGACAGAGCCTCGACAGCTTTTAGGCGGCGTTGGGAAGAGTTCCCGACTTGCATAACCCTTTTTGTGAAGAAATAATTAGACATCATTAGAGCTTAGCTCTAAGTTGAAGGTTATGCGTCATTGTTCAAGACACCTCCGCCAGAGGAAATAATTTATCTCTATCCACCCTGCCGAAACCTATAATCATCTTAAACACCTCAATTAGATCATAACTTCATCTTCTGAGGAAAACAAAACCTAGTCTATGCAACCTGTCCTCATAATTGAACACTTTTAGCCCCGGAGTCATTCCAATGAAACTGCAGAGCATCACCTCCAGACCAATATATCTTCCGAGGGGAGGTGCCCAGAACTGAATAATATGGGGAACAATATTCACTATTCAAAATGTATTGAGAAAGGTGTTATCAAATTTAGAACAATGCGGTAATAAACCACGGCAAGAGGAAGTCTTACGAATTATCTGTATCTATATAACCTACTGCTCAGAAACAACAGATTAAAGGGTAAGACGGTACATGAGCAGTGGTGTTCATTCAAGGAGTTACTTTACAACTTTCAAAATAAATATATTCCACTGAGGAAAAAAGGGTGTAAAAGAAATGACAGCCATCCATGGCTAAGTACAGAAATTAAAGAAAGTAAATCAACTAAAAACAAGGACATATAAGGTAGCCAAAGTTAGTGGGAGGATAGAAGATTGAGAAGTCTTCAAAAGACAACAAAAAGTAACTAAAGGATTGATTAAGAAAGGGAAAATAGACTATGAAAATAAATTAGCAAAAAATATAAAAACTGATAGCAAGAGTTTCTATAGTTATATAAAAAGAAAAAGGGTGGTTAAGGCAAACGTAGGTCCCTTAGAGGATGAGACCGGGAAATTAATGGTGGGAAACATGGAGATGGCAAAAATACTGAACAAATATTTTGTTTCAGTCTTTACGGTAGAGGACACTAAGAATATCCCAACACTGGACAAACAGGGGGCTCTAGTGGGGGAGGAGCTAAATACGATTAAAATCACTAAGCAATTGGTACTCAGTAAAATAATGGGACTCAAGGCGGATAAATCCCCTGGACCTGATGGCTTACATCCTAGGGTCTTGAGAGAAGAGGCAGTAGGAATTGTGGATGCTTTGGTAATAATTTTCCAAAACTCCCTGAAATCAGCAAAGGTCCCGGCAGATTGGAAAACTGCTAATGTAACACCCTTATTTAAAAAGGGTTGTAGGCAGAAGGCTGGAAATTATAGACCAGTTAGCCTAACATCTGTGGTGGGTAAAATTTTGGACTCTATTATTAAGAGACAATAACGGAACATTTACATAAACATAATTTAATAGGACAAAGTCAGCATGGCTTTATGAAGGGGAAGTCATGTCTGACAAATTTGCTCGAATTCTTTGAGGACATAACGTACAGGGTGGATAAAGGGGAACCAGTGGATGTAGTGTATTTAGACTTCCAGAAGGCATTCCACAAGGTGCCACATACAAGATTATTACTCAAGATAAAAAATCACTGGTAATATTCTGGCATGGGTGGAGGATTGGTTGTCTAACAGGAAGCAGAGAGTTGGGATAAATGGTTCATTCTCGGACTGGCAACCAGTAGCCAGTGGTGTTCCGCAGGGGTCGGTGCTGGGTCCCCAACTCTTTACAATCTATATTAACGATTTGGAGGAGGGGACCGAGTGTAACATATCAAAGTTTGCAGATGATACAAAGACCGGAGGGAAAGTAGAGAGTGAGGAGGACATAAAAAACCTACAAGGGGATATAGACAGGCTGGGTGAGTGGGCAGAGATTTGGCAGATGCAATACAATATTGGAAAATGTGAAGTTATGCACTTTGGCAGGAAAAATCAGAGAGCAAGTTATTATCTTAATGGCGAGAAACTGGAAAGTACTGCAGTTCAAAGGGATCTGGGGGTCTTGGTGCAAGGAAATCAAAAAGTTAGTATGCAGGTGCATAAGAACATAAGAACATAAGAAATAGGAGCAGGAGTAGGCCAATCGGCCCCTCGAGCCTGCTCCGCCATTCAATAAGATCATGGCTGATCTGATCCTATCCGACAATCTACTATCTACTATCACAGAACCATCTCCTGCATCGAACAGAATTGCACACACGAAATAGGAGCAGAATAAGGCTACACGGTCCCTGGGCCCGCTCCACTACACACAGGGCCATGACCGATCCAAACCTAGACTCATATCCAAATTCCTGCCCGCTCCCCGTAACCCTTAATGCCCTTTACTTCTAGGAAACTGTCTATTTCTGTTTTAAATTTATTTAATGGTGTAGCTTCTACAGCTTTTTGTGGCAGCATATTCCATGGACCTACCACCCTCTGAGTGAAGTAGTTCCTCCTCATCTCAGTTTTGAAAGAGCAGCCCCTTATTCTAAGACTATGTCCCCTAGTTCAAGTCTCACCCGTCATCGGGAACATCCTCCCCGCATCCACCCGATCCAACCCCTTCACAATCTTGTATGTTTCAATAAGATCGCCTCTCATTCTTCTGAACTCCAATGAGTAGAGTCCCAATCTACCCAACCTCTCCTCATATGACCACCCCCTCATCCCCGGGATTAACCGAGTGAGCCTTTTTTGCACTGCCTCGAGAGCAAGGATGTCTTTCCTTAAGTAAGGACACCAAAACTGTATGCAGTATTCCAGGTGCGGTCTCACCAATACCTTGTACAACTGAAGCAATACCTCCCTATTTTTATATTGTATCCCCCTAGCAATGAAAGCCAACATTCCATTTGCCTTCTTAATCACTTGCTGCACCTGCATACTAACCTTTTGAGTTTCGTGCACCAGGACCCCCAGATCCCTTTGCACTTCAGTACTCTCCAGTTTCTTGCCATTAAGATAATAAATTGCTCTAGGACTTTTCCTGCCAAAGTGCATCACCTCACACTTTCCAGTGTTGTATTCCATCTGCCAAATCTCTGCCCACTTACTTAGCCTGTCTATGTCCCCTTGCAGGTTTTTTATGTCCTCCTCACTCATTACTTTCCCTCCCATCTTAGTATCATCTGCAAATTTTGATATGTTACACTTGGTCCCTTCCTCCAAATCGTTAATATAGATTGTAAAGAGTTGGGGACCCAACACTGACCCCTGTGGAACACCACTAGTTACTGATTGCCAGTCTGAGAATGAACCATTTGTCCCAAGTCTTTGCTTTCTGTTAGATAGCCAATCCTCTATCCATGCCAGAATATTACCCCCAATCCCGTGATTTTTTACCTTAAGCAATAATCTTTTGTGTGGCACCTTGTCAAATGCCTTTTGGAAGTCTAAATACACTACGTCCACTGGTTCCCCTTTATCCACTCTATATGTTACTTCCTCAAAGAACTCCAGCACATTTGTCAAACATGACTTCCCCTTCGTAAAACCATGCTGACTTTGTCCTATTAAATTATGATTATCCAAATGTCCTGTTACTGTTTCCTTAATAATGGACTCCAAAATTTTACCTACCACAGATGTTAGGCTAACCGGTCTATAGTTACCAGCCTTCTGTCTACTGCCCTTTTTAAATAAGTGTGTTACATTAGCAGTTTTCCAGTCTGCCGGGTCCTTAGCGGAATCCAGGGAGTTTTGAAAAATTATTACCAATGCATCTACAATCCCTACCGCCACTTCCTTCAAGACTCTAGGATGTAAGCCATCAGGTCCAGGTGATTTATCAGCCTTGAGTCCCATTATTTTACC
Source organism: Squalus acanthias (assembly GCA_030390025.1). NCBI lineage: Eukaryota > Metazoa > Chordata > Chondrichthyes > Squaliformes > Squalidae > Squalus > Squalus acanthias. Next base: position 196,170 of record JASTWF010000089.1, on the reverse strand, counting down.
GAGTACCACTTCCTTAGTGATTTTGATCGTGTTTAGCTCCTCTCCCCCTATAGCCCCCTGTTTGTCCAGTGTTGGGATATTCTTAGTGTCCTCTACTGTAAAGACTGATACAAAATATTCATTCAGTGTTTTTGCCATCTCCATACTTCCCACCATTAATTTCCCGGTCTCATCCTCTAAGGGACCAACATTTACTTTAGCCACCCTTTTTCTTTTTATATAACTATAAAAACTCTTACTATCTGTTTTTATATTTTTTGCTAATTTACTTTCATAATCAATCTTCCCTTTCTTAATCAATCTTTTTTTTATTTTTTGCTGCCTTTTAAAGTTTTCCCAATCCTCTGTCCTCCCACTAGATTTCGCTACCTTACATGCCCTTGTTTGTAGTCGAAAACTATCCTTAATTTCTTTACTTAGCCACGGATGACTGTCCTTTCTTTTACACCCTTTGCAGCAGGTGATCAAGAAAGCCAATGGAATGTTGGCTTTTTATTGCTAGGGGGATAGAATATAAAAACAGGGAGGTGTTGCTGCAGTTGTATAGGGAGACCGCACCTGGAGTAATGCATACAGTTTTGGTGTCCATACTTAAGAAAATACATACTTGCTCTCGAGGCAGTACAAAGAAGGTTCACTCAGTTAATTCCGGGGATGAGGGGGTGGACATACGAGGAGAGGTTGAGTAGATTGGGACTCTACTCATTGGAGTTCAGAAGAATGAGAGGTGATCTTATTGAAACATATAAGATTGTGAAGGGGATTGATCGGGTGGACGCGGTGAGGATGTTCCCAATGATGGGTGAAACTAGAACTAGGGGACATAATCTTAGAATAAGGGGCTCCTCTTTCAAAACTGAGATGAGGAGAAACTTTTTTCACTCAGAGGGTAGTGGGTCTGTGGAATTTGCTACCCCAGGAAGCTGTGGAAGCTACTTCATTAAATAAATTTAAAACAGAAATAGACCGTTTCCTAGAAGTAAAGGGAATCAGGGGTTACGGGGAGCGGGCTGGAAATTGGACATGAGTTTGAGTTCGGATCGGTCAAGGCCCTGTGGGTGGCGGAGCGGGCCCATGGGCCGAGTGGCCTGGTCCTGCTCCTGCTTCTTGTGTTCTTTAGAGTTGAGGTTGGATCAGATCAGCCATGATCTCATTGAATGGCGGAGCTGGCTCGAGGGGCCGATTTGTCTAATACTGCTCCTATTTCTTATGTTCTTATGTAACAGGTTCCTACTCCGAGACTGCCGAATACATAGACTGCAGCTAACACTGAACGTTTCACGGTCCTTGGGATATAAGTTGGAGCCAGCACCTCTCGTGCTGAGCTCAAACAGATTGTTACCCTGGAAATAGAGGAACTCGATTGCCGAAAATAACTCAGCACACAAATAACAAAACCTACATCACATGTTTGGAGTTTAGTTCAGAACATTAACCCTGAACATTCAGCCAGTGTTTCTAACCATGAAGCTGCGAACCCAATGACGGATTGTTCTACTCCACCAGAGCTGGCACTGCAGATTTACTGAATCCAGCGTCAGTTCCCGCTGTGCAGATCATTAAGCAGCACCACGTCTGCAGAAGTACATCGATAAAATAGTCACATTGCTGGAAATACAGCCCGTCTCCTCTGCAAATCTGATTGTCTTAAACCATCCTCACAGAAATATTTCCGGCCGCCTGAGACTCCCCCATTTTCTCTGCTGTGGGCGGAAATGCGCCATTTTGTGTCCAAACTGCCTGAACCCACCGCGCCCTCCACCCCCGGCCCAGCCCCTGTATTGTGAGCCGGTTCAGCACATTCCCCGGGAGCGGATGCTGACAAGAATCTCCCCTCCGTTTCTCTGCCGAGTTACAAACCGGTTCTGTTGCAATTTAACCTCCCTCCCTGTGATATAAAACATTAGAACTGAGACTTCCGCATTTTCACTCAGGCAGACGGAAATGCGCCACTTTCTCTGCGGAGTTTCAAACCGATGCTGTGACACTGCTAATCGCCTCCCTCGCTGTGATCTAAACTCTGGGCTGAGCAGCCGCGCTGTCAGGCCGTGTGCTGAATGGAGCCGAGTTCCCTCAGTCACAGAGCGCGACCCCTGTAATCCGGGGAGCGATCCTGTTTCTTACCGTCACTCACACACCGGCCCGCGCCGCCCGGCACACAGCAAACCCCGGATCAGCAAGTGAGCGGCACTGCGCCTGCGCGGAAGAGCAAGGGAGCTTCACTGCGCCTGCGCGGGGGAGCAGGGGCACGTCACTGCGCCTGAGCGGGAAAGCAAATGCGCAACATTGCTGTCATCTAAGTTATTAGCTAAAAAGAATCGTGAAAATGAATGAGCTCCTCTTGTTCCTATATGTTTGTGCGAGTTTAATGTTCGATTTTTCTATCAAATGTTCATTATCTGGAACCAATATTAACAATCATTTACATAAAGGACATCTCAACAGTTCGAAGCAGAAAAAAACGTGTCTTATTTAATCAGCACTACCCAATCCTCTGCAATTAGTAACAGCAAGCAACAGGGAAGGCAGATACCATGTTGGCCTTTATTGCAAGGCGGTTGAATTCTAGGAGTAAGGAAAGATGGGCAGAATGTCCTCCTTCTTTGCCGTTATGACTCTATGACTCTTGCTACAATTCTAGAGAGCCTTGGTGAGGCCACACCTGGAGTACTGTGCACAGTTTTGTTCTCCTTATCCAAGGAAGGATATACTTGCCTTGGAGGTGGTGAAACGAAGGTTCACTAGATTGATACCTGGGATGAGAGGTATGTCCTATGGTGTGAGATTGTGTAGAATGGGCCTATACTCTCTGGAGTTTAGAAGAACGAGTGGTGATCTCATTGAAACATATACGATTTTGAAGGGGATTGATAGTTTAGATGCTGGGAGGAGGTTTCCCCTGGCTGGAGTGTCTACAACTAGGGGGCATAATCTCAGGATAAGGGGTCAGCCATTTAAGAGAGAGATGAGGATGAATTTCTTCACTTAGAGCTTCGTGAATCTTTGAAATTCTCTAACCCAGAGGGCTGTGAATTTTTTTATGGGATGTGGGCGTCGCAGGCAAGGCCAGCATTTATTGTCTATCCCTTCTGAGCCGCCTTCTTGAAGTTCTGCAGTCCGTATGGTGAAGGTAATCCCACAGTGCTGTTAGGGAGGGAGTTCCAGGATTTTGACCCAGCAACGATGAAGGATCGGCGATGTATTTCTAAGTCATAATGTTGTGTGACTTGAAGGGGAACTTGGAGGTGGTGCTGTTCCCATTCGCCTGCTGCCCTGGTCCTTCTAGGTGGAAGAGGTCGCGTGTTTTGGAGCTGCTGTTGAAGAAGCCCATGACGAGTTGCTGCAGTGCATCTTGTAGATGGTACACACTGCGGCCACGGTACGCCGGTGGTGGAGGGAATGAATGTTTAATGTGGTGGATGGAGTGCCAATCAAGCAGATGCTTTTTCCTGGATGTTGTCGAGCTTTTTGAGTGTTGTTGGAGCTGCACTCATCCAGGCAACTGGAGAGTATTCCATCACACTCCTTACTTGTGCCTTGTAGATGTTAGAAAGGCTTTGGGGAGTTAGGAGGTGAGACACTCGCCGCAGAATACCTAACCTCTGACCAGCTCCTGTTGCCACAGTATTTATGTGGCTGCTCCAGTTAAATTTCTGATCAACGGTGACCCCCCGGATGTTGATAGTGGGGGATTCGGCGATGGTAATTCCGTTGAATGTCAAGGGGAGGTGGTTAGAGTCTCGCTTGTTGGAGATAGTCATTGCCTGGCACTTCTGTGGCGCGAATGTTACCTGCCACTTAGCAGCCCAAGCCTGAACATCATCCAAGTTTTGTTGCATGCGGGCATTACAACTTCATCATCAGCGAACACCCCATTTCTGACCTTAGGTCATTGATGAAGCAGCTGAAGACGTTTGGGCCTGGGACACATCCCTGAGGAAATCCTGCAGCGATGTCCTGAGCCTGTAATGATTGACCTTCAACAACCACAACCATGAATGCTGAGTCTTTGAGTATATTCAAGGCTGAGTAAGATAGATTTTTGGACTCTCGGGCAATCAAGGGATATGGAGATCGGACAGGAGACTGGAGTTGGGGTCGAAGATCAGTCATGACCTTATTGAATGGCGGAGAAGCCTCGAGCGGCCGTATGTCCTACTCCTGCTTCTGTTTCTTATTTTCTAATGTTCTTAAAGGTTAAACTTGAACTCATCTTACGTGCAACAGGAATTGAATGTGACAGGAGATGAGCTGGACCAACATTAAGTGTGAACCTTACAGGATTTGTGCGGTACGAATAAGGCTGCTAATATAGTACTAGCGAATCTCAAAGGCGTGGCTCATACTTAGTGAAATGGACTGGATAGCCGTCTCTCTGCATTTGTTGCAAGAGGCCAGAATGGCAGATGGATATGTGCGAATGTTCACTGCACCACTCCCAGTGCTGGGAGTACGGAATAGCATCTGCAGTTATATTATCTGTTCAAAAGGAACTGAAGCAAGCTTTATCAATATAAGAAATGTGTTAGTAAACCATTGCAATAAGAAGTCTACGAATTATATGTATAAAAATAATAACATACTGCACAAAATCAATAGAATGTGGATAGTGGTTTTCCCAGTGATTTGTTTTTCACAATTGTATAAATGACTTGGATGAAGGAGTGCAGAGCCTTATATCTAAATTTGCTGACGGCACTAAGTTACTTCGCACAGTAAGCAGTGCAGATGGAAAATAACGCTGCCAGGGATATTGGTGGATTAAGTGAGTGGGTAAAGCTGTGGCTGATGTAACTCGACGTTGGAAGCTTGCGGTCACCTACTATGGACCTAAGAAAAATTGATCAGTGTTATTTCTAAATGACGAGAAGCTAGTTATGTGTACAATTACAGAAATCACTAAAATAAAGTGGACAGGTACAAATATAATTAAAAATGCTAATATATTATTGGCCTCTGGTAAGAGGGCTTGGATCGAAAGGGTTAGACGTTATGTTACAGCTGAACAGAGCTCTGGTTAGACCCCGTCTGGAGTATTGTATTCATTTATGGGCACCTCACTTCAGGAAGTATATACTGGCCTTGGAGTGGATGCAGCGCAGAATCACCAGTCTTTTATTGCTTTTAGTATAGAGGATTATGGGTGATCTAATTGATGCATTTAATAGTCAAATGATTTAATTGCTTAAAAGGAGAGAAACTATTTCCTCTGTGCTGGGCTAGTCCAGCACAAGGAGACACAACCTTAAAATTAGAGCTTGGCCTTTCAGGGGTGATGTCAGAAAGCTCTTCTTCGCACAAATGGTAGTGGAAATCTGGAACTCTCCCCTAAAATGCGAATGAAAAGTTCAAAACCAATATTGATAGATTTTTCTCACATTGAACAACTTCTCCTTTGACTCTACCCATTTCCTCCAAATTAAAGGTGTTGCTATGGGTACCCGCATGGGTCCTAGCTATGCCTGCCTTTTCGTGGGATATGTGGAACACTCTTTGTTCCAGTCCTACTCGGGTCCCCTCCCTCACCTCTTTTTCCGGTACATTGATGACTGTATCGGTGCCGTCTCCTGCTCTCGCCCTGAACTAGAACATTTCATTCACTATGCTTCCAATTTCCACCCTTCCCTCACCTTCACATGGTCCATCTCCGACTCTTCCCTTCCCTTCCTCGACTTCTCCATCTCCATCTCTGGGGATAGGTTATTGACTAACATTCACTACAAGCCCACCGACTCCCACAGCTACCTGGACTACACTTCCTCCCACCCCGCCTCCTGTAAGGACTCTATTCCATTCTCCCAGTTTCTCCATCTCCGCCGCATCTGCTCTGATGATGCCACCTTCCATACCAGTGCTTCCGACATGTCTTCCTTTTTCCTCAACCGAGGATTCCCCTCTACCGTGGTCGACACGGCCCTCGACCGTGTCCGTTCTATCTCCCGCACATCTGCCCTCACCCCTGCCCCTCCCTCCCGGAACCACGATAGGGTTCCCCTTGTCCTCACCTTTCACCCCACCAGCCTCCACATTCAACGGATCATCCTCCGCCATTTCCGCCACCTCCAGCGTGATCCCACCACCAAACACATCTTCCCCTCACCTCCCCTTTCAGCATTCCGCAGGGACCGCTCCCTCCGCGACACCCTAGTCCATTCCTCTACCACCCCCAGCACCCCTTCCCCTTCGCCCGGCACCTTCCCGTGCACGCGCAGGAGATGCAACACATGCCCTTATACCTCCCCTCTTCCCACTGTCCAGGGCCCCAAACACCCCTTCCAGGTGAAACAGCGATTTACTTGTACTTCCTGCAATTTAGTATACTGTATTCGCTGCTCACGATGTGGACTCCTCTACATTGGGGAGACCAAACGCAGATTGGGTGACCGCTTTGCGGAACACCTCCGTTCAGTCCGTAAGGGGGACCCCGAGCTCCCGGTGGCCTGTCACTTTAATTCACCGCTTCACTCCCACTCTGACCTCACCGTCCTCGGCCTATTACACTGTTCCACGGAAGCTCAGCGTAAGCTCGAGGAACAGCACCTCATCTTTCGTTTAGGCACGCTACAGCCCTCTGGACTCAATATCGAGTTCAACAATTTTAGATCATAACCTCAGCTCCAATCACATTTATATTTTATTTTATCCACCCTTTTATTTGTCCCCCCCCACCTTTCTTTTTCCTCCTAGAAGCTGGCAGCTGTCCTTCATTCGGCCAGTGGATTTCACACTTCATTCAGCCTTAATCTGTCACATTAACACCACCTCTAGCCTTGCATATCTCTTAATGTCTCTTAATGTCTCTTCATCTCCTCCTTTGTTCCTTTATCCCCTCCCCCTTTTCCCAGCTTTACCCTGGCCTTAAATCTATTTGATTTCCAGCTCTTCCCAGTTCTGATGAAAGGTCATCGACCTGAAACGTTAACTCTCTTTCTCTCTCTACGGATGCTGCCTGGCCTGCTGAGTTTTTCCAGCGTTTTCTGTTGTTATTTCGGATTTCCAGCATCTGCAGTATTTTGCTATCGTATTGATAGATTTTTGTCAGTTAAGGGTGTTGTGGGTTAGATAATCAAGGGTGAAACCGATATGATAGAGATCAGCCATTATCTAATTGAACGGAGGACCGGCTCGAGGGGCTGAATGGTCTCCTCCTGCTGCTATGTTCCTATTATAATAAAATTTTCCTGGCATAGAAATAATAGTAAAATTTATTCCAAATATCACGAAGATGTTCCTACTACTGGACAACCGAACACAAAAAATGGAGTTTACACTGAAAGTTTCACGGTCTTCCGGATATAAATTGGTGTCAACTCCTCTTGTACTGAGATCTGACAGATTGTTACCCTGGCAATAGAGGAAATCACTCACAGAGAATAACTGAAACGGAAATAAAGCAACCAATATCACGTGTCCTGGAGCTTAGTAAAAAACTTTAACCTGAACATTCAGCCAGTTTTTCTAACCATGAAGCTGCAAGTCCAATAATGGCTTTTTTTCAACACCAGACCTGACACTGCAGAGTTACTGAATCCACCGTCAGTTCCAGCTGGACAGAACATTAAACAGCGTCTCATCTACAGAAATACCTCGATAATATAGTCACATTGTTAGAAATCGACGTGCCACATCTGAAAATCTGATCGTCTTAAAACATCTACATCTGTAACTTAACCGTGACTATTTAAATCACTGCCACAATACTGAAATCTATGGCACAATACATTTTTACTTCTAATGTTTTATTTTTAAATTGAGTGAATACGTTTCTTGAACTCCAGTTAGTGTTTGAATGGCTGAAACCTTTCTTGCTAAAATCAGTCCGCATAATAATCAGGTTATTGTGTCAAAAGAGGACGGAAATGCTCATCAAATGTATCAGGAGAAACACCACTCTCAGTTTAATAACAAAAAGATCGCTCTGCCGAGGCAGGGAGCTGGATCAGGAGACCACCGAGAACAATTATTCAGACACAGCACAAAATAATGAATTGGAATTAATTTTACAAATCGTCATTTGAGTTCCAAACTTCTAGCACCCTTTGTGCGTAGAAGTTTTTGTAACTTCACTCCTGAAAGGTCTGGTTCTAATTTTTAGACTCTGCCCCCTAGATAGTGTTCCCAAATATTGTAAATAGTTTCTCTCTATCTACCCTATCATTTCCACTTAATAACTTGAAAACTTCAACGAAATCACCTCTTAACCTTCTAAATTCCAGCGAGTACAATCCTAGTTTATGTAATCTTTCCTCGTAATTTAACCCTTGGAGTGCAGGTATCATTCTGGTAAATCTACGCTGCACTCTCTGCAAGGCCAATATAATCCTTCCTGAGGATTTGGTGCCCAGAAATGCCAACAGTACTCCAGATGTTGTCTAGTCAGGGCGTTGTGTAGCTGCAGCATAACTTCTACCACCTTATATTCTAGTCCTCTAGATATAAAGGCCAGCATTCCATTACCTTTTTGATTATTATCTGTACTTATTCATGACATGTTAATGGTCTATGTACATGGAAAGTCAAGTCTCTTTGGACCACCAATGTTTCTAGCTTTTCACAATTTAGAATGTACACTGTTCTACACTTTTAGGTCCAAACTATATGAGTCTAAAATGAAAGCCATTTGCCACAGTTTTGCCCATTCACTTAACCATTAATATATCATTGAGATTTTATCCTACCACACACAATGCTCACAGTGCTGCTTATTTTGGTGCCATCGGCATTCTTGGATACCCGGCTTTATATCCCATCTAAGTCGTTAATAAATACTGTGAATAGTTGAGGCACTAACACATAGTCCTGTGGGACACCACTAGTCATATCCTTCCAATTAGAGTACCTGCCCATTAACCCTACTCTGTCTCCTGCCGCTCAGCCAATTTCCATCCAGGTCAATAATTTGCCTTCAATTCCACTATCTTCAACTTTAGTTAACAGTCTCTTATGAGGGACTTTATCAAAAGCCTTCTAGAAGTCTATAAATATATAATTCAAAGATATTCCCCTGTCCACTACTTTAATCACAACTTCAAAAAAACAATCAGGTTCGTAAGCATGACGTACCTTTGACAAGTCCATGCTGGCTCTCTCTGATCAACTAAAAAACATCGAGGTGTTCAGTTACTCTACTTAATTATAGATTCCATTAATTTCCGGAGAACAGATGCAAAGCTAACTGGACTATAATTCCCTGGTTTCCCTCTCCCGCCATTCTTAAATTGCGCAGTGGCATGCATGATTTTTCAATCTAAAGGAACGTTTCCTCAATCAAGATAACTTTAGAAGATTATACTTAGGGAATGCACAATGTTCTCACCTACTTCCTTTTAAATTTTGGGATGGAAAGCATCTGCTCTTGTGACTCTTTAGAGCCATTCATTTCTTCACTACTGTTATTTATGCTTACGTTAATTTTGGTGAGTCCCTGTCCCTAATTCAGTATTAATTTCCTTGGGATGTACGCCTTGCTAATGGGTAAACTGTAAACACTGACACAAAGTAATTATTCAATTTGTCTGCCACTTCCTTAGATCTTAGTTCCATTTACAATATTACCGTTATCAGTTTTGAAGGGCCCCACAATTATCCTGACCACCCTCTTTTTCCTAATAAATTCGTGAAAAAAGTGTTGGTTTTAACATGCCTTGCAAGTTTCGTTTTCATAATCCCTTTTTCAAGCTTTTACTATATGCTTTGTCATCTTTTGTTTTCCTTTGCATTTCTCCCAGTTGCCGAGAAATGTGCTAGAGTTTGCATTTTTGTATGCTTTATCTTTTAGTTTTGTGTTCTTCCTTACATCTTTTCTCGTTCATGGCGGTTTCTTTTGGCAAATAGAGCTCTTGACCCTGAACGGTATAAACTGGTTCTGGATTAATTAAATTATTTTTAAACATCTCCGAATGATCTTCTGTCGTTTGACCCATTATCAATTTTCCCCAGTTTACTGTGGACAGCTTCTGTCTCATCGCATTGAAGTCAATCTTACATAAATCTAAAACCTTAGCTAATTCGCTCAATCATATTATGACCGCTATTATATAAATGTTCAAGCAACGTTAGGCTGTTAACTAAATCTGTCTCATTACTTATTGCTGAATCTAATATGGCCTGCCCTCATGTTGGTTCAAGGTCATACTGTTCCAGAAAACTAGCCTGAACACATTCCAGAAATTCACTACCTTTCTGACATGAGCTAGGCTGCTTTTCCACTCTATATGAAAGTTAAAATTCCCCATTAAATTCAATCTGCCTTAGCTACATGCTTATCAAAGCTCTGAATTTATACATCCTGCAACTGAACGGCTGCTACCAGGGGCCATATACACAACTGCCAAATGTTTTTCCATGTATTTATTCATCCCATAAAGTCTTCACGGCCTGCTTACCTCTTGTTATCACCTTTCTTAACTCTGAACTGATTTCATCCTTAATCGCTAAGGCTACTCCTCCCCTCTACCTTTTCTCCTCTCGTTCCTATAGTCTTTATAACCTGCTATATTTATTTCCCAGTCCTGACGGTCTTGCAGCCATGTCTCAGTAATGGCTGCCATGTCATACCCTCCAAGTTGAATTTACGCCTTCAAATCATTCAATGTGTTCCTTATACTCCGTGCGTTTGTACAAAGAAATCTTATTTGGGCCACGTACCCTAGCCTGTCCTTCTGCTCTAAAGTTTTCCTCAAATATTTCTTATTTCTCTCTACTGCTTTAATTACTTTACAACTTTTAGTGTTCATTTTACCTGTAGTGCCTAAAGCACAATTTGACGATTACTCTACTATCTTCCCTTTCGTTTGTTTTCGAACTATTATGTATGCTACATTTTCCACTGAGCTCTTCCCATTCCTCATTTGTTAGTTTAAAGACCTTGTGGAGGCTCTATTTATCCTTTCCGCTCTGACGCTCGTCCCAGCTCGGTTCAGGTGGAGCCCATCCCAACACAACAGTGCATTCCAGTCCAAGAACAAGTGTCAGTGTCCCATGAAATAGAACCCTTCTTCCCAACACTACTCTACAGCCACGTTTTGATGCCCTCACCTACCTATCGCTACGCCAGTTTGGACGTGGCTTGGGTAATGATCCAGAGATTATAACCACTGAGGTCGCTTTAAAAAAAAAATAACTCCTTGTTCCTGGTACTCTCCAAATAGGACCTCTTGCCTACACTCTCCAATGATGTTGTTCCCAATATCGATCGCAACGACTGGATTCTCCCCCTGGCTCTCCAATATTCGTTCAAGCCTTTTCGAGATGTCACTCACCCTGGCATCAGGTAGGCAATATACCATGTGGTATTCTCCATCCTGCCCCCCTATTTATTGAATCCCCTAAAACAGCGTCATTACGCCCCCCTCTCTTCTCTCTCCCTCCTTTGGACAGCAGCCTGTTCCAAGGTACTATGGTCAGCATTCTGGCTTTCCTTCCGAAGTCTTTATCCTTAACATTACAGTTAGCAATTACTTTGTATCTGTTGTATAGGACCAGTTTCTGCGGATACTCATAATCTGTCTAACCTGGTTTTCCCTTACTCTGTACATTATCGGCCAAACCAACACCATTTTGATCCTAAAGCTCTCTACGAGGTGTGACCGAGGTCTGGAGCAAAATTTCCAGGTACTCCTCACACCCCATTATGTGTCGGAGTGTCACCAACTCTCACTTCAGCTCAATGACTCTGAACCAGAGAGATTTGAGACCGAGAAATCTACGGCAAATATATTCCCTCGGGACAGGCTCGCTGTCCAAAATCTCCCACATACTGCAATCCATACACGCAAGCTGCTCTGCCATATCTTAATCTAGATTAGTTATATATAATTTTTAATCTATTGCACGTATAATTACAAACTAACTTGCATTAAGTGCCAAAACACTGGACAAAATACCTGATACGGACTTAAAAGCAGTATAATGTCGATATTATGGGGAGCATAAAGCTAGTTTATTTCCGAGTTGGTGCTTTCGGCGAGGAGCCTCGCCAGCGGGTACTGCAAACCGTGGAATAGCAGATTCTCTGCCGAGGATATTCTGTCCATTAACCATGGGCAGCGCTCCCGTGAGTTACTGAAGTATGTCTTCAGTATACAAGAGTCACTGGCACTAATGCAAAGTAAAATTTTAATCATAGAATCATGGAATGATGCAGCACAGAAGGAGGCCATTGGCTCCATCGCGCCCATGCAGGTTCTTTGGTAGACTTATCCAATTAGTCGTCCTACCCGGCTCTTTCCCTATAGCCGTCTAAATTCTTTCCCTTCAATCATTTCACCAATTCTCTTCCTAATTTTACTACTGAATCTGCTTACGCCACCCTTTCAGGCAGTACATGGCAGATCACAATAACTCGCTGCGTACAAACATGTTTCCTCAGGTCAAGTCTGGTTCTTTTGCCAGTCACCTTAAACCTGTGCCCTCTGGTTACCGACACTTCTGCCACTGGAAACAGTTTCTCTTTATTTACTCTATCAAAACTGTCCATGACGTTGAACACAACTATCCAATCTCCTCTTAACCTTCTCTGCTGCAGGTATCGTTACTTCACAATTTTACATTCCTTTAGTTATCAACAACAGCAACTTGCCAATAATTATATAGCGCCTTTAACGTAGTAAAACCTCCCAAGGTGCACCACAGATGCGTTATCAATAAAGGTTGACAGCAGAATGGAGATATTAGGAAGGTGACCAACAGCGTGTTCAAAGATATAGTTTTAAGGAGCGCCTTAAAGGATGAGAGAAAGGTAGAGAGGCGGAGATATCTAGGGATGCAATTTCCGAGCTTAGGGCCTTGGCAGCAGAAGGTACGGCCGCTAATGGTGGAGGGATGAAAAGCGGGGATGTTCAAGAGGCCATAATTGGAGGAGTGCAGAGATCTGGGAGGAAAGTAGGACATTAGAGTGGGAGGCAGTGGCGAAGACATGGAGGGACTTGAAAAGAAGGATGACAATTTTAAATCAAGGTATTTTCCGAACCGGGAGCCAGGGGTCAAGCACAGCTATATTGTTTTAACAAGACTTGGTGCGAGTTAGTTAGGATCAGCAGAGTTTTGGATCAGTTCAAGTTTACGGAGGATGCATGGTGGGAAGTCGGCTAGGAGAGCACTGGAAAAGCTGAGTCTATAGGTAGCAGAGACAACTGATGACGGTTTCAGCTACAGATGATGCGGAGAGTGCGATGTTACAGAGGTGGAAGTAGGCGGACTTGATGATGAAGCGGATATGGGTCGAAGCACATCTTAGGGTCAAATAGGGCGTCAATCAATAAATTTTAATTTTCCATGTCTGTAATTCGCAATATATTTCAATTCTACACTTGTTCGGTTATCAATAAATTGAAATTATTCATGTCTGGATTTTTCATAGATGATAGGAGCAGGAGTAGGCCACTCGGCCCCTCGAGCCTGCTCCGCCACTCAATGAGATCATGGCTAATCAACCAAATTCAGTACCCTGTCCCCGCCTTCTCCCCATATCCCATGATCCCTTTAGCCTTAAGAAATATATCTAACTCCTTCTTGAATATGTTTAATGAGTTGGCCTCAACTGCCTTCTGTGGTAGAGAATTCCACAGGTTCACCACTATTTGGGTGAAGAAATTCCTCCTCATCTCTGTCCTATTATATTACAATACTACATATCTCTTAAAAGCAATACATTGCAAATTCTCGACTGTAGATATCAATATGTTTCTTTATAATTGTAATTACTTGTGAATGAATAGGATGGCAGTGTACCACGTGTCACAGACGCTGCCTGACCCACTGAGAGTTTCCAGCATGTTCTGCTTTATTTCCAATGTTATTACACATCTCCATTTCAGACTATATTCTGTGTTTTACTTGGCTTGTGTTCTTCCCATTTCAGAATACACTGGGAATCTGATGCTCCCTGTGTATCTGACGTTGATTGTTTGTGTTTGCTCCCAAAGAAACAGGAGGCAAACACTCCACCGGCGTTTAATGTCTTTCACCATCCCCAGAAATAAAAATTGGGGATCTCCAAAGTTAATGAAGCTGTGCTCAGCATTCACTATCTGACAATACTCTGTACCTGCTGGTCACAGGCCGTGCTGATCTTTGAGGTTTGTCACTGCATCGTGTTCAATGAATTGACAATAATTAGTTTCTCTGTTCAATCTTTCCCCTTGATTTGTCATCCGATCGAAGCTATTTTAACACTGAGATCTGATGGTATCGGTGTGAGTTCAGCCCTACCTAATAAACAGACACTTGCCCATCTGCTGGGCTCTACACCATTTTGGAGTCATCTCTTAGATCGAAAACCTTTTATCGAAAACACTCAACATTCACTTATGACTGAGTGTTTAGAGACAGAAACTGATCTCACTTCACATCCCATTGCATGGCCTCATGCTGGATAATTGTGCTCAGTGGTCAGACTCTCCCAGTCTTATTCTCACCATTTCCTGCCTTACCTTGTAACCTTTGTATACTGTCTGCAGGAACAGTGTTTATCTGAGTAAATGGGACTCTCTCTGACCTTTCTTCCCGGACCATGTTCAGGACCATTGTGTATCCGAGTCAATAGGACTTCATCTTACCTTTCTCCCCAGTTGATCTCTGGAAGCTCCTTGAATCGGAAGGGTTCTCTCTGGTTAGTGCTCTCACAATCCTGTGCTGGTTCACCTGCTGTTGTTCCTTAGCCTACAATCCCTGTTAACTTCCAGCTGTGAGCCTTTTTCAATCACTCCATCATTTATCGGGAGATCTAATTATGACAGGGCAGAAAATGAGAACAATATTGATGGTGTGAATGGAAAGTGATGTAAACTTATCCTGTAGTTATTCGTAAAAACGAAAAACATTTAAATAAAAAATTATGTCCCCAGTCCGCAGTTAGATATTCCCCATATAACGGGCGCACGTTTTCCAGGAGTAGCTCATATTTTGGGGACTTTCTCCTCTATTTGAAATCACTGCCCATTCCTTTATATTCCTGGCTGAAGTCCACCCAGGACACATCCAGTCTCCACGTGTCTTTTTCTCGCCATTTGCTTTCTTTTAGTGGCATCTCAGGCGGAGCGAGCTGACAGATAATATATTCAGCTCACACAACTCAGCAACTTTCCCGGAGCGTTGCCCGGTTTTAATTATACAGATTGACAACAGGTTTCTTCCTCCTTCTGTCTAGAGCTATCTACTTTGTCTGAAGAGTTAACAATTAAGATCAAAATCCCTCTCAATTCCTGTCTGATTATCTATGCCATCTGGACAATGCACTTGTCAATATTATAGTTTCCGCCCGCCTTCTGTCAGCTCCTTTGATCTGACTTTAGCGGGTCAGCTCCGTCATGTGCGGTTGCATTTTTCGTCATGATGAACAACGGATTATCCGATTTCACAGGTTAAACACAGAACGCTCATGGCGCTGATATTTCTGCAGAATGAAATAATCTGTATTGTCCCTTATCCCGAGCCCCACTCACACCCTCCCACAGGAGACACTGGATCTTGAGCAGGAGCGGGAACACTGGCTGACATTTACATTTGCGGATCTGGAGAAACCAATGGGGATTGTAGCGGAGGTCCCGTCACTGCCGCACTGAGTGTCGCTAAATCAGTACAAATCATGGGCAGGTCCGTTTCCCAGTTACTTCCAGCTTTTCCTGCAGTAATTCCCAGCTATGCCCTCCCAGAGCCGCTCCCAGTGATACAATCCCTGCTTATTTCACAAACTGCCAGGTTTATGCCAAGTTGAATGTTGCGGTTTATGAAACTCTATGTCTCGCTACAGTGCAAAACAGGAAATCTACTGCTGTATCTGACACTGTCTCCCGGATTGCCGAGATAACAGTGGCACCAATTGCTGCCGAGATCCCCCGCCTCTTCAGGTTCAGGGCCGAGTATTTCAGTTGTATTCTGTCACCTTCAAGCGAGCACCGGCACTGGCGGCCTGGACTTCCTGGAAATAGAAAACATTTGGGAGGGAAATATGATGCTTTCTCTCTACGCTTTAGAAAAACAGATGCTTTCTTATTTCACTGGGCACATTCTCCCCGGGTTACACACTGTCTTATCTCACTGGGCACATTCTCCCCGGGTTACACACTGTCTGATCTCACTGGACCCAACCTACCCGGCGTAAACACTGTCTGATCTCACTGGACTCATCCTCCACGGGTTACACACGGTCTGATCTCACTGGCACATCCTCCATGAGTTAAGCACTGTCTGATCTCACTGGAGTCATCCTCGCCGATTACGCACTGTCTGATCTCACTGGGCCACCCTCCCCGGGTTACACACAGTCTGATCTCACTGGGCCCATCCTCCCCGGTTTACACATTGTCTGATCTCACTGGACCCATCCTCCCCGGGTTACACACTGTCTGATCTCACTGGGCCCATCCTCCCCGGGTTACACACGGTCTGATCTCACTGGGCCCATCCTCCCCGGTTTACACATTGTCTGATCTCACTGGGCCCATCCTCCCCGGGTTACACACTGTCTGATCTCACTGGGCCCATCCTCCCCGGGTTACACACGGTCTGATCTCACTGGGCCCATCCTCCCCGGGTTACACACTGTCTCATCTCACTGGACCAATCCTCCCCGGGTTACACACAGTCTGATCTCACTGGGCCCATCCTCTCCGGTTTACACATTGTCTGATATCACTGGGCCCATCCGCCCCGTGTTGCACACTGTCTGATCTCACTGGGCCCATCCTCCCCCGGGTTACACACTGTCTGATATCACTGGACCCATCCTCCCCGGATTACATACTGTCTGATCTCACTGGTAGTTTCATTCTAACTCTCGCATCTCTCCAAACCCTCAGTTCCGGGCTGTGTGTTTAGGTTGGAGATTGTCCTCACTGTAAAATTCCGGCCGCCTGAGACTCCCCCATTTTCACTGCTCTGGGCGGAAATGCGCCATTTTCTCTCCAAACTGCCTGAACCCACCGCGCCCTCCACCCCCGGCCCAGCCCCTGTATTGTGAGCCGGTTAAGCACATTCCCCGGGAGCTGATGCTGACAGGAATCTCCCCTCCGTTTCTCTGCTGAGTTACAAACCGGTTTCTTTTGCACTTAAACCTCCCTCTCTGTAATATAAAACATTAGAACTGAGACTTCCGCATTTTCACTCATGTAGACGGAAATGCGCCTCTTTCTCTGCGAATTTACAAACCGGTGCTGTGACACTGTGAATCCCGTCCCTCCCTCGCTGTGATATAAACTCTTGCTGAGCAACCGCGCTGTCAGGCCGTGTGCTGAATGGAGCCGAGTTCCCTCAGTCAAAGAGCGCGGCCCCTGTAACCCGGGCAACGATCCTCTTTCTTACCGTCACTCACACACCAACACGCAAACTCCGCACACTGCACACCCCCGGATCAGTAAGGGAGCGGCACTGCGCCTGCGCGGAAGTGCAAGGGAGCGGCACTGCGCCTGCGCGGGTCTGCGACACTGAACATGCGCGGGAGTGCAATGGAGCGACACTGCGCCTGCTCGGAAAGGTAACGTAGCACGAACGCATCACTATAGCGCCCCCAGTGGTGGGAGGACTACATCGGACCATAGTAAAAGGAGGCGGCCATTCAGCCCCTCCAGCCTGTTCCACCATTCAATTAGACAATGGCTGATCTGTGCCTTAACTCCATGGAGCTGCCTTGGTTCTGCAACCCTTAATACCCAACAAACATCTATTAATGCAATAGCAAAATACTTTGAATGTTGAAAATCCGAAATAACAACAGAAAATGCTGGAAACACTAAGCAGGTCAGGCAGCATCCGTGGAGAGAGAAAAACATCTATCAATCTCAGTTTTTACATTTTCAGGAGACCCACAGCATCACCAGCTTTTTGGAGGAGTGATTTCCAGATTTCCACGACCCTTTCTCTGAAGAAATGCTTTCCACCACCCAAACTGAACTAGATAAGTACCTGAAACAAAATTCAGAGCTACGGAGAAAGAGCAGGGGATTCAGCTGAAATGCTCTTGCAGAGAGCCGGCTTGAGCTGGACGGGCCGAATGGCCTCCTACTGTGCTGTAACGATGATTCTATGATTCTATCACCCCTGAGCGGCCTAGCTCTAACTTGAAGTGTATGTCTCATTGTTCTGGACTCCCCCATCCAAAGGAAAATTCATTTATCTCTACCCTGTCCAATCCTTTAATCATCTTAAACACCTCAATTAAATCACACCTTGATCATCTATATTCAAGGGAATACAAGCCTAGTCTTTGCAACCTGTCCTCATAATTTAACCATTTTAGCTCAGGTCTCACTCCGATAAATCGGCGCTGCATCCCCTCCAAGGCCTATATCTCTTTCCTGAGGGGCGGTGCCCATAACTAATTAACATGTGGAACAATATTCTCTAATCAAAATGTATTGAGGCAGAGGTTATTATATTTATAAAGAAGTTTTACTAAGCCATGGCAAGAGGAATTCTTACGAATAATGTGTATCCACGTAAACTACAGCTCAGAAACAACAGGTTCCTACTCCTGGACTGCCGAATACATAGACAGGAGTTTACACTGAATGTTTCACGGTCTTTCGGATGTATATTGGAGCCCAGGCCTCTTTTACTGAGATCTGAAAGATTGTTACCCTGGCAATAGAGGAAATCACGCACTGAAAATAACTGAAAACGGAAATAACAAAACCAACATCACATGTTCTGAGTTTAGTTCAGAACATTAACCCTAAACATTCAGCCAGTGTTTCTAACCATGAAGCTGCGATTCCAAGAACGGATATTTTAAACCACCAGAGCTGACACTGCGGGTTTACTGAATCCACCGTCAGTCACATTTGTACAGAACATTAAGCAGCGCCGCATCTACAGAAATACATCGATAAAATAGTCACATTAGGTGGAGAAAGACCCCGTGACCCCTGAAAATTAGATTGTCTTAAACCATCTAAATCTGTTACTGTCATCGTTTTACATCTATCTATAAATCTGGATCATGTGACTGACAAGAAACTTTATTCTGACAACACAGAATAATTTTACTAATTTTCATTAAAATATAAGACTTTTATCATTTTACCAGTTTGTACTTAAATGATAATCATTTAATTCAACGGACATTGTGAAATTCAGAAATAGATTTACTGATAGAAAATAACTAAGTAAATCAGCGTCCAGTTCAGAATTGTAAGATTATCTATTGAGAGTTGGATATGAAATATATTTGACTGTCTGGTACGACCTTAACATGCAGTATAATATCGATGGTGCAGCAAGCAGTTAGGAAGTCAAATGGTATGTTGGCTTTCATTGCAAGTGGATTTGAATACAGGAGCAAGGATGTCTTACTACAGTAATACAGGGCCTTGGTGAGACCACACCAGGAGGACTGTGTGCAGTTTTGGTTTCCTTACCTAAGAAAGGATATACGTGCCATAGAGGGAGTGCAGCGAAGGTTCACCAGACTGATTCCCGGAATGGCAGGACTGTAGTATGAGGAGAGATTGGCTCGACTAGGCCTTTATTCACAAGAGTTTAGAAGAGTGAGAGGGGATCTCATTGAAACGTATACAATTCTGACTGGGCTAGACAGACTGGATGCAGGGACGATGTTTCCCCTGGCTGGGGGGTCGAGAACGAGGGGTCACAGTCTCAGCATGCGGGGTAGTACATTTAGAACTGAGATGAGGAGAAATTTCTTAACTCAGTGGGGGGTGAACCTGTGGAATTCTCTTCCACAAACGGCTGTGGAGGCCGAGTCACTGAATATATTTAAGAAGGAGATAGATATATTTCTGGACACAAAAGGCATCAAGTGGTATGGGGTGAGAGCGGGAATATGGTATTCAGATACAGGATCAGCCATGATCATATTGAATGTCGGAGCAGGCTCAAAGGGCCGTATGGCCTACTCCTGCTCCTATATTTATATGTTTCTATGTTTCTATGATAATATGGGGAACATAAAGGTCGGTTCTTTCCAAGTTGGTGCTGGGGGTGGGGAGACAGTTAATATCTGCTGGGCTCTTGGATCAAACCCCTTCCAATCTTACAACACAGGAGGTCATTCGGCCCATGGTGCTTGTTCCGGCTCTTTGAAAAAAAGTCTAAACTAGTCCGACACCCCAGCTTTCTCCCCATAACCCTGGAAATTCATCCTCTTCAAGTACAGGTCCAATTGCCTTTAGAAAGTTCCCATGGAATTTGTTACATCAGTTTTTCAGGTGCTGCATTCCAGATCTTAAACCTCTGTGTAAAACAAATTATCCTAATTTCCCCTCCAGTTCTTTTGACAATTATTTTAAAATTGTAACCTTTCCTTAACACGCCACTTGCCAGAGGAAACATGTTTTCCTATTTGCTCTATCAAAAACCCTCATAATCTGGAATATCTCCATTAGCTCTTCCCTTCAAAGATTTGTGAATATGCTCCCCCAGATCCCTCTGCTATTCTAGCCATTCAAAATACGACAGTCAAGTCTGTTCTCTGCTCTAAAGGCAACAATCCCAGCTTCTCCGAACTCTCCACAGAATTGAAGTCCATCATCGCTGGTACCATCCAGGTAAACCACCTCTGTACGCTCTCCGTGGCCTTGGCATCCTTCCTAAAGTGCGGTGCCCAGAATTGTACACAATACTCCAGCCCAACCAGTGAATTGTAATGGGTTAGCATTGACCTCCATGTTTTTCTGTTCAATGCCCCAGTTACAAAGCAAAATCTTCCACACACTCTCTCAAAAGCCTTATCAACGAAGCCTGGCACATTCAAAGATTTCTGAATATGCACCCCCAGATCCATTTGTTATTCTAACCCCACAAAATACTAGTCAAGTCTGTTCACACTGATCCGCATTAAATAGCATCTGCCATGTGTTTGCCCCTTTCACCAGACTGTCTGTGTCTTTCTAAAGTCTGCTACTATCCAGCTCAACATTTAAAAGAGTCAAACTTTGTATGATCAGCAAACCTCGAAGGTCCACTCCCTATACCGAAGTCCAGGTCATTAAAAAAGTATTAGAAAACCAAAAGGACCCAATTCCGACCCCTGGATGACCCAATGCATACTTATCTCCAGTCAGAAAAACTTCCGTTCACCACTGCTCTCTGCCTCCTATCACTCAGACAATTAGGAACCCAATTTACCACCGTCCCTTTAATACCGTGCGCTTATATTTTCCGAACAATCTGTTATGTGGCCCGGTAGCAAATGGAATTTGAAAGTCCATATATACATCTACAGCACTCCCTTCATCAACCCTCTCTGTTACTTCATTTATAATAAAACACACACAGCAAGATTCACTGTGATTGTGTGTTTAGAGACAGAAACTGATCTCACTTCACATTTCTTTGCACGGCCTCATACTGGATAATTGTGCTCGGTGGTCAGACTCGCCCAGTCTCATTCTCACCATTTCCTGCCTTACCCTGTAACCATTGTGTACTGTCTCCAGGACCAGTGTGTATCTGAGGTAATGGGACTCTCTCTGACCTTTCTCCCCAGTCCATCTCCAGGACCAGTGTGTATCTGAGTCAATGGAACTCTCACTGACCTTTTTACCCCGGTCCATCTCCAGGACCAGTGTGTATCTGAGTCAAATGGACTCTCTCTCTCTCACTGACTCAGAGGTGGGCTGTGTCTGCAGTTTGCTGCAACTGTAAAGTCAGGCTGTGGGGGTCGGGGAAGGAAGGTTTCTAGCTACAATATTCAAAAATCACAACCGGCAGTAACTGTGACTCAGCGCGGGAACTCAGAGGGAACTGTCCCCGAGTTAGAAGGTGTTGTGGGAAATCACCACTCGGAGTCAGACTTAAAGATTCAACATGCAGTTTATTGAACAAAGCTTTGGGAGAAGTAGTGCACGCAGTCACACCTTCTCAATTTTAAAATGGCTGTTGTGCTTCTTTTTATACATTCCACAAGCACAGCAGTCTTGGTTAGTTACACTTTAGCCAATTATTCCCCCCTAGCAACAATGACCTCCAATTACATTCCTTTAAGAACAACCGTTATCTGGACTTTGGTGGTCTGGCTTTTGTCTGTTCTGTAGTTTCATGCAATGACAGGATGTAGCTCAAGGTTAGTCAGCACATTTTAATGTCTTTTCACAGAGTCCATTTTGTTTCACAGAGTCCCTTTGTGCCACAGCGTCCATTTTTTTCCAAAGAGTCCATTTTATTCCACAGAGTCCATTTTGTTTCAGGTAACCATCTCACTTTTACTCCAACAATTCCCCCTTTTGGTCCTGGAGGATGTTCACGAAATCCAGATGAGCAAACGACCTCTATGTATATATATATACAGCCTTTGGGGAATCCACCTCCCTGGTGTTCCGCACATATGACTCCAAGTCACTCTTCACAGGTACCTGTCTAGGTCGCCCTCTCCATTCTTGGCGTCTTCAGGTGTTCCCATTAGATGTTCTTCCTCGGTGACCAAGCTGGCCCCTGGCACAATCCGAGCCATCATGACTTTACAGCAGATATTAAAACATCCGATAATCAAGCAAAAAGCAATTATTATTACAACAAGAATAATTAGTCCATGCATGTAAGACCCCCATGATCCCCCAAATAACCATTCCCACCAGTTTGCCCCTGCGGTTTCGTGTAACTTCCGAACTTCCCTCTGTATATGCTCAGCCAAATCAGTTATATTTTCTGAACTGTCAGGAATGTATGTACAGCACTCTGTCCCAATCAATGCACATGTTCCCCCTTTTTCTGCTAGGAGGTAATCAAGTGCCATTCGGTTCTGTAGCGTCACTGTCCTTATCGCTACCATCTCGGCGTTAATGTCTATCTCTCGTTTATAACGATAGGCTGGGTGTTCCTTGAGGTTTAGGCAATGATGTACAAAGGGTCCGACATACCCCAATGAGGTAAGTGTTATTATAGGCTTCATACCTAATCCATATGTTATTCATTATCATGATTTTACCCTTCCATGGCCCCCCACTGGTCATGTTTGGAATTGTACCGAGATTCCACGTCCCATTTTTAACCTTTTCTTCCTGTATTTCTGCTCGTATTTACTCCGACCTAATGTGAAGCAAATCAGAATGATGCATAATGCCCAGACCAATCCCCTTACCAGGGGCCATTCCCATTCTGTATACGGTATCCACTCTTCCTCACTCCTTATACCCGGTATTTGCTTTGTTGCGTCCATTTCTACACTGGTGAAGGGTTATAGGTCTTTAGCTAGTTCCAGTGTTTCCACCTTCCCATTCCCTTTATATCAATACAGGCACACGTGTCTCCACTGATAAGGGCTTGATAAGGACCGGGCCACCTTGAGGCAAACCCCTGCTTTGCAGGCAGGACCTTAACCATTACTTTCGTTCCTGCAGAGGGAACGTTTGTTAACGCAGTCAAGTCTAAATTTTTATCCTTTTCTTCCTGTCTTTCTCTAACCTGCTGTCTCATTTCTTTTAACTGCTTGCTTAATTCAAGGACATACCGGCGGATCCTGTCCTATAAGGGTCCTAGTTCCTCAACTCCTGTTATAATTCCATAAGGGAGTTGCATTGCTCGCTCTGTCATTAATTCATAGGAAGATAAGCCTGTCGTTCGATTAGGGATAGATCTTAATTTCATCAGGACTGCTGGCATTGGTAGGTGTCCCGTAAAGTCTATTTGTATCTTTTCCCAGGCACCCCTTGGTCTTGGCTGATGGGCCATCTGTATTTTTACCGGCTGTCCTGGATTATATTGTGCACAGGTTAGGCACCTCTGACACTATTTTGTTACATCCCTCCCTACACCTGGCCACCACCATTCTTCTTCTATTAAATGAATCATTGCCCCCCTTCCAGTGTGGTCACTGCCGTGGTGTAAGTTCAAGAGCGTTTGCCGAATGCAAACGGGGGCTATTACTTTCCCGTTTTTCTGCCAAATCCCTTCGTCATCTTCTCTGCCTCCTACACGATACCATCCCTGCTTTTCTCCAGGCGGGGTGTCCTTGTGTAATCTTTTAATTGGCTTATGTATCTTACTACATAGGTTACATATATTAAATACACTATCATTACAAGTTGGAGAACTTACAGAGCGTGTGAAATAATACAAATCTAAGGGTGTGCTGATATATTAAGCCCAATATCCCACCAGTGTGAGTTGTCCTCTATGCTGTCAATTTCAATATCTATTCTCGTGTTGTCTTCCTACAAAACATAAAAATGCTTTAGGGAGGAGTTCAGTCGCATCATGAGCTCACTGGTTCCCTTAGACAACAGTGGAATGTAGTATCCGAATTGTGCCACATAATTGTGTAGCTCATACTTAGAAACGTGTTGGTTGATGGGACAGGTCCTGTTAGACCCATAAAGCATGATAATTGCGGTAGTGGTGACACAGGAGGCACCACCAAAATCACCTCATACTGGATTCGTACTGCTTTTCCCCACGCTCTGTTACCTACAAAACACAATTATTACAGTCACAGTTTAATTCAGTCTTACAATCATTTCAAGCAACATTATAGTTTAACATCTAGTCAACAAATCATGGACTTAAAAACATTCTCCAGATCTCTCTTTTACTCATATCCATTTTGTGGATAATTATTACTAAACATGATTTCTCCTTAGCCCTCAATTGTCCCAATCCAGATTCCATGTAACTCTCCACTTCAACTTCAATTTCAATAATAATCCTGTTTCTATCTCACCCTCAATCACTTCCTTTCTCCATTTTACACATCCTATTAATTACCATTCATATCTCATTCATGAGCCCTGGAGGAACTTTACTATCCAGTACAATATTTAAGATTGAAAACATAGATCAAACATTCTCACTTGGTCCAAGTTATTAACACTTTTTATTTATCATTATTTTAGAGGATCTTTTATTTTCCCAAAAATAACCCAATATATAGTGCCTGAGTCCATTTTGTCATTTCAAAATTATCCCGAAATCCAAACAGCAGTACTGTTGAACTGACAGGTTTTGTCAATGTTCAATTTCATTTCTATAACTTAAACAGCTGTCAGTGGAAAGGGTTAACTCCTTTGCAGGGTTTTTTTAAGATGGCGGAGCTAAAAACATTGTCAGACGCACGCAATTGCGTCATTTCACGTAACTGAACACGAACAGTTAAAACAAAACAAATTAGTACATGCTTGTAGAAAACCATAAATTACATCATATTTCTTATTGTCCTTTCTTCAGATGCATTTCCAAAATACTGTAAAAACATTGAATATAACTGGAGAAAAATTTGTTTTTCACATTTAAGCCAATCAAATCAAACTGATTTGGAAGATTATACCACAGCAACCGCGACTTCAAGGTTAAATCTTATACCGAAACTTAATCTTTTGTTAAACAAACTTTTTGTTCTTCTCAGTTTTACACACCACCTTAACTTAAATTGTAGTTCAAAGGTTTTTTTTCAATTCTTGTGGCACAATCTATTGCAGCCACACACCTCTTTAACTAACTGTTGAATCGGCTCTGCTTTCCCGCAAAGTCTGATATAAAATTTCTGTCTATCCTTGACATTAAAGGCGAATTTCCCTTTTGATTCCTCTGCCAATGGTTTGGAACAGAACCCTTTCTGTATCCAAGACTGTAAATATTTTAAAGTCTGGTTTCAGACCATTAAATATCTTATTCAATGTGGTCTACACAAATTTACACCAACCTGAATTTCACCGTGCACAATAAAAGTCTGGTATTAATAGGTTAATTAACCTCAATAACTCCAATTCAATCTAGATCAGTTTTTTTTAAACTAACCAGTATCACTTGGAAAATAAAAAGAAACACACTAACAATGAAACAATTACTCATGCCTTGTAAACATTCAAATTCATTTTCTTCCAGGCACATTGGCAACTGTGACTTCAAGGCTGAAGCTTATCTTTTGTAAAACAATTAACAAACTTAAAACAACACACTTGTCCGTCATTCAAGACAGGTCTGCAAAGGGTTAAACAGCTTTAGCTCTCTGTACAAAAGAGTGGGTGGAGCTAAAACAAAAATGACAGACACCTTTTTAGAGACAGACTTTAAGACAAAAGAAATACTGCAACTCCTTAAACATTCACAGTCAGGAAATCTCTCACTTTTTTAACACACACTTTCACTAAAATCTTAGATCCCAACATTCCTTTACCCTAGATTATAATTTCTTAATGTTGTCCTTGTCTTCGTTCCACTTTTTAGTGGAAGCTGCTACTTGTCCCATTAGTCCAGCTAATTGATGTACTAATAATACCCCTGCCTTTTTTGTTTTGTCTTTCTTTTCCCCATCTACCCACTTTCTCTGTTGTTCTCAGGTCTGGGAAACATCCCAGCCATCCTTTTGCATCTTCTTAATCAACGAGTGTCTGTCTGTCATATATTTATCAATAAGGGAACCGCAGTTCCCCACTTAGTTTCCCCATCTGTCATCTTGCAGGCTTTTAAGCCCCCTCGTTGGGGTTTCTGTTTATACTCACGGCCACGATTACCGTCTCAGCAACGTGTTTCCTCCACCGGAGTCCGGCTCTAGGTCAGGGTGATCAGCTCCTTACCGCACCGCTTAAAACTACAGACAGTACACACTCGCGAATTCTTATACTTTATGTACCTCTGCGTTTGTTCGCCACTACAGAGTTTGATGCCGAATGGTCCTTACGACTTGTGCTTCACGATCCTAAGTGCCTTGGTGCCTCTACGCCCACTTTATGGTCCTGACCATCGCGTGGGGGATTTCCCCTCTTAACAACCGGTCTAAGGCTGCGCGTTTGAGACAGGCACTTCCTTGTCCTTAGTCGATCAGCACAAGCAATCAATTCCTGTTTCTATCCGATAGTCCCATAAATTCCCCTAATTTTCACCCGTTTTTTAACTGCATTGTTGGTTCAGTCTGACTCCCACAGTTCAATAATCTCTACTCCAGTTCGCCGATCGAGGCCAACCGATCAACTCAACAGCAGTGATATCCTGTTCGTGACGCCAATTTGTTGTGGGAAATCACCACTCGGTGTCAGATTAAAGATTCAACATGCAGTTTATTGAACAAAGCTTTGGGAGAAGTAATGCACGCAGTCACACCTTCTCAATTTTAAAATGGCTGTTGTGCTTCTTTTTATACATTCCACAAGCACAGCAGTCTTGGTTAGTTACACATTAGCCAATTATTCCCCCCCTAGCAACAATGACCTCCAATTACATTCCTTTAAGAACAACCGTTATCTGGACCTTGGTGTTCTGGCTTTTGTCTGTTCTGTAGTTTCATGCAATGACAGGATGTAGCTCAAGGTTAGTCAGCACATTTTAATGTCTTTTCACAGAGTCCATTTTGTTTAACAGAGTCCCTTTGTTCCACAGCGTCCATTTTGTTCCACAGAGTCCATTTTATTCCACAGAGTCCATTTTGTTTCAGGTAACCATCTCACTTTTACTCCAACACTTCCAGAGGGTGGTGGGGCTCTTGGTCTCACTGCCTGAAAGGGTGGTAGAGGCAGACACCCTCTACATGGATATTCACCTGAAGTGTTGTAAATTACAAGGCAATGGAACAAGAATTGGGAAGTGGGATTAGTCTAGATAGCTCTTTTTCGGGCAGCATAGGCACGATGGGCCAAATGGCCTCCTTTTGTGACGTAAAGGTCGATGCTTTATTGACTTGCACGGCCACCTCTTCCCACTGTGGCTGGAGTTGATGACTGGAGGGTTTCTTGGCCACTAGGGGACAGAGACTGTCCCTCGTCCTGTCCACTGCCTCTACCAGGGCCTCTAGGTCAGCGTTTGTGTATCTAGGGGCAATATCTGTAGTTCTAGCAGCCATTTGACCAATTCTCAATTGTCTCCCTATTGTCTGTACCCAGAGAGTACCTTTACAAGGTGATGGTTGCCTTTTCTCTGGTGTCAGGGAGGCCCGATATCCAAAACCCACCCCCGCCCACAGGAAAACACAGGCGCATAGCCAGTGAATAGCACGGGTAGCTCTAACTGCACCACTGGCTCATTACAATCAGCACAAATCATACCTGCTGCCTGAGTCGACGCTAAGAGGCACGTGCAGTGCACGCTCCGTTCACTGCACGCCAATTTTCAGGCCCGATCAAATTCTCGGTCATGCAGTCTGTATGTGCAACACCACTAAAACACTGTTAGTATTTTCTGAAACAAAAATACAGCAGGAACATTCTGATAAACAGAATAAATCCACTTGACCCAAACATGTCTGTCTTTGTAACAGTGAAATCTCACCTGCCCATCTGTTCAGTGTCTCCACAGAAACTTATCGAATTGTCGCTGGGTCCCATTTACACTGCCCCAAATGCCCTTTCCAGGTAACGTGATCGACTATTCCATTACCCTTTGGGTGAAATAATTGAAGCTCAATTCCATCTGAATCCTTACCTCCTAATTGGAACTTTCTGTTAGCACCTGATTCCCTTCTCAGTGAGCCTGGTTCCTGCAGCAATGTTGTTAATTCCATCAGAAATCAGAATCACTTCAATATCAGGAATCTGAAGTCTCTTCAGTAAAAGAAATTAATCCAATTTACTCGACCATTCCTCATCTTAATTTCCTGATGCTCTTAATCATCTTTCTGAATTTCATTCCATTCCTATTCATCCAATCGTAGCAAGAGAATTAAATCGCCTGCATTGGCTTCTCTACCCGCTCCCGCATTGTTAGCTCTGGTAACCCCCAAGTGTCTTTCCTTCGCCCCCTCCTATTTAACATCCACATTCTGCCCCTTGGCGACATCATGCGCAATTACAATGTCAGATTCCACTGACGAGACCAGCTCTACCGCACCACCATCTCTCTCACATCCTCCGCTGTCTCTGATGCGTCACGCAGCATGTCTGACATCATGTATCGGCTGAGCAAACAATTCCTCCTGTTAAATATTGGGCAGACCAAAGCCATTATTTTTGGTCGCGGCCACAAACACCATTCCCTAGCCATGCACTCCATCCCTCTCATTGGCAACTGTGTGAATCTGAGCCAGAATGTTTGCAACCAATGCATCCTATTAGATCCTGAGCTGACCTTCACTCCCATACCCTCTACATCAACAAGACCACATACTTCCAACTCCGTAACATTCTCTGTCTGCGCCCCTCCCTCAGCCCATCTAATGCTGAAATCCTCATCTATGCCTTTGTTATCTCCAGTCTCAGTTATTCCAACACTCTAAGGCTTGTCAAGCAACAACGTTCCATCCTCTGTAAATTTGAGCTTATCTAAAACTCTGCTGTGCCTCTCGGAACTCGCACCGAGTCCCGTTCACCCATCACCCATGTGCTCGCTGACCAAACCCGGCTCCCGGTCTGCCAAAGCCTTGATTTGAAATTATCATCCTTGTTTTCCATCCCCCCAGGGACCTCACCCATCCCTATCTCTGTCATCTCCTCCAGGCCTACGACCCTCCGAGATCTCCGCACTCCTGAATTTTGGCCTTTGCGTATCACTAATTTTCAGCCCTCCATTTTTGGCGGCTGTGTTCTCAGCAGCCTCGGCCCTGAACTCTGGAATTCCCTCTCCAACACAATCCGCCTCTACTTGTCGCCTGTTCACTCTTAAAATTATATCTCTTCAACTAAGCTTTTGGTCACCCGTTCTAATATCGCTTTATTTGGCTCGGTGTTTCATTTTGTCTGATTACACTCCAATTAAGCGTCTTGGGACGTTATTACTACGTTAAAGGGGATATATAAATAAAATATGTTTATGTTAATCCACTTTTTACCATCACAATAACATTAACATTTCCCTGTGACTTGTTAATTGGAAATGTATAGAATTTGCCAAGAGCTCACCCAAGAGCTGATCAAATAATTGGGGAACATCAGTACATTGAGAGCCTGTCCCACTCTCAATGCTGCCCGATCAGTACATTGTGAGCCTGTCCCTCTCTCAGTGCTGCCCAATCAGTACATTGTGAGCCTGTCCCTCTCTCAGTGCTGCCCAATCAGTACATTGTGAGTCTGTCCCCCTCTCAGTGCTGCACAATCAGTACATTGTGAGCCTGTTCCTCTCTCAGTGCTACCCAATCAGTACATTGTGAGCCTGTCCCCCTCTCAGTGCTGCCCAATCAGTACATTGTGAGCCTGTCCCTCTCTCAGTGCTGCCCAATCAGTACATTGTGAGCCTGTCCCCCTCTCAGTGCTGCCCAATCAGTACATTGTGAGCCTGTCCCTCTTTCAGTGCTGCCCAATCAGTACATTGTGAGCCTGTCCCTCTCTCAGTGCTGCCCAATCAGTACATTGTGAGCCTGTCCCCCTCTCAGTGCTGCCCTATTCTCTCTTTGCTATTTGTACAAAAGCTCAGCTCTGCTGGGTAGGAGGTTCAATCATTGATCCATTATAACCACTACAGCCATATAACCAGAATCACCTGTGAATTTGTAATGAGATGTCTGCAGTACAATGTGCGACTGATAGTATTCACCATCAGAGGGAACATTTCACCTTCACCCAGCTCGCCATGTTAAGTAAATATTAGTGTCCCATGTAGATTTGAAACTTCTCTCAGAAATTTGCTGTCAATCAAGATTCACATGAACTGTTTTAGTTTTCTAACTGTCTACGATTAAAATTTCGAAATAGTTCGTGTGACATTTTACTGAAACGCAGAGCAGTATTTCGGATCTTTCTTTGACAATATAACTAACATTGAAACCACTTTCTGTCTGTTTTAATTGAAGATATTCAACAGAAACACAAGGAAACACTCCGGGTACAAACTGAAACACTGAGAGTGCACACTATCCTAATAAAGGAGAAGGTTAAGGTTTTCCAGCTGGTTGATCGATACGCTGAGCTAACGGTCATTTCTACAGTTCGAGATCGAACACTTGTAGAAAATGAACTGCTGGCAAGAGGCCGAGACCATGAAGTGTGGAGAGAGAAACATCTCCGGAGAGAGCTGGAGAAAATCCGAACTGATCAATTGTTCCAGAGCTGTTTTTCCCGGAGAAAATCCAATTCTGGGAGTTCAGGTGCAGTGAGCGGATTCCCGGGGATTGGAAAAACAACAATGGTACAAAAGATTGTTCATGACTGGGCCACTGGGAAAATATTCCCACAATTTCAATTTGTTTTCAGCTTTAAATTCCGGGACTTGAACGCTATTAACTGTAGAATAAATCTGAGGAATCTGATACTGGATCTGTATCCCTACTTTTGGAATATTCTGGGAGAGCTCTGGAAGAACCCAGAGGGATTGCTGTTCATATTCGATGGTTTGGATGAATTCAAGGACAGGATCGATTTTGCTGACAATCGGAGAAATACAGAACCTCAGCACATGTGCACAGATCCTGAAGACTGGTGTGAAGTGTCTGACATTGTGTACAGTTTAATACAGCACAAGCTGCTCCCAGGATGTTCAGTGCTAGTGACCAGCCGCCCCACTGCATTACATTTATTGGAAAAGGCTGAGATCAGTGTCTGGGCTGAAATCCTGGGCTTTGTTGGTGAAGATCGGAAGGAATATTTCAACAAGTTTTTTGAAGATCAGACGGTGGCAGCAGCTGTTTTCAAACATGTGGAGGAGAACGAGATCCTGTACACCATGTGCTACAACCCTTCCTACTGCTGGATCCTCGGCCTCTCACTGGGCCCCTTCTTTACACAAAGAGACAGGAATCAGCAGCGAGTTCCCAAGACCATCACCCAACTATATTCCTACTATATTTACAACATTCTGAAAAACCATGGCCGAGAGATTGAAAGCTCCCGTGATGTGTTACTGAAGCTTGGTGAGATGGCCTTCACAGGAGTCTCCGAGAAGAAGATTGTGTTTAGAAATGGAGATTTGATCAAGTACAATCTGCAACCTTCCCAGTTCCTGTCTGGGTTCATGATGGAACTTTTGGAGAGTGATGAATCTGGCCAGAGCGTGGTGTACACATTCCCGCACCTCACCATCCAAGAGTTTGTAGCTGCATTCGCACAATTCCTGACTCCAGATCCCGGGGACATCCTGAAACTCCTCAGAGAAGCCCACAGCAAGGAAGATGGGCGATTTGAGATATTTCTCCGTTTTGTTGCTGGTCTCTCCTCCCCACAGGCAGCTCGGCCCCTGGAGGAGTTTCTGGGTCCATTTCTTCATCAAACCACCTGCCGAGTGATTGACTGGGTGAAGGAGAAGGTTGAAGGACAGATTGGAAACACAGAGAGTGAAAGTGGTAAAAGGAACCGCCTGAACACATTCCACTACCTGTTTGAGTCTCAGAATAAAGCACTGGCTCGGAACACAGTGGGATCCGTGGAATCACTTTCATTTCGTGGATTGACATTGACCCCGATTGACTGTGCGGTCTTGTCTCATGTTATTGGACTCTGTGATACAATAAAACACCTCAATCTGCGGGAAAGCTGCATTCAGTGTGAGGGACTCCAGCGGCTGGGACCCGTACTGCACAAATGCCTGGAGTTGAGGTAACTGTTTATTTGTCTCTCACTGTTGGGCGGATTGTAGAACAGTCACGGATTGTGTTCTTGCTCCGTAATGAAGGGAAACAAACAGTTCAGTTAAACCAGAGAGAAGCAGATTCAACACAAATATGACCAATAATAAGATCATCAGTGAGTAATTCCCTGAGGACTGGAGAATCTATAATGGATCCTTGTGAACAAGTATGGATTTTACAGTCTTTATTGGATCAGCAAATACAGGTCACTGAGAGTCTGATAATTTAATTACAATAAATCATATTTAATAAGGGTGGACAGCGGAATGTAATCATAAAATATAATCCGGCAATAAAGATAAAATTAATTCAAAATATTTTGCACATGCACCATTTCAACTGGAAACAGGAGAGAAACCCGAGTTTAAATCACTAACAGTTCGATATTTACTCCAATACCGTACAGGGTGTGTCCTGTCGAGGGCGACGTTTTCTGGATTGAGAATATTGGGCAATCTGGAATTCTTTCAGCTGTAAATGTTTAGAATTATTCACTTCCTGAACATTGAGTAAAGATTGATATGCAGGATCTTAAATCTGCTGGTAAAAAGCTTCCAATCTAACGGGTTGTGGGGTATGAGCCCCGAAGTACAGACACACACCGGCCAGCGGTGGGGCCTCGCACACAGCGGGCGTCTCCTGGGTAAACCGGGGGCAGTGAACCCGGGAATTCCCCATAATCCGCCCCCTGTGAGTGAGGCCCTGCTCGGGGAGGGAACTTCCAAAAATTCCTCAAAAACTGTCGGGCTAGCTACACCTGAAATAAATGTAGTTTAATGGGAATAAAGTGAGAGACTCCCGTCCCCTATAAACTAGAAGTTCAGGGATATTTAAAACTTGTAACGGGACAGAATAAACTCTCCTTGTTACATAAAATCCTGGGGGACGGATTTTTCAGCAGCAGTTAGCGTTTCACAATATAACTCACCCCGAGATATTATACAGATTAATATAATGCAGAGTATAAAATACAGGGAATCACCGCTTTAACATTTAATTCTGGGAAAATCGCCCCATTCCCGTAAAATCCGGGATTTAAGGGGCAGCAGAGATGAGACAAGTTTCTCCAAACATGACGCGGCCGATCACTGAACTCCAGGAGGGTAATTCTCGTCATCTGGGAATGAGACCGGACCGAGGGACATTTAAAGGCTTCACACAGAGAGCACTTTATTTAATAAATGCATTTACTGACAGTCCCTGAATATATGGGCAGTTGGACAGAGTGAGATTCATTCCTAGTGATAGGTTTGGGGGGAATTTTGCGGGGGGTCAGCGGGCGCGATCGGTGTCGGGTCGGGTTGGAAAATGGATTTTTTCCCCAGCGGGTCGCGACCCCGCTGTCAACCCGCCGCCACGCGCCTTTCCCAAATGTCGGGTTTGTCAGCGCTGAGCAGATCCGACATGTAGCGGCGGGGGAGGCAATACAGGTCATTATGACCTTGTTAACAAAGCATTAACAGCTATTTTCAGCTCACCTTCAGAGTTTACCAGGTCACCCACGGGGTTCACGCTGCTCGGAGATCACGTCAGGTAAGCAGGGCAGGAGTTGAATGGCCATGAAATCATCTCATTACTTGACAGCTGGAAATAAGAACATAAGAAATAGGAGCAGGTGCAGACCATTTGACCCTTCGAGCCTGCTCCGCCATTCAATAAGATCATGGCTGATCTTTTACCTCACCTCCACTTTCCTCAACTATCCCCATATCCCTTCATGACGTTAATATTCAAAATCTTTCGATCTCTGTCTTGATAACTAAAAAAAGAGAGAGAGAGAAGATGAATTATGAGAATAAACTGGCAAGAAATATTAAAACAAAGTAAGAGCTTGTACAGATATACAGGCAGAGAGTAGCTAAAGTAAACGTTGGTCCCTTTGAGGATGAGACTGCGGAATTAATAATGGGGAACAGGGGAAATGGCGGAGACTCTGAACAAATATTTTGTATCTGTCTTCACGGTAGAAGACACTAACAACATCCCAATAATGGATAATCAAGGGGCCACAGGGAGGGGGAAACTAAAGACAATCACTATCACTCAGGAAAAAGTACTTGGTAAAATAATGGGACTAAAAGACAACAAGTCCCCTGGACCAGATGGCCTGCATCCCAGGGTCTTAAAATAAGTGGCTACAGAGATAGATGCATTGGTTGCAATATACCAAAATTCCCTGGAATCTGGAGAGGTCCCAGCGGATTGGAAAACCGCAAATGTAACACTGCTATTTAAGAAAGAAGGGAGACAGAAAGCAGGAAACTATAGACCAGTTAGCCTAACATATGTCGTTGGGAAAATGCTGGAATCCTTCATTAAGGAAGCAGTAGCAGGGCATTTGGAAAATCATAATGCAGTCAAGTAGAGTCAGCATGGTTTTATGAAAGGGAAATCATGTTTAACAAATTTGCTGGAGTTCTTTGAGGATGTAATGAGCAGGGTAGACAAAGGTGAACCAGTGGATGTGGTGTATTTAGATTTCCAGAAGGCATTCGATAAGGTACCACGTAAAAGTTTACTGCATACGATAAGAGCTCACGGAGTTGGGGATAATATATTAACATGATAGAGAATTGGCTAACTAACAGAAAGCAGAGAGTCGGGATAAATGGTTCATTTTCCGCTTGGCAAACGGTAACTTGTGGGTTGCCACAGGGATCGGTGCTGGGGCCTCAACTATTTACAATCTACATTAATGACTTGGATGAAGGGACTGAGTGTAATGTAGCCAAGTTTGCGGATGATACAAAGATGGGTGGGTAAGCAAGTTGTGCAGAGGACTCCAGGAATCTGCAAAGAGATATAGACAGGCTAAGTAAATGGGCAAACATTTGGCAGATGGAGTATAATGTGGGAAATTGCGAGGTTATCCTCTTTGGCAGGAAAAATAAAAAAGCAAATTACTATTTAATTGGAGCGAGATTACAAAATGCTGCAGTTCAGAGGGACCTGGGATTCCTTGTGTATGAAACACAAAAAGTTAGCATGCAGGTAGAAAAGTAATCAAAAAGGGCAAATGGAATGTTGGCCTTTATTTCAAGGGGGCTGGAGTATAAAAGCAGGGATTTCCTGCTACAACTGTACAGGGTATTGGTGAGACCACACCTTGAGTACTGCGTACAGTTTTGATCTCCTTATTTAAGAAAGGATATACTTGCAATGGAGGCAGTTCAGAGATGATTCACTAGGTTAATTCCAGAGAGAGGGGATTGACTTATGAAGAAAGGTTGAGCAGGTTGGGCCTATAACTCATTGGAATTTAGAAGAATGAGAGGTGATCTTATTGAAATATATAAGATACTGAGGGGGCTCGACAAGGTAGATGCAGAGAGGATGTTCCCCCTCGTGGGGAAATCTAGAACTCGGGGGCATAGTTTCAGAACAAAGGCTCGCTCTTTTAGAACTGAGATGAGGAGGAATTTCTTCTCTCAGGGTTGTAAATCTGTGGAATTCTCTGCCCCAGAGAGCTGTGGAGGCTGGGTCATTAAATACATTTAAGGTGGAGATAGACAGATTTTTGCAAGATAAAGGAGTGAAGGGTTATGGGGAGCTGGCTGGGAAGTGGCTTTGAGCACGCGATCAGCCATGATCTTACTGAATGGCGGAGCAGGCTCGAGGGGCCAAGTGGCCTATTCCTGCTGCTATTTCTTATGGTATGTTATGGTGAATATACTCAACGACTGAGCCTCGACAAACATCTGGTGTAGAGAATTCCAAATTTTCACACACCTGAGTGAAGAAATTTCTCCTCCTCTCAGTACTAAATAGCCGACCGCTTATTCTGAGACTATGACCCCTGGTTCTAGACTCCCCAGCCAGGGGAAACATCCTCCCAGCAACTACCCTGTCAAGCCCTGTAAGAATTGTATATGTTTCAATGAGATCACCTCTCGCTCTTCTAAACTCTAGAGAATATAGGCCTAGTCTACTCAATCTGTCCTGATAGGACAATCCCCCCCATCCGAGGAACCAGTCTGCTGAACCTTCGTTGCACTCCCTCTATGGCAAATATATCCTTCCTTAGGTAAGGAGACCGACACTGTAAACAATACTCCAGCTGTGGTCGCACCAGGGTCCTTTATAATTGCAGTAAGACGTCTTTATTCTTATACTCAAACCCTCTTGTCATAAAGGCCAACATACCATTTGCTTTCCTAATTGCTTGCTGTACCTGCATAAAAGCTATAAAAGCTCCCATCCCACAGCCGTTCACATTCCAAGCTCAGAAACTGTTGCTTACTGCATCTGGAAGACAGATTGAGATTTATGCAGGCTGCAAATGTTTGGAGCAACTCTCTATCCACTGTCAACTCATTGGAACAACATCTCTCATCATTGACAGATTGCTTCTGTCATCTCAAGTTCACCTGCCATCTATTACATCAGATGGGTATGGCTTATGCTGTCTCACCTTTATTCTCAGAATCTGACCATGATCAGCCCGAACAACATCAGTATTAGGCACACCAGCAGCACCAACAACCTCGCCAACCTTCTCCACAATCACCTGATGCTGCACAGGACACAGGCATCAGCACCCGATCACATTGCTGCCCGAGACGCCAGAGATGGCCTCACCATGGCCAGATTTACTTCACCTGATGCTGTACACCCTGGCTGACACATGATGCGCCAGGTTGGCACCAACCTACACCAACACCATAAAGCATCCCGACAATGTCTAAGTCATTCCTTTCACACTCATCAGCAGTGCGGGGGTACCGTTATGTCTCACCATTCACTGCAACTCACTATGCCACTTCCAAAGGTGCGCACAGATGTGTCCAAAAACGGAAAGTTTTCAAAAGAAAGATTTCAATGTTTGACAGCACATTAACAGAAAATCCACATGAACATTGGCTAAAACACTTAAGTGCCTTCCCTTGTGCGTTGTTAGTTGGTATGATTGGACTATGATGGTGAGTGTGAGTGGTGGCTAATGAGATGGGGATGTGATAATGTAGATAGATAGAGAGGGATGGGTGGAGGTGCAAGGTAAGTTGATGTGAGTTTGAATGTGCAGGAGTAGGGTAGGGAAGGCCGAGTGAAGGGGATGTGCTGAGTGGCACAGCAGGATGAGGTTGAGTGTGGCGTTGCAGTAACGTTTCGTGATCTCCTGAGATCATTGAAATATTTGCACCACTGCAGCCTGGTGCTCCTGACGACATCCCTGCTTGTGTTGAAAGGATATTTACTTGTCCAAGCCCCTTTGGGGTTATCCCGGATCAGGCGTATTTCTCAGACGTTCACTTTCAACTAAAGGTTGAGGTAGCCGAATCCTAAAGACGCTTAATTGGGTCTAAAGGTCCGGGCTATCTCTCCCTAAAGGAAAGGAGCAACCCGAGAATGTTACCGTTCTCCAGATGGCACTTTTAATAAGTTTAGCCAGATAGTAAAGTCCAGGATATTATAAGGGTCCAGAGATCTCCTTCAGAAATATGTAACTCTCCACCAAAGAGTG
Source organism: Squalus acanthias (assembly GCA_030390025.1). Lineage (NCBI taxonomy): Eukaryota > Metazoa > Chordata > Chondrichthyes > Squaliformes > Squalidae > Squalus > Squalus acanthias. Next base: position 158,338 of record JASTWF010000089.1, on the reverse strand, counting down.
CACAGGGATTGGGTTCGCGAGTTATTGATACAAAAGACTTATGTGAGAAAATTCTAAAAATATATAGAGATTTATTTAAAAAACTGACATGCAATTTACAGTTGGTGAATCAGTCAGTCGCAACGTTAACAGTTCTAAAAAGAGAAAAAATACAATCTTATTCTTAACAGAGAATCTTACTTTTAAATCTTAACTTCGCTACAGTATTATAGTTCTTAAACTTGTCTATTCAGGATATCCGTCAATTATCAAGGTAGCAGTTACCTTCAATCCCCGAGGTACAAAAGAGTGAAGGACTACAGAGCCGCCCCTGTAGTCGAGAATCGCTTTGCCCGATTAAAGTGAGTCTGATTATCTCATTCGAGACTCCAATATTTATACCCCTTTTTCAGTTGTTTTTCATAAGGTTTCTGTTGATCCAAGTGAATTATCACCAATCATCTTTTAGCTGACCGACTGAAATTCTTACTGTTACATCATCAATAGTTATTGGGAGTTTACCATATGTGGGCAAAGGGCAGAGGTTCCTTACCTCATGTCATTTTCAAGAGGTTTTAATCAAGATCATTCATTCAGGGTCGACCATTGTCTTGTTTTAATAAGGTTACCCATTCAGGGCCACCCATTCTTCTGCTTCTATAAGGTTACTTATTCAGGGTCAACAACTTGTCCGACTTCAATAGCCAGAATTCTTTCATAGCTATTTCATAGTTCATAGTTAGGTTTCTAAATTTCCAAACCCAGCTTGTCATGTTTTAAATAATTTATACGGTAGAGTTCCTTATAAGGTACTCTTCAGGGTTACCCACTGTCTTATCTCAATGAGGCCAGAATTCTTTCGGAAGGTAGGATTTCCAAATCCAGCTTGTCATGTTTCTTTTTGTTTTAAGTTATATAGTGTATTTATCTAAAAAGGATATATAGTAGAATTCCTTCACAGTGTCTTCCGATGCAATGTGCAACCAGGCTGCGTTGGTGTCCTGGGGAGTTCTCTTCCGCTCATTGGAAGTGAAGAGGACCTTCCTGCGTGCTGTGGCTCCCTCCATAAGCATATGGAGGAGTTATGGGAGAGCCTGGGTGCAGCCGTGCTCCTCTGTGCAGAGGTTGTCAGTGTTTGCGGCACCTCAATACTGTAGAACACTGACAGCACAAATGTCAAACTAAATTTGTTCATGGCCCCTTGAAGGATACCGGCTGCTGACACGTCGTCGAATGACGTCATCAGACCCGCTTCCTCTAATTGGCCGGAAAACTCGCTGGGCGGGGCTTAACCAGCCAATCAGTGGAAAGACCTTCTGTAAAGCGGGGCTGCGACCCGGCGCCGACACCGGCCGCACCCGACCCGCCCAGGGAGGGAAATCACGGGGGGAAACTGGGTTATTAATGTCCTGAAGTACTTTCAGTGATTGCTGTAATATCCGAGAGAGAAAAATATATCAGATCCGGGGTTTGATTCAGTTTGTTTCTCTCTCTCTGTTTGTGTTTAGACTCGGGAACAATAACCTGGGAGATTCAGGAGTGAAACTCTTGTCTGTGGCTCTGAGGAACCCGGACTGTAAAATACAGAAACTGGAGTAAGTACCAGACTGTGTGAGATTCTGTTTATAATAACTGGATGTCTGACACTGAACATTATTTAACAGTATCAGTAATAGTGTTTTTAATAAACACTGTGCATTATTATTAGTATCAGTAATAGTGTTATTAATAAACTCTGGGGATTTACTCTGATTCCTGTTATTTCTCTCTCTGATCCCCAGTCTACGGTCTGTCGGTCTCACAGATTCTTGTGCCGGGGTTCTCGCCTCCGCTCTCAGTACAAACCGCTCACTGACGATTCTGGACCTGGGTTGTAATAAACTGAGAGATTCAGGAGTGAAACTACTGTCTGCGGCTCTGAGGAACCCGGACTGCAAAATACAGTCACTGCAGTAAGTACCAGACTGTGTGAGATTGTGTTTATAATAACTGGATGTCTGACACTGAACATTAATAGTGTTATTAATAAACACTGTACATTATTATTATTATCAGTAATAGTGTTATAAACACTGGGGATTTACTCTGATTCCTGTTATTTCTCTCTCTGATCCCCAGGCTGGATGATGTCGGTCTCACAGATTCTTGTGCCGGGGATCTCGCCTCCGCTCTCAATGCAAACCGGTCACTGAAGGTTCTGGACCTGAGTGCGAATAAACTGGGAGATTCAGGAGTGAAACTACTGTCTGCGGCTCTGAGGAACCCGGACTGTAAAATACAGAAACTGGAGTAAGTACCAGACTGTGTGAGATTGTGCTTATAATAACTGGATGTAAAACACTGTACATTATTATTAGTATCAGTAATAGTGTTATTAATAAACACTGGGGGTTTACTCTGATTCCTGTTATTTCTCTCTCTGATCCCCAGTCTATGGGGTGTCGGTCTCACAGATTCTTGTGCTGAGGATCTCGCCTCCGCTCTCAGTACAAACCGGTCACTGACGGATCTGGACCTGAGTGATAATACACTGGGAGATTCAGGAGTGAAACTACTGTTCTTGGCTCTGAAGAACCCGGACTGTAAAATACAGGAACTGCAGTAAGTACCAGACTGTGTGAGATTGTGTTTATAATAAATGGATGTCTGACACTGAACATTATTATTAGTAACAGTAATATTGTTGTTAATAAACACTGGGGATTCACTCTGATTTGTGTTATTTCTCTGATCTCCAGGCTGGCTGATGTCGATCTCACAGATTCTTGTGCCGAGGATCTCGCCTCCGCTCTCAGTACAAACCGCTCACTGACGGGTCTGAACTTGGGATCAAACTCCTTCACAGACCGATCTGTCCCCGCTCTCCGCCACCTCATACTGACTTGCAGGAGTTTGGAGTGGATCCGGTGAGTGTTTGTGTTAATGTTTAATTTAATAAATAAATTATAAACGGGATTCAGTCACATTTATGGGTAATATTTGTCTGTAATTATTATTAAAATATTAACCCCAGTCTCCGTGTTATTTACACTGTTGTTCAATCTGTTTATAGCCTGTTTAATCTTTAATCTGTTTCAGGCTGGGGGCGAATCAGTTCAGTTCAACCAGAAAGAATCAGCTAGAGACGCTGCAGGGAACAAGACGCGGACTGAGCGTAGAAGTGTGAACATTTCAATTGATGACCATCACTGGTCTCATTAAATGATCATTTTTGGCCGATTGTCTACCCTTTAAGCGGCCGCGCTCCGGGTTTAAATCCTATCGGCCCCTTTAACGGTTTGCAGCTCGAGCTGATTGCGCGTCATCTCCCATTGTGAGGTCAGAGGCCCAGACACAGGGTCCCGAGACTCAGCCGCCCGGCCCCACAGCGCTGCTTCTGCAGGATATCCGGGGCTGAATGTTCCCCAATGGGGCACTGGGGAAATGCACAGACAGGAAGGGCCCAGTGTGGGGCTCAGTCTGGGCTGCAGTGGGACACGGACAATTGCACTCAGTATTCCTAGGCGTCTCAGTCAGGTGTCGGACTGTGTAACAAGTGTCCCTGTGTACAGTGTGTGTCTCTCCCAGTGAGGAGTCAGACTCTGTAACAAGTGTCCCTGTGTACAGTGCGTGTCTCTCCCAGTGAGGAGTCAGACTCTGTAACAATTGTCCCTGTGTACAGTGTGGGTCTCTCTATGTGAGGAGTCGGACTCCGTAACAAGTGCCACAGAATCACAGAATCCCCAAGGTGCAGATAGAGGCCATTTCGGCCCATCGAGCCTGCACCGAAACATATCCCAACCTATCCCCGTAACCCCACGTATTTAATCCCCATAACACTAAGGGTCAATTTATCATAGCAAAATCAACCTAACCCGCACATCTTTGGACTGCGGGAGGAAACCGGAGCACTCGGAGGAAACCCACGCAGACACGGGGAGAATGTGCAAACTCCACACAGAGTCACCCGAGGCCGGATTCGAACACAGGGTCCCTGGCGCTGTGAGGCAACAGTGCTAACCACTATGCCACCGTGTTGTCCCTCTGTACAGTGTGTGTCTCTCCCAGTGAGGATTCGGACTCTGTAACAAGTGTCCCTGTGTATAGTGTGTGTCTCTCCCAGTGAGGAGTCAGACTCTGTAACAAGTGTCCCTGTGTACAGTGTGTGTCTCTCCCAGTGAGGAGTCAGACTCTGTAACAAGTGTCCCTGTGTACAGTGTCTGTCTCTCCCAGTGAGGATTCAGACTCTGTAACAAGTGTCCCTGTGTACAGTATGTGTCTCTCCCAGTGAGGAGTCAGACTCTGTAACAAGTGTCCCTGTGTACAGTGTGTGTCTCTCCCAGTGAGGATTCAGACTCTGTAACAAGTGCCCCTGTGTACAGTGTGTGTGTCTCCCAGTGAGGAGTCAGACTCTGTAACAAGTGTCCCTGTGTACAGTGTGTGTCGCTCCCAGTGAGGAGTCGGACTCTGTAACAAGTGTCCCTGTGTACAGTGTGTGTCTCTACCAGTGAGGAGTCAGACTCTGTAACAATTGTCCCTGTGTACAGTGTGTGACTCTACCAGTGAGGAGTCAGACTCTGTAACAAGTGTCCCTGTGTACAGTGTGTGTCTCTCCATGTGAGGAATCAGACTCTGTAACCAGTGTCCCTGTGAACAGTGTGTGTCTCTCCCAGTGAGGAGTCAGACTCTGTAACAAGTGTCTCTGTGTACAGTGTGGGTCTCTCCCAGTGAGGAGTCAGACTCTGTAACAAGTGTCTCTGTGTACAGTGTGTGTCTCTCCCAGTGAGGCGTCAGACTCTGTAACAAGTGTCCCTGTGTACAGTGTGTGTCTCTCCCAGTGAGGAGTCAGACTCTGTAACAAGTGTCCCTGTGTACAGTGTGTGTGTCTCCCAGTGAGGAGTCAGACTCTGTAACAAGTGTCCCTGTGTACAGTGTGTGTCGCTCCCAGTGAGGAGTCAGACTCTGTAACAAGTGTCCCTGTGTACAGTGTGTGTCTCTCCCAGTGAGGAGTCAGACCCTGTAACAATTGTCCCTGTGTACAGTGTGTGTCTCTCCCAGTGAGGCGTCAGACTCTGTAACAAGTGTCCCTGTGTACAGTGTGTGTCTCTCCCAGTGAGGAATCAGACTCTGTAACAAGTGTCCCTGTGTACAGTGTGTGTCTCTCCCAGTGAGGAGTCAGACTCTGTAACAAGTGTCCCTGTGTACAGTGTGTGTCTCTCCCAGTGAGGAGTCAGACTCTGTAACAAGTGTCCCTGTGTACAGTGTGTGTCTCTGCCAGTGAGGAGTCAGACTCTGTAACAAGTGTCCCTGTGTACAGTGTGTCTCTCCCAGTGAGGAGTCAGACTCTGTAACAAGTGTCCCTGTTTACAGTGTGTGTCTCTCCCAGTGTGGAGTCAGACTCTGTAACAAGTGTCCCTGTGTACAGTGTGTGTCTCTCCCAGTGAGGAGTAAGACTCTGTAACAAGTGTCCCTGTGTACAGTGTGTGTCTCTCCCAGTGAGGAGTCAGACTCTGTAACAAGTGTCCCTGTGTACAGTGTGTGTCTCTCCCAGTGAGGAGTCAGACTGTGTAACAAGTGTCCCTTTGTACAGTGTGTGTCTCCCAGTGAGGAGTCAGACTCTGTAACAAGTGTCCATTCAACCCTGCGGGATTTCACCACTCCTCTGACCTGTTGCATGTCCTCGATTTTCATTGCTCGACATTGGCGACATGACTTCAGATGCCAAGGTCCTAAACTCTGGAATTCCATCCCTAAACCTCTTTGCAACTCTACCACTGTCTCTCCTCCTTTAAATGCTCCTTAAAACTTACTTATTTCACCGAGATGTTGGTCATCTGTCCTAAAATCTCGATGGTCTCAGTGTCAAACTTTGTCTGACAATTGCCTTGTGATGTTTCATTACATTAATCCGCTATATAAATGCAAGTTATTGTTGTCCCTGTGTTGTGTTAATAAAACACCACCGCTTACTTCAGCTCGCTGGTCTTCACGTTATTTTCATAACAACTGGCTTCATTGTTTCAATATATTAAATAAAGATTCCTCAAAATTCCATCCCACCTTCTCCAAACGACACTGTAGACGTGACCTGTCGTTCTATTGAAGCGGGTGGTCTTACTCGGGAGGCTGGATATACAATTTACACAAGATGGTGAGACTGAGTGTCAGCAAAAGAGCGCAGCTGTGACTCTAAAAATGGCCCCACAGGCAACGGGAATTGGCCGCCATGAACCGGTCACAAAATGGTCAACATCACCCTGCAGCAAAATGGCCCCCATCAATCTGCATCAAATCATAGAATCATACAGCCCATTCGGCCCATCCTGCCTTTGCCGGCTCTTTGAAAGTGCGATCCAATTAGTCCCTCTCACTCCGTGTAGCCCTGCATACTCTGTCTTCACAAGTATACAAGTACAATCTGCTTCCACCACCCTTTCAGGCAGTGCATTCAAGATCAGAACAACTCGCTGCAGCAAATATCCTCCTCATCTCTGCTCTGGTTCTTTTGCCAATTATTTTAAACCTGTGTCCTCTGGTTACCCACCCTCCTGCCCCGGAAACAGTTTCTCCCTATTTACTCGGTCAAAGCCCCTCAAATGGCCCCCATGTCCCCATAAAGTTGTCGCATCGCTCCGAAACACAAGCATTATTTTCAAATGTCCATCCACGGGTTCACGTTTCCGACTTTAAATTCCTCTCAGCCCCTGTTCATCAGGCACCGAGTTAACGTATTTTTGTAACATTGCAGACCGGCCTACTTTAACCCCAGGCTTTAACCTCTTTAAAGCACAAGAGCCCCAATCGTACAGGAACTTGTGAACCAGAGGTAACAAAACCAGGGCCCAGGGAGGAAATTGAACCCCATTAATAAACAGACACAAATCACTTGGGCCCCATTGAGAACAACTTGGTCAGTCTCCTCTGGAGGAGATCCCGGTCAGTCCCCTCTGGAGGAGGTCTCGGTCAATCTCCTCTGGAGGAGGTCTCGGTCAGTCCCCTCTGGAGGAGGCCTCGGTCAGTCTCTGGAGGAGGTCTCGGTCTGTCTCCTCTGGAGGAGGCCTCGGTCAGTCTCTGGAGGAGGTCTCGGTCAGTCTCTGGGGGAGGTCTCGGTCAGTCTCTGGAGAAGGTCTCGGTCGGTCTCTGGAGGAGGTCTCGGTCAGTCTCTGGAGGAGGTCTCGGTCAGTATCTGGAGGAGGTCTCGGTCAGTCTCTGGAGGAGGTCTCGGTCATTCTCTGGAGGAGGTCTCGGTCAGTCTCTGGAGGAGGTCTCGGTCAGTCCCCTCTGGAGGAGGTCTCGGTCAGTCCCCTCTGGATGAGGTCTCGGTCTGTCTCTGGAGGGGGTCTCGGTCAGTCTCCTCTGGAGGAGGTCTCGGTCAGTCCCCTCTGGAGGAGGTCTCGGTCAGTCTCTGGAGGAGGTCTCGGTCAGTCTCCTCTGGAGCAGGTCTCGGTCATTCCCCTCTGGTGAAGGTCTCGGTCAGTCTCCTCTGGAGGAGGCCTCTGTCAGTCTCCTCTGGACGAGGTCAAGGTCAGTAACCTCTGGAGGAGGTCTCGGTCAGTGACCTCTGGAGGAGGTCCCGGTCAGTCCTCTCTGGAGGAGGTCTCCGTCAGTCCCCTCTGGAGGAGGTCTCGGTCCGTCTCTGGCGGAGATCTCGGTCAGTCTCTGAAGGAGGTCTCGGTCAGTCTCCTGTGGAGGAGGTCTCGGTCAGTCTCCTCTGGAGGAGGTCTCGGTCAGTCTCTGGAGGAGGACACGGTCAGTCGGCTCTGGAGGAGGTCTCGGTCAGTCTCCTCTGGAGGTGGTCTCGGTCAGTGACCTTTCGAGGAGGTCTCGGTCAGTCTCTGGAGGAGGTCTCGGTCAGTCTCTGGAGGAGGTCTCGGTCAGTCTCCTCTGGAGGTGGTCTCGGTCAGTGACCTTTCGAGGAGGTCTCGGTCAGTCTCTGGAGGAGGTCTCGGTCAGTCTCTTCTGGAGCAGGTCTCGGTCATTCCCCTCTGGTGAAGGTCTCGGTCAGTCTCTTCTGGAGGAGGCCTCGGTCAGTCTCCTCTGGAGGAGGTCTCGGTCAGTGACCTCTGGAGCAGGTCTCGGTCAGTCTCCTCTGGAGGAGGTCTCGGTCAGTCCTCTCTGGAGGAGGTCTCGGTCAGTCCCCTCTGGAGGAGGTCTCGGTCAGACGCCTCTGGAGGAGGTCTCGGTCAGTCCCCTCTGGAGGAGGTCTCGGTCAGTCTCTGGAGGAGGTCTCGGTCAGTCTCTGAAGGAGGTCTCGTATCAGTCTCCTCTGGAGGAGTTATCGGTCAGTCTCCTCTGGAGGAGGTTTCGGTCAGTCTCCTCTGGAGGAGGTCTCGGTCAGTCTCCTCTGGAGCAGGTCTCGGTCATTCCCCTCTGGTGAAGGTCTCGGTCAGTCTCCTCTGGAGGAGGACTCTGTCAGTCTCCTCTGGACGAGGTCAAGGTCAGTGACCTCTGGAGGAGGTCTCGGTCAGTGACCTCTGGAGGAGGTCTCGGTCAGTCCTCCCTGGAGGAGGTCTCCGTCAGTCCCCTCTGGAGGAGGTCTCGGTCCGTCTCTGGCGGAGATCTTGGTCAGTCTCTGAAGGAGGTCTCGGTCAGTCTCCTCTGGAGGAGGTCTCGGTCAGTCTCTGGAGGAGGTCTCGGTCAGTCTCTGGAGGAGGTCTCGGTCAGTCGGCTCTGGAGGAGGTCTCGGTCTGTCTCCTCTGGAGGTGGTCTCGGTCAGTAACCTTTCGAGGAGGTCTCGGTCAGTCTCTGGAGGAGGTCTCGGTCAGTCTCTGGAGGAGGTCTCGGTCAGTCTCCTCTGGAGGTGGTCTCGGTCAGTGACCTTTCGAGGAGGTCTCGGTCAGTCTCTGGAGGAGGTCTCGGTCAGTCTCTGGAGGAGGTCTCGGTCAGTCTCTTCTGGAGGTGGTCTCGGTCAGTCTCTGGAGGAGGTCTCGGTCTGTCTCCTCTGGAGCAGGTCTCGGTCATTCCCCTCTGGTGAAGGTCTCGGTCAGTCTCTTCTGGAGGAGGCCTCGGTCAGTCTCCTCTGGAGGAGGTCTCGGTCAGTGACCTCTGGAGCAGGTCTCGGTCAGTCTCCTCTGGAGGAGGTCTCGGTCAGTCCTCCCTGGAGGAGGTCTCGGTCAGTCCCCTCTGGAGGAGGTCTCGGTCAGACCCCTCTGGAGGAGGTCTCGGTCAGTCCCCTCTGGAGGAGGTCTCGGTCAGTCTCTGGAGGAGGTCTCAGTCAGTCTCTGAAGGAGGTCTCGTATCAGTCTCCTCTGGAGGAGTTCTCGGTCAGTCTCCTCTGGAGGAGGTCTCGGTCAGTCTCCTCTGGAGGAGGTCTCGGTCAGTCTCCTCTGGAGGAGGTCTCGGTCAGTCCCCTCTGGAGGAGGTCTCGGTCAGTCTCTGGAGGAGGTCTCGGTCAGTCTCCTAAGGAGGAGGTTTCGGTCAGTCTCTGGAGGAGTTCTCGGTCAGTCTCCTCTGGACGAGGTCTCAGTCAGTCCCCTCTGGAGGAGGTCTCGGTCAGTAACCTGTGGATGAGGTCTCGGTCTGACTCTGGAGGAGGTCTCGGTCAGTCCCCTCTGGAGGAGGTCTCGGTCAGTCACCTCTGGAGGAGGTCTCGGTCAGTCCCCTCTGGAGGAGGTCTCGGTCAGTTTCCTCTGAAGGAGGTCTTGGTCAGTCTCTGGCGGAGGTCTCGGTCAGTCTCTTCTGGAGGTGGTCTCGGTCAGTCTCTGGAGGAGGTCTCGGTCAGTCTCCTCTGGAGGAGGTCTCGGTCAGTGACCTCTGGAGCAGGTCTCGGTCAGTCTCCTCTGGAGGAGGTCTCGGTCAGTCCTCTCTGGAGGAGGTCTCGGTCAGTCCCCTCTGGAGGAGGTCTCGGTCAGACCCCTCTGGAGGAGGTCTCGGTCAGTCCCCTCTGGAGGAGGTCTCGGTCAGTCTCTGGAGGAGATCTCGGACAGTCTCTGAAGGAGGTCTCGGATCAGTCTCCTCTGGAGGAGTTATCGGTCAGTCTACTCTGGAGGAGGTTTCGGTCAGTCTCCTCTGGAGGAGGTCTCGGTCAGTCTCCTCTGGAGGAGGTCTCGGTCAGTCCCCTCTGGAGGAGGTCTCGGTCAGTACCCTGTGGATGAGGTCTCGGACAGTCTCTGGAGGAGGTCTCGGTCAGTCCCCTCTGGAGGAGGTCTCGGTCAGTCCCCTCTGGAGGACGTCTCGGTCAGTTTCTGGAGGAGGTCTCGGTCAGTCTCCTATGGAGGAGGTTTCGGTTAGTCTCTGGAGGAGTTCTCGGTCAGTCTCCTCTGGAGGAGGTCTCCTTCCGTCTCTGGAGGAGGTCTCGGTCAGTCCCCTCTGGACGAGGTCTCAGTCAGTCCCCTCTGGAGGAGGTCTTGGTCAGTAACCTGTGGATGAGTTCTCGGTCTGACTCTGGAGGAGGTCTCGGTCAGTCACCTCTGGAGGAGGTCTCGGTCAGTCCCCTCTGGAGGAGGTCTCGGTCAGTCCCCTCTGGAGGAGGTCTCGGTCAGTCTCTGAAGGAGGCCTCGGTCAGTCTCTGGAGGAGGTCTCGGTCAGTCTCCTCTGGAGGAGGTCTCGGTCAGTCTCTGGAGGAGGTCTCGGTCAGTCCCCTCTGAAGGAGGTCTCGGTCAGTCCCCTCTGGAGGAGGTCTCGTTCAGTCCCCTCTGGAGGAGGTCACGGTCAGTCCCCTCTGGAGGAAGTCTCGGTCAGTCTCCTCTGGAGGAGGTCTCGGTCAGTCCCCTCTGGAGGAGGTCTCGGTCAGTCTCTTGAGGAGCTCTCGGTCAGTCCCCTCTGGAGGAGGTCTCGGTCAGTCCCCTCTGGAGGAGGTCTCGGTCAGTCCCCTCTGGAGGAGGTCTCGGTCAGTCTCCTCTGGAGGTCGTTTTGGTCAGTCTCTGGAGGAGGTCTCGGTCAGTCCCCTCTGGAGGAGGTCTCGGTCAGTCCCCTCTGTCGGTGGTCTCGGTCAGTCCCCTCTGGAGGAGGTCTCGGTCAGTCCCCTCTGGAGGAGGTCTCGGTCAGTCCCCTCTGGAGAAGGTCTCTGTCAGTCCCCTCTGGACGAGGTCTCGGTCAGTCTCTGGAGGAGGTCTCGGTCAGTCTCTGGATGAGGTCTCGGTCAGTCTCCTCTGGAAGAGGTCTCGGTCAGTCTATGGAGGAGGTCTCGGTCAGTCTCCTTTGGAGGAGGTCTCGGTCAGTCTCTGGAGGAGGTCCCGGTCAGTCTCCTCTGGTGGAGGTCTCTGTCAGTCCCCTCTGGAGGAGGTCTCGGTCAGTCCCCTCTGGAGGAGGTCTCGGTCAGTCTCCTTTGGAGGAGGTCTCGATTAGTCTCTGGAGGAGGTCTCGGTCAGTCCCCTCTGGAGGAGGTCTCGGTCAGCCTCCTCTGGAGGAGGTCTCGGTCAGTCCCCTCTGGAGGAGGTCTCGGTCAGTCTCTGGAGGAGGTCTCGGTCAGTCTCCTCTGGAGGAGGTCTCGGTCAGTCCCCTCTGGAGGAGGTCTCGGTCAGTCTCTGGAGGAGGTCTCGGTCAGTCTCTTCTGAAGGTGGTCTCGGTCAGTCTCTGGAGGAGCTCTCGGTCAGTCTCCTCTGGAGCAGGTCTCGGTCATTCCCCTCTGGTGAAGGTCTCGGTCAGTCTCTTCTGGCGGAGGCCTCGGTCAGTCTCCTCTGGAGGAGGTCTCGGTCAGTGACCTCTGGAGGAGGTCTCGGTCAGTCTCCTCTGGAGGAGGTCTCGGTCAGTCCCCTCTGGAGGAGATCTCGGTCAGTGACCTTTGGAGGAGGTCTCGGTCAGTCTCTGGAGGAGGTCTCGGTCAGACCCCTCTGGAGGAGGTCTCGGTCAGTCCCCTCTGGAGGAGGTCTCGTTCAGTCCCCTCTGGAGGAGATCACGGTCAGTCCCCTCTGGAGGAGGTCTCGGTCAGTCTCTGGAGGAGATCTCGGACAGTCTCTGAAGGAGGTCTCGGATCAGTCTCCTCTGGAGGAGTTATCGGTCAGTCTACTCTGGAGGAGGTTTCGGTCAGTCTCCTCTGGAGGAGGTCTCGGTCAGTCTCCTCTGGAGGAGGTCTCGGTCAGTCCCCTCTGGAGGAGGTCTCGGTCAGTACCCTGTGGATGAGGTCTCGGACAGTCTCTGGAGGAGGTCTCGGTCAGTCTCCTATGGAGGAGGTTTCGGTTAGTCTCTGGAGGAGTTCTCGGTCAGTCTCCTCTGGAGGAGGTCTCCGTCCGTCTCTGGAGGAGGTCTCGGTCAGTCCCCTCTGGACGAGGTCTCAGTCAGTCCCCTCTGGAGGAGGTCTCGGTCAGTAACCTGTGGATGAGGTCTCGGTCTGACTCTGGAGGAGGTCTCGGTCAGTCCCCTCTGGAGGAGGTCTCGGTCAGTCACCTCTGGAGGAGGTCTCGGTCAGTCCCCTCTGGAGGAGGTCTCGGTCAGTCCCCTCTGGAGGAGGTCTCGGTCAGTCTCTGAAGGAGGCCTCGGTCAGTCTCTGGAGGAGGTCTCGGTCAGTCTCCTCTGGAGGAGGTCTCGGTCAGTCTCTGGAGGAGGTCTCGGTCAATCCCCTCTGAAGGAGGTCTCGGTCAGTCCCCTCTGGAGGAGGTCTCGTTCAGTCCCCTCTGGAGGAGGTCACGGTCAGTCCCCTCTGGAGGAAGTCTCGGTCAGTCTCCTCTGGAGGAGGTCTCGGTCAGTCCCCTCTGGAGGAGGTCTCGGTCAGTCTCTTGAGGAGCTCTCGGTCAGTCCCCTCTGGAGGAGGTCTCGGTCAGTCCCCTCTGGAGGAGGTCTCGGTCAGTCCCCTCTGGAGGAGGTCTCGGTCAGTCTCCTCTGGAGGTCGTTTTGGTCAGTCTCTGGAGGAGGTCTCGGTCAGTCCCCTCTGGAGGAGGTCTCGGTCAGTCCCCTCTGTCGGTGGTCTCGGTCAGTCCCCTCTGGAGGAGGTCTCGGTCAGTCTCTGGAGGAGGTCTCTTTCAGTTCCCTCTGGAGGAGGTCTCGGTCAGTCCCCTCTGGAGGAGGTCTCGGTCAGTCCCCTCTGGAGAAGGTCTCTGTCAGTCCCCTCTGGACGAGGTCTCGGTCAGTCTCTGGAGGAGGTCTCGGTCAGTCTCTGGATGAGGTCTCGGTCAGTCTCCTCTGGAAGAGGTCTCGGTCAGTCTATGGAGGAGGTCTCGGTCAGTCTCCTTTGGAGGAGGTCTCGGTCAGTCTCTGGAGGAGGTCCCGGTCAGTCTCCTCTGGTGGAGGTCTCTGTCAGTCCCCTCTGGAGGAGTTCTCGGTCAGTCCCCTGTGGAGGAGGTCTCGGTCAGTCTCCTCTGGAGGAGGTCTCGATTAGTCTCTGGAGGAGGTCTCGGTCAGTCCCCTCTGGAGGAGGTCTCGGTCAGCCTCCTCTGGAGGAGGTCTCGGTCAGTCCCCTCTGAGGAGGTCTCGGTCAGTCTCTGGAGGAGGTCTCGGTCAGTCTCCTCTGGAGGAGGTCTCGGTCAGTCCCCTCTGGAGGAGGTCTCGGTCAGTCTCTGGAGGAGGTCTCGGTCAGTCTCTTCTGAAGGTGGTCTCGGTCAGTCTCTGGAGGAGCTCTCGGTCAGTCTCCTCTGGAGCAGGTCTCGGTCATTCCCCTCTGGTGAAGGTCTCGGTCAGTCTCTTCTGGCGGAGGCCTCGGTCAGTCTCCTCTGGAGGAGGTCTCGGTCAGTGACCTCTGGAGGAGGTCTCGGTCAGTCTCCTCTGGAGGAGGTCTCGGTCAGTCCCCTCTGGAGGAGATCTCGGTCAGTGACCTTTGGAGGAGGTCTCGGTCAGTCTCTGGAGGAGGTCTCGGTCAGACCCCTCTGGAGGAGGTCTCGGTCAGTCCCCTCTGGAGGAGGTCTCGTTCAGTCCCCTCTGGAGGAGATCACGGTCAGTCCCCTCTGGAGGAAGTCTCGGTCGGTCTCCTCTGGAGGAGGTCTCGGTCAGTCCCCTCTGGAGGAGGTCTCGGTCAGTCTCTTGAGGAGCTCTCGGTCAGTCCCCTCTGGAGGAGGTCTCGGTCAGTCCCCTCTGGAGGAGGTCTCGGTCAGTCCCCTCTGGAGGAGGTCTCTGTCAGTCCCCTCTGGACGAGTTCTCGGTCAGTCTCTGGAGGAGGTCTCGGTCAGTCTCTGGATGAGGTCTCGGTCAGTCTCCTCTGGAAGAGGTCTCGGTCAGTCTATGGAGGAGGTCTCGGTCAGTCTCCTTTGGAGGAGGTCTCGGTCAGTCACTGGAGGAGGTCCCGGTCAGTCTCCTCTGGTGGAGGTCTCGGTCAGTCCCCTCTGGAGGAGGTCTCGGTCAGTCCCCTCTGGAGGAGGTCTCGGTCAGTCCCCTCTGGAGGAGGTCTCTGTCAGTCCCCTCTGGACGAGGTCTCGGTCAGTCTCTGGAGGAGGTCTCGGTCAGTCTCTGGATGAGGTCTCGGTCAGTCTCCTCTGGAGGAGGTCTCGGTCAGTCCCCTCTGGAGGAGGTCTCGGTCAGTCTCTGGAGGAGGTCTCGGTCAGTCTCCTCTGGAGGAGGTCTCGGTCAGTCCCCTCTGGAGGAGGTCTCGGTCAGTCTCTGGAGGAGGTCTCGGTCAGTCTCTTCTGAAGGTGGTCTCGGTCAGTCTCTGGAGGAGGTCTCGGTCATTCCCCTCTGGTGAAGGTCTCGGTCAGTCTCTTCTGGCGGAGGCCTCGGTCAGTCTCCTCTGGAGGAGGTCTCGGTCAGTGACCTCTGGAGGAGGTCTCGGTCAGTTTCCTCTGGAGGAGGTCTCGGTCAGTCCTCTCTGGAGGAGGTCTCCGTAATTCCCCTCTGGAGGAGATCTCGGTCAGTGACCTTTGGAGGAGGTCTCAGTCAGTCTCTGGAGGAGGTCTCGTTCAGACCCCTCTGGACGAGGTCTCAGTCAGTCCCCTCTGGAGGAGGTCTCGGTCAGTAACCTGTGGATGAGGTCTCCGTCTGACTCTGGAGGAGGTCTCGGTCAGTCCCCTCTGGAGGAGGTCTCGGTCAGTCACCTCTGGAGGAGGTGTCGGTCAGGCCCCTCTGGAGGAGGTCTCGGTCAGTCTCCTCTGAAGGAGGTCTCGGTCAGTCTCTGGAGGAGGTCTCGGTCAGTCTCTTCTGGAGGTGGTCTCGGTCAGTCTCTGGAGGAGGTCTCGGTCTGTCTCCTCTGGAGCAGGTCTCGGTCATTCCCCTCTGGTGAAGGTCTCGTTCAGTCTCTTCTGGAGGAGGCCTCGGTCAGTCTCCTCTGTAGGAGGTCTCGGTCAGTCCTCTGGAGCAGGTCTCGGTCAGTCCCTCTGGAGGAGGTCTCGGTCAGTTTCTGGAGGAGGTCTCGGTCAGTCTCCTCTGGAGGAGGTCTCCGTCCGTCTCTGGAGGAGGTCTCGGTCAGTCCCCTCTGGACGAGGTCTCAGGTCAGTCCCTCTGGAGGAGGTCTCGGTCAGTACCTCTGGAGGAGGTCTCGGTCTGTCTCTGGAGGAGGTCTCGGTCAGTCCCCTCTGGAGGAGGTCTCGGTCAGTCACCTCTGGAGGAGGTCTCGGTCAGTCCCTCTGGAGGAGGTCTCGGTCAGTCCCCTCTGGAGGAGGTCTCGGTCAGTCTCTGAAGGAGGTCTCGGTCAGTCTCTGGAGGAGGTCTCGGTCAGTCTCCTCTGGAGGAGGTCTCGGTCAGTCTCTGGAGGAGGTCTCGGTCAGTCCCCTCTGAGGAGGTCTCGGTCAGTCCCCTCTGGAGGAGGTCTCGTTCAGTCCCTCTGGAGGAGGTCACGGTCAGTCCCCTCTGGAGGAAGTCTCGGTCAGTCTCCTCCGGAGGAGGTCTCGGTCAGTCCCCTCTGGAGGAGGTCTCGGTCAGTCTCTTGAGGAGCTCTCGGTCAGTCCCCTATGGAGGAGGTCTCGGTCAGTCCCCTCTGGAGGAGGTCTCGGTCAGTCTCCTCTGGAGGTCGTTTTGGTCAGTCTCTGGAGGAGGTCTCGGTCAGTCCCCTCTGGAGGAGGTCTCGGTCAGTCCCCTCTGTCGGTGGTCTCGGTCAGTCCCCTCTGGAGGAGGTCTCGGTCAGTCTCTGGAGGAGGTCTCTTTCAGTTCCCTCTGGAGGAGGTCTCGGTTAGTCTCCTCTGGAGGAGGTCTCGGTCAGTCCCCTCTGGAGGAGGTCTCGGTCAGTCTCTGAAGGAGGCCTCGGTCAGTCTCTGGAGGATGTCTCGGTCAGTCTCCTCTGGAGGAGGTCTCGGTCAGTCTCTGGAGGAGGTCTCGGTCAGTCCCCTCTGAAGGAGGTCTCGGTCAGTCCCTCTGGAGGAGGTCTCGGTCAGTCCCCTCTGGAGGAGGTCTCGGTCAGTCCCTCTGGAGGAGGTCTCGGTCAGTCTCCTCTGGAGGAGGTCTCGGTCAGTCCCTCTGGAGGAGGTCTCGGTCAGTCTCTGGAGGAGGTCTCGGTCAGTCCCCTCTGGAGGAGGTCTCGGTCAGTCCCTCTGGAGGAGGTCTCGGTCAGTCCCTCTGGAGGAGGTCTCGGTCAGTCTCCTCTGGAGGAGGTCTCGGTCAGTCTCTGGAGGAGGTCTCGGTCAGTCCCTCTGGAGGAGGTCTCGGTCAGTCCCTCTGGAGGAGGTCTCGGTCAGTCCCTCTGGAGGAGGTCTCGGTCAGTCTCTGGAGGAGGTCTCGGTCAGTCCCTCTGGAGGAGGTCTCGGTCAGTCCCTCTGGAGGAGGTCTCGGTCAGTCTCTGGATGAGGTCTCGGTCAGTCTCCTCTGGAGAGGTCTCGGTCAGTCTATGGAGGAGGTCTCGGTCAGTCTCTGGAGGAGGTCCCGGTCAGTCTCCTCTGGTGGAGGTCTCTGTCAGTCCCCTCTGGAGGAGTTCTCGGTCAGTCCCCTCTGGAGGAGGTCTCGGTCAGTCTCCTTGGAGGAGGTCTCGATTAGTCTCTGGAGGAGGTCTCGGTCAGTCCCCTCTGGAGGAGGTCTCGGTCAGCCTCCTCTGGAGGAGGTCTCGGTCAGTCCCCTCTGGAGGAGGTCTCGGTCAGTCTCTGGAGGAGGTCTCGGTCAGTCTCCTCTGGAGGAGGTCTCGGTCAGTCCCCTCTGGAGGAGGTCTCGGTCAGTCTCTGGAGGAGGTCTCGGTCAGTCTCTTCTGAAGGTGGTCTCGGTCAGTCTCTGGAGGAGCTCTCGGTCAGTCTCCTCTGGAGCAGGTCTCGGTCATTCCCCTCTGGTGAAGGTCTCGGTCAGTCTCTTCTGGCGGAGGCCTCGGTCAGTCTCCTCTGGAGGAGGTCTCGGTCAGTGACCTCTGGAGGAGGTCTCGGTCAGTCTCCTCTGGAGGAGGTCTCGGTCAGTCCCCTCTGGAGGAGATCTCGGTCAGTGACCTTGGAGGAGGTCTCGGTCAGTCTCTGGAGGAGGTCTCGGTCAGACCCCTCTGGAGGAGGTCTCGGTCAGTCCCCTCTGGAGGAGGTCTCGTTCAGTCCCCTCTGGAGGAGATCACGGTCAGTCCCCTCTGGAGGAAGTCTCGGTCGGTCTCCTCTGGAGGAGGTCTCGGTCAGTCCCCTCTGGAGGAGGTCTCGGTCAGTCTCTTGAGGAGCTCTCGGTCAGTCCCCTCTGGAGGAGGTCTCGGTCAGTCCCTCTGGAGGAGGTCTCGGTCAGTCCCCTCTGGAGGAGGTCTCTGTCAGTCCCTCTGGACGAGTTCTCGGTCAGTCTCTGGAGGAGGTCTCGGTCAGTCTCTGGAGGAGGTCTCGGTCAGTCTCCTCTGGAAGAGGTCTCGGTCAGTCTATGGAGGAGGTCTCGGTCAGTCTCCTTGGAGGAGGTCTCGGTCAGTCTCTGGAGGAGGTCTCGGTCAGTCTCCTCTGGAGGAGGTCTCGGTCAGTCCCCTCTGGAGGAGGTCTCGGTCAGTCCCCTCTGGAGGAGGTCTCGGTCAGTCCCTCTGGAGGAGGTCTCGGTCAGTCCCTCTGGACGAGGTCTCGGTCAGTCTCTGGAGGAGGTCTCGGTCAGTCTCTGGAGGAGGTCTCGGTCAGTCTACTCTGGAGGAGGTCTCGGTCAGTCCCCTCTGGAGGAGGTCTCGGTCAGTCTCTGGAGGAGGTCTCGGTCAGTCTCCTCTGGAGGAGGTCTCGGTCAGTCCCCTCTGGAGGAGGTCTCGGTCAGTCTCTGGAGGAGGTCTCGGTCAGTCTCTCTGGAGGAGGTCTCGGTCAGTCTCTGGAGGAGGTCTCGGTCAGTCCCCTCTGGAGGAGGTCTCGGTCAGTCTCTCTGGCGGAGGTCTCGGTCAGTCTCCTCTGGAGGAGGTCTCGGTCAGTGACCTCTGGAGGAGGTCTCGGTCAGTCTCCTCTGGAGGAGGTCTCGGTCAGTCCTCTCTGGAGGAGGTCTCCGTAATTCCCCTCTGGAGGAGATCTCGGTCAGTGACCTTTGGAGGAGGTCTCAGTCAGTCTCTGGAGGAGGTCTCGGTCAGACCCCTCTGGACGAGGTCTCAGTCAGTCCCCTCTGGAGGAGGTCTCGGTCAGTAACCTGTGGATGAGGTCTCCGTCTGACTCTGGAGGAGGTCTCGGTCAGTCCCCTCTGGAGGAGGTCTCGGTCAGTCACCTCTGGAGGAGGTGTCGGTCAGGCCCCTCTGGAGGAGGTCTCGGTCAGTCTCCTCTGAAGGAGGTCTCGGTCAGTCTCTGGAGGAGGTCTCGGTCTGTCTCCTCTGGAGCAGGTCTCGGTCATTCCCCTCTGGTGAAGGTCTCGTTCAGTCTCTTCTGGAGGAGGCCTCGGTCAGTCTCCTCTGTAGGAGGTCTCGGTCAGTGACCTCTGGAGCAGGTCTCGGTCAGTCTCCTCTGGAGGAGGTCTCGGTCAGTCCCCTCTGGAGGAGGTCTCGGTCAGTCCCCTCTGGAGGAGGTCTCGGTCAGTTTCTGGAGGAGGTCTCGGTCAGTCTCCTCTGGAGGAGGTCTCCTTCCGTCTCTGGAGGAGGTCTCGGTTAGTCCCCTCTGGACGAGGTCTCAGTCAGTCCCCTCTGGAGGAGGTCTTGGTCAGTAACCTGTGGATGAGGTCTCGGTCTGACTCTGGAGGATGTCTCGGTCAGTCCCCTCTGGAGGAGGTCTCGGTCAGTCACCTCTGGAGGAGGTCTCGGTCAGTCCCCTCTGGAGGAGGTCTCGGTCAGTCCCCTCTGGAGGAGGTCTCGGTCAGTCTCTGAAGGAGGTCTCGGTCAGTCTCTGGAGGAGGTCTCGGTCAGTCTCTGGAGGAGGTCTCGGTCAGTCCCCTCTGAAGGAGGTCTCGGTCAGTCCCCTCTGGAGGAGGTCTCGTTCAGTCCCCTCTGGAGGAGGTCTCGGTCAGTCCCTCTGGAGGAGGTCTCGGTCAGTCTCCTCGGAGGAGGTCTCGGTCAGTCCCCTCTGGAGGAGGTCTCGGTCAGTCTCTGGAGGAGGCTCTCGGTCAGTCCCCTCTGGAGGAGGTCTCGGTCAGTCCCCTCTGGAGGAGGTCTCGGTCAGTCCCCTCTGGAGGAGGTCTCGGTCAGTCTCCTCTGGAGGAGGTCTCGGTCAGTCTCTGGAGGAGGTCTCGGTCAGTCCCCTCTGGAGGAGGTCTCGGTCAGTCCCTCTGGAGGAGGTCTCGGTCAGTCCCTCTGGAGGAGGTCTCGGTCAGTCTCTGGAGGAGGTCTCTGTCAGTCCCTCTGGAGGAGGTCTCGGTCAGTCCCTCTGGAGGAGGTCTCGGTCAGTCCCTCTGGAGAAGGTCTCGGTCAGTCCCCTCTGGACGAGGTCTCGGTCAGTCTCTGGAGGAGGTCTCGGTCAGTCTCTGGATGAGGTCTCGGTCAGTCTCCTCTGGAGAGGTCTCGGTCAGTCTCTGGAGGAGGTCTCGGTCAGTCTCTGGAGGAGGTCTCGGTCAGTCTCCTCTGGAGAGGTCTCGGTCAGTCTATGGAGGAGGTCTCGGTCAGTCTCCTTGGAGGAGGTCTCGGTCAGTCTCTGGAGGAGGTCTCGGTCAGTCTCCTCTGGAGGAGGTCTCGGTCAGTCCCTCTGGAGGAGGTCTCGGTCAGTCCCCTCTGGAGGAGGTCTCGGTCAGTCTCCTCTGGAGGAGGTCTCGGTCAGTCTCTGGAGGAGGTCTCGGTCAGTCCCCTCTGGAGGAGGTCTCGGTCAGCCTCCTCTGGAGGAGGTCTCGGTCAGTCCCTCTGGAGGAGGTCTCGGTCAGTCTCTGGAGGAGGTCTCGGTCAGTCTCCTCTGGAGGAGGTCTCGGTCAGTCCCCTCTGGAGGAGGTCTCGGTCAGTCTCTGGAGGAGGTCTCGGTCAGTCTCTCTGAGGTGGTCTCGGTCAGTCTCTGGAGGAGCTCTCGGTCAGTCTCCTCTGGAGGAGGTCTCGGTCAGTCCCTCTGGTGAAGGTCTCGGTCAGTCTCTCTGGCGGAGGTCCTCGGTCAGTCTCCTCTGGAGGAGGTCTCGGTCAGTGACCTCTGGAGGAGGTCTCGGTCAGTCTCTGGAGGAGGTCTCGGTCAGTCCCTCTGGAGGAGGTCTCGGTCAGTCCCCTCTGGAGGAGATCACGGTCAGTCCCTCTGGAGGAAGGTCTCGGTCAGGTCTCCTCTGGAGGAGGTCTCGGTCAGTCCCCTCTGGAGGAGGTCTCGGTCAGTCTCTTGAGGAGGTCTCGGTCAGTCCCTCTGGAGGAGGTCTCGGTCAGTCCCCTCTGGAGGAGGTCTCTGTCAGTCCCCTCTGGACGAGGTCTCGGTCAGTCTCTGGAGGAGGTCTCGGTCAGTCTCTGGATGAGGTCTCGGTCAGTCTCCTCTGGAGAGGTCTCGGTCAGTCTATGGAGGAGGTCTCGGTCAGTCTCCTTGGAGGAGGTCTCGGTCAGTCTCTGGAGGAGGTCTCGGTCAGTCTCCTCTGGAGGAGGTCTCGGTCAGTCCCCTCTGGAGGAGGTCTCGGTCAGTCCCCTCTGGAGGAGGTCTCGGTCAGTCCCCTCTGGAGGAGGTCTCTGTCAGTCCCCTCTGGACGAGGTCTCGGTCAGTCTCTGGAGGAGGTCTCGGTCAGTCTCTGGATGAGGTCTCGGTCAGTCTCCTCTGGAGGATGTCTCGGTCAGTCCCCTCTGGAGGAGGTCTCGGTCAGTCTCTGGAGGAGGTCTCGGTCAGTCTCCTTGGAGGAGGTCTCGGTCAGTCTCTGGAGGAGGTCTCGGTCAGTCTCTGGATGAGGTCTCGGTCAGTCTCCTCTGGAGAGGTCTCGGTCAGTCTCTGGAGGAGGTCTCGGTCAGTCCCTCTGGAGGAGGTCTCGGTCAGTGCCCTCTGGAGGAGGTCTCGGTCAGTCTCCTCTGGAGGAGGTCTCGATCAGTCTCTGGAGGAGGTCTCGGTCAGTCCCCTCTGGAGGAGGTCTCGGTCAGCTCCTCTGGAGGAGGTCTCGGTCAGTCCCTCTGGAGGAGGTCTCGGTCAGTCTCCTCTGGAGGAGGTCTCGGTCAGTCCCTCTGGAGGAGGTCTCGGTCAGTCTCTGGAGGAGGTCTCGGTCAGTCTCCTCTGGAGGAGGTCTCGGTCAGTCTCTGGAGGAGGTCTCGGTCAGTCTCCTCTGGAGGAGGTCTCGGTCAGTCCCTCTGGAGGAGGTCTCGGTCAGTCTCTCTGGAGGAGGTCTCGGTCAGTCTCCTCTGGAGGAGGTCTCGGTCAGTACCTCTGGAGGAGGTCTCGGTCAGTCTCTGGAGGAGGTCTCGGTCAGTCCCCTCTGGAGGAGGTCTCGGTCAGTCCCTCTGGAGGAGGTCTCGGTCAGTCCCTCTGGAGGAGGTCTCGGTCAGTCTCCTCTGGAGGAGGTCTCGGTCAGTCCCCTCTGGAGGAGGTCTCGGTCAGTCTCTTGAGGAGCTCTCGGTCAGTCCCCTCTGGAGGAGGTCTCGGTCAGTCCCCTCTGGAGGAGGTCTCTGTCAGTCCCCTCTGTACGAGGTCTCGGTCAGTCTCTGGAGGAGGTCTCGGTCAGTCTCTGGATGAGGTCTCGGTCAGTCTCCTCTGGAAGAGGTCTCGGTCAGTCTATGGAGGAGGTCTCGGTCAGTCTCCTTTGGAGGAGGTCTCGGTCAGTCTCTGGAGGAGGTCTCGGTCAGTCTCCTCTGGAGGAGGTCTCGGTCAGTCCCCTCTGGAGGAGGTCTCGGTCAGTCCCCTCTGGAGGAGGTCTCGGTCAGTCCCCTCTGGAGGAGGTCTCGGTCAGTCCCCTCTGGACGAGGTCTCGGTCAGTCTCTGGAGGAGGTCTCGGTCAGTCTCTGGATGAGGTCTCGGTCAGTCTCCTCTGGAGGATGTCTCGGTCAGTCCCCTCTGGAGGAGGTCTCGGTCAGTCTATGGAGGAGGTCTCGGTCAGTCTCCTTTGGAGGAGGTCTCGGTCAGTCTCTGGAGGAGGTCTCGGTCAGTCTCTGGATGAGGTCCCGGTCAGTCTCCTCTGGAAGAGGTCTCGGTCAGTCTATGGAGGAGGTCTCGGTCAGTCCCCTCTGGAGGAGTTCTCGGTCAGTGCCCTCTGGAGGAGGTCTCGGTCAGTCTCCTCTGGAGGAGGTCTCGATTAGTCTCTGGAGGAGGTCTCGGTCAGTCCCTCTGGAGGAGGTCTCGGTCAGCTCCTCTGGAGGAGGTCTCGGTCAGTCCCTCTGGAGGAGGTCTCGGTCAGTCTCTGGAGGAGGTCTCGGTCAGTCTCCTCTGGAGGAGGTCTCGGTCAGTCCCCTCTGGAGGAGGTCTCGGTCAGTCTCTGGAGGAGGTCTCGGTCAGTCTCTCTGAAGGTGGTCTCGGTCAGTCTCTGGAGGAGCTCTCGGTCAGTCTCCTCTGGAGCAGGTCTCCGTCATTCCCCTCTGGTGAAGGTCTCGGTCAGTCTCTCTGGAGGAGGTCTCGGTCAGTCTCCTCTGGAGGAGGTCTCGGTCAGTCCCTCTGGAGGAGGTCTCGGTCAGTCTCCTCTGGAGGAGGTCTCGGTCAGTCTCCTCTGGAGGAGGTCTCGGTCAGTCCCTCTGGAGGAGGTCTCGGTCAGTCCCTCTGGAGGAGGTCTCGGTCAGTCTCTGGAGGAGGTCTCGGTCAGTCCCCTCTGGAGGAGGTCTCGGTCAGTCCCCTCTGGAGGAGGTCTCGGTCAGTCCCTCTGGAGGAGGTCTCGGTCAGTCTCTGGAGGAGGTCTCGGTCAGTCCCTCTGGAGGAGGTCTCGGTCAGTCTCCTCTGGAGGAGGTCTCGGTCAGTCCCCTCTGGAGGAGGTCTCGGTCAGTCTCTGGAGGAGGTCTCGGTCAGTCCTCTGGAGGAGGTCTCGGTCAGTCCTCTGGAGGAGGTCTCGGTCAGTCCTCTGGAGGAGGTCTCGGTCAGTCTCCTCTGGAGGAGGTCTCGGTCATTCCCCTCTGGTGAAGGTCTCGTTCAGTCTCTTCTGGAGGAGGCCTCGGTCAGTCTCCTCTGGAGGAGGTCTCGGTCAGTGCCCTCTGGAGCAGGTCTCGGTCAGTCTCCTCTGGAGGAGGTCTCGGTCAGTCCTCTCTGGAGGAGGTCTCGGTCAGTCCCCTCTGGAGGAGGTCTCGGTCAGACCTCTCTGGAGGAGGTCTCGGTCAGTCCCCTCTGGAGGAGGTCTCGATCAGTCTCTGGAGAAGGTCTCGGTCAGTCTCTGAAGGAGGTCTCGGATCAGTCTCCTCTGGAGGAGTTATCGGTCAGTCTACTCTGGAGGAGGTTTCGGTCAGTGACCTCTGGAGGAGGTCTCGGTCAGTCTATGGAGGAGGTCTCGGTCAGTCCCCTCTGGAGGAGTTCTCGGTCAGTGCCCTCTGGAGGAGGTCTCGGTCAGTCTCCTCTGGAGGAGGTCTCGATTAGTCTCTGGAGGAGGTCTCGGTCAGTCCCCTCTGGAGGAGGTCTCGGTCAGCCTCCTCTGGAGGAGGTCTCGGTCAGTCCCCTCTGGAGGAGGTCTCGGTCAGTCTCTGGAGGAGGTCTCGGTCAGTCTCCTCTGGAGGAGGTCTCGGTCAGTCCCCTCTGGAGGAGGTCTCGGTCAGTCTCTGGAGGAGGTCTCGGTCAGTCTCTTCTGAAGGTGGTCTCGGTCAGTCTCTGGAGGAGCTCTCGGTCAGTCTCCTCTGGAGCAGGTCTCCGTCATTCCCCTCTGGTGAAGGTCTCGGTCAGTCTCTTCTGGCGGAGGCCTCGGTCAGTCTCCTCTGGAGGAGGTCTCGGTCAGTGACCTCTGGAGGAGGTCTCGGTCAGTCTCCTCTGGAGGAGGTCTCGGTCAGTCCTCTCTGGAGGAGGTCTCCGTCAGTCCCCTCTGGAGGAGATCTCGGTCAGTGACCTTTGGAAGAGGTCTCGGTCAGTCTCTGGAGGAGGTCTCGGTCAGACCCCTCTGGACGAGGTCTCAGTCAGTCCCCTCTGGAGGAGGTCTCGGTCAGTCTCTGGAGGAGGTCTCGGTCAGTCTCTGGAGGAGGTCTCGGTCAGTCCCTCTGGAGGAGGTCTCGGTCAGTCCCTCTGGAGGAGGTCTCGGTCAGTCCCTCTGGAGGAGGTCTCGGTCAGTCTCCTCTGGAGGAGGTCTCGGTCAGTCCTCTGGAGGAGGTCTCGGTCAGTCTCTCTGGAGGAGGTCTCGGTCAGTCTCTGGAGGAGGTCTCGGTCAGTCTCCTCTGGAGGAGGTCTCGGTCAGTCCCTCTGGAGGAGGTCTCGGTCAGTCTCCTCTGGAGGAGGTCTCGGTCAGTCTCCTCTGGAGGAGGTCTCGGTCAGTCCCTCTGGAGGAGGTCTCGGTCAGTCTCCTCTGGAGGAGGTCTCGGTCAGTCCTCTGGAGGAGGTCTCGGTCAGTCCCTCTGGAGGAGGTCTCGGTCAGTCTCCTCTGGAGGAGGTCTCGGTCAGTCCCCTCTGGAGGAGGTCTCGGTCAGTCTCTGGAGAAGGTCTCGGTCAGTCTCTGAAGGAGGTCTCGGATCAGTCTCCTCTGGAGGAGTTATCGGTCAGTCTACTCTGGAGGAGGTTTCGGTCAGTGACCTCTGGAGGAGGTCTCGGTCAGTCTCTGGAGGAGGTCTCGGTCAGACCCCTCTGGAGGAGGTCTCGGTCAGTCCCCTCTGGAGGAGGTCTCGTTCAGTCCCCTCTGGAGGAGATCACGGTCAGTCCCCTCTGGAGGAAGTCTCGGTCGGTCTCCTCTGGAGGAGGTCTCGGTCAGTCCCCTCTGGAGGAGGTCTCGGTCAGTCTCTTGAGGAGCTCTCGGTCAGTCCCCTCTGGAGGAGGTCTCGGTCAGTCCCCTCTGGAGGAGGTCTCGGTCAGTCCCCTCTGGAGGAGGTCTCTGTCAGTCCCCTCTGTACGAGGTCTCGGTCAGTCTCTGGAGGAGGTCTCGGTCAGTCTCTGGATGAGGTCCCGGTCAGTCTCCTCTGGAAGAGGTCTCGGTCAGTCTATGGAGGAGGTCTCGGTCAGTCTCCTTTGGAGGAGGTCTCGGTCAGTCTCTGGAGGAGGTCCCGGTCAGTCTCCTCTGGAGGAGGTCTCGGTCAGTCCCTCTGGAGGAGGTCTCGGTCAGTCCCCTCTGGAGGAGGTCTCGGTCAGTCCCCTCTGGAGGAGGTCTCTGTCAGTCCCCTCTGGACGAGGTCTCGGTCAGTCTCTGGAGGAGGTCTCGGTCAGTCTCTGGATGAGGTCTCGGTCAGTCTCCTCTGGAGGATGTCTCGGTCAGTCCCCTCTGGAGGAGGTCTCGGTCAGTCTATGGAGGAGGTCTCGGTCAGTCTCCTTTGGAGGAGGTCTCGGTCAGTCTCTGGAGGAGGTCCTGGTCAGTCTCCTCTGGTGGAGGTCTCGGTCAGTCCCCTCTGGAGGAGTTCTCGGTCAGTGCCCTCTGGAGGAGGTCTCGGTCAGTCTCCTCTGGAGGAGGTCTCGATTAGTCTCTGGAGGAGGTCTCGGTCAGTCCCCTCTGGAGGAGGTCTCGGTCAGCCTCCTCTGGAGGAGGTCTCGGTCAGTCCCCTCTGGAGGAGGTCTCGGTCAGTCTCTGGAGGAGGTCTCGGTCAGTCTCCTCTGGAGGAGGTCTCGGTCAGTCCCCTCTGGAGGAGGTCTCGGTCAGTCTCTGGAGGAGGTCTCGGTCAGTCTCTTCTGAAGGTGGTCTCGGTCAGTCTCTGGAGGAGCTCTCGGTCAGTCTCCTCTGGAGCAGGTCTCGGTCATTCCCCTCTGGTGAAGGTCTCGGTCAGTCTCTTCTGGAGGAGGCCTCGGTCAGTCTCCTCTGGAGGAGGTCTCGGTCAGTGACCTCTGGAGGAGGTCTCGGTCAGTCTCCTCTGGAGGAGGTCTCGGTCAGTCCTCTCTGGAGGAGGTCTCCGTCAGTCCCCTCTGGAGGAGATCTCGGTCAGTGACCTTTGGAGGAGGTCTCGGTCAGTCTCTGGAGGAGGTCTCGGTCAGACCCCTCTGGACGAGGTCTCGGTCAGTCCCCTCTGGAGGAGGTCTCGGTCAGTCCCCTCTGGAGGAGGTCTCGGTCAGTCTCTGGAGGAGGTCTCGGTCAGTCCCCTCTGGAGGAGGTCTCGGTCAGTCACCTCTGGAGGAGGTCTCGGTCAGTCCCCTCTGGAGGAGGTCTCGGTCAGTCTCCTCTGGAGGAGGTCTCGGTCAGTCTCTGGAGGAGGTCTCGGTCAGTCTCTGGAGGAGGTCTCGGTCAGTCTCTGGAGGAGGTCTCGGTCAGTCTCCTCTGGAGGAGGTCTCGGTCAGTCCCTCTGGAGGAGGTCTCGGTCAGTCTCTCTGGAGGAGGTCTCGGTCAGTCTCCTCTGGAGGAGGTCTCGGTCAGTCCTCTGGAGGAGGTCTCGGTCAGTCTCCTCTGGAGGAGGTCTCGGTCAGTCCTCTCTGGAGGAGGTCTCGGTCAGTCCCTCTGGAGGAGGTCTCGGTCAGTCCTCTCTGGAGGAGGTCTCGGTCAGTCCCCTCTGGAGGAGGTCTCGGTCAGTCTCTGGAGAAGGTCTCGGTCAGTCTCTGAAGGAGGTCTCGGATCAGTCTCCTCTGGAGGAGTTATCGGTCAGTCTACTCTGGAGGAGGTTTCGGTCAGTCTCCTCTGGAGGAGGTCTCGGTCAGTCTCCTCTGGAGGAGGTCTCGGTCAGTCCCCTCTGGAGGAGGTCTCGGTCAGTACCCTGTGGATGAGGTCTCGGACAGTCTCTGGAGGAGGTCTCGGTCAGTCCCCTCTGGAGGAGGTCTCGGTCAGTCCCCTCTGGAGGAGGTCTCGGTCAGTCTCTGGAGGAGGTCTCGGTCAGTCTCCTATGGAGGAGGTTTCGGTTAGTCTCTGGAGGAGTTCTCGGTCAGTCTCCTCTGGAGGAGGTCTCGGTCCGTCTCTGGAGGAGGTCTCGGTCAGTCCCCTCTGGACGAGGTCTCAGTCAGTCCCCTCTGGAGGAGGTCTCGGTCAGTAACCTGTGGATGAGGTCTCGGTCTGACTCTGGAGGAGGTCTCGGTCAGTCCCCTCTGGAGGAGGTCTCGGTCAGTCACCTCTGGAGGAGGTCTCGGTCAGTCCCCTCTGGAGGAGGTCTCGGTCAGTCCCCTCTGGAGGAGGTCTCGGTCAGTCTCTTAAGGAGGTCTCGGTCAGTCTCTGGAGGAGGTCTCGGTCAGTCTCCTCTGGAGGAGGTCTCGGTCAGTCTCTGGAGGAGGTCTCGGTCAGTCCCCTCTGAAGGAGGTCTCGGTCAGTCCCCTCTGGAGGAGGTCTCGGTCAGTCCCCTCTGGAGGAGGTCTCGGTCAGTCTCTTGAGGAGCTCTCGGTCAGTCCCCTCTGGAGGAGGTCTCGGTCAGTCCCCTCTGGAGGAGGTCTCGGTCAGTCCCCTCTGGAGGAGGTCTCTGTCAGTCCCCTCTGGACGAGGTCTCGGTCAGTCTCTGGAGGAGGTCTCGGTCAGTCTCTGGATGAGGTCTCGGTCAGTCTCCTCTGGAAGAGGTCTCGGTCAGTCTATGGAGGAGGTCTCGGTCAGTCTCCTTTGGAGGAGGTCTCGGTCAGTCTCTGGAGGAGATCCCGGTCAGTCTCCTCTGGTGGAGGTCTCGGTCAGTCCCCTCTGGAGGAGGTCTCGGTCAGTCCCCTCTGGAGGAGGTCTCTGTCAGTCCCCTCTGGACGAGGTCTCGGTCAGTCTCTGGAGGAGGTCTCGGTCAGTCTCTGGATGAGGTCTCGGTCAGTCTCCTCTGGAAGAGGTCTCGGTCAGTTTATGGAGGAGGTCTCGGTCAGTCTCCTTTGGAGGAGGTCTCGGTCAGTCTCTGGAGGGGATCCCGGTCAGTCTCCTCTGGTGGAGGTCTCGGTCAGTCCCCTCTGGAGGAGGTCTCGGTCAGTCCCCTCTGGAGGAGGTCTCGGTCAGTCCCCTCTGGAGGAGGTCTCTGTCAGTCCCCTCTGGACGAGGTCTCGGTCAGTCTCTGGAGGAGGTCTCGGTCAGTCTCTGGATGAGGTCTCGGTCAGTCTCCTCTGGAAGAGGTCTCGGTCAGTCTATGGAGGAGGTCTCGGTCAGTCTCCTTTGGAGGAGGTCTCGGTCAGTCTCTGGAGGAGGTCCCGGTCAGTCTCCTCTGGTGGAGGTCTCGGTCAGTCCCCTCTGGAGGAGTTCTCGGTCAGTCCCCTCTGGAGGAGGTCTCGGTCAGTCTCCTCTGGAGGAGGTCTCGATTAGTCTCTGGAGGAGGTCTCGGTCAGTCCCCTCTGGAGGAGGTCTCGCTCAGCCTCCTCTGGAGGAGGTCTCGGTCAGTCCCCTCTGGAGGAGGTGACGTAATAAAGACTCACTATGCACTTGAACATAAAGCAAGGCTTTAATCAACTTGTAACAAAACATGGAGGTCTAGTTAGCAGTCACTAGCTTCCTGTTTCCAGATTGTCTCTGCCCAAGGTGGGCCCATGCCTGAGTATTTATACTCCCTGGACGGCGCCCCAGCTGGCCACCCAGTAGTACTTCCTGAGTTGTTACTTGCGATTTATGACAGGAGGTCTCGGTCAGTCTCTGAAGGAGGTCTCGGTCAGTCTCCCCTGGAGGAGGTCTCGGTCAGTCCCCTCTGGAGGAGGTCTCGGTCAGTCTCTGGAGGAGGTCTCGGTCAGTCTCTTCTGGAGGTGGTCTCGGTCAGTCTCCTCTAGAGCAGGTCTCGGACATTCCCCTCTGGTGAAGGTCTCGGTCAGTCTCCTCTGGAGGAGGGCTCGGTCAGTCTCCTCTGGAGGAGGTCCCGGTCAGTGACCTCTGGAGGAGGTCTCGGTCAGTCTCCTCTGGAGGAGGTCTTGGTCAGTCCTCTCTGGAGGAGGTCTCGGTCAGTCTCCTCTGGAGGAGGTCCCGGTCAGTCTCTGGAGGAGGTCTCGGTCAGTCTCCTCTGGAGGAGGTCTCGGTCAGTCTCTGGAGGAGGTCTCGGTCAGTCTCCTCTGGAGGAGGTCTCGGTCAGTCTCTGGAGGAGGTCTCTGTCAGTCTCCTCTGGAGGAGGTCTCGGTCAGTCTCTGGAGGAGGTCTCGGTCAGTCTCTGGAGGAGGTCTCGGTCAGTCCCCTCTGGAGGACGTCTCGGTCAATCCCCTTTGGAGGAGGTCTCGGTCAGTCTCCTCTGGGGGAGCTCTCGGTCAGTCTCTGGAGGAGGTCTCGGTCAGTCCCCTCTGGAGGTGGTCTCGGTCAGTCTCTGGAGGAGGTCTCAGTCAGTCCCCTCTGGAGGTGGTCTCGGTCAGTCTCTGGAGGAGGTCTCGGTCAGTCCCCTCTGGTGGATGTCTGGGTCAGTCTCTGGAGGAGGTCTCGGTCAGTCCCATCTGGAGGAGGTCTCGGTCAGTCCCCTCTGGAGGTGGTCTCGGTCAGTCTCTGGAGGAGGTCTCGGTCAGTCCCATCTGGAGGAGGTCTCGGTCAGTCTCTTCAGGAGGTCTCGGTCAATCCCCACTGGAGGAGGTTTGACTTTAAAAGCTGTTCTGGGATCTTTCAATTCGTCTAATTCCGCTCCAGTCAAATTAAGACAAGACAGGCAGGCAGTGAGAGAAACACATGAAATCATGACAGCATGCAGAATGGAAATCAAAACAGAAAATGCAGTAAATTCCTTCCCAGAATCTGATGAAAGGTCGTCGAGCTGAAATCTTATCTCTGTTTCACTTCCCACAGATGCTGCCTGACCTGCTGAGTATTTCCAGCACTTTCTGATTTTATTTCAGATTTCCAGTATCCGCAGCATTTTGCTTTTGATGCAGAAAAGAAAGCCTGTTTCTGGAGGCCGCAAAATGAAAAGATAAGATACTGAAAAGTGGTTTTTTGCTTTTAAACTGCCAAACACAGCAGAGGAATGGTAGAAATCAACTTTCTTTCATTCTGGATGATGGCCCAGAAATTAAACATCGATGGTTCGCGCGGGGTTAAGGATTCCCTGCGATATCGCACGCCGCGCCTACCTTTTTGTTTCAGGCCCACACGAACTTCAGTTTCAGGGCCTCTCCCTGTTGCCAGCGTGCAGTTCTTGCGTGTCCCAGAGGCGCAATTCGTTCGTGCGAGTTCTGGGATCACGTGATTCAGTTAGAGCCAATGGCAGCACACCATCTTTCATTCATAGTTTTGACAGCAAGGGCTGTCAAAGCTATGAATACTTCAAGCCCACAAAAGAACAGCTAAACCTCAATTAAATTTAAAAAACAGCCATCACATTAATAAAATAAGTATAGTTAAATAAATTAACCAATTTAAACAAAAAATTAAATTTTTATTAAAATTCTTTTTAAAAGTTATAAAAATAAACTTACCTTTCTTTAAAGTCTCTAAAAAAGATAAACCTGTTGAAATTTTTTTTAAATAACACTTAATTAACTACTTACCTTTTTAAAAGGGGGTCTTACGCCTGCTTTCTTCATGTGTAAAATCTTCACAAGTTACCTGCGCGTTCAAAGCTGAAAAATAACTAAGTGTGCGCACAGCCTGTAGCGCGCACGCGGTTCACTTAGGAACCGCCCCCTTCGCAATACCCGAAGTGCCGGTTTCCCGCGCATGCGCAGTGCATGCAGGAAACCGGCAATTCGGGACCTAATACGCGAGAGTACACAGTGCGTACTCTCGCGTATTAGGTCTAATTTTCGGGCCGATGTGTTTCGGGAATGTGCGCACTTACTGCAATGGTGGGCGGATCACTATTTTAAGGCCACAGATGACGGTGCGATTGGATTCGGTCCCAAGTGAGAAGCTATACAGGATCGGGCCCGTCATTACACGCGGATGTCGCTTGTGAAAAAGAAGGCCCACAGGAACAAAGGTTGATTGTACAGGATTGATTATACGGGCACTTGTCTATTACCGCACGGGGTGAGGAGTATCTTGCGGTTGTTGTCGATGTATTCTCACGGTGGTCACAGTCTTTCCCTGCCCGCAATCAGACGGCTGAAACTTCCGCGACTATGCTTGTTTATGACGTCTTCACTCGGCGGCAGATCCCTCGCATAGTTGGTTGTGACAATGGATCCTCATTTGTGGGGACTGTGGGAAAAGGTATCTTGGGCATACTGGAGATTGATCAGCATTACATATGTTTTCTTTGGTTTTTCATATTAACCAGAACGTCACTCAAAAGTCCGTGTCACTAGTTCCCCAGTGCCATGGACAGAAGCGGCGGATCCCATCATTTATTTAATGTACCAATGACATAGATAGGACAAGGAAAGAGGTTCTGCTGAGGGAGTTTGAGCAGCTAGGGGCCAAATTAAAAAGCAGAACCTCGAGGGTAATAATCTCTGGATTACTACCTGAGCCACGAGCAAATTTGGCTAGGGTAAATAAAATCAGGGAGTTGAATGCGTGGCTCAAAGACTGGTGTGGGAAAAATGGGTTTTGCTTCTTGGGACACTGGCACCAGTACTGGGGCAGGAGAGAGCTGTTCCGTTGGGACGGACTTCACTTGGCCAGTGCTGGGACTAGTGTCCTGGCGAATCGAATAACTAGGGCTGTGGAGAGGGCTTTAAACTAATTAGTGGGGGGGAGGTTTCAAGAGAGCAAAAAATAAAAATGACAACAGAGAGGGTCATAGACATAGGTAGCATTAGGGGAATCACAAATCAGAGCGTGGCAGGAAGGGACAGAGTGTGTGGAGTAAAAGGTAAACTGGTAAAAAGTGAAAAAGCAGGAACTAAGTGCCACAAAGCATATTTGAAAGTTCTCTATCTGAATGCACGTAGCATTCGTAACAAAATAGACGAGTTAATGGCACAAATAACTACATATGGTTATGATATTGTGGCCATTACAGAAACATGGCTGCAGGGTGACAATGCCTGGGAATTAAACATACCAGGTTATTTAACGATCAGGAAGGACAGGCAGGAAGGAAGGGGAGGTGGGGTGGCTATGTTAATAAAGGAAGGAATCACTGTAATACAGAGTAATGATATTGGGTCAAAAAATCATGATAATGAAACAGTTTGGGTGGAGATAAGGAATAATAAGGGGAAAAAAACATTAGTGGGCGTAGTCTATAGGCCTCCGAACAGTTGCAACTCTATTGGACGGAGTATTAATCAGGAAATAGTTGAGGCATGTAATAAGGGAACATCTATAATTATGGGGGATTTTAACTATCATATTAATTGGACAAATCAAATGGGGCAGGGCTGCCTTGAGGATGAGTTCATTGAGTGTATTAGGGATGGGTTTCTTGAGCAGTATGTAACTGAACCGACCAGGGGGCAAGCAACCTTAGATCTGGTCCTGTGTAACGAGACAGGATTAATTAAAAATGTCCTAGTAAAGGATCCCCTTGGAATGAGTGACCATAACATGGTTGAATTCCATATTCAATTAGAGGGTGAGAAGGTTGGATCTCAAACAAGCGTGCTAAGCTTGAATAAAGGAGACTATGAAGGTATGCGAGCGGAATTGAGTAGAGTGGATTGGGAAAATAGATTAAAGGGTAAGACGACACATGATCAGTGGTGTACATTCAAGGAGTTATTTTACAACTTCCAAAAAAAATATATTCCACTGAAAAGAAAAGGGTCTAAAAGAAAGGACAGTCATCCGTGGCTAAGTAAAGAAATTAAGGATAGTATTCGACTAAAAACAAGGGCATATAAGGTAGCGAAATCTAGTGGGAGGACAGAGGATTGGGAAAACTTTAAAAGGCAGCAAAAAATAACAAAAAGATTGATTAAGAAAGGGAAGATAGATTATGAAAGTAAATTAGCAAAAAATATAAAAACAGATAGTAAGAGTTTTTATAGTTATATAAAAAGAAAAAGGGTGGCTAAAGTAAATGTTGGTCCCTTAGAGGATGAGACCGGGAAATTAATGGTGGGAAATATGGAGATGGCAAAAACACTGAATGAATATTTTGTATCAGTCTTTACAGTAGAGGACACTAAGAATATCCCAACACTGGACAAACAGGGGGCTATAGGGGGAGAGGAGCTAAACACGATCAAAATCACTAAGGAAGTGGTACTCGGTAAAATAATGGGACTCAAGGCGGATAAATCACCTGGACCTGATGGCTTACATCCTAGAGTCTTGAAGGAAGTGGCGGTAGGGATTGTAGATGCATTGGTAATAATTTTTCAAAACTCCCTGGATTCCGCTAAGGTCCCGGCAGACTGGAAAACTGCTAATGTAACACCCTTATTTAAAAAGGGCAGTAGACAGAAGGCTGGTAACTATAGACCGGTTAGCCTAACATCTGTGGTAGGTAAAATTTTGGAGTCCATTATTAAGGAAACAGTAACAGGACATTTGGATAATCATAATTTAATAGGACAAAGTCAGCATGGTTTTACGAAGGGGAAGTCATGTTTGACAAATTTGCTGGAGTTCTTTGAGGAAGTAACATATAGAGTGGATAAAGGGGAACCAGTGGACGTAGTGTATTTAGACTTCCAAAAGGCATTTGACAAGGTGCCACACAAAAGATTATTGCTTAAGGTAAAAAATCACGGGATTGGGGGTAATATTCTGGCATGGATAGAGGATTGGCTATCTAACAGAAAGCAAAGAGTTGGGATAAATGGTTCATTCTCAGACTGGCAATCAGTAACTAGTGGTGTTCCACAGGGGTCAGTGCTGGGTCCCCAACTCTTCACAATCTATATTAACGATTTGGAGGAAGGGACCAAGTGTAACATGTCAAAATTTGCAGATGATACAAAGATGGGAGGGAAAGTAGTGAGTGAGGAGGACATAAAAAACCTGCAAGGGGACATAGACAGGCTAAGTAAGTGGGCAGAGATTTGGCAGATGGAATACAACACTGGAAAGTGTGAGGTGATGCACTTTGGCAGGAAAAATCCTAGAGCAATTTATTATCTTAATGGCAAGAAACTGGAGAGTACTGAAGTGCAAAGGGATCTGGGGGTCCTGGTGCACGAAACTCAAAAGGTTAGTATGCAGGTGCAGCAAGTGATTAAGAAGGCAAATGGAATGTTGGCTTTCATTGCTAGGGGGATAGAATATAAAAATAGGGAGGTATTGCTTCAGTTGTACAAGGTATTGGTGAGACCGCACCTGGAATACTGCATACAGTTTTGGTGTCCTTACTTAAGGAAAGACATCCTTGCTCTCGAGGCAGTGCAAAAAAGGTTCACTCGGTTAATCCCGGGGATGAGGGGGTGGTCATATGAGGAGAGGTTGGGTAGATTGGGACTCTACTCATTGGAGTTCAGAAGAATGAGAGGCGATCTTATTGAAACATATAAGATTGTGAAGGGGTTGGATCGGGTGGATGCGGGGAGGATGTTCCCGATGACGGGTGAGACGAGAACTAGGGGACATAGTCTTAGAATAAGGGGCTGCTCTTTCAAAACTGAGATGAGGAGGAACTACTTCACTCAGAGGGTGGTAGGTCCATGGAATATGCTGCCACAAAAAGCTGTAGAAGCTACAACATTAATTAAATTTAAAACAGAAATAGACAGTTTCCTGGAAGTAAAGGGCATTAAGGGTTACGGGGAGCGGGCAGGAATTTGGACATGAGTCTAGGTTCGGATCGGTCATGGCCCTGTGGGTAGTGGAGCGGGCCCAGGGACTGTGTAGCCTGATTCTGCTCCTATTTCGTGTGTGCAATTCTGTTAGATGCAGGAGATGGTTCTGTGATAGATAGTAGATTGGCGGTTAGGATCAGATCAGCCATGATCTTATTGAATGGCGGAGCAGGCTCGAGGGGCCGATTGGCCTACTCCTGCTCCTATTTCTTATGTTCTTATGTAACAGATACAAACACATATAAACACAGCCAGAGATACAGACGGTGTCGGGAATCACCAGGAAATAGACAAGCGATATTGATAAGGACAATGCGCTTTGCTACCAGAAAATGTCCTGAACCCCTTTCGTCAATGAATGGTCTAATTGTTCACTTCCTGATACACCTTGGAATTCAGGAGAACTTGGTTCGTGGTTTGTAGAACAAGTTAAATCTCTGGGGCGGAGCAAACAGCAGAATCACTGCAATAAGTGACAATGATGCAAATTTAAAACAGGTCTGGTGAGCTCAGTCGGTAGAGCGTTAGATTCTTCATCTCAGAGTGATCTATCCCATCCACACTTTGGGCGAACGGTCTAATGTGTTGCGTTCAATTCGCAGTCTTCTTTGCGCGGCGTGGGTTTGAACCCCCCTTCTGACAGACTGATCTTTCCACTTCACCGTCAAGTTGCATTTTATTGAATTAGCTCAACTGCTTCTTCGGCCCAGTTGATTTTTTCCCAGCCGAAAACTAACCCAGGGATTGTTCTCTTAGAGCAAAGAAGGTTAAGGAGAGACCGACAAAAGTTATTCAAAATAATGAGGGTTTATGATAGAGAAGGGAGAAGCTGTTTTCTCGGAAGAGTGGATCGAGAACCAGAGGTCATAGAATTAAAATAATTGCCAAAAGAACTAGATGGGACATTAGTGAATTTATTCACACACAGGGTTGTTACGATCTGGAACACATTCTCTGAAAGGATGGTGGAATCAGATTCCATAGAAACTTTCAAAAAGCAATTGGTCATTTATTTGAAGAGATCTAATGAGCAGGGTTATGGGGAAAAAGCTGGGGTGTGGGACTGAATAATTCTTTCAAAGAGCCGGCACAGTCAGGACGGGTTGAATGGCGTCATTCTGGGCTGTAAGATTCTGTGATCCTTAGATTCTATGAATCTATGACTCCGGCCTCTTGTGCATCCCTCTTTCTCTTCACACTATAAAAAGTCAGTCAGAACCGGTGTCTCACTCGCTGGAATTTCCTCCCCTGACACTTCCGTCTCCTTAAATCCGTAAGATTTGAGGAGTCCTTTGGTCACACGTTTTAATAGCTCCTTCTTTGGATTCCGCTGCAATATTTTTGATAAAACCTCTATGAAGCGCTTTGGGAGACCCCCTAGAAGTGGGGAGGGGGCCAGGGTTTATTGAGCTGTGTGAAACACATTACTGAATACGTGTGTTTGTGTCTGTGTGTTACATTAAATAAATGAGGGCATCTGGCGCTTCTCTCCCTGACACTGGGGACCTAGTGAGACAGACATTATAGCAAGGTTCTGTTTATGGTGGAAAAGCAAAGAAAGTATTCTTCCGGAATTATCCAGACGCCAATCAATGTTAAAATGAGATTTGACCCCGACGCGATTTGAACACGCGACCTTTTGATTGGGAGTCAGAGGCGCTAACGTTGCACCACGAGGTCCACGTTTGGATAACCAGCAGGGATGTTTATTTATATCAATGTTTCTCAAACGCCTTTTCATTCTTCCACGTGAAGGTGTAGAAGGGATTTTAAATCCCGGCCCACTCGCACCGGGTGTCAGACAGAGTCAGAAGCAGCGCTCACCTCTTACTCACTGTATCACGACCGCTGTCATCACCTGCTGCCCGCAGACTGCAACCAATCCAATTACACGCACCGATTCCCCAGAATCATCACATCACAGGAAAATAAACCAGGAAACTGCTCAAAATACACAACAGCTCGAGCAGCTTCTGAAAAACAATGCAACTTTCGGCGTGCAGACATTAGTTAGAACTGCAAACAAGGCCGTG
Organism: Squalus acanthias; assembly: GCA_030390025.1. Taxonomy (NCBI): domain Eukaryota; kingdom Metazoa; phylum Chordata; class Chondrichthyes; order Squaliformes; family Squalidae; genus Squalus; species Squalus acanthias. The sequence continues at coordinate 121,815 of JASTWF010000089.1, read as the reverse complement.
TGAAAATATAAACTGTGTGTGTGTAAATATAGAATCATAGGAACTCACAGCACAGGAGGAGGCCATTAGGCCCGTCGTGCCTGTGCTGGCTTAGAAAGAGCAGCCGTGCTCAATCCCACACCCCCGATTTTTGTCCGTAACCCTGTAAGGTCCTCATCCTCAAGTAACTGTCCAACTCCCTTTAAAATTATTGATGAAATCAGCTTCCACCATCTGTTCAGGTAGAGCGTTCCAGATCCCCACAACTCACAAAATACGTTTGGAATGAGACAGATGCCCCCCAATAAATGAATCAATATTACAGATACCTGTAAATACATTTGTAAGCAGCAGAATCATGAAATGCATTTACATGTAAAACAAGTCACAATAAATTTGCATCCAAAACGGATAGACCCAATTATATTTAAAATTATCCCAACGATTCGTTGCCACGTTCCCTGTTGATCTAATGGTCAGGATTCGGCCCTTTCGCCGCTACAGGCTCGGGTTCAATCACCGTTGAGCGGATTGACTCTTACAACAGTTGTTAATTCAAGGCCTTTCAAATTCACTACATGCATCCAATGTGAAAACAATGTTGTAATTGTCATTAATTAACAGATAAGGTTCGTTTGCAGAATGAAAGAAATGCTAACATGGTTACTGAGGTACAGTCGAAGCTTCAATAATTTAGGCTGCACAAATTAATTTAGTGATGAACATTTATCCCTATCACATTTTTCACATTGGCCCGTAATTTCCGATTTCCGAGGGCTCCCGAGGTCATAACTCTTCCGCTCCTGGGCCTCTCCTGGTGCGCGCGCGCAGAGGCCCTGGTATCCCAGGGGCGCAGGCAGTTCTCAAGTGTCCCTGGGATCTCGTGGGCCAGGCCAGCCAATGGGAGAAGGGAATTCCAGCCTGTCAAAAGTATGAATGGGGATCACTGAAAAAAGACGCATTAAATATTTTTTTTAAATGACGTTTTTAAAAAATGAGTTAAAATTACAAATAAATTAAATAAATTAAATATTTTAAACAAAAATTTAATTTTTTGAAAAAATAATTAACTTTTTTTACGGTGTTAAAATAAACTTAGCTGTTTTAAAAGTATTTTTACCTTTTAAATGAGTTAAAAAAAATGTGTTTTTTATTTCAAACTCTTTTCCTTGTAAAAGCAGGCCTTACGTCTACTTTTACCAGGCGTAAGATTTTTAAGGCATTTCAGCGGGCGGATCTTCTGCAGAATGCGACACTCTCCCCCCGCAGAGGTCCTTCTCCAGGGCAGGCGTCCGATCTGTCAAGAGGATTCTTCACAGATCGGAAGTGCCGGTTTTCAGCGCATGCGCTTCTCATGCCTGAAACCGGCACTTACGAGGTCCCTGCGGGTGTGTCCACAGCTCCTACACACCCGTTGGCATCGGAAATTATGCGCCATTGTGTTTTGCAGCCTGGTTTTAAATGTTCTGTGCTGATGACTCCAGGAATCTTGTGCAACATTTGTTACATTTAACAGGACCGGCTATTTCAGAGGAAAATTCATTCTCTAACACAATGTTTTTAGAAAATACACTGACCTATCTTTCTGATGTCCAAAGTGGATGATCAGGCAATTCCTCACATTGAACTCCATTAATCACAGTTTTGTCCACTCGCATAATCCATCAATGTCACTTCACAATTCACTGCTCCCATCTACACTGCTTACTGTTCTCCCAACTTAGTGCCATCAGCAAACTTGGATATCCTGTTCTCTATTCCTTCATCTAAGTCATTTATCAATATAGTGAAAAGCTGAGGCCCCAGTCCAGCTCCCAGGGGACACCACTAGTCACATCCTGCCAATTGGAGCACATACCCATTATCACAGGGAGGGGATAAAGGAACAAAGGAGGAGATGAAGAGACATTAAGAGACATTAAGAGATATGCAAGGCTAGAGGTGGTGTTAATGTGACAGATTAAGGCTGAATGAAGTGTGAAATCCACTGGCAGAATGAAGGACAGCTGCCAGCTTCTAGGAGGAAAAAAAAGGTGGGGGGGACAAATAAAAGGGTGGATAAAATAAAATATAAATGTGATTGGAACTGAGGTTATCTTCCCACTGTCCAGGGCCCCAAACACCCCTTCCAGGTGAAACAGCGATTTACTTGTACTTCCTGCAATTTAGTATACTGTATTCGCTGCTCACGATGTGGACTCCTCTACATTGGGGAGACCAAACGCAGATTGGGTGACCGCTTTGCGGAACACCTCCGTTCAGTCCGTAAGGGGGACCCCGAGCTCCCGGTGGCCTGTCACTTTAATTCACCGCTTCACTCCCACTCTGACCTCACCGTCCTCGGCCTATTACACTGTTCCACGGAAGCTCAGCGTAAGCTCGAGGAACAGCACCTCATCTTTCGTTTAGGCACGCTACAGCCCTCTGGACTCAATATCGAGTTCAACAATTTTAGATCATAACCTCAGTTCCAATCACATTTATATTTTATTTTATCCACCCTTTTATTTGTCCCCCCCACCTTTTTTTTCCTCCTAGAAGCTGGCAGCTGTCCTTCATTCTGCCAGTGGATTTCACACTTCATTCAGCCTTAATCTGTCACATTAACACCACCTCTAGCCTTGCATATCTCTTAATGTCTCTTAATGTCTCTTCATCTCCTCCTTTGTTCCTTTATCCCCTCCCCCTTTTCCCAGCTTTACCCTGGCCTTAAATCTATTTGATTTCCAGCTCTTCCCAGTTCTGATGAAAGGTCATCGACCTGAAACGTCAACTCTCTTTCTCTCTCTACGGATGCTGCCTGGCCTGCTGAGTTTTTCCAGCGTTTTCTGTTGTTATTCCCATTATCACTACTCTGTGTCTCCTACCTCCAGCTAATTCCCTACCCGTGTCAATACGTTGCCTCAAATTCCATGCGCTTTGGTTTTTGCTAACAGTCTCTAGTGAGGAACCTTATCAAATGCCTGCTGGATGTCGTTATATAAAATCTAGTAAATCCCTCTGTATGATTAAGTTTTCGTTTTCTCCATGTCTCTATTAGTTTATGCTCTCCCTCTACTATGAAGACCGATACAATGTAATTCTTTAGCATGTCTGCCGTTTCCTTATTTTCAATTACAATGTCGCCTGCGTCTGTCTTTAAGGTGCCCGCATTATCCTGAGCCTCTCTGTGAGCCGTGAATACTTACATTAATTTCCGTAAATAAACCTTTTGTTGCAGACTGAACAAAATGCTCATTTGTTTGCCGACTGACAGTGAAAATGTAATAGCTTTTCTGCTCTGCATGTCCTGAACATTTAACCTTCCCGTTTTGTGCACTGTATTTTAAGAGTTTGGTGAACAATGTTCAGTGCTAATGAATACAGGAATTTGCTGCAGCCGTTGTTAAATTTAAAAGGATTGTAGCCCCTTTCACACGAGAAGAAACGTTCATGAGGAGCAAGTTCCCACAGATTGTTTCCGCCCGGGGTTTCCCCATTGAGGCCCAAAGAAAGTTTCCCTCACTCCGGTATCTGGAAATGCTGCTAGAAGGCTGAGTGACCCGGATATAATCGCCCCGCCTTTTCGGAAGCCTGTGCTGGGTGTACGGGGAGATTTGGCCTGGGCCGTGGCAGCTTGCATTCCAGGGATGGGCAGTAACCCGCTGACTGAGGCTGAATTCGCCGCTGTCCGCTGGCAGCGGGTGATTGGAGAGTGCGGGGCCAAATGTTGCTGCTTGTCCCGGCCTCAGTCACTCTGGAGCTGGGGAAGAGCGAATCATTGATGGGTTTGTTCCCGGGTTTGAAATGCGGCTTCGAACTGCTGCTGTTGACCGAGGCAGCGCTGCAGGATCCTTGAATCATCTCTCACAATTCAACTGATATCAGCCGGAATGTATAGCTTTGAGAGGCGCTTTCTGCACCGTCAGAGCTGGTGAGGAGAGCGAGTGAGAGAGCATCGGGAAATAGGAACAGGAGGAGGCCATTCAGCCCCTCGGGCCTGTTCCGCCATTCCAAGAGATCATGGCTGATCTGCAACCTAACTCCATATATCCGCCTTTCATATCGCTTCCTACCTTTAGTTAACAAGAAACTATCAATCTCAGATTTAAACTTTACAATTGATCTAGCATCAATTGCCATTTGCTGAAGTGAGTTCCAAAATTCTACCAACCTTTGTGTGTAGAAGTGTGTCCTAATTTCACTCCTGAAATGTCTGTCTCTAATTTTTAGACTATGCCCCCTACTCCTAGAATCCCCAAATAGCAGAAATAGTTTCTCGCTATCTACCCTATCTGTTCCCCTTAATATCTTGAGAAATTCGATCAGGTCACCCCTTAACCTTCTAAACTCTATTGAATACAATCCTAATTTGTGTAATCTCTCCTCTTAACTTAACCCTTGATGTCCGGGTACAATTCTGGTAAACCTATGCTGCAGTTCCGCCCAGGTCAATATATCCTTCCTAAGGTGTGGTGCCCAGAACTGCTCACAGTACTCCAGGTGTGGTCTAACCAGGGTTTCCTATAGTTGCAGCGACACTACAAACAGAGATACAGAGACACTGTAGAGAGTGAATGTGTACAGAACCGAACTGAGAAACAGCAAATGTAACACAGCTGCGAGATATTTAATGTCCTAGAAATTCGGGTGGCCGGCTTGCCGCGGGGGTAAGGATCACGCGCGCTCTTACCTACCGCGCCTGCCGTTGTGTTCCGGGCCCACAGGAACTTCGGGTCCTGGGCCTCTCCCTGGTGCCGGCGCGCAGTGCTTGCGTGTCCCAGGGCGCAGTTAGTGCGATGTGACTCCTGGGATCACGTGGGCCATGGAGAGCCAATGGCAGTATACCATCTTTCATTCATAGATTTGACAGGAGACCTGTCAAATCTATGAATACAAATCGCCCCCAAAAGAACAGCTAAACCTCAAATAAATTTAAAAAAAAACCATCACATTAATAAAATAACTATAGTTAAATAAATTAACCACTTTAAACAAAAGTTTAAATTTTTGAAAAAATTAAATTCTTTTTAAAAGTTATAAAAATAAACTTACCTTTCTTTAAAGTCTCTAAAAAAGATAAACCTGTTGAAAAAAAATTAAAATTATACTTAATTAACTACTTACCTTGTTCAAAAGGGGTCTTACGCCTCCTTTTTACTTGTGTAAAATCTTCCATACTTACCCTCGCGTTGAAACCTGAAAAAAAACCGAAGCGTGCTGCGTGCGCACAGCCTTTAGTGCGCACGCGGTTCACCTAGAAACCGCCCCCTTCGCCATACCGGAAGTGCCGGTTTTCTGCGCATGTGCAGTGCATGCAGGGAACCGGCACTTCGGGAATGATTACAGGTGATAACGCAGTGGCTACTCTGTCGTATTCGGCCGAATTTTTGGGCCATTGTATTTTTTAAATATCTAAACACAAATGCGAATTATTCTATTTTCCTAACATGTAATTGATCAAATTCTCAAAATATTTCTGTCCACTTCCGAGACAGAGACATTTCCTGTGTTAAGCAAACATGATAACCACTGAACTACGCAAATACGGCAGCAAGAATGATTTTAGAAACATAACCATTCGTGCAGCACTTCAGGAAATAGTTTTACTGTGTTATAGTAAATGGAATTAAGGGTTACGGGGAGCGGGCAGGAATTTGGACATGAGTCTAGGTTCGGATTGGTCATGGCCCTGTGGGTAACGTAGCGGACCCAGGGGCTGTGTGACCTGATCCTGCTCCTATTTTGTGTGTCCAATTCTGTTAGGTTCAGGAGATGGTCCTGTGATAGTAGATTGGCGGTTAGGATCAGATCAGCCATGATCTTATTGAATGGCGGAGCAGGCTCGAGGGGCCAATTGGCCTACTCCTGCTCCTATTTCTTATGTTCTTCTGTTCTTATGCTCTTATGAAATTGAATTTCGGTGCTCTATTGAGGAAGGCTGTAGAGAATGGCAGAAATTGATCTGTTCGTAGAATCATAGAATCATAGAATGACAGAGCACAGACGGAGGCAATTCACCCATCCTGCCTGAGCCGGCTCTTTGAAAGAGCTCTCCAGTTAATCCCACTCCCCTACTCTTTCCCCACAGCCCTGCACATTTTTCTCTTTCAAGTAATTATCCAATTCCATTTTGATAACTGAGAGTTTGGAAAAACAATATTATCAGAAGTGCTGGAGCATCTGTAGTGTCGATGCACAGTGTGTGGTGACTGACGAAGTTCCCTGATCCAATTACACTAAAACTGAATACCGGGAGAATAATACAGTTTATTTTAAAATTAATTTGTGGAATTGATTTCAAATCGAAATTTTTAAACGTTTTTTTCCGGTCAAACGAGTCCTTATTTTGCCGAGTTGGTATATACAATCCAATCACACGAGCTGTATAATCTGTTACAGAGGCAGTTATACAAAGCAGGGAAAGTTTTGCTACAGCTGTACAAAGTACTGGTTCGACCACCTCTGGAGGACTCTGTACAGTTCTGGGCCCGGCACCTCAGAAAGGATAGACACTGACCTCGGAAGCAGTGCAGCACAGATCCACCAGAATGTTTCCAGGGTCCAATGGTGAGATTATGAGGCGAGATTACATAAACTAGGCTTGCATTCCTTGGAATATAGCAGGTTAAGCGCTGATTTTATTGAGGTTTTTAGAATTATGAAAGGAATTAATGGGGTTAAAATAGAGAAACGTTTTTTGCACTTGATCATTGTTCACAGCACCCTTACTTGGAAAAATGATCGATAACTTTCTATGACGTTGGAGTATTTTTGTTGTCCTATTCTGCAAATTCGGTCATCAATCTACCCGCTGAAAGGCTCTGGTAGCACAGGTGTTGGACAAACTCCATGTGTCATTATACAAGTCGGTTGCTTTACACGTAGTGCGTTCTGCCCTCATCTTGAAATGCGAGTCTCTTCAATTTCCAATACAGACGGAATTGCAAACTTGAAGGACAAGCATAGGAATACAAGTCACTCGTGAACACAAACATCATGGTGCTCATTTTCAAGGTCATAGCAGTCAGCTTTTATATAAAGTGAAATGAATGTGCATTGATAAGATTTGGAAATAGATGTTACTTGTATTTGTGTCTTTTGTTGTTCTATTTATTAAACTTTCAGGCGTCTGACTCCTGTTGAGTCTCTTCTTCCTCTATTGAACGAGAAAGGAGGAGTTTGACGTTGACCAGACCCGCACTGCGCCTGATATTTGTGAGATCATCCTTATATTTAGTGTTTTATGCCCCTTTGTTCGGCGTCAGCTTAAGCTTAATATTATACAAATATGGAACTAGTAAGAGGGTTGACCCAAACTGCTCAAAGCCTTCGGTTTTAAGGAGGGTCTGAAGGAGGTGAGGGAGGGGTAAAGGTGGAGGGGTTTAGGCAGGGAGTTCCAGAGCATGATGCCTACACAAATATTGCATCATGTTCGCATGTGCCTGCTGTCAGACCGCAGTGTTTTACAACGTTTTACATTGAAAATATACAGTTATTAGATGGAGCTAAATTATCACTAAAATGGCCCAGCGTGTTTTAAATTGTTTTCCCTAATGCCAGCTGTACAATAGCCATACATTCAATGTAGCCTCACACGGTGCGATGGCCTGTTCCAGTTCCATATATGTAGATGCAGAATCAATTTCCATTAGTTTATTTGAACCCAAGAACTTAATATATTTCTAACGGGTTGGATGGAGGAACATGATCCATCGACATGTTTTTATCATTTGATTTGAAATGAGTGCTCATAAAAGTATTTGGGTGGGAATTTACTGTATAACAGCACAGCTGGCAATGCTTGAGGAATATTTCCCTGCAGTCAAAGCAAATAGTGACAACTTGGAACTGTGCGTGAAAGAATCATAAAGGGAAAAAAACAGTTGAAATCTTCGTCCCTGGGTGGGCTCGAACCACCAACCTTTCGGTCATCAGATGAAAGGTCTTCGACCTGAAACGTTAACTCTGTTTCTCTCTCCACGGATGCTGCCTCGCCTGCTAAGTTTTTCCAGCGTTTTCTGTTGTTATTTAGCAATTGCCCACTGTCAGTTTTATATTTCCAAATTAAAGAATGGGACATTCATTGTGAACACACAGAGACTGTCTGGTCCCGCACACTGCAGACACATCCATGTCCCCGTGAACCAGCTCTCCTGCTAACGGTGCGGTCTCCCTTCCAGCCTTTCGGTGCCTTGTTTGTTCCGAATTACTCTGATTGTCCAGAACCCAATGTTGAGTTTGATTTCATGATCTGCAGTAACGAGAATCCTTTAAATGTGTCAGAACAGTTAATGGCATCGATAACATCAGAGTAAATGTTCCAGTGTCTGAAACCAGGGAACGGTGTCTTGACCGCCTCTGGTCAATCGGGCGGTTCGTCCTTCATTCTCCTCTGATTAGCTTTCCCAAAGCGGATCTAAAGATTCACAAAACTGGCGAATGTATTTTATTTTTTGGATCCTTTCGATTTTCCTGCTCCGAACTGGCAATATTTTCCAAACTTCGTCGCTTTGCATCATGTCCAGGGATGAGGGACTTCAGTTATGTGGAGAGACTATAGAAGCTGGGATTGTTCTCCTTAGAGCAAAGAAGCTGAAGTGGCGATTTAATGCAGGTGTTCCAAATTATGGGGGGGGGGGGGAGTGGTAATAGAGCAGAGAGGGAGAAACTGTTTCCACTGACAAGAGGGTCGGTAACAAGGGGACACTGTTTGAAGATAATTGGGTCAGAAAAAGCCGCGGCGGGGGAGGTAGTGTGGGGAGATTGTTCTTTACTCAGCGAGTTGTTACGATCTGGGTGAGATTGCGTGCACTGCTCGAGGGCGGGGAAAGCAGATTCAATAATAACTTTAAAAAGGGAAGTTAACATGAAAAGCATTGCAGGGCTATGGGGAAAGAGCAGGGGAGTGGGAATAATTGGATCGCTCTTTCAAAGAGTCGGCACAGGTACGGTGGCCCAATGGCCTCCTACTGTGCTGTGTGATTCTATGATTCTGTGTCCGATCCTTGACAGCAGCCTCTACCCGCGGTTTTCCACCTCTCCCATGTTACTATCGTTGTCTCAGTGGCAGCAACCGTGACGTCACACGCTGGAACATTCACACCATCCAGGACACTGGAAGTGCAACTAGGAGAAGCCATTCTAGAGCTCGATGGGATTTTCGGCAATAATCGAGAAATGATGCAGAATTTAAACGAGGTCAATCACAGGCTAAAAGTTGTATATAGCAAGGATAAAATAAAAGGCAAATATGATAATGGAAAGTAGGCAGGTGGGTGGTGTTAAGATACAGATCAGCCGTGATCTAATTAATTGGCGGAACAGGCTCGAGGGGCTGAATGGCCTCCTCCTATGTGTCTAACAACAACAACTAGTATTGATATAGCGCCTGTAACATATTAAAATCTCCCAAAGCGCATCACATAAGGAGATATTAGGGCAGATGACAGAAAGCTTGTTTTATGGAGCGTCTTAAAGAAGGAAAGAGAGGAGAGAGAGAGGTGGAGAGTATTAGGGTGGGAATTCTGGAGATTAGGGCCTTGGCAAAATGAAGGCACAGCCACCAATGGTGGAGCGATTAAAATCGGGGAAGCCAGAGGCCAGAATTAGAGGAGCGCCTCAATCTCGGAGGGTTGTAGGGCTGGGCGAGATTACAGCGATAGGGAGAGGCGAGCACATGGAAGGATTTGAAAACAATGATGAACATTTTAATATCGAGGCGTTGCCTAACCGGGAGTCAATGTAGGACAGCTAGCATAGTGTGAACGGGACTTGATGCGAGTTAGGGCGAAATTCAAATCCATGCCAACTTCACACAATTGATTAATAATCCATTGCTGAATAACTCGGCCCCCGCGTCCCAACCGAACACTTACACCAACTGCATGTGCCCAATATTACTGAAATATAAATGTTAAGTGTCAGTGCCACAAAAGCTTAAATAATCTTTCTCACGCACAAGTCTTCAACCAAACCATTGATAAAGACCCACTCCACCTGGGATGTGATTCGATTAACCAAGAGAGATGAACTTTGATTTGATTTGCTATTAAGATAAAGGTGGATTGAATATTTTCATGGCATTTAGGAAAATATTTGGAGAAGGTGCGTGTGGAAACTGAGAAAATGTTGAGTGTCGGTCTTTGAAGATTTGTGATCATTTTATTCAACAACTGATAGTCAGAACTTTCATAAATTGGATTTGAAAAAAAGTAGGATAATACCGAACAACCCACATAACAATACAGCAACAGATGTAGGTTTCAACTAGCTTTGACTCAGTTCCAGCACTCTCATCTCCGCCTCAGAAGATCGTTGAGTGAAATTGGTCTACGCCAGCAGCGAACCGGCGGTAAACATTTGAACAGTTGAAGCCTGGAAACAGTTAAAATGTAGCTCAAGTAGATGAAGTTTGCACGAGGGAATTTCTTGCTGTATTACACAATATTACACAGTATTTAGAGCAGGGGAACAGGCCATTCAGCCCAACATGTCCAGCCCAACAGGACCGAGCCTCCTCCCACCCTCCTTCATCTAACTCCAGCAACATATTCTTCTACTACTTTCTCCATCATGTGTTTATCTAGATTACCCTTAAATGCATCCATGTTGTTCACCGTAATTAATGCTTGTGGTAGCGAGTTCCACATTCTAAGCACTCTCTGGGTCAATACATTTCTCCTGAATTACCTATTGGATTTATTAGTGACTACCTGATCTTTATGGCCCCTTGTTCTGGTTTCTCCCCCAAGTGAAAACATCTTCTCTACCTGTATCAAACGCTTTCATAATCTTAAAGACTTCTGTCTGGTCACCCCTCAGTCTTCGATTTCCTATAGAAAGGTACCCCAGCCGGTTCAATCTTCCCTGATAGGTAAAACCTCTGAGTTCTGCTAGCATTCTAGTCAATCGTTGTTGTAACTTCTCCAGTGCCTCTATATCATTTTATAGTAGGGAGACCTGAACTGTTCACAGTACCCCAAGTGTCGTATAACCCACGTTCTATTCGATTTTAACATAGCTTCTCTGTTTTTCCAGTTATATCTGAGCAGCAAACTCACCATTGCCCACAAATGCCTGTATGTTGGATCAGTACCCCAGTGGGAAAGAGGATTGTGATTTTGAGTTGTTACTCGCCATCCTATTTGTCAGTAATTTTCCCGTTAGCTGAAAATAAGACGAGAAAAAACGAGCAGATCCAACGAAACGATCTGTAACACTATGTGGCATCCACACAGTTGTCTCTTGCACTTGCAGTGAAGCAGGAGCCCGTTTTAACTCTTAATCCGCCAACATTAAGAATAACGTGTCTGAGAAAGCCTCGATTTCAGTGTGGTGACATTAGGGCAGAGCAATGTTCAGTTGATTTGGTGGCCGAGCAGCCAGCGGGCAGATTTGCAATTCGTATGCGGCTGCACTGTGAATTTTCCAGATTAATCGGAATAAAGCTTGAATTGAATCTATTGACATCCGTCTTGGTTATATTCAGGACGGAGATCCATAGATTTTTGGATATTAGAGAATCAAGGGATATGGGGATAGAGCTGGAAAGTGGAGTTGAGGTTTAAGATCAGCCATGATCTTAATGAATAGTTGAGCATGCTCGAGGGGCCGTATGGCCAACTCCTGCTCCGAAATCTTATGTTGCTATGAAAATCACTGTGGCTCATTTCCATGCAATCACAACAGAGAAGAAAGCTTGCCCTTTCACCTCCAGCTTCCCATTCCCATCGTCCAGGACCCCAAATCCCCTTTCCAGGTGAAACTGCAATTTACGTGTAATTCTTCCAACTCAGGATAGTGTATCAGCTGTTCCCAATGCGGTCTCCTCTACACTGGGGAGACCAAACGTAGATTGAGTGATTGCTTGTCTGAACACCTCCATTCAGCCCGCAAGCTTGACTCTGAGCTTCCGGTCGCTTGCCACTTTAAATCTCCGTCCCACTCCCACTCTGCTCTCTCTGTCATCAGCTTCCTACACTGTTCCAATGTATTTCAAACGGAAGCTCGAGTAACAGCCCTTCATCTGTCGATTAGGCACTTTACAGCCTTCCAGACACAACATTGAGTTCAACAACTTCAGATCGTCATCACGGCTCCCATTGTCCTGGATAGCACGTGCTGCTAATGGTTCTGTTATTGCCATTTTTATCTCCTCTGGACTTGTCTTTTGTTTCTTTACTCGTCCCATTAATTTCTTACTTGTCCTGTTGCTACCCTCTTTTGCCTTGCATCATCATCCATTTTATCATTTAATACATCCTGCCCTCCATCCTATTACAACACCGTTTATTCTTTCCTCCTCTCCGCCCACATTTTCTCCGGCTCTGTACTTCCTTATAAACTATTAAATTTCTAAATTCTTCCAGTTGTGAAACATGTCACCGACCTGAAACATTAACTCTGTTTCACTCTCCACAAATGCTGCCTGACTTGTTGCGTGTTTCCAGTACTATTTGTTTTGAGTTCAGATTTCCAGCATTTTGCTCCGGATGAACAAACAAGGCCGAGTTTATTCTCCGGTCTAACTGGACGGCAGTGACCGCTGCCTCATTCTTTAAAAGCTGGTTCTTTCACTTCTCTAAACAGAGAACGTTAAGTGAGAGTAAACTGATCCACGGTGACACAAAATCAAAATACTGCGGGTGCTGGAAATCTGTGATTCTGACCAGTTTTGTTCGTACAGGGGCTTGACTAGAACGTCACACTTTTAAGACTGAGCTGGCCGAGCATGTCGCAATCGCTTCTCCGTGACTCTTATTGCAGGGAGACGGCTGTTGGCTTCGACCTGGTGCCTCAGTTTATTTCACAAGCCATGTACCGGGCTCGGTTGAATTCCAAGGTTTTTCAGGAAATCGAAAAGCCCTGAAGGTGCAATGCATTCCGCTCAATCATCAATAACACACTCAGATCTTCCGCTTGTTAGCAGCACCTCCTTCCAAACATTTTACTCAGTATTTGGGAATTATTTTTGGCAGTTCGATTGAAAATGCGATAAGTCGAGGCATTTTTTTTTCCAACAGGGGTGCTGAAATCGCCGGAATGACACGGGATCAGGAGTCGTATTTGAATAATTTAAAGGATAATTCTAAAAATCACCGATTGCTAATTGGATTAGGCACTTTACAACTTTCCGGACTCAACACCGAGTTCAACAATTTCAGATCAGAATCTCTGCTCCCATTGTTCGGACAGCAGCTGTTGGTAATGATTCTGCTGTTGTCATTTATAGCCTCTCAGACACATCGCTTTTTCTCCCAGTGTCACCCCCTTTTGCCTTGCACCATCATCTCCTTTGCCATTTAATCACTCCTGCCTTCCACCCTATCACTGTCCTTCCCTTTTGTTCTTTCCTCCCCCTCTCCCACCACTTTCCCTGCTTCTTGCTTTTACATCTCGAACTTTTCCCAGCTCTGATGGAAGTTCATCGACCTGAAACGTTAAATCTGTTTCTTTCTCCACAGATGCTGAGCATTTCCAGCATTTTCTGTTCTTATTTCAGATTTCCGGCATTCGCATTATTTTGCTTTTGTCCGGCAAAAAGCCGAGACATTTGTTGTTTTCAACACGGCGACAGAAATGGCCGGGATGACACGTGAGAGGAGTCGTTTCTGGATCATTTAAAGGTGGATTCTAAAAATCACCGAGTGTTAATTTAAAATCACGGTAACAGTTTGTTTTTGTGTACAAGGAGCGGATTGAAAATAACAATAAAACGCCAGGCAGCGCCCGCGGTGAGACAGATTCGAACTTCCTGATGAAGTTGGTGCTGTGAAGTAACCGCTGAGCTAAAGCTGACCCCGATCAAAGGGGCAGAAAACACTAAATATAAAGGATGAGCTCACAAATATCAGGCGCAGTGCGGGTCTGGTCAACGTCAAACCTCTCCTTTCTCATTCAATAGAGGAAGAAGAGACTCACCGGGAGTCAGACAGCAGAAAGATTCATAAATAGAACAAAGAAAACACAAATAAAGTAACACCCACTTTCCACACATTCACTGTGAAATTCTTTCTCTCGGGCGAGTGGGTCAATAACCTGAGGTCGCAGGTTTAAAATCATTGGCAAATGATCTAGAGGGGGAATGGAGTGATTTTTTTTCACTCAGAGAGTTGTCGGGATCTGGAGCTCTCTATCTGAAGAGGTGCTGAAATTTGATTCGATAAATAATTTTAAAGGGAGTTTCACAGGTACTTGAGGATGGGGAACTTACAGGGTTAAGGACAAAAAGCGGGGGTGTGGGACTTAGCACGGCTGCTCTTTCTAAAGCAGCACAGGCACGACGGGCCGAATGTCCTCCTCCTGTGCTGTGAATTCCTATGATTCTATATACACACCCACAGTTTATATTTTCACACTGCCTTGCTTGTAGTTCTCACTACTGTCTACACACCATAAGGTTAATTGTTTTTCGGAAACTACTCGAACTGTTGTGTATTTGAGCAGTTTCCTAGTTCAGCTCGGCGCGATGTGAGCACCTCGTGGCGCAACGGTAGCGCGTCTGACTCCTTATCAGAAGACTGCGTGTTTAAATCACGTCGGGGTCTGAACTCTTTTAGCGTTGATTGAAGCCTGGATCATTCCGGGAGAACATTTTCTTTGCTTTTCCACAATAAACAGAACCATGCTATGAAGTCTGTCTCACTAGTTCCCCAGTGTCAGGTAGAGAAGCGCCAGATACCCTCATTTATTTAATGTAATAAACAGACACAAAACACGTGCTCAGTAAAGTGTTCCACACAGCTTGATAAACCCTGGCCCCCTCCCCACCTCCAGTGGATCTCCTAATGCGCTTCATAGAATGAGGCTATTAAGCCCATCCTGCCTGTGCCGGCTCTTTGAATGAACTGTCCAATTTAGTTCCACACCCAGCGTTTATCCCCATAACCCTGCTAATTATTTCTCTTCAAATACAAGTCCAATTGCCTCTTGAATGTTTCTATGAAATCTGATTCCACCATCCTTTCAGGTAATGTGTTCCAGATCTTAACAACCCTCGGTGTGAAAAGAAAATCTCCTAATCTCCCCTCTAGTCCTTTTGCCAATTATTTTAAATCTATGAACTTTGGTTGCCGATCCACTCGGCCTACTTGCTAAATCAAAACCCCTCCTAATTTTGAACACCTCTAGTAGGTAATTCCCGTATCCTTCTCTGAGGAGTACAATACCAGGGTAAGTTTTCCAATAGGAACAAACCGACTACGAAGCAGCTGCAGCTAATTCCACAAAATACATCTGCACGGAAACGTGAAAACATCTGCATGTCAGAATGGAATTCTGAGACTGCGGCCTGAACGCAGGAGCTTCGACCGCTCGGCTATCCTGACTAAAGGAGAACCTCGTCAATATGCCTGAATTTCCCCACAGAGGCCCAAAGAATGTGCCACTCATTCTGGTCCTCCGTAAATACTGGAATTTTCAATGGCCCTGATTAACCTCACTTCTGTCCCACACTAAAAACTCTCAATCCATTTTTGCAGCCTATTTCACTGATAGAAACCACAAAAGTCGCACAAGAAATTGATTTTCAAATGATTAATGTTCTGATGGAGCTCACGAATTGTCCTCCCCTAATCGACTGAATCAGATTATTCTCGCTGGCTTCCATTTAGTAGAATCATAGAATTATAGAATGATACAGCACAGAAGGAGGTCATTCGGCCCATCGTGCCTGTGCCGGCTCGTTGGTAGTGCTGTCCAATTCATCTCAGTCCACTTCAATTTCCCCATAGCCCACTACAATTTATCTTCAATTATTTATTCAGTTCTTCTTTGAAAGTTACTATTGGTTCTGCTTCCACCGCCCTTTCAGACAGTGCATTCCAGATTACAAAACATGGCTATGTATAAAAAAAGTCACCTCTGATTCTTCCTCGACGTGGACCGGCTGCTATTGATCCCCAGGACGTGGCCATTCTAATTATGTGACTGTAGCCAGTTTTGTTCGGACAGAGTTTTGACTGGAACGTCACACCTGCTTCGCTAAGGACAATGATGCAGGAGAGGTTGTAACCTCAGAGAGTCTGAGGCCCGTCAGAAATGATTGTGTATTTGAAACCTTAACTCTTGCTGTTCCTTTTAAAGCTTTACGCATTTATTATACATTACTTGAAGTGGAAAACTACAGGGCTATGGTGAAAGAGCTGGGGATTGGGATTAAATGGATAGCTCTCACAGTGAGGGCACAGGCACAATGGGCTGAATGACCTCCTTCTGTGTTGTATCATTCTATTATTCTATGATTCCGCGGCACCTACAATGTTGTCTATGGCACTTACAGTGAAGCGGGGGCCAATTTTCAATCTTAAACCAGCAATTATAATATTAAGCGAAAGGTGCTGTGTATTCACAGGCTGGTGTCGGGAGCGACGAGACCGGAGTCCCGGTGAGTATTTAAACTCACTTTCGCGGGCTTTCCTTTCACAGACATACCAATCTCAGACCGGCGACGCCGTTCCAGAGCCACGTCACGATTCAAAACGTGACGCCGGCAGGAGGGAGCAGCTGATTTGGTGAGTTTGGCTAGGTAAGTATTTATACGACTCTATAGTTTGACAGTTAAGGTTCATAGTTTATAAAGTTTAGAAGGTATTTATTTTGTGGATATAGTTTCTAGTGCTAGTAACCAAGGGCCCTTGAGTATATCATTTAATTGAGTGTAATTGGTGGTATTGATTTGATTTAATTTAAGTTCAATTAATTAAAGGGTAAGTCATGACAGGACAGCCCAGCCCCGTGTTATGCTCCTCCTGCTCGATGTGGGAAATCAGGGACCCTTCCGGTGTCCCTGACAACCATGTGTGCGGGAAGTGTATCCAGCTGCAGCTACTGACAGACCGCATTGCGGCACTGGAGCTGCGGATGGATGCGTATTGGAGCATTTGCGATGCTGAGAACCTCGTTGATAGCACGTTTAGAGAGTTGGTCACACCGCAGGCAAAGGGTGCACAGGCAGGAAGTAAATGGGTGACCACCAGGCAGAGTAAGAGCTGCAGGCAGGTAGTGCAGTGGTCCCCTGTGGATAACCCCTTCTCAAACAGATATACCACTTTGGATACTGTTGGGGGGGTTGACTTATCAGGAGAAGGCAGCAGCAGCCAACTTCCTGGCACCATGGGTGGCTCTGCTGCACAGGCTGGGAGGAAAAAGAGTGGAAGAGCTATAGTGATAGGGGACTCAATTGTAAGGGGAATAGATACGCGTTTTAGGCTGCCGCAACCGAGACTCCAGGATGGTGTGTTGCCTCCCTGGTGCAAGGATCAAGGACGTCTCAGAGTGGCTACAGAACATTTTGGAGGGGGAGGGCGAAGAGCCAGCTGTCGTGGTGCACATAGGCACCAACGATATAGGTAAAAAAAGGGGATGAGGTCCTTAAAGCAGAATATAGGGAGTTAGGAGATAAATTTAAAAATAGGACCTCAAAGAATTGCTACCAGTGCCACGTACTAGTCAGAGTAGAAATAGAAGGATATTTCAAATGAATACGTGGCTAGAGGAATGGTGCAAGGGGGAGGGATTCAAATTCCTGGGACTTTGGAACCGGTTCTGGGGGAGGTGGGACCAGTACAAACCGGACGGTCTGCACCTGGGCAGGGCCGGGACCGCTGTCCTCGGGGAAGTGTTTGCTAGTACTGTTGGGGAGGGTTTAAACTAAAATGGCAGGGGGTTGGGCACCTGAGCAGGGAGACAGAGGAAAGCGTGTCAGGAAGGGACAGAAAGTATGGAATAAAAGGTAATGTGTTAAAAAAGGAAAAAGCAGGAACAAAGTGTCACAAAACTTATTTGAAAGTTCTTTTTCTGAATGCACGTAGCAGTCGTAACAAAATGGACGAGTTAATGGCACAAATAACTACGTATGGGTATGATCGTGAGGCCATTACAGAAACATGGCTGCAGGGTGACAACGACTAGGAATTAAATATGCCAGGGTATTTAACAATCAGGAAGGACAGGCAGGAAGGAAGGGGAGGTGGGGTGGCTATGTTAATAAAGGAAGTAATCACTGTAATACAGAGAAACGATATCGAGTCAAAGGATCAGGATAATGAAAGAGTTTGGGTGGAGATAAGGAATAATAAGGGGAAAAAACACTAGTGGGTGTAGTATATAGGCCTCCTAATAGTTGCAACTCTGCTGGAAGAAGTATTAATCAGGATATAGTTGGGGCATGTAATAAGGGAACAGCTATAATTATGGGGGATTTTAACTATCATATTAACTGGACAAATCAAATTGGGCAGGGCAGCCTTGAGGAAGAGTTTATTGAGTGTATTAGGGATGGATTTCTTGAGCAGTATGTAACTGATCCTACAAGGGGGCAAGCAACCTTGGACCTGGTCCTGTGGAATGAGTCAGGATTAATTAATAATGTCCTAGTTAAGGATCCCCTTGGAATGAGTGACCATAACATGTTTGAATTCCATATCCAATTAGAGGGTGAGAAGGTTGTTTCTCAAACAAGCGTACTGAGCTTGAATAAAGGAGACTGTGATGGTATGAGAGCGGAATTGATAAAAGTGGACTGGGAAAATAGATTAAAGGGTAAAACGGTACATGAGCAGTGGTGTTCATTTAAGGAGTTATTTTACAACTTTCAAAAAATATATATTCCACTGAGGAAAAAAGGGTGCAAAAGAAATGACAGCCATCCGTGGCTAAGTAAAGAAATTAAGGATAATATCCGACTAAAAACAAGGACGTGTAAGGTAGCCAAACTTAGTGGGAGGATAGAAGTTTGGGAAGTCTTCAAAAGACAGCAAAAAGTAACTAAAGGATTGATTAAGAAAGGGAAGATAGATTATGAAAATAAATTAGCAAAAAATATAAAAACAGATAGCAATAGTTATATAAAAAGAAAAAAGGGTGGTTAAGGCAAACGTAGGTCCCTTAGAGGATGAGACCGGGAAATTAATGGTGTGAAACATGGAGATGGCAAAAATGCTGAACAAATATTTTGTTTCAATCTTTACGTTAGAGGACACTAAGAATATCCCAACACTGGACAAACAGGGGGCTCTAGGGGGGGAGGAGCTAAATACGATTAAAATCACTAATGAATTGGGACTCAGTAAAATAATGGGACTCAAGACGGATAAATCCCCTGGACCTGATGGCTTACATCCTAGGGTCTTGAGGGAAGTGGCAGTAGGGATTGTGGATGCTTTGGTAATAATTTTCCAAAATTCCCTGTACTCAGCAAAGGTCCCGATAGATTGGAAAACTGCTAATGAAACACCCTTATTTAAAAAGGGTAGTAGGCAGAAGGCTGCAAATTATAGACCAGTTAGCCTAACATCTGTGGTGGGTAAAATTTTGGAGTCTATTATTAAGGAGACAGTAACAGGACATTTGGATAATCAAAAACTTAGTATGCATGTGCAGCAGGTGATAAAGAAGGCCAACGGAATGTTGGCTTTTATTGCTAGGGGGATAGATTATAAAAACAGGGAGGTATTGCTGCAGTTATATAAGGTATTGGTGAGACCGCACCTGGAATACAGCGTACAGTTTTGGTGTCCATACTTAAGAAAAGACATACTTGCTCTCGAGGCAGTACAAAGAAGGTTCACTCGGTTAATCCCGGGGATGAGGGGGTGGACATATGACGAGAGGTTGAGTAGATTGGGACTCTACTCATTTGGAGCTCAGAAGAATGAGAGGCGATCTTATTGAAACATATAAGATTGTGAAGGGGCTTGATCGGGTGGATGCGGTAAGGATGTTCCCAAGGATGGGTAAAACTAGAACTAGGGGGCATAATCTTAGAATAAGGGGCTGCTCTTTCAAAACTGAGATGAGGAGAAACTTCTTCACTCAGAGGGTAGTAGGTCTGCGGCATTTGCTGCCCCAGGAAGCTGTGGAAGCTACATCATTAGATAAATTTAAAACAGAAATAGACAGTTTCCGAGAAGTAAAGGGAATTTGGGGTTACGGGGAGAGGGCAGGAAATTGGACATGAGGCTGAGTTCGGATCGGTCAAGGCCCTGTGGGTGGCGGAGCGGGCCCAGGGGCTGAGTGGCCGGGTCCTGCTCCTACTTCTTGTGTTCTTTAGATTTGATGTTAGGATCAGATCAGCCATGATCTTATTGAATGGCGGAGCAGGCTCGAGGGGCCGAGTGGCCTACTCCTGCTCCTATTTCTTATGTTCTTTTATTCTTATTCAGCGAAGTGACACTGCCGCGGGAATTCAGAGCTGAGGTCCGCCGTGAAAGCAACGTGAAAGGTTGAAAAAATATTCACCCAACGCGGAGCTCGAACCAACGACTCCTGAAATTAAGAGTCTGATGCTCTTCCGACTGAACTAGCCGGGCCTGGTTAAACTTTCCGACCTTGTCGCTTATTACAGCGCGGCAGCTGCTGGCTCCGCCCCACGGTTTCAACTTGTTCTACAAACCACAGACCAAGTCCTCCAGAATTCCAAGGTGTATAAGGAAGTCAACCATCAAATTATTCATTGACGACAGGGGTTCAGGAATGTTCTGATGGCCTTTGTCCTTGTCAATATCTCTTGTCTATTTCCCGGTGTTTCCCGATACTCTCAGTATAACTGGCTGTGTCTATGTGTGCGTGTCCTCCTGCAGGTTGTTATTGAAAGAATACCTGTGTTTGACTCTGTTGCATTAAATAAACGGGGGCATCAGCCGGTTCTCTCCATCTCACTGGGGAACTAGTGAGACAGACTTTAGAGTAAGGTTCTAGTTATGTGGAAAAGCAAACAACACATTTTAGAGTAGTGTCACCACCAGTAATGTTAGAGTAGGGTCACCATCAGTAATGTTAGAGTAGGGTCACCATCAGTAATGTTAGATTAGGGTCACCAGCAGTAACGTTAGAGTAGAGTCAGCAAAAGTAATGTTATAGTAAGGTCACCACCAGTAATGTTAGAGTAGGGTCACAAACATTAATTTTGATTAGGGTCACCACCAGTTACGTTAGAGTAGGGTCACCAACAGAAATGTTAGAGTATCGTCACCACCAGTAATCTTAGAGTAGGCTTCACCACTAGTAATGATAGAGTTAGGTCACCACCAGCCATGTTAGTGTCGGGTCACCACCATTAATGTTAGATTAGGGTCACCACGAGTAATGGTTGAGTAGAATCACCAGCAGTAATGTTAGTGTAGGTTCACCACCAGTAATGTTAATGTTCTGTCACCGCCGGTAACGTTAAAGTAGGGTCAACACCAGTGACGTTAGATTAGGTTCACCACCAGTAATGTTAGAGTAGAGTCATTACCAGTAAAGTTAGAGTAGGGTCACCACCAGTAAAGTTTGTGCAGAGTCACCAGCAGTAAATTAAGAGTTGGGTCACCACCATTAATGTTAGAGTAGAGTCACCACCAGTAATGTTTGAGTAGGGTCATCACCAGTAATGTTAGAGTAGAGGCAACACCAGTAATGTTAGATTAGAGGCAACAACAGTAATGTTAGAGTAGAGTCAACACCAGTAATGTTAGAGTAGAGTCAACACCAGTAATGTAAGAGTAGGGTCACCACCAGTGATGTTAGAGTAGAGTCACCAGCAGTAATGTTAGAGCAGAGTCAGCACCAGTAAGGTTAGGGTAAAGTCACCACCAGTAATGTTAGAGTAGGGTCAACACCAGTAAGGTTAGGGTAAAGTCACCACCAGTAATGTTAGAGTAGGGTCACCACCAGTAATATTTGAGTAGAGTCAGCACCAGTAATGTTAGAGTAGACTCAACACCAGTAAGGTTAGGGTAGAGTCACCACCAGTAATGTTAGAGTAGAGTCATCACCAGTAATGTTAGAGTAGAATCAACACCAGTAAGTTTAGCGTAGAGTCACCACCAGTAAAGTTAGAGTAGGGTCACCACCAGTAATGTTAGAGTAGAGTCACCACCAGTAATGTTACAGCAGATTCAACACCAGTAATGTTAGACTAGTGTCAACACCAGTAACGTTAGAGTAGGGTCACCATGAGTAATGTTATATGTAGGGTCACCACCAGTAACGTTACATTAGGATCACCACCTGTAATGTGAGTATAGGGTCACCACCAGTAATGTTAAAGTAGGATCATCACCAGTAATGATAATGTAGGTTCAGCACCTGTAATGTTAGAGTAGAGTCACCAACAGTAATGTTAGAGTAGGTTTGCCACTATTATTGTTAATATAGACTCACGACCAGTAATGTTTGATTAGGGTCACCACCAGTAATGTTGGAGTAGGGTCATCATCAGTAATGTTACAAAAGGCTCACCACCAGTAATGTTAGATAAATCACACCATAATCATGTTACATTAGAGTCACCACCAGTAAAGTTAGAGTAGAGGCACCACCAATCATTTTAGAGTAGCGTCTCCACCAGTAATGTTAAAGTAGAGTAATCACCAGTAATGTTAGAATAGGGTCGCCACCATTAATGTGAGGTTAGAGTCACGACCAGCAATGTTAGTTTAGAATCACCACCAGTAATGTTAGATTAGAATCACCACCATTAATGTGAGGTTAGAGTCACCACCAGTAATGTGAGATTAGAGTCACCAGCAGTAATGTTAGATTAGAATCACCAACAGTAAAGTTAGATTAGAGTCAGAACCAGTAATGTTAGAGTAGAGTCACCACCAGTAACGTTAGAGTAGAATCACCAGCAGTAATGTTAGATTAGAATCACCACCAGTAATGTTAGAGTAGAATCACCACCAATAATGCTGGATTAGAGTCACCACCCGTAATGTTAGAGTGAAATCACCACCAGAAATGTTAGAGCAGAGTCACCACCAGTAATGTTAGATTAGAATCACCAGCAGTAATGTTAGAATAGAATCACCAGCAGTAATGTTAGAGCAGAGTCACCACCAGTAATGATACAAAAGGGTGAACCAAGTAATGTTAGAGTAGGTTTACCAACAGTATTGTTAGATTAGTGTCTCCGCCAGTAATGTTTGAGTAGTGTCAGCACCAGTAATGTTAGAGTAGAGTCACCACCAGTAATGTTATAGTAGCATCTCCACCAGTAATGTTGGAGTAGTGTCACCAGCAGTAATGTTACAGTAGAGGCACCACCAGTAATGTTAGAGTAGCATCACCACCAGTAATGTTGGAGTAGGGTCACCACCAGTAATGTTAGAGTAGATGCACCACCAGTAATGTTATAGTAGCATCACCACTTTAATGTTGGAGTAGGGTCACCACCAGTAATGTTAGAGTAGATTCACCACCAGTATTGTTATAGTAGCATCACCACCAGTAATGTTAGAGTAGAGTCGCCACCAGTAATGTTAAAGTAGAATCACCATCAGTAATGTTAGAGTAGAATCACCACCATTAATGGTAGAGTAGAGTCACCCCAGTAATGTTAGAGTAGTGTCACCACCAGTAATGATAAAGTAGTGTCACCACCAGTAATGTTAAAGTAGTGTCACCACCTATAATGTTAGATTAGAATCACCACCAGTAATGTTAGATTAGAATCACCACCAGTAATGCTAGATTAGAATCACCACCAGTAATGTTAGAGTAGAGTCACCACCAGTAATGTTAGAGTAGGGTCACGACCAGTAATATTTGGGTTAATGTTAGCGATGAATCATCGCCAGTATTGTTAGTGTTGAATCATCACCAGTAATATTACAGAGGTGTCATCACTACATATCATTACAATAAAAAACACATTTAAATTAGACAATGGATGAGCGAAGTTTTCACTGAATTAATTTGAGACCTCAAGAGCCTAACGCAGAGTCCAGGTGGAATGTTCCATTCAGCATTCCGTACAATTTCCCCACCGGCGGCCCCTTGTTTGTTAAGTGACTGTAAATAACACCATTTGTTATGTAACAAGTTTTTTTCTGGCCGGGGCTCCGATTGTTCTATAAATGGGGAGTATTTACCGATCTCAGATACACTCCAGTCCGAACCGTAAAGCTGGACAGATTTCGCACAGATTTTTAAAAATGGAACTGGCAACAATTCTACAGATAATGCAAATTTATTACCCTATTCTCGCAATCTTTGGGGCTCCCGGTAAGGAAATGTCTTCTGTTGCCTAATAGCTGTTGACTATATCAGTGTTAATTTAACAGATTCCGAGAATGTCCACATTGCAGAGTCATTGATCCACCGGGATCACTCGGTGATCATCAGTCCGCGCGGCCGCTGAGGCGCTGTTCTGTTCGCTCGATCGCGGGCACCAGGCGCTCAAGCTTCCTGCCTATACTGAGGGAGGGCGAGGCTGATTCTTTGGCCCGTCCAATAGTACATAGATCACTAAAGAATGTTTTGCATAGTGTCCATGGGAAACACTTCATCTGTACCGTTGTTCCCTGTCTACTTTAGGTTGATCATTCTTTATACTGCAGCCACCTCCACCCATCAGAGGACTGTGAAAGATATTTGGAGCAATAATTGCCGCTCAGGGAGCTGATCCCCTCCCCTCGGCTGCAAAGAACCTTCGCGGCTTCATCAGCTCCCGCTCTGTTACCGAGCAGCTTCCTCGTGGCCATTACAAATAGAAAAAGCGAAGAGTTTCGACCTGCATCGAATGTTTCTGTCTCAGCTGAATGTATTATTTGAATTCATATCTTTCCAGTAATTGTTTGTAAATTATATTTAACACAGCTGACATCTGATGCCGCTCCCGAGATCCCCCTCGTCAATTAAACCGATGAGATTAAATGTAAAATTCCATCGATTGCTCCCTGGGGCCGCTGTATTAACTCATCAAATTGGCTCGGTGCATCACATGGTACCAGCCTCATGGCGGGATGGTTTCAGCGCTCCACACTGTATTGGAATGTGTATTTGAGTGTATGTAAGGAAATCCGCTTATTTATTGACTGTGAAAATTAACAAGTTACAGAACCATCCAAGGTTGCCTTTTAAGGGATTTTAATCTGTAACTGTACCGTCCCTGCGAGGTACTGCGGCTTGGCCTGGACCGCACTGTTGAAGTCTGAATGTAGCTTCAAAAGATTTCTAACGAAAGGTTTCGACATGAAACGTTAACTTTGATTCCCTCTCCACAGATAATGCTTGTCCTGCTGAGTATTTCCAGAATTTTCTGTTTTTATGCATGAATATAGTGTCAGTGGCGAAAGCGATGGAGATTCAATCGGAAGACATGGATTATGGTCGGCTGATTCAATGTTGCCGTTTTACACTGTCGCCCAAAGTCAAAATTCCCCTCCGTTGAGCCATCAGTGCCTGGCTGTCGGTGGTGTTGGGGTCGCTATCCGTTGCCATTGCCTATACTGAATACGAGCGACCCTCCCAACATCCACCTCCACCCACAAGCTTGACACAGTCTGACTGAAGTGTGCTGGCAGGACGGCGCATTCTCACTCCCTCGATATTGGGTGTTTAATGATAACTTTCGTTTGAGAAGGTCAATTGTCAATGTTCGTCTATATAATAACGTGTGCATAACCCTCAGTAGGAACACATCGGTTCATCTCCCCACAATACGAAATAAGATTTATCCGAGTGTCTCCATTACTTACTCTTGTCCCTCTTTCTTACAGCGAACCTATTGACAATGGTGATTCTCTCCAGAGGAAAATGCGGCCTTTCCAAATGTATCTCTGTCTACATGGTGGCCATGGCAACAGCAGATCTACTGGTTATGATCGTCAATGTAATCCTATATCACATTTTGAGTAAACACTTCCCATATTCATTCCTGTCCTACACTGCCGTTTGTAAGTTCATGATGTACATGTCTTGTACCAACCTGGATATGTCCGTGTGGTTTACCGTCTCCTTCACATTTGACCGTTTTATTGCTATATGTTGTCAGAAGATTAAAACAAAGTATTGCACAGTCAGAACTGCGGCCGCGGTTATAACAACGGTCTCTGTCCTGGTTTATTTAGAGAACATCCCATATTTGTTTGCATATGAACACAAACAAATAATCAACAATGTTCCCTGGGGTTTCCGTCCCAGTGCGGCCTTTTTTTCATCGCCTGCAGGTGTAGCCTACTTCCACATACAGAATATTTTAATTACATATCTTCCTTTTGTTTTTATACTACTGTTTAATTGTTTGACAGTCAGACGTATTTTACTGGCCAGCAGAGCCCGCAGGAAACTCCGGGGTTACAGCGGTGAGAATCAGAGCGATCCAGAGATGGAGAGCCGAAGGAAATCCATCATTTT
Organism: Squalus acanthias; assembly: GCA_030390025.1. Classification (NCBI taxonomy): domain Eukaryota; kingdom Metazoa; phylum Chordata; class Chondrichthyes; order Squaliformes; family Squalidae; genus Squalus; species Squalus acanthias. The sequence goes on along the minus strand of JASTWF010000089.1, from coordinate 95,733 downwards.
ACTGTTCACTGTATCGGCCAGTTTTATACTGTTGTGGCTGACATCTGCTGTAAGTTCTATAGTTAACAACCTGGCCGTGCATCATCGACCCGATTATACATCTCCTGCATACATCGCCACTCTAACCGGATATATGCTGATGTATTTGAGTTCCTGTACAAACACGTGTATTTATGCAGCTACACAAACTAAATTCAGGGAAGAGCTGAAGAAGCTGCTGAAAACTCCATGGACATTGATACTGATATTGGTTAAAAAAATGAAAAGTCAAACCAAATCTTCCTTTAACCAGAATTAAATTACAGCCCGTGTTCCATTTTAGAATGGCCGTCTTACCGTTAGGACGAAAGCCGATTGTTGCTGTGAAAATGAACAGGTATCAGAAAACCTTTCTTCCTTTTTGTGCCGTGTGTTTTGTGTCTGCTGCTTTCCCTGGGTCAGCCGTGGCTCAGCTGGTAGCAAACTCGTGAGAAGGTTGTGGCTTCAAGTCCCACTTCAGAGACTTGAGCGCAATAATCTAGGCTGACACTCCAGTGCAAGGCTGAGGGAGTGCTGCACTGTTGGAGGTGCCCTCTTTCGCATGAGACGTTAAAGCGAAGCTCCTGTGCAATATTTCGAAGAAGTGCCAGGTGTCCCAGCCAATATTTATCCCTCAATCAACATCACCAAAAAACAATTTAACTGGTCCTTATTACATTGCTATTTCTGGGAGCTTGCTGTGCGCAGGTTGATTGCCGCGTTTCCTACATTTCAACAGTGATTGCACCTCAAAAAACTCTTCGTTTGCTGTAAGGGGCTTTGGGACGTCCGGTGGTCGAGAAAGGAGCTAGAAATACAAATCTTTCCTTTTCTTTCTTTTAACCCGAGTGAATATTTTTTTTTCCGCCGAATCAGAATATCCTCAAATCTGCTATTGTGATACTGTGTTGGTTTCTCTTTCTATTGTAGAAAAGTAAACCTTAAGCCTTTTCCTGTTAAGCAGGGAAGTACTGGTCTGTGTAAAGTACCACTGGACTGTTAGGGCCAGGGCTGACATTGCAACAATGGTCAGTTTCATGATGAAGTCGTAAGCGATTTAATTAAACTCATGATATTGCAAACAGATTCATCAATTTCAGGGAACTTTAATCATTTAATAACAGTTTGGGAAGAGAGTTACTTTTGCTTTCGAAAACATCTGGGCAACCATCATCATTTTCAATTTGTACAATAGATACAGAAACTTACTGTTAAATGTTTCACTTGGTACTATTGCAATTATATGGACCAAAAATGAAACTATCGATCAGATAAATCAATTAAAATATCTTTGTGTAGAGATTTATTTTAAACTTGATATCATTATGTAATACAGAATTGCAAGGGTGGTCAAGTACACGAAGTGAGTGTAAGGGTAACCGGGAGAGCTTCTTCTCCCGAGACGGACCCGCCTTATTCCCAATCAATCACTCGGAGTCCGGAGGTTCCTGCAGTAAATCAACTTTATTACAAGTCGACAGGGGAGACATTCATCCTGGGACAAATGCTCTCTGTTCTCTAGAATCCCTTGCCTTATATACAGTTTTTTGTTCTAAGTCGTGGCTTACATCATACAGTTGATTTCGGCTGCAAATTCTTGTGATCCGTGTGCACATTTTGACCGTTTACATTAGACCTGTGACTCCATAAGTTATCTTTAATGCATTCCTCAAATAGTTACTGACGTTTTGTGCACATTATTCAATTAGTACCTGACGGATTGACCGTTTGACCACATTCCACCATTCTTCCCTTTAGGACATGTACATAACAACTCCTTATATTATTGGATATATGCTCTGTTCCTCAATTCCCTCATTTTAGCCCCTTTTAACCCTTTCATTCCCCCCTTTGGTCCTGATTAATCACTTTTAATCATTGACCAACCCGATTATTCCTCCTATTATGGTGCCCTGCCGGGGTGGTGATCAAATCCAACCCATTGGGTCACCTTGTTTATATAATCATATTATCCTAATTTCTATGCTCCCTACATCTTTTCCATCGACAATTTATCCACCCAGTTACATAGGTTATAATCATTAATACTGTTAGTACTATACATCCGTTAAGCAAGTCTTTCTCCCAAGCCTTCTCTTGTTCGTAGTAATATTCCATCTGCTCGATGGGAAGCTGCCCAGGAGATTTCTGCAACAATTACCACCGAACAGCATGCATTACTACTTTATCAATGTCATGTACATTTCTTCCATTTCCCTCTTTCTCTTTTGTTTTCTACGTTTTTTACAGGCGGCGCATGCTGCTATCCCCAATCCTGTTACCAAAACCAATTGTACTATAACTAGTATGTGAGAGATGATGCGGATCCATGGGTGTATGTTAACATTCATCCCCCAATCCCACAGCTTCTCATACCATGAGGTTTCCTGTAGTTCTACTTCTGTGTCCCTTTCTAGTTCCCCGAGGTTCCGTCGCAACACTACGTATTGTTTCACCCTTTTACTTAAATCCTCTTTCATTTCTTGCAGATCCTCTTGCAGGCGGGGTATTGGGGCACCCACCGGATCTTCATAATTGACCAACTCGTCCCTTAAACTATCTAGCACAGTTAGTTTTATCTCCTCCCTTGAATGTACATACACCAATCTGGTGTGTCCAATTGTCACAGGGATCTTTGGCGTAAAGCAGAAGTTAGGCATTGTGATTACACATACAAGGTTACTATATTGGTACTCAGTTTCTGCGGTGGCTATACAATACTCCCCGTCATCTCTATATCCCGAGCGAGTGTGATGATGTTCAACATGTGATAATTCCAACATACACCCCTCTGTTTTATTATAGCCACACTCATCCTTCGGGCCTTCTCCTACCGGATGTGGGCATATCGTAATCGTACCTTTCTCATGACATCCGTTTAGGGAGACTCCTCTCATAGTACCATTTTTCCTGATGGCATAGGCATCAATTGGATAGTAGTGGAGTTATGTCCCACCCCTCACTATGCCTATGTTTGTTACCTTGTACTGCGGGTATAGAGTCGTGTCTAGTCCCATCACCGGTATCAGGAGTACCATGCCTATCATTGCTGTCACTTCTGCTTTACATTTTTGTATCACTGGATATACTCTGGTCATCCCCTTGAGGGTACAAGCACTCAGAGGGCCTGGATTCTGGCTCAGGCTATAGAGCAGTGTGCTGTTAATCCAGTCTGGTACCTCGCCTCGCTGTATCTGTGCCAGATTGTGTTTTAACTGTCCAGTGATCCATCGGACATAGGCATGGCACAAGTCTCTTCCTACCCCGTCTTTTGCCTGTTCATCTCTATAGTTTAGTTTGTTAACAATGGTCCTCTTTAACCTTAATTCCCTTATGTATTCACTTTCATTCCATGGATTGACATTGACCCCGATTGACTGTGCGGTCCTGTCTCATGTCATTGGACTCTGTGATACAATAAAACACTCGATCTAGGGAGCTGCTCCATTCAGTGTGAAGGTCTCCAGCGGCTGGGACCCGTACTGCACAAATGCCGGATGTTGAGGTAACTGTTTATTTGTCTCCAACTGTTGGGCGAATTGTAGATCAGTCACGAATTGTGCTGTTGTTCCGTAATGAAGGGTAACACACAGTTCAGTTAAACCAGAGAGAAGCAGATTCAACACAACTATGACCAGTAATAAGAGGATTGGTTAGTAATTCCCTAAGGACTGGAGAATCTAGGATGGATCCCTGTGAGCAAATAGGGATTTTAGACAGTTTATCGGATCAGCAAACACAGGTCACTGAGAGTCTGATAATGTAATTACAATAAATCATGCTTAATAAGGCTGGACAGCGGAATGTAAACATAAAATATAATCCGGCAGTAAAGATAAAATTAATTTAAAATGTTTTCCACATCCACCATTTCAACTGGAAACAGGAGAGAAACCCGAGTTTAAATCATTAACAGTTCGATATTTACTCCAGTACCGTGCAGGGTGTGTCTTATCGAGGTGGTGGTTTCCTGGATTGGGAATATTGTGGAATCGGGAATTATTTCTGCTGTAAATTTTTACAACTATACACAGCCCTGAATATTGAGTAAAGATTGATATTCAGGATCTTAAATCTGCTAGGTAAAAAGGTTCCAATCTAACGTGTTGTGGGGTATTAGCCCCGGAGTACAGACACACACCGGCCAGCGGTGGGGCCTGGCACACAGCGGGCGGCTCCTTGGTAAACCAGGGGTAGTGAACCCGGGAATTCCCCATAATCCGCCCCCTGTGTGAGGCCACACTCGGGGAGGGAACTTCCGAAAATTCCCCAAAAACTGTCGGACCAGTTACACCTGAAATAAATGATGTGGAGATGCCGGTGTTGGACTGGGGTGGACAAAAATGAGAAGTCGCACAACACCAGGTTATAGTCCAACAGATTTATTTAAAATTACGAGCTTTCGGAGCGCTGCTCCTTCGTCAGGTACAGGTACAGTGAGGGAATCTATTACACAGTATATATACACAGAGAGCAATTTGTCTGCAGAGATATAATCTGTTAGGGAGGCGTTACATCAAAGACACATCAGAGTACAGTTAAGACAATGAGGTGGGCCACAGGGGGTTCAACGTGTCAAATGCTGCCGTCTGCAGTTAAGCTTTTAACTTTTTTTAAATAAAAACTGGAAAAACAGACAACGATGTCGAGTCACGTTCTGTAGCGTGACATGAACCCTAGATCCCTATTTAGGCCGCCCTCATGGGTGCAGAATTTGGCTATCAGTTTCTGCTCGATGATTTTGCGTTGTCGTGTGTCTCGAAGGCCGCCTTGGAGAACGCTAACCCGCAGATCCGAGGCTGATTGTCCTTGACTGCTGAAGTGTTCCCCGACTGGGAGGTAACAATCCTGCCTGGCGATTGATGCGTGGTGTCCGTTCATATGTTGTCTCAGTGTCTGCATGGTCTCGCCGATGTACCATGCCACGGTGCATTCTTTCCTGCAACATATATTCCTGAAATAAATATAGTGCCAGTTTAATGGGAATAATGTGAGACACTCTCCTCCCCTATAAACTGGGAGCACAGGGACATTTAAAACTTGTAACGGGACAGAATAAACTATTGCTGCTATTGACAAACATTCACTATAAGCCCTCTGACTCCCACAACTACCTGGAATACACTTCCTCCCACCTTGCTTCCTAAAAGGACACTGGTCCATTCTCCCAGTTTTTCCGTCTCTGCTGCATCTGCTCTGACGATGCCACCTTCCATATTAGTGCTTCCGAAATGTCTTCCTTTTTTCTCCACCGAGGATTCCCCTCTACTGTGGTTGACACGGCTCTTGACCGAGTCCGTTCTATCTCCCGCACTTCTACTCTCACCCCTTCCCCTCCCTCCCGAAAGCACTTGCTTAAAAATCTGTTACATCTGTAACTTTTTCCAGTTCTGACAGAGGGTCCTCGACCTGAAACATTAACTCTGTTTCTCTCTCTAAAGATGCTGCCTGATCTGCTGGCTATTCCCAGCATTTTCTTTTATTATTTCAGCATAAATTCTCCTTGTTATATAAAATCCTGGGGGACGGATTTTACAGCAGCATTTAGCGTTTCACAATATAACTCACCCCGAGATATTATACAGATTAATATAATGCACAGAGTATAAAGTACAGGGAATCACCGCTTTATCATTTAATTCTGGGAAAATCGCCCCATTCCCTTAAAATCCGGAATTTAAGGAGCAGCAGAAATTAGACAAGTTTCTCCAAACATGCCGAAGCTAGTCACTGAGCTCCAGGAGGTTAATTCTGATCATCAGGGAATGATACCGGACTGAGGGACATTTAAAGGCTTCACACAGACAGCACTTTATTTAATATATACATTTACTGACAGTCCCTGAATATATGGGGAGTTGGGCAGAGTGAGATACATTCCCAGTGACAGGAATAGGGGGCTGTTTTCACGGGGGTTCCGCGGACACGATCGGTAGCGGGTCGGGTGGGAAACTGGATTTTTCCCCAGCGGGTCAGGACCCCACTGTTAACCCCCCGCCATTCACCTTTCCCAAATGTCGGGTCTGTCAGCGCTGAGCAGACCCAAAACGCAGCTTCGGGGGAGGCAATACCGATCATTATGACCTTGTTAACAAAGGATTAACAACTACTTGAGCTCAACTTCAGAGTTTACCAGGTTGCTCAGGTGGTCCTCGCTGCTCGGGGATCACATCACCTAAGCAGGGCGGAAATTGACTGGCCATGGACTCATCTCATTACTTGACAGCTGGAAATATGCTATAAAGCTCCCATCTCACAGCTGTTCACTTTCCAAGCACAGAAGCTGCTGCTTCCTGCATTTGGAAGACAGATTGAGCTTTATGCAGGTTGCTAGTGTTTGGAGCAAACTCTCTGTCCATTGTCCCCTCAATGGAACAACCTCTCTCACCATTGACCGATTGCTTCTGTCATCTCAAGTTCACCTGCCATCTATTATATTAGCATGGGTACGGTTTATACTGTCTCACCTTGGGCTTCAGATTCCCACCACTATCAGCTCCAACACCTGCAGCACCAGGCACACCAGCAGCACCAACAACAACACCACCCTGTTCCGCAACTCCTGATGCTGCACAGCACAGAGGGCATCAACACCAGAGCACATTGCTGACCGGGACGCCAGAGATGGCCACACCATGGTCAGATTTTCTTTACTTGACGCTGCACACCCTGGATGCCACATGATGCGCCAGGTTGGCACCTCCCCACACCAACAACATAAATTAACCCTACAATGCCCAAGCCATTCCTGTCACACTCATCAGCATGCTTGGAGTACCGTTATGTCTCACCATTCACTGCAAATCACTACGCCACTTCCAAAGGTGCACACAAATCTGTTCAAGAACGGAAAGTGTTGAAAATAAAGATTTCAATGTTTGACACCATATTAACAGAAACTTCAAATGAACATTGGCTAAAATACACAAGTACCTATCATTGTGTGTTGTTATTTCGTCTGATTAAACTAGGATGAGGTTGAGTGTGAGGGGTGGCTAGTGAGATGGGGATGTGATAATATAGATAGAGAGGGATGGGTGGAGGTGCAAGGTAAGTAGGTGTGAGTAACTATGTGCAGGAGTAGGGTAGGGAAGGCAGAGTGATGGGGCTGTGATGAGTGGCACAGCAGGATAAGGTTCAGTGTGGCTTTGCAGTAACGTTTCGTGATCTACAGAGATCATTGAAATGTTTCCACCACTGCAGCCTGGTACTCCTGACGACATCCCTGCTTGAACCTGTGCAATGTGCAACCAGTCTGCGTTAGTGTGCTGGGGAGGTCTCTTCCGCCCACTGGAAGTGAAGAGAAGCTCCCTGCGTGCTGTGGCTCCCTCCATAAGCATATGGAGGGCGTTATGGGAGAGCCTGGGTGCAACCGTGCTCCTCTGTGCAGAGGTTGTCTGTGTTTGCAGCACCTCAATACTGTAGAACACTGACATCACAATGGTCAAACTCAATGCCGCGTCATCAAATTACGTCATCAAACCCGCTTCCTCTAATTGGCCTGGAAATGCGTTGATAAGCCAATCAGGGGAAAGACCTTCTCCAGAGCGGAGCAGCGACCCGACACTGACCCCAGCCGCACCCGACCCGCCCAGGGAGGGAAATCGCGGGGGGAAACTGGGTTATTAATGTCCTGAAGTACTTTCAGCGATTGCTGTAATATCCGAGAGAAAAATATATCAGATCCGGGCTTTGATTCAGTTTGTTTCTCACTCTCTGTCTGTGTTTAGACTGACCGACAATTAACTGGGAGATTCAGGAGTGAAACTACTGTCTGCAGCTCTGAGGGACCCGGACTGTAAAATACAAGAAGTGTGGTAAGTACCAGATTGTGTGAGATTGTGTTTATAATAACTGGATGTATGACACTGTACATTATTATTAGTAACAGTAATAGTGTTATTAATAAACACTATACATTATTAGTATCAGTAATAGAGTTATTAATAAACATTGGGAACTTACTCTGATTCCTATTATTTTTCTCTCTCTCATCCACAGGCTGGATAATAACGGTCTCACAGATTCTTGTATCGAGGATCTCACCTCCGCTCTCAGTATATACCGCTCACTGACGGAGCTGAACCTGGCTAATAATAAACTGGGAGATTCTGGACTGAAACTACTGTCTGCAGCTCTGAGGAACCCGGACTGTAAAATACAGAAACTGTGGTAAGTACCAGACTGTGTGAGATTGTGTTTATAATAACTGGAAGTCTGACACTGAACATTAATATTAGTAACAGTAATAGTGTTATTAATGAACACTGGAGATTTACTCTGATTCCTGTTATTTCACTCTCTGATCCCCAGTCTATGGGATGTCGGTCTCACAGATTCCTGTGCCGAGGATCTCGCCTCCACTCTCAGTACAAACCGGTCACTATTGGTTCTTGCACTGGGATGAAACTTCTTCACAGACCGATCTGTCCCCGCTCTCAGCCGCCTCAGACTGACCTGCAGGGGTCTGGAGCGGAACGTGTGAGTGTTTGTGTTAATGTTTAATGTAATAAATAAAATATCAATGGGATTCAGTCACTTTTATGGGTAATATTTATTATAATTTTTATTGAAATATTAACCACAGTCTCCCTGTTATTTACATTGTTGTTCAATCTGTTTATTTCCTGTTTAATCTTTAATCTGTTTCAGGCTGAGGGAGAATCAGTTCAGTTCAAATGGAAAGAGACACCTGGAGTCGCTGTGGGAATTAAGATATGGGCTGAGTGTGTTTGTGTGATTATTTCAATTGATGACCATCACTGCTCTCATAATATGACCATTTTCAGCCAATTATCTGCCCCGCCCCTTTAAGCGTCCCCGCTCCGGGTTTAAATCCTGTCGGCCCCTTTAAGGGTTCCCAGCTCGAGCTGATCGTGTCATCTCCCATTGTGATGTCAGAGGACCAGCAACCGGGTCACGAGACTCAGCCGCCCGGCCCCACAGCGCTGCTTCTGCAGGATATCCGGGGCTGAATGTTCCCCAATGGGGCACTGGGGAAATGAACAGACAGGAAGGGCCCAGGGTGGGGCTCAGTCTGGGCTGCAGTGGGACACTGACAATTACACTCAGTTTTCCTGGGTATCCCAGTGAGGAGTCCGTCTCTGTAACAAGTGTCCCTGTGTAAAGTGTGTGTCTCTCCCAGTGAGGAGTCAGACTCTGTAACAAGTGTCCCTGTGTACAGTGTGTGTCTCTCCCAGTGAGGAGTCAGACTCTGTAACAAGTGTCCCTGTGTACAGTGTGTCTCTCTCCCAGTGAGGAGTCGGACTCTGTAACAAGTGTCCCTGTGTACAGTGTGGGTCTCTCCCAGTGAGGAGTCAGACTCTGTAACAAGTGTCCCCTACAACACTCCGAGATCTCTCCACTCCTTTGACATGTTGCACATCCTTGATTTTCGTTGCTCCACATTGGCGCCATGACTTCAGCTGCCAAGGCTCTAAACTCTGGAATTCCCTCCCTAAACCTCTTCGCAGCTCCACATCTCTGTCCTCCTCCTTTAAATGCTTCTTAAAACTTACCTCTTTCACTGAGTTTTTCTTCATCTGTCCTAAAATCACTTTATGTGGCTCGGTGTCAAATTCTGTCTGATAATTGCCTTGTGACGTTTCATTACATTAAAGCCGCTATATAAATGCAAGTTATTGTTGTTGTCCCTGTGTTGTGTTAATAAATCTCCACCGCTTACTTCAGCTCACGCCTGGTCTCCTCGTTATTTTCAATAACTGGCTTCATTGTTTGAATATATTAAATAAAGGTTCCTCAAAAGTACATCCCACCTTCTACAAACGACACTGTAGACGCGACCTGTCGGTCTAATGAAGCGGGTGGTCTTACTCGGGAGGCTGAATATACAATTTACACAAGAAGGTGAGACTGTGTGTCAGTAAAAGAGCGCAGCTGGGACTCTAAAAATGGCCCCACAGGCAACGGGAAATGGCCGCTATGGACCTGCAGCAAAATGGCCCCCATCAATCTGCAACAAATCAAATAAACATACAGCCCATTCGGCCCATCCTGCCTGTGCCGGCTCTTTGAAAGAACGATCCAATTAGTCTCTCTCCCTGTAGCCCTGCAAACTGTCTTTACTAGTAAACAAGTACAATCTGCCTCCACCACCCTTTCAGGCAGTGCATTCCAGATCAGAACAACACCACGCAAAAGTTCCTCATCTCTGCTCTGGTTCTTTTCCAATTATTTTAAACCTGTGTCCTTTGGTTACCCACCCTTCTGCCCCAGAAATAGTTTCTCCCTCTTTATTCTATCAAAACCCCTCAAATGGCCCCCATGTCCCCTCAAAGTTGTCGCATCGCTCTGAAACACAAGCATTATTTTGAAATGCCCATCCACGGGTTCACGATTCCTAATTACATTTCCTCTCAGCCTCTGTTCATCACGCACCGAGTTAATGGATGAAACATACAAGATTCTGAAGGGGATTGACAGGGTAGATGCTGAGAGATTGTTTCCCCCTGGCTGGAGTGTCTAAAACTAGGGGCCATTTAAGACTGAGATGAGGAGGAATTTCTTCTCTCAGAGGGATGTGAATCTGTGGAATTCTGTTCCCAAGAGGGCTGTGAATTCTGAGTCTTCGAGTATATTCAATGCTGAGAGAGAGAGATTTTGTGACTCCAGAGGAATCAAGGGATATGGGGCTCGGTCGGGAAAGTAGAGTTGAGGTCGATGATGAGCCATGATCCTATTGATTGGTGGAGCAGGCTCGAAGTGGCCGTATGGCCTACTCCTGCTCTTATTTCCACTATTCTTATGTTAACATGTTTTTGTAACTTTTCAGGCTGGGCTACTTTACCCCAGGATTTACCCTCTTCAAAGCACAAGGGCCACAATCGAACAGGATCTTATTAACACCAGGCAACAAAACCAGTGCACGGAGAGGAAATTGAACCCCAGCTAATAAACAGACAGAAATCAGGCGGGCTGAATACGGTACAACATCTGGAGGAGGTCTGGGTCAGTCCCCTCTGGAGGAGGTCTCGGTCAGTCCCCTCTGGAGGAGGTCTCGGTCAGTCCCCTCTGGAGGAGGTCTCGGTCAGTCTCCTCTGGAGGAGGTCTCGGTCAGTCTCTGGAGGAGGTCTCGGTCAGTCCCCTCTGGAGGAGGTCTCGGTCAGTCTCCTCTGGAGGAGGTCTCGGTCAGTCTCTGGAGGAGGTCTCGGTCAGTCCCCTCTGGAGGAGGTCTCGGTCAGTCCCCTCTGGAGGAGGTCTCGGTCAGTCTCCTCTGGAGGAGGTCTCGGTCAGTCCCTCTGGAGGAGGTCTCGGTCAGTCTCTGGAGGAGGTCTCGGTCAGTCTCTGGAGGAGTTCTCGGTCAGTCTCTGGAGGAGGTCTCTGTCAGTCTCCTCTGGAGGAGGTCTCGTTCAGACTCCTCTGGAGGAGGTCTCGGTCAGTCTCTGGAGGAGTTCTCGGTCAGTCTCTGGAGGAGGTCTCGGTCAGTCCCCTCTGGAGGAGGTCTCGGTCAGTCCCCTCTTGAGGAGGTCTCGGTCAGTCTCCTCTGGAGGAGGTCTCGGTCAGTCCCCTCTGGAGGAGGTCTCGGTCAGTCTCCTCTGGAGGAGGTCTCGGTCAGTCTCTGGAGGAGGTCTCTGTCAGACTCTAGAGGAAGTCTCGGTCAGTCTCCTCTGGAGGAGGTCTCGGTCAGTCTCCTCTGGAGTAGGTCTCAGTCAGTCTCCTCTGGAGGAGGTCTCGGTCAGTCTCCTCTGGAGGAGGTCACGGTCAGTCTCCTCTGGAGGAGGTCTCGGACAGTCTCTGGAGGAGGTCTCGGTCAGTTCCCTCTGGAGGAGGTCTCGGTCAGTCTCTGGATGAGGTCTCGGTCAGTCTCTGGAGGAGGTCTCGGTCAGTCTCCTCTGGAGGAGGTCTCGGTCAGTCTCCTCTGGAGGAGGTCTCGGTCAGTCTCTGGATGAGGTCTCGGTCAGTCTACTGTGGGGGAGGTCTCGGTCAGTCTCCTCTGGAGGAGGTCTCGGTCAGTCTCCTCTGCAGGAGGTCTCGGTCAGTATCCTCTGGAGGAGGCCTCGGTCAGTCCCCTCTGGAGGAGGTCTCGGTCAGTATCCTCTGGAGGAGGCCTCGTCAGTCCCCTCTGGAGGAGGTCTCGGTCAATCCCCTCTGGAGGAGGCCTCGGTCCGTCCCCTCTGGAGGTGGTCTCGGTCTTTCCCCTCTGGAGGAGGCCTCGGTCAGTCTCCTCTGGAGGAGGCCTCGGTCAGTCTCCTCTGGAGGAGGCCTCGGTCAGTCTCATCTGGAGGAGGTCTCGGTCAGTATCCTCTGGAGGAGGCTTCGGTCAGTCTCTGTAGGAGGTCTCGGTCAGTTCCCTCTGGAGGATGTCTCGGTCAGTCTCCTCTGGTGGAGTTCTCGGTCAGTCTCCTCTGGAGTAGGTCTCAGTCAGACTCCTCTGGAGATGGTCTCGGTCAGTCTCCTCTGGAGGAGGTCTCGGTCAGTCTCCTCTGGAGGTGGTCTCGGTCAGTCTCCTCTGGAGAAGGTCTCGGTCAGTCTCTGGAGGAGGTCTCGGTCAGTCTCCTCTGGAGGAGGTACCGGTCAGTCTCCTCTGGAGGAGGTCTCGGTCGGTCTCTGGATGAGGTCTCGGTCAGTCTCTGGAGGAGGTCTCGGTCAGTCTACTGTGGAGGAGGCCTTGGTCAGTCCCCTCTGGAGGAGGTCTCGGTCAGTCTCCTCTGGAGGAGGTCTCGGTCAGTCTCCTCTGGAGGAGGTCTCGGTCAGTCTCCTCTGGAGGAGGTCTCGGTCAGTATCCTCTGGAGGAGGCCTCGGTCAGTTCATTCTGGAGGAGGTCTCGGTCAATCCCCTCTGGTGGAGGCCTCGGTCAGTCCCCTCTGGAGGAGGTCTCGGTCTGTCCCCTCTGGAGGAGGCCTCGGTCAGTACCCTCTGGAGGAGGTCTCGGTCTTTCCCCTCTGGAGGAGTCCTTGGTCAGTCTCCTCTGGAGGAGGTCTCGGTCAGTCCCCTCTGGAGGAGGCCTCGGTCAGTCTCTGTAGGAGGTCTCGGTCAGTTCCCTCTGGAGGAGGTCTCGGTCAGTCTCCTCTGGTGGAGGTCTCGGTCAGTCTCCTCTGCAGGAGGTCTCGATCAGTCGCCTCTGGAGGAGGTCTCGGTCTTTCCCCTCTGGTGGAGGTCTGGGTCAGTCCCCTCTGGAGGAGGCCACGGTCAGTTCCCCTCTGCAGGTGGTCTCGGTTTTTACCCTCTGGAGAAGGTCTCGGTCAGTCTCCTCTGGAGGAGGCCTCGGTCTTTCCCCTCTGAAGGTGGTCTCGGTTAGTCCCTGCTGGATGAGGCCTCTGTCCATCCCCTCTGGAGGAGGTCTCGGTCTTTCCCCTCTGGAGGAGGTCTCGGTCTTTCCCCTCTGAAGGTGGTCCCGGTCAGTCCCTGCTGGATGAGGTCTCGGTCAGTCCCCTCTGGAGGAGGCCTTGGTTAGTCTCCTCTGGAGGAAGCTCGTGTACAATATTCCTCTTCCCCAAATTTTCATTCCGTAAATCTTTTCGTGGCAATTTTCAAAGATAATCATCACTAGAGGGCAAAAATAAATTGAGTGTAACAAAGTACAATTAGTAAATACACAGCTCAGGTCCAGGCTCCCTCTCTCTCACTCAGTTATACGGACAATCTCTCAGCAACACCATTTATCAACCAATCCCAGTTATAAACCAGAGGAACTGAAGAATAAATGATTGAGAGACAAGAAAGAAGTTGAAGACACACAGGAGAAACACGACTGAGAGGTTTTTCCTCCAGAGAGGGGAGTTGTTTGAATTGGTGCTCACCCACCCTTGGGGCCCCCAACCTGGACCACACCAATCCAAATACCGCCCCACCCAGAAACCCACCCACCCAGCTACCCACCAATCGAGACACAACCTTCCCTGGGTCCTAGCAACCCAATTATTACCCCACCCAGTGACCCACTTACCCAGGGTCCAACCAATCGATACGCAACCAACCCAGAGACCCACCCACCCAGTACCACACCACCCAGAGACCCACCCACCCAAAGAGCCACCAACTGAGACATACTCCACACTGGGACCGACCCAGCCAGGTGAGCAGTTTGTAGACTGCAGGCTGGAGCTCCTCCCCTGAGCCTTTGACAGGTTGCTGTATCGCTCTTGTATGGCCTGTCTTTCTGCCCATTCTCATGTTAATCCGGAATAATGCTGTCCAGTGTCGGACTGCTTTGTGAAGGACCTTTCCAGGAACCTGTTTTTTGATTTGATACCTTAATATTTGTTGTGAATATTACTGCAGTTTGATATAATCCTAAACACTGATCCCACTTGCAGGCCATACACAGGGCAGGCCCAAGTACATCACCCGGTGAAACATATAACTTCTATCCACAGCTCACACCAAACCACATGGACAGGGCCGGAAGGAGCAATTCTGACGTGAGACGGACTCCTTCCCCATCCTCTCCCCTCCCTCCCTCCCCTGCTCCAAACTCCCTGTGTGTAATCCTTGTCTGGGGACATCCCCTCCCTCCCTCTCCTGCTCCAAACTCCCTGAGTGTATTCCTAGTCTGGGATCATCCCCTCCCTCCCTCACCTGCTCCAAACTCCCTGTGTGTATTCCTAGTCTGGGATCATCCCCTCTCTCCCTCTCCTGCTCCAAACTCCCTGTGTGTATTTCTGGTCTGGGGATATCCCCTCTTCTTTGAAAGTGATGAACTTTCCCTGTAAACTGGGATTAAGCTGTTGAAGAACAGAATCATCGAATCATAGAAAGGCTACAGTACAGTAGGAGGCCATTCGACCCGTCGATACCGTGCTGGCTCTCTGCAAGAGCGCTTCAGCTAGTCCCACTCCCTCGCCCTTACCCACTGGCCCTGCAGTTTTTTCCTTCATGTACTTGTCCAATTCCCTTTTGAAAGCAACGATTGAATCTGACTCGATCACCATTTCAGGCTTTGCATTCCAGATCCTAACCATTCGCTGCGTAAATAAGTTTTTCCGCATGTGGCCTTTGGTTCTTCTGCCAATCACCTTAAATGTGTGTCCTCTGGTTCTCGACCCTTCCACCACTGAGAACATTAAGTCTTTATCTACTCTTGTCTAGACACCTCATGATTTTGAACACCTCCATCAATTCTCCTCTCAACCTTCTCTGCTCTAAGGAGAACAACCCCAGCTTCTCCAGTCTATCCATGTAAATGAAGTCCCTCATCCCTGGAACCATTCTTGTAAATCTTTTCTGCACCCTCTCTAACGCCTTCACATCCTTCCTAAAGTGTGGAGTCCAGAATTGGACACAATACTCCAGCCGAGGTCGGACCAGTGTTTTGTAAGGTTCATCATAACTTCCTTGCTTTTTTACTCTATGCCTCTATTTATGAAGCCCAGGATCACGTAGGCTTTTTAATCGCTTTCTCAACCTGCCCTGCCACCTTCAACGATTTGTGCACATATACCCCCAGGATGTTGCAGCCCATTTATAATTGTACCCTTTAGTTTATATTGCCTCTCCTCGTTCTTCCTACCAAAATGTATCACTTCACACATTTCTGCATAAAATGTTCATCTGCTACGCGTCCGTCTATTCCTCCAGCTTGTCTGCTCTCCTCTTGAAGTCTATCACTCTCCTCCTCAATGTTCACTATACTTCCAGGTTTTGTGTCACCTGCAAATTTTGAAATTATGCCTTGTATACCCAAATCCAAGTCATTAACATATATCAAGAAAAGCAGTGGTCGTAGAACCGACCCCTGGGGATCACCACTGTGTACCTTCCTCCAGTCTGAAAAACAACCGTTAACCTCTACTCACTGTTTCTTGTCAATTAGCCCATATCATATCCATGCTGCCACTGTCCCTTTTATTCCCTGGGCTTCAACTTTGCTGGCAAGCCTATTATGTTGCACCGCATCAAATACATTTTGGAAGTCCATGTTCACCACATCAACCGCATTGCCCTCATCAACCCTCTCTGTTACCTCATCAAACAACTCAATCAAAGTTAGTTAAACACGGTTTGCCTTTAATAAATCCGTGCTGGCTTTCCTTAATTAATCCACACTTGTCCCGTTGAGTTTGTCCCTGATTATCGTTTCTAAAATCTTTCCCACTACCGAGGTTAAACTGACTGCCCTGTAGTTGCTGGGTTTATCCTTACACCTTTTCTTGAACAAGGTTGTAGCATTTGAATTCTCCAGTCCTCTGGTACCACCCCCGTATCTATGGAGGATTGGAAGATTATGGCCAGTAGCTCCGCAATTCCACCATTAATTCCCTCAGCGTCCTAGGATGCATCCCATCCGGTCATGGAGACGTACCTACTTTAATTACAGCCAGCCTTTCTAACACATCTACTTTATCAATTTTTTTTATCCCATCCAGTATCTACACTACCTTCTCTTTCGCTATGACTTTGTCAGCATTTTCCTCCTTGGTGAAGACAGATGCAAAGTACTGTTTTAGTACGTCAGCCATGCTCTCTGCCTCCATGCGTAGATCTTATTTTTGTTCCCTTATAGGCTCCACCGCTCCACTTACTGCCCGTTTATTATTTATATGCCTATACAAGACTTTTTGATTCCTTTTAATGTTAGCTGCCAGTCTTTCTCACAGTCTCACTTTGCCCCTCTTATTTCCATTTTAACTTTACCTCTGAACTTTTTATATTCAGCCTGATTATCATTTATATTCTCAACATCTGTCATACAGGCACTTTTTCTGCTTCATCTTTCTCTCTATCTCATTCATCATCCATGGAGCTCTGATTTTAGTTACCCTACCTCTCCCTCTCGTGGAATGTACCTCGACTATACCCAAACCTTCTCCTCTTTAAAGGCAGCCCATTGTTCAATTACAGTTTTTTCTGCTAATCTTTGATTCCAATTTACCCGGGCCAGATCCATTCTCAACCCACTGAAACTGGTCTTCCACCAATTAAGTAATTTCACTCTAGATTGCTCCCTGTCCTTTTCCATATCTAATCTAAAACCTTATGATACTATGACCACTGTTCCCTAAATATGCCCCTAATGACAATTGCTCCACTTGACCCATCTCATTCCCCAGAACCAAATCCAGCAATGCCTACTTCCTCGTTGAGCCAGAAGCGTACAGGTCAAGAAAGGACACACTTCAGAAATTCTTCCCCCTCTGTTCCCTTTACATTATTATGATCCCAGTCTATATTAGGATAAACTAAGTCTCCATTATTCTGTAGTTTTTGCACCTCTCTGTAATTTCCATGCAAATTTGCTCCTCTGTATCCTTCCACTAGTTGGTGCCCTATAGAACACACCTAGTAGTGTAATGACTGTGTCTTAGCTCTAACCAAAGAGATTCTGTCCTTGACCTCTCCAGGACATCCTCTCTCCAGCAATGTAATATTCTCCTTTATCAATACCGCCACCACACTTCCTTTCTTTCCTTCCCTGTCTTTCCTGGACACCAATGTTTAACTTGTTCATGCCTTTGTTCTCTATTTTACATGTTGATATTGATGATGTGATTGATTACACATAGCCTTCTGACGATTGGAGCTGGGTTCAGATGCATCGCTGCCTGATAGAATTAAAATCCCTGCCTGCTGTCTGACTCCTGCCTTAAATAGAGAAGATCAGCTCAATCCAGTTCAATGTGAATGTGCCTCTTACATAGAATAGTCAGATCTCACCATCAATTCCCATAGAAGCTGGATGCCAGCCAGATTAGAAGAGTTTGGGATCCACGGGGAAATGAAACCATGTGACGTTTGGCTTTTGGAGAACCTCAGGATGAGGCGGGACGTTAGAAAGTGACGGGTAGAGGGGGCACTTCATCACAATCAATAAATGAAGCCCATTCACGTTTAAGGTAC
This sequence comes from Squalus acanthias, assembly GCA_030390025.1. Lineage (NCBI taxonomy): Eukaryota > Metazoa > Chordata > Chondrichthyes > Squaliformes > Squalidae > Squalus > Squalus acanthias. The sequence continues at coordinate 77,919 of JASTWF010000089.1, read as the reverse complement.
TGAGGCTATTGTTAGAGTAAGGTTTTAAATAAGGTTCTTGAACTTTGAAGTGTGGTGTCATTGGTTTATTGAACCCACAGTACTTGCAATAGTACTTACATATAAAATTAAAAGGCACAAATTACAGCCACAACTGATGATAGTTTTGATGATTGAGTCAAAAGTTTACTTTTCTGAGATCAGTATCTTCGGCTTTTAAAAATTGCAAATACTCATTACAAACAGCTCGTTTTATACATTGCTCTCAGTCCCACTAAGTGGGAATCAATACAATTCTGTATTACATAATTATATTAAAGTGAAAAGTCAATTTCCTGTGAGAAGAATTAATTTACTATTCTTTATCAATAACAAGAGATGGATGAATAAAAATAGATTGAAGGATGTTGAGACCAAGCAGGTAAAATGATTGGAACTAATTGTTAGGGTGGAGGTTAAACGCCGCCTAGGACTGGTTGGGTCGACAAGTCTTTTTTCCTGTCGTAGCACTCCATTGTGTTGACCAGTTGAGATTTTCAGTAAATATCTGTGAACAAAGATGTCTAATGTCACATTGACCAGTCAAGTTCCTGCTGTCTCCATCATTAGACACTGGTCAGGAGACAGGGCTTCGTTCTATTGGTCCAGGAGACAATGGGGGGCGGAGTCTGATGGGGAGACCAGCGCCTGCAACATTCACACCGAGATTACAGAATTACAGATAACCACCATTGTAACACATTGTTTCTACACTAAAGGAAACTTTAACTATTAATTAAACTGAGCGACTCATTCCAGTACCTGCGGTGTGAGGCAGGTAACGCTGACACCCAAGTTTTCTACTCCACTGCGGAAGCTCAATCATGACTGTTCTTTCAGAGTATTACATAGTATTTACATCAAGGAAACAGACCATTTGGCCCAACAGGTCCATGCTGGTGAAAATGCTCCACACGAGCCTCCTTCCACCTCCTTCATCTAGCCCCATCAAGGTATCCTTACACCCTTTTCTCCCATATGTGCCTATCCAGCTTCCCATTAAATATATCTGTTATTCGTGTTAACTATTCCATGTGGTAGTGAGTTTCTCATTCTCACCACTCTCTGGGTAAAGGAGTTTCTCCTGAACTCCCTATTGGATTTATTAGTGACTATCTTATATTTATGGTCCGTAGTTCAGTCTCCCCCGCAAGTGGAAACATCCTCCCTACGTCGACCAATGAAAACCTTTCATAATCTTAAAGACATTTTTCAGATCACCCCTCAGCCTTTCCTTTTCTAGGGAAAGCTTTCCTGAGAGGTATACACTGTCAGTTCTGGTATCATCCCAGTAAATCTTTATTTACACCTTCTCCATTGTCTTTATATCCTTGTTTATAATATGGAGACCGGTAATGTGCGCAGTTCTCCAAGTGTGGTCTAATGAAGGTTCAATACAAGTTTAATATAACGCAACTGCTTTGCAACTCTATTCCGCTAGAAATAAGCACTAGTGCTTGGTTTGCGTTTTCTGGCCTTATTAACCTGCCTCATCAACATCTTGTTATTGTTGATAATGGAGTTATTGACTGAGCTCAGCAAACAATCTCTGCTCAATTACACTACAACAACAACTTGAGTTATTGACTGAGCTCAGCAAACAATCTCTGATCAATTACACTACAACAATAACTTGAGTTATTGACTGAGCTCAGCAAACAATCTCTGATCAATTACACTACAACAACAACTTCCATTGATAGGACATCTCTTTCAATATTGAGCGGAAAGGGCGCTGTTTTAGCGGGAATCGATTATGTTCACCCGGGGAAAGCAGCAGACATCAAACACCCGGCACAACGTGGAGGAATGTTTTCTGATTCCTGTTCATTTTCACAACAACAATTGGATTCCGTCCCAGCAGAAAGACGGTCATTCCAAAATAGAACACGGGCTGTAATTGAACTTTAGAAAGGACAGGAAGCCTTGGCTTAATGTTACATTAATTTAACCAAAATCAGAATCAATGTTCAAGGAGATTTCACCACCTTCTTCAGCTCTTCACTGAATTTAATTTGTGTAGCTTCATAAATATACGGGTTTTGAACAGAAACTCCAATACATTAGCATAAACCCCGTTTCTGTGGCGATGCCGGCAGGAGATGTATAATCGCCTCGGTAATGCGTGATGTTTGTCAGTCTGGCAGTTAAATAACTAACGACAGGTGTCAACTTCAACACTATAAAACTGCCCGATACAGTGAAGAGTAAAATGATGGATTTCCTTCGGTTCTCCATCTCTGGATCACTCTGATTCTCACTGCTGTGACCCCGGAGTCCCCTGCGGCCTCTACTGGCCATTAAAATACGTCTGATTGACAAACAATTAAACAGTAATAGCAAAGGAAGTGGACTCCACATCGTTAAAATACCTTGTAACCGGGAGAACCCGACCCCTGCAGGCGATGAAAAATAGTCCAGTCCGGGGTAACAACTCCAATGAATATTGTTAATTATTCGATCAGGTTTATAGACAATCCAACGTGGAATATTTTGTAAATAGATCAAGACAGAGACCGTTGTTATGGCCACAGCCGCAGTTCTCACTCTGCAATAACTTGTTTGAAACTTCTGACAACATAAGGCTAGAAATCGGTCAAAGGTGAACCAGATTGTAAACCACACCGACATATCCAGGCTGGTAGAATGGATGCAAATAATGATCTTACAAACCGCAGTGTAGGACAGGAAGGAATGTGGAAAGTGATGTGTACAAATTTGATACACTATTACATTGAGGATCATGACCAGTAGATCCGCTGTTGCCATGGCCACCATGCAGACAGAGATACACTTGGAAAGGCCGCACTTTCCTGTGGAGAGAATCACCATTGTCAGTAGGTTCTCTGTGAGAAGGAGGGACAAGAGGTCAGTAACGGGGACACTCAGATAAATCTTACAGATATTGTGGGGAAATGTTGAGATGTGTTCCTGTTATTTTTATTATCGGTGAGCGTGGTAGGCATTTTGTTCAAAATAAACGCATCATTCTACACTCACTATAGAGGGACTGAGAATGACCATCCTTCCACCACACTTCAGTCAGATGTTGTCAAGGCGGCGCGGGAGGAGGGTCGCTCGGATTCAGTATCGGGAATGGACACGGAGAGCGATCCCACCACCACAGACACCCAGGCACTGATATAGGAGGTTATTAAGTTTGTGAGATAATGTAAAACCGGCGACATTGGATCATCCGTCCGTCATACATCTCTCCCGATTGTCATTTCAATCACTATCGCCCCTGACACTAGACTGAGTCTCCATTCACACTCTAACTCTGCGATCCATGCCAAGCCGCAGTACCTCGCAGGGACGGTACAGTTACAGATAAAATACACTTAAAGCGAAACCTTGGTTGGTTCTGTAACTTGATCATATTCGAGAGACAATAAAGAAGCGGATTCCCTTACATGCATCCAAACACATATTCCATTGCAGTGTGGAGCGCTGAAACCATCCCGCCATGAGGCTGGGACCATGTGATGCACCGAGCCAATTTGATGAGTTACTACAGCGGACCCAGGGAGCAATCGATGGAATTTTACATTTAATCTCATCGGTTTAATTGGCGAGGGGGATCTCTGGAGCGGCATCAGATGTCAGCTGTATTCAATATAATTTACGAACAATTACTGGAAAGATGTGAATTCAAACTTAATATTCAGCTGGAACACAAAGCATTATAACCACAAACCGCGACCGCTGCTGCAGACCAGGGGATCACAGGATGGTGAAAATAACAAACATCGCAAAGAAATGAAGGGCCATCTGATCAGTGAACTCCTGGTAAACTAGGGGAGTGAGTAGGAGCTGGAACACCAAATAGAGAAATACTACTGATTAAAAAGGATTAGATTCCTGAATTTACTGTTCAGAGTTAATCCCATGGGGCTGAGGGCTCAGGAATAAAACTGTGAGAAAGGCCTTGATGGTTGTGATGCTCCCGTGAGACGACGCACTGGATCCCAGCAGAGGATCGGGCTGTAGATCCCACAGACCATGGAGGGAGTGCAAGGGACTGAAGGATTCTTTCCCGGCTCTTTAAAGAGAGGAAACATTCCGGACAGACCATTCCGGACACAAAGTGATAGTCCCAGAAATCCCCGAACCATGGGCACAGCTCCTGGAGTCTGTCCACAGCTGAAAGGGACCTTGAGGTCCAGTGTCGATTGATGGAAATTCAGCCCCAGCATCAATGGGTCTCAGACCCTCTTCGCCGAATTCACTGATCCCCGGACACTCTGAGCAAAGCCGAGCCGCTCCCGCCATGGCCAGTGATTCCGACAGGGGAATGTTGGCTTTTACAGCCCGGAGCAAAGGGCTTTCACCCACTGGTGGACTTTCTGAGTTCACTTGGTTCCCGTCATTCTGCAATAAACTGAATCTACCCAGCATCACCCGAGGTGTCATTTTCAAACTCTAACACTGTGCTGGGACGGCATTGTAGTGTCGGCCAAAGGCAGCACATGGGCCTCAGTAACAGGCTCAGAGAGACTCCCAGTACAACAGGGATTTAATCCCCACACCAGCCCCATTGTAGTATCGGCCAAAGGCAGCACATGGGCCTCAGTAACAGGCTCAGAGAGACTCCCAGTACAACAGGGATTTAATCCCCACACCAGACCCATTGTAATATCGGCCAAAGGCAGCACATGTGCCTCCGCAACAGACTCAGAGAGACTCCAAGTGCAACAGGGATTTAATCTCCACACCCGTGCCAATGTGGTCTCTCTAAGGGGGATTTCCTGCCACTTTTGCGGGGTCAGGAGTGTTTTCTGTGGTGCGGGCCGATAATATAAAGAACTGACGCTGATTGTATGAACTAACTGGGACTAGATAAAGGTCTCTGGTTTCACACAACAGACCTGGTGTGACCAACACTCACATTGGACAAGACGGCATAAACCAGGAAGCTTCATCAATGATTGGAAAGGCTGAGAATCCCATCAGTACAGGATTTTTTCAAGGTGAGATTCTTTCAAGCTAAAGGGCACCGTTTAATTTTTGGCAAGATGCTCGGTATTTGATGCGATAATTTGACTGTGGATTCACTGGTATGTAAAACGCGCCCATACCTCACCTGGGAGTGCATGATGCTTACATGTACAGGGATTTCTGTCCTGTATTCATACCATGCTGTACGTGAGATGGAGAGCTTCATTGGGTAGTTTAAGAGGAGCTGTACCCTGCTTTGACCTCATGCTGTATCTGAGTTCACTGTGCTTGATAAACGATAATACAGTGAGATTTACAATGTATCCAACTCCTGCCCACCTGCCCTGTGAGTGTTTGATGGAACAGTGTCGAGGGAGCTTTCTGTATGCGACCCGTGCTGTACCTCACCTTGGAGTCTTTGATGGGATAGTATGGAGGGAGCTTTATTCTGTTTGTAACCCATGCTATTCCTGACGTGGGAATCTTTGATGGGATAGTGTGGAGGGAGCTTCACTCTATATTTACCCCGTGCTGGACCTGTCGTGGAAGTCTTTGATGGGAAAATGTGGTGGGAGCTTTACTCTGTATGTAACCCATCCTATTCCTGACCTTGGAGACTTTGATGGGATAGTGTGGAAGGAGCTTCACTCTATATCTACCCCGTGCTGGACCTATTGTGGGAATCTTTGATGGGATAGTGTCGAGCAAGCTTTACTCTGTATGTGACCCGTGCTGGACCTGTCGCGGGAGTATTTTATCGGCAGTTTAAATATGCTTTAGACTGTATGTAACCCATGCTGTACCTGACCTGGGAATGTTTGATGGGACGTTGTAGAGGTAGTTTTAATCTGCATGTATATGTTGCCTTTCAGCAGCAGCAGCAGCAGTAACCCTGTCACGAGCCAATTGCTGCAAGGCCAGAGATTATACACAGGGGCCTTTCACTTGGCCTGAGAGGGCTCCGGTCACGGGGAAGGGGAAAGCGCAGGAGACAGTACGGTGCCACCTTTTGCAAAATTCACCTCTTCGATCCTCAGGCACAGATGCGAGGGGATATCTGTCAATTTTTTTAATGTTTGCTGTTATTTAAATGCTGGCGTTGTGTTATTTCGTGAAATATATATTTGTGACTCATAGTGTACTTAATCATTTCGTTTTATATGTAAAGCCTCCAGTCACTTTATTTCTGTTTTCAACTTTGTTTTATTAACAGTCAATTGAACATTACAACTGTTTAAAAAATTAGAAAATAGCTAGATTTCATCTTGAATGTAAAGTCTTTATTGCACTAAGAAACCCAAAAAGTCACATTAAACGGTTTACATTTTTTATCAACCAATTTATCTTTGCAAATGTTTACAAAGTAGAAAATAGCTAGCTAACAATTTGTATTTAAAGACGAAGAACCTCAAAACAGCATAACAAAAGTCTTTAATGGTGCAATAAACGTTCACTGTTTCACTTGAAATTGTGTCTGTGCTTTTCTGTGCCTTGCTGGGGGAGGGGGAGGTAGGAGGCGACACTATCATCACCTCGTGAAGGTGTTGGCTACTAGCAGTTCCCTGGCGGCTTTGGTTTCGGCAGCACTTGGCTCCTCCCCATCAGGCCTGGCCACAACGATATTGGCATCCTCCATGTCCTCCATTTCAGCAGGGAGCTCGTCTGCAGGGTTAAGGGTCAGTCCTTCCCGCAGGGCAAAGTTATGCAAAGCACAAAAGGCTACCACAATCTTTGCCACTTTCAGAGGAGAATACTGCAAACTCCCCCCCACCCCCCCCCCCCCCGTCCTGTCCAGGCACCGGAAGCGTGATTTCAGAAGCCCCATTGTCCTCTCCACCACTTGCCGTGTGGACACGTGTGCCCCATTGTATCTCTCCTGAGCCTCATTATTGGTCCTGCGGTATGGTGTCATCAACCATGGTTTTATCGGGTAGCTCTTGTCACCCAATATCCATGCGGATCCTCGAGGCAATGTACTGTGGGCGCTATATAAGTCCGAGTGATGGAGGACGAAGGAGTCATGAGCACTTCCCCGGTGAACTGCATTCATGTTTAGGATCCTGAGTTGCGCATCACAGACGATTATTACATTTAATGAGTGAAACCCCTTCCTGTTGATGTATGTCAGAGGTGCATCAATTGGTGCTTTCAATTCAACATGGGTTCCACCGACGGCCCCAATCACTTTGGGGAAGCCAGCAATCCTATAAAATAAAAGGGCCTCACCTTTTGCTGCCGAGTGGACAAGTCGAAGTCTATGATCTCTGAAGCCCTCCAGAATATGGCATCTGTGACCTGGTGAATGCAGGCCCTCGAGCACTCTGGGAGATGTTTGAAATGTCACTGGTGCCTTACTGAATTGACCCGCATGCAAAGAAGTTCAGTGCTGTGGCTACCTTCATGGACACTGACAAGGCAGTGAGGGTCTTCTAGAGTGTTTGAAGGCTGTCATTCAACATGTCACATAGTCGGTCAGATGTCTCTTTACAAAAGTGCAGCCTGCTCACACACAAATCCTCCAACAGCATCTGAAAAGACAGCCTCTCCCTGTACCCTCTCTGGGTGGGTAGTAGTTCCTCCTGATTAGGTGGCGGTCTTGGTTCCTCAGTCTCCTTTGTTGTTCCCTGGCGTTTTCGATTCTATGATCCAGAAACACACAAAAGATTGGGGCAAACTCCTCAGGAGGCATGATTCTCCCTCACAGGATTCCTCTTTAAATAGATGCAGTAACTGTTGAGAAGAAAAGGAAAGAGTTGTAAACGTTATATTAATAAAGTGAGTGGTTAGAAATTCACGGCGGGCGGTGATGCGAAACGGGCGGTATCGGATCGGGCGCCCGTCAGACCCGCCTGATCAATATCACCGCCGGAGAACAATTTTTAAAACTTTTAAAACATTTTACAAAATCATGCATTAATTTGTATACAGCATAAAAAAGTTAACATTTAAAACATTCATATCTTTTGGCATAATTTTAAACATGAGTAAATGTGAACAAAATCATGTTAAAACAGTCATTTTCAAGTTTAAAAAAAGAAATCTATTTGATTGGAATGCTCACCTTGTCCACAACGAAAGTTCCTCTTCTAATCACCGACACTCCTCAGAACTAGATCCAAACCAATGAAGTATTTAACAAATTAAATTTGTTACAAACTTAAACCAGGCTTTGTACCAAGAACTTTGTTAACTTTAAAAGCTAAAACAGTCCAGGTTTCCAGCCCCCTGACTTCCACGTCTTCTTCCTGCTTCTTCTTTAGATAGAATGCCGGCTGTCCGCCTGCTTTTTTTCTGTCGTTGCAGTTTCGTCAGTAACTGCTGGCCAGTAGTTGGACAAATAGCGCAAATCTGCGCCAGATCGCAATTTCTAATTTTTAGCGCATGCGCTTCGCATGCCTAAACCCGGAACTTGCGTGGCCCCTACGGACTCGTGCGCACGTCGTACCCACCCGGATGTCCGCAAAATACGGCCCCGTGAAAGCCCTGAAACTGTTGAATTGTAGCTGGCCTCAGCACCAGAAGTTCCATTACCCTTTCCATGTTAACAATCCTATGACGAACATAAAAAGGGCACAGGAATATCCGGGACCTGAATATGTGCGGGACACTGCTCTTTATCCACCAGGTAATGTGGTTCATGACGAGCTGTTTCACCTTGTCCAGAACTGTAAAACCAGAGGACATGGCCTGAGATTGGTGGGGGTAAATTCAAAACTAATTTCTGGAACCGTTATTTCAATGAGCGACTGTCTATCTATGGAACAGACTTGCTCCTAATCTGCAGAATGAAAACTAGAGGACAGGGGAATTCAGCGGAACACGAGAAGCATAAATAGAAGTAGAATAAAGGGAAATTTAGGGGAACAATGTAAATGTTTAATTAGAAATTGAGAACAGGAAAATTAAGTGGAACCAACGAACTGTTAATTATAAATATAATAAAGGATTATAGGGGAACTCAGTAATGGTATATTTAAAAATAGCGGTCAGTGGAATATGGCAACTGATATTAGAAATAGGGACCAGCTGAACACAATAACCCTTCAGTTAGAAGTAGGGGACAGGGGAAGACAACAACTGTTCAATTAGAAATAGAGGACCGGGGAATTCAGGGGAATAAACTAACTTTCTAATTAGAAATAATCATAAAGGAGACATGGGGTAACACAGTAAATAACTGTTTATTTAAAAGCGGGGGACTGGGGAGTCAGTAACTGTTTATGTAGAAATAGAGGAGACGAGAATGTCAGGGAAACAGAATAACTGTTTAATTAAAAATAGAGAAACACAAGAGAATACAACAACTGGTTAATTAGAAACAGGGGACGGGGAATCACAACCACGTCAGATTGAATGTGACACGGTAATGTAATGGTTAATTATTCATGCCTTTGCTTTCTATTTTACATGTTGAATTTGGATGGTGTGCTTGACTGCAGGTCGCCTTCTCAGGATTGTAAATGGTTGCAGAACATCGCTGACTGATGGATCTAAAACCTCTGCCGGCTACCTGACTCGGGCCTTAAATACTACTGGTTGTCTGCATCGAGGTAAATGAGAATGTGTATCTGACACAAAACCGCCCACAACTAATCACCACTTTCCTCAGAAGCTGGATGCTAGCCGGATTGGCAGAGCCCGGACTCCACGGGGCCCTGTAATCAGGAGGATTTTGGTTTTGGAGAACGTCTGGGTCAAGTGGAACGTTAAAGTGTGACGAGTAAAGCGGGCTCTCAATCACAGTTAATAAATGGAGCCCATTCAGAATTAAAGTACCAAGGTTATTGTCAGCATAAGCTTTTCAATAATGTTCTTGAACATTGGTGTGAGGTGCCATACGTTTATTACGCATATAATACATGCAATAGTACTTACACACGCTTGAAAAGGTAGGAATGAGAACCACACCTGATGATATTTGGTGTGGAGACCCAAACAAGTCACAGTCCTGAGTTCAGTATCTTAGGCCTTTACCAAACCGAATACTCATTCGAAACTGTAGGTTTTCGTTCATTTTTCTCACTCCCTGTACTCGGCAATCCTCACAATTCTGCATTACACATTTATATCAAAGTTAAAATAAAACTCCACATAAAGACAATTTAATTGATTTATCTGATGGAAAGTTTCACCCTTGACCCATATAATTGCAATTGTACCAAGTGAAATCTTTAACAATAATTCTGTCTGTTTCTGTATCTATTGTACTAATTGGAAATTATGATGGATGTCCAGATGTTTTCCTTTGCAGAAATAACTCTCTTCCAAAACTGTTACTAAATGATTAAAGTTCCCTCAAATTGGTGAATCTGTTTGCAATGTCAAGAGTTTAATTAAATCGTTTATTACTTCATCCTGAAAACTGAACATTATTGCAGGTTCAGCCCAACAGCCGAGTGGTACTTTAAACAGACTTGTACTTCCCTGCTTAACAATAGAAAGATAAACCAATACAGTATCACATTAGCAGATTGTTAGGGTGAAAATTATAGGGCTTAAAGCAGCAACGTAAAGAGTTAAAGAATGTGCTGTTAAAGGTGGACTCGTAAATGAGACAAGACAGAATGGCTTCACTGATGTAATGTCTACTGTCAACATGCATATGTGCGAGACAACTTGAAGCCCACCAAGGAGGAACAAACGACTACGATAATAGCACAACGGTTGCACCTGCGAACCAATCACCGCATGACCAGACAGTCCGGCCAAGCAAATGTGGCGCAACACTCTGTATGTTTATAGTTTCGGAAGAGAAGTAACAAGAAAATTTAGCTTAAAGTGCAGATTATAATCAAGTCAGTGGTGAAGATATATGATTGGGTAAGGGGCTTGTTGTTAGGAGAATGTGATTGGTTTGAGACATTTGGATATATTGGCCCAGAAATTCGTCCGAATACGGGAGAGTACGCACTGTGTACTCACCCATATTCGGTCCCGAAGTGCCGGTTTCCTGCATGCGTTGCGCATGCGTGGGAAACCGGCTCTTCCGATATTGCGAAGGGGGCGGTTCCTAGGTGAACCGCGTGCGCGCTACAGGCTGTGCGCATGCAGCATACTAAGTTTTTTTTTCAGGTTTGAACGCGAAGGTAAGTGTTGAAGATTTTACATATGAAGAAAGCAGGCGTAAGATCCCCTTTTAACAAGGTAAGTAGTTAATTAAGTATTATTTTAAATTTTTTTCAACAGGTTTGTCTTTTTTAGAGACTTTAATGAAAGGTAAGTTTATTTTTATAACTTTTAAAAAGAATTTAAATTTTTTCAAAAATGTAAATTTTTGTTTAAAGTGGTTAATTTATTTAACTATAGTTATTTTATTAATGTGATGGTTTTAAAAAAAAATAATTGAGGTTTAGCTGTTCTTTTGGGGGCTTGTTTCATTCATAGTTTTGACAGCTCTTCCTGTCAAAATTATGAATGAAAGATGGTGTGCTGCCATTGGCTCTAACTGGCCCACGTGATCCCAGAGGTCGCATCGAACTAACTGCGCCTCTGGGACATGCACGCACTGCGCGCCGGCACCAGGGAGAGGCCCAGGTACTGAAGTTCGTGTGGGCCAAAACCATAAAGGCAGGCGCGGAGTGCGATATCGCGGGGGATCATTACCCCCGCGGCAACCATTGAAGTCCAATTTCTGGCCCAATGAATTGTGTCCCGACCCTGTAATGTATAAAAGAAGTTCCGATACCACTGTAACGTCGAGAAGTTGATCATTAGCTTGCGGGGTCTATGGCTCTTCTCCCAGTGCGCCCTGTATAATAAACTGTGAGCTTCTGCTTCGAGACAGACTCGAGTGAAATTATTTTTCACTAACACAGATGTTAGAATATTCTGATTAGCGGGAAATGGTTATATTGACCCGGCGTAACAGAAAGAAAAGGAAAGACTTGTATTTATATAGCTCCTGTCACGACCACCGGTCCTTTACAGCCAATGAAGTATTTTTCAGGTGTAACCACTGTTCTAATGTAGGAAAAACGGCAGCCAATCTACGCACACAAAGCTCCCACAAACAGTAATTTAAGAATGAACAGATAATTCATTTTTTGTGATGTTGATTGAGGGATAAATATTGGCTAGAACACCTGGGATTACATCTATTTCCTCTTCGAAATAGGGCAAAGGATGATTTACGTCCACCTGAGAGGGCAGACGGAGCCTCAGTTTAGCGTCTCATCTGAAAGAGGGCTCCTCCGACAGTGCAGCACTCCCTCAGCCCTGCACTGGAGTGTCAGCCTAGATTATGGTATATTATTGAGTCTCTGGAGTGGGACTTGATGCCACAACCTTTTCACGAGGTTGCTACCAGCTGAGCCACGGCTGACCCAGGGAAAGCAGCAGACACAAAACACACGGCACAAAAAGGAAGAAAGGTTTTCTGATACCTGTTCATTTTCACAGCAATAATCGGCTTTCACCCTAACGGTAAGACGGCCATTCTAAAATGGAACACGGGCTGTAATTTAACTCTACTTAAAGGAAGCTTTAGTTTTATTTTTGATTTTTTGAATCAACATCAGAATAAATGTCCAAGGAGATTTCACCACCTTCTTCAGCTCTTCCCTGAATTTAGTTTGTGTAGCTGCATAAATACACGTGTTTGTACAGGAGCTCAAATACATGAGCAGATATCCGGTTAGAGTGGCGATGGATACAGGAGATGTATAATCGGGTCGGTGATGCACGGCCAGGAAGTTAAATACAAAACTCACAGCGGATGTCAACCACAACAATACAAAACTGCTCGATACAGTGAACAGTAAAATGATGGATTTCCTTCGGTTCTCCATCTCTGGATCGCTCTGATTCTCATCGCTGTGACCCCGGAGTTTTCTGCGGGCTCTACTGGCCAATAAAATACGTCTGACTGTCAAACAATTAAACAGTAATATCAAAACAAAAGGAAAAAATGGGTTTAAAATACTTTCTAAGCGGTTGTAAGCTACACCTGCAGGCGATGAATAAAAGTCCTCACTGGGGCGGAATCCCCAGGGAACATTGTTGATTATTTGTTTGTGTTCAAAAGCAAACCAAAAGGGGATGTTCTCTAAATAAACCAGGACAGAGAGCGTGGTTATAACCGCGGCCGCAGTTCTCACTGTGCAATACTTTGTTTTAAACTTCTGACAACATATAGCTACAAATCTGTCAAATGTGAAGGAGACGGTAAACCACACCGACATATCCAGGTTGGTACAAGACATGTATATCATGAACTTACAAACGGCAGTGTAGGACAGGAATGAATATGGAAAGCGTTTACTCAAAATGTGATATACGATTACATTGAAGATCATGACCAGTAGATCTGCTGTTGCCATGGCCACCATGTAGACAGAGATACATTTGGAAAGTCCGCATTTTCCTCTGGAGAGAATCACCATTGTCAATAGGTTCGCTGTAAGAAAGAGGGACAAGTGTAAGTAATGGGGACACTCGGATAAATCTTACAGCGTATTGTGAGGAGATGAACCGATGTGTTCCTCCTAAGGGTTATTCACACGGTTTCTCTTTATGATATAGGCGAGCGTTGACAATATATTTTTCAAACGAAAGTAATCATTAAACATTCAATATCGAGGGACTGAGAATGCGCCGTCATTCCAGCACACTTCAGTCAGACTGTGTCAAGCCGTTGGGTGGAGGTTGGTGCTGGGAAGATCACTCGTATTCAGTATCGGCAATGGTAACGGATAGCGACCCCCAACTCCACCGACAGACAGACACTGATGGCTCAACGGAGGGGAATTTTGACATTGGGCGATAGTGTGAAACGGGCGACAATGGATCAGCCGTTCATGATACACTCTTCCAATTGAGTCTCCATCGCTATCGCCACTGACACTATATTCATACATAAACACAGAAAATGCTGGAAATACTCAGCAGGACAAGCATCTTCTTTGCAGAGGGAAACAAAGTTAACGTTTCATGTCGAATCCTTTCGTCAAAAACCATTGAGGCTCCATTCACGCTTTAACGGTGCATGGACGGTACAATAACAGATTAAAGTCCCTTAAAGGGCAACCTTGGTTGGTCCTATAATTTATTAAATTTCACAGTCAATAAAGAAGCGGATTCCCTTACATACATCCAAACACACATGTCATTGCAGTGTGGAGCGCTGAACCCATCCCGCCATGAGGCTGGTACCATGTGATACACCGAGCCAATTTGATGAGTTACCACAGCGGCCCCCGGGAGCAATCGATGGAATTTTACATTTAATCTCATCGGTTTAATTGGCGAGGAGGATCTCGGGAGCGGCATCAGATGTCAGCACTATTCAATATAATTTACAAACAATTACTGGAAAGATATGAATTCAAATAATACATTCAGCTGAGACACAAACACTCGATGTAGGTCGAAACTCTGCGCTTTTTCTATTTATAATGGCCCCGAGGAAGCTGCTCGGTAACAGAGCGGGAGCTGGTGGAGCCGCGAAGGGTCTTTGCAGCCGAGGGGAGGGGAGCGGCAATTATTGTTCAAAATATCTTTCACAGTCCTCTGATGGGTGGAGGTGGCTGCAGAGAAGGAATTATCAACTTAAAGTAGACAGGGAACAACGGTACAGATGAAATGATTACCTTTTGCAGGAAGAAACACATTCGCTAGTTATCGATGTACTATTGGAGGGGCCGGGGAATCAGCTTCGCCCTCCCTCAGTATAGGAAGGAAGGTTGAGCGCCCGGTGGCCAAGATCCAGCGACCACAACAGCGGCTCAGCGGCCGCGCGAACTGATAAGTTTCCCGGTGATATTCACCGACTGATCTCGGTGAATCAATTACTCTGCAATGAAGACATTCTCGGAATCTGTTACATTAACAGAGATAGTCAACAGCTATTAGGCAACAGAATATATTGACTTACCGGGAGCCCCAAAGGTTGCGAGAAATGGGTAGTAAATTCGCATTATCTGTAAAATTGTTGGCAGTTCCATTTTAAAAAATCTGTGCGAAATCTGTCCAGCTTTACGGTTCAGACTGGAATGTATCTGAGATCAGTAAAGATTCCCATTTATAGAACAATCGGTGCCCCGGTCAGAAGAACAGGTTACACAATAAGTGACGTTAGTTACAGTCACTTAACAAACAAGGGGCGAAATTCATCTTCAGTGCGCCCGGGCCGCCAATGGGGAAATTTTACGGAACGCTGAATATAACATCCCTCCAGGACTCTGCATTAGGCTCTTGAGTTCTCAAATTCATTCGGTGAAAACGTCACTCATCCATTGTCTAATTTAAGTTTGTTTTTTTACTCTAATGATACATAGTGATGACTCCTCTCTAATATTACTGGCAATGATTCATCGCTAACATTACTGGTGACTCCTCTCGAACCTCACTGGTGATGATCCTACATCTAACATTACAGGTGGTGCTTCTAGCCTAACATTACAAGTGGGGACACTACTCTAACAATAATGGTGGTGACGCTACTTTAACATTGCTGGTGGTGAATCAACTCTAACATTACTGGTGGTGACTCTACTCTAACATTAGTGATGGTGACAGTACTCTAACATTACTGGTGGTGAATCTACTCTAACATTACTGACCGTGACTCTACTATAACATTAGTTATGGTGACAGTACTCTAACATTACTTGTGGTGATCCGTCTCTAACATTACTAGTGGTGACCCTACTCTAACATTACTGGTGGTGAACCTACTCTAACATTAATGGTGGTGAAAAGACTCGAACATTACTGGTGATGACTCTGCTTTAACATTACTGGTGGCGACCCTACACTAACATTACTGGTGGTGACTCCACTCTAATATTACTGATTGCGAATCCACTCTAACATTATTGGTGGTTACTCTACTCTAACATTCCTGGTGGTAACCCTACTCTAACATTACAGGTGGCGACTCTACTTAAACATTATCGGTGGTGACTCTACTCTAACATTCCTGGTGGTGACACTACTCGAACATTACTGGTGGTGACCCTAATCTAACATTAACGGTGGTGACCCTATTCTAACATTAATGGTGTTGTCGCTACTCTAACATTACTGGTAGTGACCCAACACTAAAATTACTGGTGGTGACTCCACGCTAACATTACTGGTGGTGACTCTACTCGAACATTACTCATGGTGACTCTACTCCAACATAACTGGAGGTGACTCTACTCTAACATTACTGGTGGTGACCCGTACTCTAAAACGTCTGGTGGTGACCCTACTCTAAAATGACTGGTGGTGATAGTACATTAATGTTACTGGTTGTGACCCTACTCTAACATTACTGGTGGTGACCCTACTCTAAAATTACTGGTGGTGACACGACACTAACATTACTTGTTGGTGACTACTCTAACGTAGATTTTGCTGACGCTACTCTAAAATTTTCAGTGCTGACACTACTCTAACATTTCTCGTGGTGACTCTAATCTCACTTAACTTTTGGTGACACTACTCTAACATTAATGGTGATATATATATATATACTCAACGAACGTACCAGGGATAACTTTGTCGGTGCCACGTAATAGTAGAGTCATAGAATAATACAGCACAGAAGGAGCCCAATTGGCCCATCGTGCCTGTGCAGAGAGCAGGCTCCCCAGAATGATGTCAACGTCCTGCAGATTCTCCCGGTTCCACTCCGGGAACGGGCTGTCCTCACTGAGTTACACAGTCCGGCTCTACCAGTAGAACTCACTGCGGGAAATGGCACCTGGCCTTTCTGTCACCTCACACTGCATCTTCATTCATCTCAGAACATGGACAATCCCCACAGATCACTGCAGGTGCAGAGTAAAATTACCGCAAAATTAATTAGTAGTTTGAGGAGATGTAAGCAGTTCAATTCAGACACCAAAATATCGTTTGCAACTAAAAATCTGTGTACTGTGTTCGACCAAGTCCAGATACACACATGTTTCCTTTGCTTTCCACATAACTAGAACGTTACTCTAAAGTCTGTCTCACTAGTTCCCCAGTGCCATTGAGAGAAGTGCCTGACGCCCTCGTTTATTTAATGTAACCGACACAAGCACAGGTATTCGTTCAAAATCAACCTGCATGTTGTCACACTCTAATAAAAACAGCCAGAGATACAGAGAATATTGGGAAACGCCGGGAAATAGACAAGTGATATTGACAAGGACAAAGGCCCTCAGAACATTGCCTGAACCCCTGTGGTCAATAGCAAAATACTGAAATAACCACAGAAAGCGCTGGAAAAACCCAGCAGGCCAGGCAACATCCGTGGAGAGAGAAACAGAGTTAACGTTTCAGGTCGAAGACCCTTCGTCAGAACTGAGAAAAAAGCAGAAAATGAAACAGATGAAAACCCAAGTTTGGAGGCTGGGGGAGGGAATAAAAGAACAAAAGGGGAGGTCTGTGAAACGTAGAGACATTAAGAGATACATAAGGCGAGACGAGATGGTAATAGGACAGGTTAAGATGGCTCTAAGTGTG
Source organism: Squalus acanthias (assembly GCA_030390025.1). Lineage (NCBI taxonomy): Eukaryota > Metazoa > Chordata > Chondrichthyes > Squaliformes > Squalidae > Squalus > Squalus acanthias. Next base: position 60,528 of record JASTWF010000089.1, on the reverse strand, counting down.
TGAAATGCGTTGGCAGAATGAAAGACAGCTGCTATGTGGGAGAGAGAAAAAAAAGGGAAAAGGCACAAACCAAAAAGGGGGATAAAAATGGTAGGGGCCGAGGTTATGATCTGAAATTGTTGAACTCGATATTGAGTCCGGAAGGCTGTAAAGCGCCTAATGGAAAGATGACCCTGTGGTCAATGATTGGTTTGATGGTTGATTCCTTATACACCTTGGAATTCAGGAGGACTTGGTCCGTGGTTTGTAGAACAAGTTGAACCAGTGGGGCGGAGCCAGCATCCGCCTCGCTGTGATAAGCGACAAGGCCGGGAAACTTTAACCAGGCCCGGGTAGTTCAGTCGGAAGAGCATCAGAGTCTTAATTTCAGAGTCGTTAGTTCGAGCTCCCCGATGGGTGAATAGTTTTTCAACCTTTCACGTTGATTTCACAGCGACACCCAGCTCTGACATCCTGCGGCTCTGTCACCGCGCTGAAAACGCTGCATCTTTTGCTGAATATTACAATTGTTGGTTTAAGAGTGAAAATTGGCCCCCGCTTCACTGTAAGTGCCAGAGACAACTTTGTAGGTGCCGCGTAATCATAGAATTATATAATGATACCCCACAGAAGGAGGTCATTCGGCCCATCGTGCCTGTGCTGGCTCTTAATCCCGCTCCCCTGCTCTGTCCCCATAGCCCTGCATTCCTTTCTCTTCAAGTAATGTACAGTAAATGGTAAAACTTTAAAAGGAACAGGAAGAGTTAGGGATTCAGATACACAAACATTTCTGACGGGCATCAGATTTTCTCAGAGGTTACAACCTCCCCTGCTTCATTGTCCTTAGCGAGGCAGGTGTGACGTTCCAGTCAAAACTCTGTCCGAACAAAACTGGCGACAGTCACATAATTAGAATGACCCTGTCCTGGGGACCGGGAGCAGCCGGTCCCCGTCGAGGAAGAACCAGAGGTGGCTTTGTTTTGAAACAGCGAGTTGCTGTGCTCTGGAAAGCACTGTCTGAAAGTGGGTGGAAGCAGATTCAATTGTAATTTTAAAGGAGAAATGGAGAAATACTGGAAGGGACAAAGTTACAGGGATATGGGGGAATAGCCGGGACTGGGATTAATGGCATAGGTCTACCAAAGAGCCGGTACAGGCACGATGGGCCGAATGACCTCCTTCTGTGCTGTATAATTATATAATTCTATGATTCTGTTCAAAGGAACCCGGCGTGAATTATATCATTCAGGCGATTAGGGGAAGACAATTCGGGAGCTCCTTCAGAACATTAATCAATTAAAATCAATTTCCTGTGTGATTAGTGTGGTTTCGATCAGTGAAATTGGTTGTAAAAATGTAACGGAGTAGAAGGATTAAGAGTTTTAGTGTGGGACAGAAGTGATGTTGTTTCTGGTCACTGAGCCTTCCAGCAGCATTTACGGGGGACCAGAATGAGTGGAACTTTCTCTGGGACAATGTGGGGAGGTTCCGGCACATCGAGAGATTTCTCCGTAAGCGCTGCGTTCAAATCTCGAGATTTGGGTTCAAATCCCACTCCTGACATACCGAGCTTTTCACTCCTCCGTCAATTGCATTTCATGGAATTAGTTGGAACTGATTCTTCGGCGCAGTTGATTTGTTCCTATCAGAAAAGTAACCCTGATGTTATTTTCCTGAAAGCAGAGAAGGTTAAGGGGAGGCCTAAAAGGGGTAATCAAAATTTTGAGGCGTTTTGAAAGAGCAAGTAGGGAGAAACTGTTTTCTCTGCCGAGTGGATCGAAATCCAGAGGTCATAGATTTTAAATAATTGGCAAAAGTAATCGATAGGATAATTTTTCACACAGAGGGTTGTAAAGATCTGGAACACATTACCTGAAAGGATGGTGGAATCAGATTCCATAGAAACTTTCAAAAGGCAATTGGACATGTATTTGAAGAAAATTAATCAGCAGGGTTAAGGGGGGAAAGCTGGGGTGTGGGACTGAATTGGGCAGTTCTTTCAAAGAGTCGGCACAGGCAGGACGGGCCGAACGGCCTCATTCTGTGCTGTTAAATTCTATCATCCGAAGATTCTGTGATTCTATTACTCCGGCCTCTTGTGCATCCGCCTTTCTCTCCACACTACATATAGTCTGCCACAACCTGTTTCTCACTCTCTGGAATTTCCTTCCCAAATCCTCTCATCTCCCCCTTTAAGACGCTCCTTAAAACCTTAAGCTTTGAGGAATCTTTTGGTCACACGTCTTAATAGCTCCTTCTTTGTATTTGGCTTCCATATTGTTGACCACAAGTCTATGAAGCGCATTGGGACATCCCCCAGAAGTGGCTAGGGGTCCAGGATTTATTAAGCTGTGTGAAACACTTTACTGAATATGTATGATTGTGTCTGTCTGTTACATTAAATAAATCAGGGCATCTGGCGTTTCTCTCCCTGACACTGGGGAACCAGTGAGACAGACGTTATAGCAAGGTTCTGTTTATTGTGCAAAAACAAAGAAAATATTCTTCCGGAAATATCAATACTCTGATCAACGTTAGGAAGAGCTTTGACCCCCAACTTGATTTGAATACGTAGCCTTCTGATTTAAGGCGCTATCGTTGCGCCACGGACTCTTCGTTTGCAGCAGCGCAGGAATGGTTATATATATCAATGTTTCTCAAACACTGTCTCATTCTCCCGCTGAATCATCACATCACAGGAAAATAAACTTGGAAACTGCTCAAAATACACAACAGGTCGAGCAGCTTCTGAAAAACAATTAAACTTTTGGCGTGCAGACAATAGTTAGAACTACAAACAAGGCCGTATGAAAATATAAACTGTGGGTGTGTATATAGAATAATAGAAACTCACAGCACAGGAGAAGGACATTCGGCCCGTTGTGGCTCTGCTGGTTTAGAAAGAGAAGCCGTGCTCAGTCCCACCCCCCCCCCCCCCACTTTTTGTCCCTAACCCTGTAAGTTCCTTATCCTCAACTTCCTGTCCAACTCCCTTTAAAATTATTGATGGAATCAGCTTCCACCACCTTGTGAGGTAGAGCGTTCCAGATCCCGACAACTATCCGAGTGAAAAAATATCTTCTAGATCATTGGCCAGTGATTTTAAATCTATGACGTCCGGTTATTGAAAAACTCTCCTGATTGAAATTTTTGTTTTCTCTGTCTACTCTATAGCTAGCATTATATGTTTGTTTTTATACTGTATGCCTCTATTTATAAACCCAGGTAACCCACATGCTTTTTTAACCAGCTTATCAACTTGTCCTGCCACAATTAAGAGTTGTGTATATAGAAACATAGAAACATAGAAGATAGGAGTAGGAGTAGGCCATTTGGTCCCTCGAGCCTGCTTCGCCATTCGATGAGATCATGGCTGATCATCCAAACTCAGTACCCTGTACCTGCCTTCTCCCCATATCGCTTGATCCCTTTATCTTTAAGAAATATATCTAACACATTCTTCAATATATTTAATGACTTGGCCTCAACTGCCTTCTGTGGTAGAGAATTCCACAGGTTCACCACTCTCTGGGTGAAGAAATACTTCCTCATTTCTGTTCTGAATAGCTTAACCCTTATCCTTAGATTATGACCCCTGGTTCTGGACTCTCCGAGCATCGGGAACATTCTTTCTGATTCTAGTTTGTCCAGATCTGTCAGAATGTTATATGTTTCGATGAGATCCCCTCACATTCTTCTATACTCGAGCGAGTATCAGCCCAATCGACCCAATCACTCCTCATGCAGGTTTCGCAAAATCCCCCAGAAACTCGAACAGAGGCCTAAAGGGAGTGATTTTTGGACCTTTCATACAAACTTGGGATGATGGGACTTAAGTGAAGTGATTTGATGTAAAAACCTCAGTTTTGGACATTTTAAAGATCAGGGAAGAGAAACCCTGAGGAAAATTACTTTTGAATCTTACTGTTGGGAAAGACACCTTTCACAGACACATGACAGGCTGCGGAGGGGCGTGGCCAGGCAGTGGACAGCATTGGGTAATGGGGCCCAATATAGCTGTCTGGGAATTGTGTACACTGCAATCCTACCAAGGAGGAAGAGACAAACCCAAAGCCTCACACACACATTGAAATATGAATAATCCAAGACCCCCTTTTGAAATTCCCAGGCCCAAACAGGATACCAGAATCCTGAAATCAATAAAACATTTAGTAATTCATCAAAAACCAATAAACCAGGTATCCACAGGACAGATTTAATAGACCTAGGACAATAGGGTTGAGATTTGGCGCCGAGATAAGGCTGTGTTAAATCGGAAAACGATCAGGACATGTTTAACACTGAGCTAAAGCCATCGGAACTGGCAAGCCCGCCAAAATTGGACAATGGGCTAAGCAAGGCTCATTTGCAACCTAAAGGAAACCGTTTTGGTAAGGGTTTTTTGGGCGAGAAAAAGACAATATAATTGAAAGCCTGTCCCCAAACCTCTTTCTCTTTTGGACTCGCTGACAACGCCAGCACAGCTCTCCCCCTGCTCCAGCAAAACCACTACAAGCCACGAGGAGGAAGGCCAACAAAAAGACCAGCACACAAGAAGAAACCAGAGTGACTGCCTCAGTGACCATCGGACACGTCGCAGCAACAAGGGCCTTATGGAGTCTTTTAATCAAAATACTCTAAAATCCTGTCAAGGATTCGTTGGTGAGCATTATCCCTGATCTCCTGAAACCAAAAACCTAGCTAGATCTTTGGGAGGGATAAGGTTTTTGTTTGGTATATTGTCTTTCTCCCACGCCTGTACCGTGTGCTCCCCAATCTTCGTTTAAGTATTAAGTGTGTTTAAGTTTGTTTCCTTTTTCTTTTAATGAAGTAAAAATTCTTTCATCAGAACCTGTTGCCTACTGCATTTTTGTTCACAACACCTAAATAAGTCCAAAGTAAGGAACCAGGGGCGTGGGAGCAAGTCGAACCGCTCACTGAATCAGAAGGCTGACCCCATTAACACCCCCTACACCCATATGTGATTCCCGCCATCCCAGCTATCAGCCTTGTGAATCTTCGCTGAACTCCTTCCATGGCAAGAACATCCTTCCTCAGATAAGGCGACCAAAACTGCACACAGTACTCAAGGTGTGGTCCCACCAAGGCCCTGTACAACTGCAGCAGGACATTCCTGTTCCTATACTGAAACCCTTTCGCTATGAAGGCCTTCTTAACCGCCATCTGCACCTGCATGCTTACCTTCAGCGACTGGTGCACAAGGACACCCAGGTCTCGTTGCACTTCCCCCTCTCCCAATCTATTGTCATTCAGATAATAGTCTGCCTTTCTGTTTTTGACACCAATGTGGATAACCTCGCATTTATCCACGTTATATTGCATCTGCCACGCTTCTGCCCACTCACCCAAACTGTCCAAATCATCCTGGAGTTTCTCGGTATCCTCCTCGCAGCACACACGCCCACCCAGCTTTGTGTCCTCTGCAAACTTGGAGATATTACATTTAGTTCCCTTATCTAAATCATTAATGAATATTGTGAATTGCTGGTGTCAAAGGACCGATCCCTGCGGTACCCCATTAGTCACTGCCTGCCACTCGGAAAAAGACCCATTAATTCCTACTCTCTGCTTTCTGTCCGCCAACCAGTTCTCTATCCAAGTCAATACCTTGCCCCCAATCCCATGTGCCTTAACTTTACACGCTAATCTTTTATGCGGGATCTTATCGAAAGCTTTTTGAAAGTCCAAATACACCACATCTACTGGTTCTCCCTTATCTATTTTCCCAGTTACATCCTCAAAAAATTCCAGCAAATTAGTCATGCACGATTTACCTTTTGTAAATCCATGTTGACTTTGTCCGATCCTGTCACTGTTTTTCAAGTGCTCAGCTATTACATCCTTTATAATGGACTCTAGCATTTCTCCCACTACCGATGTCAGGCTTACCGGTCTGTAATTCCCCGCTTTCTCTCTACCACCCTTTTTGAATAGTGGGGTAACATTAGCTTCCCTCCAATCATAGAAACATAGAAACATAGAAAATAGGTACAGGAGTAGACCATTCGGTCCTTCGAGCCTGCACCGCCATTCAATGCGTTCATGGCTGAACATGCTACCTCAGTACCCCATTCCTGCTTTCTCGCCATACCCCTTGATCCCCTTAGTTGTGAGTACATGGGTACAGTTCCAGATTCCATCAAATGTTGGAAGATGATCAGCAATGCATCTACTATTTCTAGGGCCACTTCCTTAAGTACCTTAGGATGTAGATTATCAGGCCCTGGGGATTTATCAGCCTTCAATCCCGTCAATTTCCCTAATACCATTTCCCTGCAAATACTGATTTCCTTCAGTTCCTCCCTTTCATCAGACCCTATGTTCTCCAACATCTCTGGGAGGTTATTTGTGTCCTCCTTTGTGAAGACAGAACCAAAATATGCATTTAATTGATCTGTCATTTTTTTGTTCCCCATTATAACTTCCCCCGCTTCTGACTGCAAGGCACCTACACTTGATTTCACTAATGTTTTTCTCTTCCCATATCTATAAAAGCTCTTACATTCAGTTTTTATGTTCCCTTCAAGCTTGCTTTCATATTCTATTTCCTCTTCTTAATTAATCCCTGTGTCCTCCTTTGTTGAATCCTAAACTGCTCTCAATCCTCAGGGTTACCGCTTTTTCTGGCCAATTTATATGACCTCTCCTTGGATCTTATGCTATCCCTAATTTCCCTTGTTAGCCACGGTTGAGTCATCCTTTTTGTTTTATTCTTATGCCACACTGGGATGAACAATTTCTGTAGTTCATCCATGCAGTCTTTGAATGTTTGCCATTGCCTATCCACCGTCAACCCTTTGAGTGACATTCCCCAATCAATCCTACCCAATTCGCGCCTCATATCATCGTAGTTTCCTTTATTTAAATTCAGGACCCTAGTCTCTGATTCAACTAATTCACTCTCCATCCTAATGAAGAATTCTATCATATTATGATCACGCTGACCCAAGGGGCCTCGTACAACAAGATTGCTAATTAATCCTTTCTCATTACATAATACCCAGTCTAAGATGGCCTGATCTCTGGTTGGTTCCTCGACATAATGTTCCAGAAAACCATCCCGTAAACATTCTAGGAATTCGTCCTCCACAGTATTTTTATTAATTTGGTTAGCCCAATCTATATGTAAATTAAAGTCACCCATGATGACTGCTGTGCCCTTACTGCATGCTTCTCTAATTTACCTTTTAATGCCGTCCCCAACCTCCGTATTACTATAGACACCAATGTCTCTCTGCTAATCTACACTTTCGAAAATCGTTCCTTTTTTCGTATAGTGCCTTTCCATATTAGTCCTCCCAAAGTGCAACACTTCACACTTCTCCGCATTGAACTCCATCTGCCATGCTTCTGCCCATTTCACCATCCTATCTATATCTATGACATCCTGAAGTCTACAACTGCCCTCATCTCTATCTGCTACGTTGCCAAGTATCGTAACATCTGCAAACTGTAAAACGTTGCTCCCTACACCCGAGTCTAGGTCGTTTATAAAAATTGCAAAGAGTAATGGATCCAAAACAGACCCTTGGGAGCACCACTGCAAACCACAATCCCATCTGAAAATCTTCCATCTATAAACACCCTTTCCTTCCGGGGTCAATTCCGTTTCCATAACATCACTTTTCATTAATTCCATGGGCCTCCGCCTTCTTAATAGCCTACAGTGCGGGTGTGATGTTTATATATAAAGTTAGTGTTAATGTCTTGAGTGCGATGCTTTATTTTTGGACCAGTTTACAGTTTATTTTTATGTGTTATATCCTACATAAAAATATTCATATATATAATTGCATCTGTAGTAACTATAAATGTACTTGGAAGTATTTATGTACTAATTATAAATATATGTGTGTGTATCTCTGTATTAGTTATTATTGTATTTGTGTGTGTCTGTGTTATGCATAACTGCATTTGTGTGTATTTTCAAAGTTCCATATTGAGAAATAAATAGATAAAAATACATTTGGAATGAAGACAGATGCCCTAATAAATGTATAAATATTACTGTTGCAGGGAGATAGTTTATAGCAGCAGATTCAGGAAATGAATTTACATGTAAAACAAATCCAGAATAAATTTGCATTCAAAACGGAGAGACCCAATTATATTTAGAGTTGTAACAATCAAATTTATTCAGTTTTCCCTGGTGATCTAGTTATTCGTTTCGGAGCTCTCACCGCCGTATCTCGGGTTCGATTCCCGCTCAATGGAAAAAAGAGAGAAACACAGCTTTTAATAAAATTACTTGCTTGCATCTTATATGAGAAAAAATGTTTTAATCACCATTAATGAACTGATAACCTTCTTCTGCAGAATGAAAGAAATGCTGACTAAACAAGAGTCGATAATTCAATATTTTTCTGTGATGAACTGTGACCCTCATCTCATTTCACACACAGGAGTCTGGTTTAAAATGTTCATTGCTTCTGGCACCAGGAATCTGCGGCAACTTTTGTTAAACTTAACAGGACCGGTAATTTCTCAGACAATAATATTTCTGACACAATGTTCCCGCCCGGGCCCGGGACATTCCGCGCGTGAAGCTCTTGTGATAACCGCCCCAGTCCGGAAACCAGCGCTTCACCGCACACACACTGTTCAGCGAGATGCTCAATTCCTCTTGCCGCAAATTCATCACTAGGGAACCGACAATCCCAGGCTGCTGGTTTTCAGATTTACATCAGTAACATTTTAAATAAATGGAAAGAATTTCACAGTGAGAATGTTTGGAAAGTAGGTGTTACTTGTATTTGTGTCTTTCTTTTTCTATTTATGAATCTTTCTGCCGTCTGACTCCTGTTGAGTCTCTTCTTCCTCCATTGAATGAGAAAGGAGGGGTTTGACGTTGACCAGACCCGCACTGCGCCTGATATTTGTGAGCTCATCCTTTATATTTAGTGTTTTCTCCCGTTTGATCGGGGTCAGCTTTAGCTCAGCGGTTACTTCGCAGCACCAACTTCATCAGGAGTTCGAATGTGTCTCACCGCGGGCGCTGCCTGGCCGTTTATTGTTATTTTCAATCCGCTCCTTTTACACCAAAACAAACTGCAGCCGTGATTTTAAATTACGACTACGTGATTTTAGAAGTCTTTGAATGATTCCAAAAGGACTCCTATCTCGTGGCATGTCCTGGCTTTTCCTGCCTTCAATCGAAAGGAAATAAAATTATTTCATGAATGAGGGATTACAGTGACATGGATAGACTGGAGAAGCTGGTGTCGTTTTCCTTAGAGCAGAGGAGGCTAAGCGGAGATTTGATAGATGGGTGTAAAAGCATGAAGTGTTCAGATTGAGTCAATAAAGAGGAACTGTTTCCAATGGTTGAAGGGTCGATTAGTAGAAGGCACAGATTTAAGGTGACTGGCACAAGAACCAGAGGCGACATGAGGAAAGACTTTTTACTCAACTAGTGGTTCGGATTTGGAATGCACTGCCTGATAGGGTGGTGGATACAGATTCAACAGCAGCCTTCAAAAGGGTATTGGATAAGACTCGAAGGATAAAAATTGCAGGGATATGGGAAGTAGGTGATGGAGCGGGACGAACTGGATTGCTCTGTTACATAGCCAGCACAGACTCGATGGGCCGCATGGCCTCCTTCTGTGCTGTACTATTCTATGACTCTAGGAATTTCAAGTGACCTGTGAACAACGGGCAAACACATTGGAGAAAGCTAAAGCACATTCACCGTCCAGCGTTCAACTGCCAGCGACAATTTCACGCCCGCTTTCATCACATGTTACCAGCGGACTGCAGCAAATCCAATGACACGCACCGAGCCCCAGAATCATCCCTCAGAATCCCCACTATGGAAGCAGGAAACTGCTCCAAATACACAACAGGATGGACAGCTTGTGAAAAACAAGGAAAGTTTAGCTGTGTAGACTTTTGCTAGAACAGCAAACAGGACGGTGCGACACGATAAACTGTCAGTGTGTATATGGGAGTCATGTTTATATATAAAGTGTGTGTTTATGTGATGAATGCGATGCTTTTTATCTGTGGCTGTTGTAAATGCATTTTTTTGAATAATATACATCAGGTTATGAATCTATAACGATCTATTATTGAAACTGTGATACTTCTAAATGGATTTTGGGTGTATCAGTGAGCTCGTGATGATGAAATGTCTCTGTAGTTGTGTGTTCTTTATCAATGTATTTGTGTGTATCTGTGTTCTGTATAAATGTGTTTACGTGTAATTGAAATGTAAGACAGAAGTAAATAGCCAGAAAATACTTTTCGACTGAACTCAGATTCACCCGAATAAATTAATCAATATTACAGATCCATATAAACAGACCTGTAAGCATCAGAGCCGTGGAATTCATTTACAGAACATCCAACACCTGAACGCAGAAACATATCGATATTGCCATGATGTGGATATGTTGCAGAGGTTGCCGTGGCAGGGTTGTGTGGTGTCGTGGTCGCTGCTCTCCTGACAGCTGGGTAATTTGCTGCGAACTATGGTACTTTTGAGGTTAGGTGGCTGTTTGAAGGCGAGTAGTGGAGGCGTGGGGATGACCTTAGCGAGGTGTTCGTTGTCATCGATGACATGTTGAAGGCTGTGAAGAACTTGGCGTAGTTTCTCCGCTCCGGGGAAGTACTGAACGACGTAGAGTACTCTGTTGGTTGTGTCCCGTGTTTGTCTTCTGAGGAGGTCTATGCGATTTTTCGCTGTGGCCCGTCGAACTGTCGATCGACGAGTCGAGCGTCATATCCCGTTCTTACGAGGGCGGCTTTCAGCGTCTGTAGGTGTCCATCGCGTTCCTCCTCGTCTGAGCAGACCCTCTGTAGTCGCAGGGCTTGTCCATAGGGGATGGCTTGTTTGACGTGGTGAGGGTGGAAGCTGGAGAAGTGGAGCATCGTGAGGTTGTCCGTGGGTTTGCGCTAGAGTGAAGTGCTGAGGTGTCCGTCTTTGATGGAGATTCGTGTGTCCAAGAATGAAACAGATTCTGAGGAGTAGTCCATGGTGAGTTTGATAGTGGGATGGAACTTGTTGATGTTATCGTGTAGTCTGTTCAGTGATTCTACGCCGTGGGTCCATAGGAAGAAAATGTCGTCGATGTATCTGGTGTATAGCGTTGGTTGGAGGTCCTGTGCAGCAAAGAAGTCTTGCTCGAACTTGTGCATGAAGATGTTGGCGTATTGGGGTGAGAATTTGGTCCCCATGGCTGTTCCGTGTGTTTGGGTAAAAAACTCGTTGTCGAAGGTGAAGACATTGCGGTCAAGGATGAAGCGGATGAGTTGTAGAATGGCGTCTGGAGATTGGCTGTTGTTCGTGTTGAGTACTGAGGCTGTTGCAGCGATGCCGTCATCGTGGGGGAAAGCTTGTGATTTCAAATAAAGCTGTTGGACTATAACCTGGTGTTGTGCGACTTCTCACATATGTCTATATTGAACACGGATAAACCGAATTATATTTACAACTATCGCAGTGTTTGAAGCCAGCGCTCCCTGGTAGCACAGTGTTCAGAATTCGGCGCTCTCACCGCTCGGCCAGATTTCGATTCCCCGCCAAGGAACCAAATCTTAAACACAGTTAATCCGTCAGAGGAAGAATATTTGTTTCAGTCACTATGAATAAACCCACATCTTTCTCTTGCACACTGTTTGGAATGTTGGCCGAGTGACCAGGGGCCTTTCCCATGTGAGGCGAAGGTGATAACCGCTACACTACGTAAACACCTAACTTTTTCATCTTAGACCAGAGACAGTGTTGAGGAAGAAGGTGAAATGCTGATTCTCTTTAACACACATTTCATCGTTTGAAACGACACAAGTTACACGGGAAAAATATCCATTGAATGTTGATTAAAGTCCCGGAGAAGCTCCCGAATTCAATTCCCTGAATCTTCTGATTCGGATCGCACCCGTACAGATCCATTTTTACAGAAACCGGCTGCCCTCCGCCTCCAGGAAATGGCCATTCTAATTCTGTGACAGCAGCGACTTTTATTTGGACGTGGTCACAAACGATTATTCTCAATATCACGTTTCCACGATGGCCATGTTTCAGCTCTGAATGGCTAAGCTGGACAAGTGTCACCTGGGTGATAGTCAGCTGGACAGAGATACCCAGGGACAAGCACAGCTGGGCAGTGACACCTATTGACAAGTATTGCAGGGCAGGGATCGCCCGGGCCAAGGCCAGCTGGAAAGGGATGCCCAGGGACTAGCAGATCTGGGCAGAGATATCCAGGGACAAGCACATCTGCCCAGGGACTAGCTCAGGTGCACAGAGATACCCAGGGACAAGCACAGCTGGACAGGGGTACTCAGGGACTACCACAGCAGGACAGAGACACCCAGGGACAAGCACATCTGGACAGGGGTACTCAGGGACTAGCACTGCTGGACAGAGATACCCAGGGACTAGCACAGCTCGACAGGGATACCCAGGGAAAAGCTCAGCTGGACAGATATACCCAGGGACTAGCTCAGCTGGACAGAGATACACTGGGAATAGCTCGGTTTGACAGAGATACCCGGGGACTAGCACAGCTGGACAGAGATACCCAGGGACCAGCACAGCTTGACAGAGATACCCACGGACTAGCTCAGCTGGACAGAGATACACAGGGAATAGCACAGCTGGAAAGAGATATCCAGGGACTAGCTCAGCTGGACAGAGATACCCAGGACTAGCACAGATGGATAGAGATACCCAGGGACTAGCACAACTGGACAGAGATACCCAGGGACTAGCACAACTGGACAGAGATACCCACGGACTAGATCAGCTTGACAGGGATAACCAGGGACTAGCGCAGCTGGACAGATACCCGGGGACTAGCACAGCTGGAGAGAGATATTCAGGGACTAGCACAGCAGGACAGAGATAGCCAGGGACATGCACAGCTGGACAGAGATACCCAGGGACTGGCACAGCTAAACAGAGATATCCAGGGACAAGCACAGCTGGAGAGAAAAATCCAGGGACCAGCACAGCTGGACAGGGATACCCAGGGACAATCACAGCTGGACAGTGATACCAAGGGAATTGCACAACTGGACAGGAATACCCAGGGAAAGCACAGCTGGTCATTGATACCCAGGGACTGGCACAGCTGGACAGAGATACTCAGGGACTAGCACAGCTGGACAGAGATGGCCAGGGACTAGCACAGCTCGACAGAGATACTCAGGGACTCTCTCAGCTGAACAAAGATACACAGGCACTAGCACAGCCTCGTTCAATTGCAGCATAACGTTTACATTCAGTTTCTATTATAAAATGGACACAGGAATTTTTATCGTGGAAAATGTTGATGGACAGGTGTGACAAAAACCTAAATTTGGAAAAAAGTTGCAGACAGGAATTGTGCACAGATATAAGACTTTATTTTAGATATATTTATGATATAGCTATCTCATAAATTTCATGCGGGATATTATTAATAAATCTATTTTGGAGTTTAAATTAATTTAATATCAAGGGAGGTTTATGAATAAAGAAAGCCTTTCGCGAATTACAAACAGATAGACATGAAATAGAAAGTCCTATTCCAGCAGTTGAACCTGGAATTTTGGAGCAACTTATGCCCCTGCTCACTGCTCGTTCTGTGCCCCACAGGAGTGGCAGACTACCTGGTCACCGAGATCAGCACCTCCACACAGAAGCAGTTTAACCTGGTGACCTTTATCGATACCACAGGGCTTGTGGACGGAGACATGACCTATGAGTTTGATGTTGATAAAGCGCTTATCTGGCTGGGTAAGAGATCAACCCGCACCGTGAGATACACACCAGCGCTCGATCATTTAGAAATTCCTGTCAACACACTTCAATATTGAAATCTGGCAGATTTCTATAATTTGGTTTTATATTCATTCTCGGGATGTCAGCGTCACTGGCAACCTTGGCACTGATCGCCCATCCTTAGTTGTCCTGAAAATGTGGTGGGGGAATTTCTTCTCAAATTGGTGATATATTTTCTGTGATATAACTAAGCCGCTACTAGTTAGAGGCGATTTGTCAAACCTACTGCTGAGGGACTGGAATCACGTAGATGCCAGACCGGGTAAGGATGACAGTTTGACTTCCCTAAACGACTTTAATAAACCAGTTAGCTTTTTATAACAATCCGTTCACTAATACCAGCTTTTTCTTTCCAGATTAAAAAGAAATCAAATTCTTATTTTCTATCCAGCAAACACATTGTGGTAACACAATACAGCTTCCTGTGACTCGAACTTTATTGCATCACTTCCTGTGATTAGTCCAGGATAAATACTGGACTGATCCGTTGGATCCTGGAGAGGCATAGAGTAAGACCGCTTTTGTATGTAGCACCTTTTTAGTTGATTAAAGCTTACTTTAAGTTCACCACGCGTAAGGCTCATTCTTACGACAATTTAATCAACTTTGGGAACTTCGCACTCAAACTTTTTGGATGAACTCGGAACTAAGGATCCAGGGAATCACCTATCATGGAAAACATCCTTAAACCATCGCGTCTTGACTTGGACCCAAACACCCCAGCAGCCGGTAAGGTGTGGAAACACTGGTATCGCACGTTTGACAATTTTCTTGAATATTGCAAGGCTGATGATGACTCAAAGTTGCGGATACTCATCAACTGTGTCACCCCGAATGTATTTCAGTATGTGGAGGAATGGGGCAGTTACGAGGAGGCAATTCGGACGCTTAAGAGACTATATACTAAGACACCGAATGAGGTCTATGCCAGACATCTACTAGCTACAGCCCAACAAGGGCCGGCGGAATCCATTGATAAATTCCTCCAAGAGCTTCGCAGACTTTGTATGGACTGTAACTTTCAGGCGGCCTCAGCTGAGCTGTACCGTGAAGAAATGATCCGTGATGCTTTCATCTGCGGGCTTGCCTCCCCATTTATACGCCAGCGTCTACTGGAAAGTAAGACACTTGAGCTTCAGAGAGCTTATGACATGGCTTGCTCTCTAGATCTGGCAAAAAGAAATGCAAACCTTTATACAGTGCCCAGACCTCGGTCTACTGCCTTAACTACAGTCAGGCAATTTAAGAGGCCACAGGTGAACTCTATTATGGAGGACTTTATCCCTGACGATCAATCTGATGACTTCACTGATGAAGAGGATGATGACTCCACTGTGGCAGCCTCTTGGCAATCTAAGAAATGCTTCTTTTGTGGTGATGAGTTTCATCCTCGGAAATTCTGCCCTGCTCGCAATGCGTTTTGCAGTCATTGCAACAAAAAGGGTCATTTTTCAAAGGTTTGCCTATCAAGAGCCTCTACGAGGGCTTATCAAACTGAATCCTACCGAACTGCCCCGCTAAGGGCCTATCAAGATGTTCCGGCTAAAATCTGTCGTGCTTCCTCTCGGGTTTCCTCTCGAAGAAACACACCGAGAGTTTCAGCCACTCTTTGTGCAACGACACCAATTACAGCTGCTTGTCCTCAGAACCTATTCCATGCAGCTACAAAAGCATCAATTAATGGACATACTTTAGATGCCTTAATTGACTCAGGTAGCACTGATAGTTTCATTAGGGAACAGATTGTTGCAGAGTTAAAGCTACATGTTTCCCCATCGGACCAGGCAGTTGCGATGGCTCAGTCATCACTTAATACCAGAATTTCTGGCTTTTGTATGGTTGAAATAACACTTAATGGTCACAGGTATCCCTCCACCCGGCTTTCGATGCTCAAGGACTTATGTAGTGATCTTATCTTAGGGCTGGATTTTCAAAAGCAGCATAAGAAGCTCACCATTGAGTTCGGCGGATCCAAACCTGAACTCACTATTTCTAATATACTACCTCGATTACCGTTCTGTGCATTGTCAGCAGCTTCACTGGATGAACCCTCACTGTTTACCAGTATCCCTCCTCGATGCAAACCGATTATAACAAAGTCACGACGTTTCAGTCAGGAAGACCAGTCTTTTATTGCGGCTGAGATTTCTCGGCTTTTAGCAGAGGATATCATCGAGCCTTGTTCGTCGCCATGGCGCGCCCAGGTCGTTATTGTTAAGAACCCTCTACAACCTCACAAGCAACGGTTGTGCATTGACTATTCACAGACCATCAATCAATATACGGACTTGGACGCATACCCATTGCCGCGCATCGATGATATGGTTAATAAACTGGCTGAGTACACGGTGTTCTCAACATATGATCTGAAAAGTGCCTATCATCAGGTACCCTTGAAGGTCTCAGACAAGCAGTATACGGCCTTTGAAGCCAATGGACGGCTGTATCAATTTCGTCGCCTCCCCTTTGGGGTCACTAATGGAGTGGCTGTCTTCCAGCGAGCAATGGATGACCTGGTCAAACAGGAAGACTTGAAGGATACTTTTCCTTATCTGGACAATATTACTGTCGCAGGTCGCAATCAGCGGGAACATGACGCTAATCTCCAACGATTTTGGGATGCACTCCAGCACCGTAATTTGACATTAAATGCGGCTAAATCCATTGAGTCACAACCAACCATCAACATCCTTGGCTATTGTGTGGGCAATGGCATCATTAAACCTGACTCTGAAAGGCTTCTCCCACTCCAAGAACTCCCGCCACCTAAGAATCCGGCCTCCTTGCGCCGGGCCCTCGGCCTGTTTGCATACTATGCTAAATGGATTCCTAACTTCTCGGACCGAATCCAACCTCTACTGAAGGCCAGCACATTCCCACTAGACACAGCGGCTGTTGCAGCCTTTAACCTCCTGAAAAAACAGTTGGAGAAAGCGACTCTTCACTCCATCGATGAGAGTCTTCCTTTTGTTGTTGAGTGTGATGCCTCGGAGATGGCGATCTTGGCCACTCTGAATCAGGAAGGTCGTCCGGTGGCATTTTTGTCCAGGACTTTAAGGGGCTGAGCTACATTATCCTCCAGTCGAGAAAGAAGCTACAGCCATCATAGAGGCAGTACGGAAGTGGAGTCATCTCCTAGCTCGCCAGCACTTTACCTTAATCACGGACCAGCGATCGGTCGCCTTCATGCTCGATAATCAAAAATGGACCAAAATTAAAAATAATAAAATCCAGCTTTGGCGGCTGGAATTGGCCTCTTTTGGTTACACCATCCACTATCGACCTAGCAAGGAGAATGTGGCTCTGGATACCCTCACACGAGCATTCTGCTCCGCCATGGCACCCTCTATGCTCGTAGACATCCATGATGGGTTGAGTCATCCGGGCGTTACTCGCATGCTACACTTCGTGCGGTCCCGAAATCTCCCATTCTCTACCGGGGATGTAAAGAAGATGTGCTCGGACTGCAGAGTCTGTGCGGAATTGAAACCTCGGTTTTTCCGCCCCTCGGGTGGTATACTCATACATGCGACCCAGCCAATGCAACGGCTTAGCATCGATTTTAAGGGGCCGTTGCCCTCTTCAACTCGCAACACTTATCTATTGACCATGGTCGATGAGTATTCCCGTTTTCCGTTTGCCTTTCCCTGCCCCAATATGCTGACGACCATGGTTATCAGCTGCCTTGAGCAGGTATTTGCTTTCTGTGGCATGGCATCCTATGTTCATTCGGATCGGGGCCCTTCTTTTATGTCAGGAGAACTCAAGGCCTATCTCTCGGAACGGGGTATTGCTGCCAGCAAAACGACGCCTTATCATCCGGTCGGGAATGGACAAGTCGAGCGTTTTAACGCTATCATCTGGAATGCGGTACGTCTGGCTTTGAGATCTCGGGGCCTACCCAACCAGCAATGGGAAGCAGTACTTCCAGACGCATTACACTCCACACGGTCCCTCCTTTCGACCGCCACAAATACGACGCCTCATGAACGGTTCTTCCGATTTCAGCGTCGCTCATCCTATGGGATATCTCTCCCGTCGTGGCTGACTGTACCGGGACCAGTGCTACTCCGAAGATATGTCCGGGCGTCTAAGAATGACCACCTGGTAGATGAGGTTGAGCTCACTGACGTGAACCCTACCTACGCCTATATTCGGTATCCTGACGGTCGGGAATCTACCGTGTCATTGCGGGATCTGGCTCCCTGCCCGCCGAAACATAGAGGGACACCAGGGGATGATATTGTACAAGGCACATCTCTGGGCTCGCCAGGTGCCTCTCATCACGATCTGGATCTGACGCCAGCTGGTACCTCACTCCAGCGTGCCGACCTGGGGCAGACTGACTATGAGCCCGTCGGGGCTCGCACGCGCAGCCACGATCCACCCCGTACCGTACGCTCGGAAACGGATCTGCCACAGCCCTGCCCGACACCCGTTCGGGCACCAGTACACAGTCAGGATCGTCCTGACCCCTCACAGAGCGGGCTGGATCACTCGGACTCTGGTCCACGGCCCGCGGCGGGTAAACGGGCTAGGGGCCCTCTACCGCTACGAGAACCCAAACGGGTGCGGCTCTCCCTCGTCCAGCGGCTACGAAATGGAGGGAGCATCCCGGCCTCCTAATCTTTGCGGGGGGGGGGGGGGGGTGAATGTGGTAACACAATACAGCTTCCTCTGACTCGAACTTTATTGCATCACTTCCTGTGATTAGTCCAGGATAAATACTGGACTGATCAGTTGGATCCTGGAGTGGCATAGAGTAAGACCTCGTTTGTATGTAGCACCTTTTTAGTTGGTTAAAGCTTACTTTAAGTTCACCACGCGTAAGGCTCATTCTTACGACACACATCTTCCCCTCACCTCCACTTTCAGCAATCCGAAGGGACTGCTCCCTCCGCGACACACTGCTCCACTCGTCTATCAACCCCATTACCCCTACCCCTTCCCAGGGCACTTTCGCAAGCAAGAGAAGGAGATGCAACACCTGCCCTTTTATCTCCTCCCCTCCCACTGTCCAGGCCTCCAAACACTCCTTCCATGTGAAACGGCAATTTACTTGTACTTCATGCAATTTAGTATACTGTATTCGCTGGTAAGGATGCGGTCTCCTCTATATTGGGGAGACCAAAGCTGATTGGGTGACCGCTTTGTGGAACACCTTCATTCAGTCCGTAAGGGTGACCCCGAGCTTCCGGTCGCCTGTCACTTTAATTCTCCGCTCCACTCACACTCAGACCTCACCGTCTTTGGCCTCTTACACTGTTCCAATGAAGCTCAAGGTAAGCTCGAGTAACAGCACCTCGTCCTTCGATTAGGTACTTTACAGCATTCTGGACTAAACATAGAGTTCAACAATTTCAGACTATAACATCTGCTCCTATATTTTTTTCCATTTGTTTCCTCTCTCTCACATGGCAGCTGTCCTTCATTCTGCCATTGCCATTTACACTTCAACCAAAGCCATCTTCTGTTTCTTAATTTCTCCCATTATCATCTTCTTTTGCCTTGCACCATCATCCCTTTTGTCTCTTAATCTCTCCTGCATTCCATCCTATCACAGACCTTCCCTTTTGTTCTTTTGTCCCCTCCCCACTTTCGTTGCCCCTGCATTTAAACATAAGAACAAAAGAACATAAGAAATAGGAGCAGGAGTAGGCCAACTGGCCCCTCGAGCCTGCTCCGCCATTCAATAAGATCATGGCTGATCTGATCTTAACCGCCAATCTACTATCACAGATCCATCTCCTGAACCTAACAGAATTGGACACAAGAAATAGGAGCAGAATCAGGCTACACGGCCCCTTGGGCCCTCTACGCTACCCAAAGGGCCATGACCGATCCGAACCTAGACTCATGTCCAAATTCCTGCCCGCTCCCCGTAACCCTTAATTCTCTTTACTTCTAGGAAACTGTCTATTTCTGTTTCAAATTTATGTAATGATTTAGCTTCTACAGCTTTTTGGGGCAGCATATTCCATGGACCTACCACCCGCTGAGTAAAGTAGTTCCTTCTCATCTCAGTTTTGAAAGAGCAGCCCCTTATTCTAAGACTATGCTCCCTAGTTCTAGTTTCACCCATCATCGGGAACATCCACCCCGCATCCACCCGATCCAACCCCTTCACAATCTTATATGTTTGTGCCAGAATAGAGACAGGGTCTAGTGAAATATAAACAGAGACAGGGTCTAGTGTAATATAAACAGAGACAGGGTCTAGTGAAATATAAACAGAGACATGGTCTTGTGTAATATAAACAGAGACAGGGCCTAGAGTAATATAAACTGAGACAGGGTCTAGTGTCATATAAACAGACACAGGGTCTAGTGTAATATAAACAGAGACAGGGTCTAGTGTAATATAAACAGAGACAGGGTCTAGTGTAATATAAACAGAGACAGGGTCTAGTGTAATATAAACAGAGACAGGGTCTAGTGTAATATAAACAGAGACAGGGTCTAGTGTAATATAAACAGAGACAGGGTCTAGTGTAATATAAACAGAGACAGGGTCTAGTGTAATATAAACAGAGACAGGGTCTAGTGTAATATAAACAGAGACAGGTCTAGTGTAATATAAACAGAGACAGGGTCTAGTGTAATATAAACAGAGACAGGGTCTAGTGTAATATAAACAGAGACAGGGTCTAGTGTAATATAAACAGAGACAGGGTCTAGTGTAATATAAACAGAGACAGGGTCTAGTGTAATATAAACAGAGACAGGGTCTAGTGTAATATAAACTGAGACAGGGTCTAGTGTAATATACACAGGGACAGGATCCAGTGTAATATAAACAGAGACAGGGTCCAGTGTAATACAAACAGAGACAGAGTCTAGTGTAATTTAACCAGAGACTGGGTCTAGCGTAATATAAACAGTGACACGGTCTAGTGTAACATAAACAGAGACAGGGTCTCGTCAAATATAAACATTGACAGGGTCTAGTGAAATATAAACAGAGATATGGTCTAGTGTAATATAAACAGAGACAGCTTCTAGTGTAATATAAACAGAGACAGGGTCTAGTGTAATATAAACGGAGACAGGGCCCAGTGAAATATAAACAGAGACAGGGTCTAGTGAAATATAAACAGAGACGTTCTAGTGTAATATAAACAGAGAAAGGGTCTAGTGTAACATAAAAAGAGACAGGGTCGAGTGTAATATAAACAGAGACAGGGTCTCGTGTAATATAAACAGTGACAGGGCCGAGTGTAATATAAACAGAGACAGGGTCTAGAGTAATATAAACAGTGACATGGTCTTGTGTAACATAAACAGAGACAGGGTCCACTGTAAAATAAACAGAGACAGGGTCCAGTGAAATATAAACAGAGACAGGGTCTAGTGTAATATAAACAGAGACAGGGTCTAGTGTAATATAAACAGAGACAGGGTCTAGTGTAATATAAACAGAGACAGGGCCTAGTGTAATATAAACAGAGACAGGGTCGAGTGTAATATAAACAGAGACAGGGTCTAGTGTAATATAAACAGAGACAGGGTCTAGTGTAATATAAACAGAGACAGGGTCTAGTGTAATATAAACAGAGACAGGGTCTAGTGTAATATAAACAGAGACAGGGTCTAGTGTAATATAAACAGAGACAGGGTCTAGTGTAATATAAACAGAGACAGGGTCTAGTGTAATATAAACAGAGACAGGGTCTAGTGTAATATAAACAGAGACAGGGTCTAGTGTAATATAAACAGAGACAGGGTCTAGTGTAATATAAACAGAGACAGGGTCTAGTGTAATATAAACAGAGACAGGGTCTAGTGTAATATAAACAGAGACAGGGTCTAGTGTAATATAAACAGAGACAGGGTCTAGTGTAATATAAACAGAGACAGGGTCTAGTGTAATATAAACAGAGACAGGGTCTAGTGTAATATAAACAGAGACAGGGTCTAGTGTAATATAAACAGAGACAGGGTCTAGTGTAATATAAACAGAGACAGGGTCTAGTGTAATATAAACAGAGACAGGGTCTAGTGTAATATAAACAGAGACAGGGTCTAGTGTAATATAAACAGAGACAGGGTCTAGTGTAATATAAACAGAGACAGGTCTAGTGTAATATAAACAGAGACAGGGTCTAGTGTAATATAAACAGAGACAGGGTCTAGTGTAATATAAACAGAGACAGGGTCTAGTGTAATATAAACAGAGACAGGGTCTAGTGTAATATAAACAGAGACAGGGTCCAGTGTAATATAAACAGAGACAGGGTCTAGTGTAATATAAACAGAGACAGGGTCTAGTGTAATATAAACAGAGACAGGGTCTAGTGTAATATAAACAGAGACAGGGTCTAGTGTAATATAAACAGAGACAGGGTCTAGTGTAATATAAACAGAGACAGGGTCTAGTGTAATATAAACAGAGACAGGGTCTAGTGTAATATAAACAGAGACAGGGTCTAGTGTAATATAAACAGAGACAGGGTCTAGTGTAATATAAACAGAGACAGGGTCTAGTGTAATATAAACAGAGACAGGGTCTAGTGTAATATAAACAGAGACAGGGTCTAGTGTAATATAAACAGAGACAGGGTCTAGTGTAATATAAACAGAGACAGGGTCTAGTGTAATATAAACAGAGACAGGGTCTAGTGTAATATAAACAGAGACAGGGTCTAGTGTAATATAAACAGAGACAGGGTCTAGTGTAATATAAACAGAGACAGGGTCTAGTGTAATATAAACAGAGACAGGGTCTAGTGTAATATAAACAGAGACAGGGTCTAGTGTAATATAAACAGAGACAGGGTCTAGTGTAATATAAACAGAGACAGGGTCTAGTGTAATATAAACAGAGACAGGGTCTAGTGTAATATAAACAGAGACAGGGCCGAGTGTAATATAAACAGAGACAGGGTCTAGTGTAATATAAACAGAGACAGGGTCTAGTGTAATATAAACAGAGACAGGGTCAGTGTAATATAAACAGAGACAGGGTCCAGTGTAATATAAACAGAGACTGGGTCTAGTGTAATATAAACAGTGACAGGGTCTAGTGTAATATAAACAGAGACAGGGGCTAGTGTAATATAAACAGAGACAGGGCCTGTGTAATATAAACAGAGACAGGGTCTAGTGTAATATAAACAGAGACAGGGTCTAGTGTAATACAAACAGAGACAGGATCTAGTGTAATATAAACAGAGACAGGGTCGAGTGTAATATAAGCAGTGACAGGGTCTAGTGTAATAAAAACAGAGACAGGGTCTAGTGTAATATAAACAGAGACAGGGTCTAGTGTAATATAAACAGCGAAAGGATCTAGTGTAATATAAACAGAGACAGGGTCTAGTGTATATAAGCAGAGACAGGGTCTAGTGTAATATAAACAGAGACAGGGTCCAGTGTAATATAAACAGAGACAGGGTCTAGTGTAATATAAACAGAGACAGGGTCTAGTGTAATATAAACAGAGACAGGGTCTAGTGTAATATAAACAGAGACAGGGTCTAGTGCAATATAAACAGAGACACGGTCCAGTGTAATATAAACAGAGACAGGGTCTAGTGTAATATAAACAGTGACAGGGTCTAGTGTAATATAAACAGAGACAGGGTCTAGTGTAATATAAACAGAGACAGGTCTAGTGTAATATAAACAGAGACAGGGTCTAGTGTAATATAAACAGAGACAGGGTCCAGTGTAATATAAACAGAGACAGGGTCTAGTGTAATATAAACAGAGACAGGTCTAGTGTAATATAAACAGAGACAGGGTCTAGTGTAATATAAACAGAGACAGGGTCTAGTGTAATATAAACAGAGACAGGGTCTAGTGTAATATAAACAGGGACAGGGTCCAGTGTAATATAAACAGAGACAGGGTCTAGTGTAATATACACAGAGACAGGATCTCGTGTAATATAAACAGTGACATGGTCTAGTGTAATAAAAAAAGTGACAGGGTCTAGTGTAATATAAACAGTGACAGGGCATAGTGTAATATAAACAGAGACAGGGTTTAGTGTAATATAAACAGAGGCAGGGTCTAGTGTAATATACCTTCCTGGCTGACCTGATTAACTTTATCACACCTCGACAGATAGTCAGGATGATTTAATTTAGTGGTCTGCAATTGTAAGGTACACATGCTTTGTTCTCTATCTATATATGCTTTGGCGATTCTGTATCTATTTACTTCACCTGAGGAAGGGGCAATCGATAGCTCCGAAAGCTTGTGATTTCAAATAAAACTGTTGGACTATAACCTGGTGTTGTGCGACCTCTCACTAGTGTAATATACACAGAGACAGGCCCCAGCGAAATATAAACAGAGACGGGGTCCAGTGAAATCTAAACAGAGCCAGGGTCTAGTGTAATATAAACAGAGACAGGGTCTAGTGTAATATAAACAGAGACAGGTCTAGTGTAATATAAACAGAGACAGGGTCTAGTGTAATATAAACAGAGACAGGGTCTAGTGTAATATAAACAGAGACAGGGTCTAGTGTAATATAAACAGAGACAGGGTCTAGTGTAATATAAACAGAGACAGGGTCTAGTGTAATATAAACAGTGACAGGGTCTAGTGTAATATAAACAGAGACAGGGTCTAGTGTAATATAAACAGAGACAGGGTCTAGTGTAATATAAACAGAGACAGGGTCTAGTGTAATATAAACAGAGACAGGGTCTAGTGTAATATAAACAGAGACAGGGTCTAGTGTAATATAAACAGAGACAGGGTCTAGTGTAATATAAACAGAGACAGGGTCTAGTGTAATATAAACAGAGACAGGGTCTAGTGTAATATAAACAGAGACAGGGTCTAGTGTAATATAAACAGAGACAGGGTCTAGTGTAATATAAACAGAGACAGGGTCTAGTGTAATATAAACAGAGACAGGGTCTAGTGTAATATAAACAGAGACAGGGTCTAGTGTAATATAAACAGAGACAGGGTCTAGTGTAATATAAACAGAGACAGGGTCTAGTGTAATATAAACAGAGACAGGGTCTAGTGTAATATAAACAGAGACAGGGTCTAGTGTAATATAAACAGAGACAGGGTCTAGTGTAATATAAACAGAGACAGGGTCTAGTGTAATATAAACAGAGACAGGGTCTAGTGTAATATAAACAGAGACAGGGTCTAGTGTAATATAAACAGAGACAGGGTCTAGTGTAATATAAACAGAGACAGGGTCTAGTGTAATATAAACAGAGACAGGGTCTAGTGTAATATAAACAGAGACAGGGTCTAGTGTAATATAAACAGAGACAGGGTCTAGTGTAATATAAACAGAGACAGGGTCTAGTGTAATATAAACAGAGACAGGGTCTAGTGTAATATAAACAGAGACAGGGTCTAGTGTAATATGAACAGAGACAGGGTCTAGTGTAATATAAACAGAGACAGGGCCTAGTGTAATATAAACAGAGACAGGGTCCAGTGCAATACAAACAGAGACAGGGTCTAGTGTAATATAAACAGAGACAGGGCCGAGTGTAATATAAACAGAGACAGGGTCGAGTGAAACATAAACAGAGACGGGGTCCAGTGAAATATAAACAGAGACAGGGTCTAGTGAAATATAAACAGAGAAAGGGTCTAGTGTAATATAAACAGAGACAGGGTCTAGTGAAATATACACAGAGACAGGGCCAAGTGTAATATAAAAAGAGACAGGGTCTAGTGTAATATACACAGAGACAGGATCTAGTGTAATATAAACAGCGACAGGGTCTAGTGTAATATACACAGAGACAGAGTCTCGTGTAATATAAACAGTGACAGGGTCTAGTGTAATATAAACAGAGACAGGGTCTAGTGTAATATAAACAGTGACAGGGCCGAGTGTAATATAAACAGAGACAGGGTCTAGAGTAATATAAACAGTGACATGGTCTTGTGTAACATAAACAGAGACAGGGTCCACTGTAAAATAAACAGAGACAGGGTCCAGTGAAATATAAACAGAGATGGGGTCTAGTGTAATATAAACAGAGACAGGTTCTAGAGTTATATAAACAGAGGCCGGGTCTAGTGTAATGTAAACAGAGACAGGGCCCTGTGAAATATAAACAGAGACAGGGTCTAGTGAAATATAAACAGAGACAGGGCCGAGTGTAATATAAACAGAGACAGGGTCTAGAGTAATATAAACAGTGACATGGTCTAGTGTAACATAAACAGAGACAGGGTCCACTGTAAAATAAACAGAGACAGGGTCCAGTGAAATATAAACAGAGATGGGGTCTAGACAAATATAAACATTGACAGTGTCTAGTGTAATATAAACAGAGACAGGGGCTAGTGTAATATAAACAGAGACAGGGCCCTGTGAAATATAAACAGAGACAGGGTCTAGTGAAATATAAACAGAGACAGGGTCTAGTGTAATATAAACAGAGACAGGGTCTAGTGTAATATAAACAGAGACAGGGTCTAGTGTAATATAAACAGAGACAGGGTCTAGTGTAATATAAACAGAGACAGGGTCTAGTGTAATATAAACAGAGACAGGGTCTAGTGTAATATAAACAGAGACAGGGTCTAGTGTAATATAAACAGAGACAGGGTCTAGTGTAATATAAACAGAGACAGGGTCTAGTGTAATATAAACAGAGACAGGGTCCTAGTGTAATATAAACAGAGACAGGGTCTAGTGTAATATAAACAGAGACAGGGTCTAGTGTAATATAAACAGAGACAGGGTCTAGTGTAATATAAACAGAGACAGGGTCTAGTGTAATATAAACAGAGACAGGGTCTAGTGTAATATAAACAGAGACAGGGTCTAGTGTAATATAAACAGAGACAGGGTCTAGTGTAATATAAACAGAGACAGGGTCTAGTGTAATATAAACAGAGACAGCTTGTAGTGTAATATAAACAGAGACAGGGTCCAGTGTAATATAAACGGAGACAGGGCCCACTGAAATATAAACAGAGACAGGGTGTAGTGAAATATATACAGAGACGTTCTAGTGTAATATAAACAGAGAAAGGGTCTAGTGTAATATAAAAAGAGACAGGGTCTAGTGAAATATAAACTGAGACAGGGTCTAGTGTAATATACACAGGGACAGGATCCAGTGTAATATAAACAGAGACAGGGTCTAGTGTAATATACACAGAGACAGGATCTCGTGTAATATAAACAGTGACAGGGCATAGTGTAATATAAACAGAGACAGGGTTTAGTGTAATATAAACAGAGGCAGGGTCTAGTGTAATATACCTTCCTGGCTGACCTGATTAACTTTATCACACCTCGGCAGATAGTCAGGATGATTTAATTTAGTGGTCTGCAATTGTAAGGTACACATGCTTTGTTCTCTATCTATATATGCTTTGGCGATTCTGTATCTATTTACAGAGACAGGGTCTAGTGTAATATAACAGAGACAGGGTCTAGTGTAATATAAACAGAGACAGGGTCTAGTGTAATATAAACAGAGACAGGGTCTAGTGTAATATAAACAGAGACAGGGTCTAGTGTAATATAAACAGAGACAGGGTCTAGTGTAATATAAACAGAGACAGGGTCTAGTGTAATATAAACAGAGACAGGGTCTAGTGTAATATAAACAGAGACAGGGTCTAGTGTAATATAAACAGAGACAGGGTCTAGTGTAATATAAACAGAGACAGGGTCTAGTGTAATATAAACAGAGACAGGGTCTAGTGTAATATAAACAGAGACAGGGTCTAGTGTAATATAAACAGAGACAGGGTCTAGTGTAATATAAACAGAGACAGGGTCTAGTGTAATATAAACAGAGACAGGGTCTAGTGTAATATAAACAGAGATAGGGTCTAGAGTAATATAAACAGAGACAGCTTCTAGTGTAATATAAACAGAGACAGGGTCTAGTGTAATATAAAAAGAGACAGGGTCTAGTGTAATATACACAGAGACAGGATCTAGTGTAATATAAACAGCGACAGGGTCTAGTGTAATATACACAGAGACAGGGTCTCGTGTAATATAAACAGTGACAGGGTCTAGTGTAATATAAACAGAGACAGGGTCTAGTGTAATATAAACAGTGACAGGGCCGAGTGTAATATAAACAGAGACAGGGTCTAGAGTAATATAAACAGTGACATGGACTAGTGTAACATAAACAGAGACAGGGTCCACTGTAAAATAAACAGAGACAGGGTCCAGTGAAATATAAACAGAGATGGGGTCTAGTGTAATATAAACAGAGACAGGTTCTAGTGTTATATAAACAGAGGCCGGGTCTAGTGTAATGTAAACAGAGACAGGGCCCTGTGAAATATAAACAGAGACAGGGTCTAGTGAAATATAAACAGAGACAGGGCCGAGTGTAATATAAACAGAGACAGGGTCTAGAGTAATATAAATAGTGACATGGTCTAGTGTAACATAAACAGAGACAGGGTCCACTGTAAAATAAAAAGAGACAGGGTCCAGTGAAATATAAACAGAGATGGGGTCTAGACAAATATAAACATTGACAGTGTCTAGTGTAATATAAACAGAGGCAGGGGCTAGTGTAATATAAACAGAGACAGGGCCCTGTGAAATATAAACAGAGACAGGGTCTAGTGAAATATAAACAGATACAGGGCCTAGTGAAATATAAACAGAGACAGGGTCGAGTGTAATATAAGCAGTGACAGGGTCTAGTGTAATAAAAACAGTGACAGGGTCTAATGTAATATAAACAGAGACAGGGTCTAGTGTAACATAAAAAGCGAAAGGGTCTAGTGAAATATAAACAGAGATATGGTCTAGTGTTATATAAGCAGAGACAGGGTCTAGTGTAATATAAACAGAGACAGGCCCCAGTGAAATATAAACAGAGACGGGGTCTAGTGAAATATAAACAGAGACAGGGTCTAGTGTAATATAAACAGAGACAGGGTCTAGTGTAATATAAACAGAGACAGGGTCTAGTGTAATATAAACAGAGACAGGGTCTAGTGTAATATAAACAGAGACAGGGTCTAGTGTAATATAAACAGAGACAGGGTCTAGTGTAATATAAACAGAGACAGGGTCTAGTGTAATATAAACAGAGACAGGGTCTAGTGTAATATAAACAGAGACAGGGTCTAGTGTAATATAAACAGAGACAGGGTCTAGTGTAATATAAACAGAGACAGGTCCAGTGTAATATAAACAGAGACAGGGTCTAGTGTAATATAAACAGAGACAGGGTCACGTGTAATATAAACAGAGACAGGGTCTAGTGTAATATAAACAGAGACTGGTCTAGTGTAATATAAACAGAGACAGGCGCTAGTGTAATATAAACAGAGACAGGGTCTAGTGTAATATAAACAGAGACAGGTCTAGTGTAATATAAACAGAGACAGGATCCAGTGTAATATAACCAGAGACAGGGTCTAGTGTAATAGACACAGAAACAGGATCTCGTGTAATATAAACAGTGACAGGGCATAGTGTAATATAAACAGAGACAGGGTTTAGTGTAATATAAACAGAGGCAGGGTCTAGTGTAATATACCTTCCTGGCTGACCTGATTAACTTTATCACACCTCGACAGATAGTCAGGATGATTTAATTTAGTGGTCTGCAATTGTAAGGTACACATGCTTTGTTCTCTATCTATATATGCTTTGGCGATTCTGTATCTATTTACTTCACCTGAGGAAGGGGCAATCGATAGCTCCGAAAGCTTGTGATTTCAAATAAAACTGTTGGACTATAACCTGGTGTTGTGCGACCTCTCACTAGTGTAATATACACAGAGACAGGCCCCAGCGAAATATAAACAGAGACGGGGTCCAGTGAAATCTAAACAGAGCCAGGGTCTTGTGAAATATACACAGCGACAGGGTCTCGTGTAATATAAACAGTGACAGGCTCTAGTGTAATATAAACAGAGACAGGGTCTAGTGTAATATAAACAGAGACAGGGTCTAGTGTAATATAAACAGAGACAGGGTCCAGTGTAATATAAACAGAGACAGGGTCTAGTGTAATATAAACAGAGACAGGGTCTAGTGTAATATAAACAGAGACAGGGTCTAGTGTAATATAAACAGAGACAGGGTCTAGTGTAATATAAACAGAGACAGGGTCTAGTGTAATATAAACAGAGACAGGGTCTAGTGTAATATAAACAGAGACAGGGTCTAGTGTAATATAAACAGAGACAGGGTCTAGTGTAATATAAACAGAGACAGGGTCTAGTGTAATATAAACAGAGACAGGGTCTAGTGTAATATAAACAGAGACAGGGTCTAGTGTAATATAAACAGAGACAGGGTCTAGTGTAATATAAACAGAGACAGGGTCTAGTGTAATATAAACAGAGACAGGGTCTAGTGTAATATAAACAGAGACAGGGTCGAGTGTAATATAAACAGAGACAGGGTCTAGTGTAATATAAACAGAGACCGGGTCTAGTGTAACATAAACAGAGACAGGGTCCACTGTAATATAAACAGAGACAGGGTGCAGTGTAATATAAACAGAGACTAGGTCTAGTGTAATATAAACAGAGACAGGTTCTAGTGTTATATAAACAGAGCAGGGTCTAGTGTAATGTAAACAGAGACAGGGCCTGTGTAATATAAACAGAGACAGGGTCTAGTGTAATATAAACAGAGACAGGGCCGAGTGTAATATAAACAGAGACAGGGTCTAGTGTAATATAAACAGAGACATGGTCTAGTGTAACATAAACAGAGACAGGGTCCACTGTAAAATAAACAGAGACAGGGTCCAGTGAATATAAACAGAGATGGGTCTAGTCTAATATAAACAGTGACAGGTCTAGTGTAATATAAACAGAGACAGGGGCTAGTGTAATATAAACAGAGACAGGGCCGAGTGAAATATAAACAGAGACAGGGTCTAGTGAAATATAAACAGATACAGGGCCTAGTGAAATATAAACAGAGACAGGGTCGAGTGTAATATAAGCAGTGACAGGGTCTAGTGTAATAAAAACAGTGACAGGGTCTAATGTAATATAAACAGAGACAGGGTCTAGTGTAACATAAAAAGCGAAAGGGTCTAGTGAAATATAAACAGAGATATGGTCTAGTGTTATATAAGCAGAGACAGGGTCTAGTGTAATATAAACAGAGACAGGCCCCAGTGAAATATAAACAGAGACGGGGTCTAGTGAAATATAAACAGAGACAGGGTCTAGTGAAAAATAAACAGAGACAGGCCCCAGCGAAATATAAACAGAGACGGGGTCTAGTGAAATATAAACAGAGCCAGGGTCTAGTGAAATATAAACAGAGACAGGGTCTAGTGTAATATAAACAGAGACAGGGTCTAGTGCAATATAAACAGTGACACGGTCCAGTGTAACATAAACAGAGACATGGTCTAGTCAAATATAAACATTGACAGGGTCTAGTGAAATATAAACAGAGATAGGGTCTAGAGTAATATAAACAGAGACAGCTTGTAGTGTAATATAAACAGAGACAGGGTCTAGTGTAATATAAACGGAGACAGGGCCCACTGAAATATAAACAGAGACAGGGTCTAGTGAAATATAAACAGATACAGGGCCTAGTGAAATATAAACAGAGACAGGGTCGAGTGTAATATAAGCAGTGACAGGGTCTAGTGTAATAAAAACAGTGACAGGGTCTAATGTAATATAAACAGAGACAGGGTCTAGTGTAACATAAAAAGCGAAAGGGTCTAGTGAAATATAAACAGAGATATGGTCTAGTGTTATATAAGCAGAGACAGGGTCTAGTGTAATATAAACAGAGACAGGCCCCAGTGAAATATAAACAGAGACGGGGTCTAGTGAAATATAAACAGAGACAGGGTCTAGTGAAAAATAAACAGAGACAGGCCCCAGCGAAATATAAACAGAGACGGGGTCTAGTGAAATATAAACAGAGCCAGGGTCTAGTGAAATATAAACAGAGACAGGGTCTAGTGAAATATAAACAGAGACGTTCTCGTGTAATATAAACAGAGAAAGGGTCTAGTGTAATATAAAAAGAGACAGGGTCTAGTGAAATATAAACTGAGACAGGGTCTAGTGTAATATACACAGGGACAGGATCCAGTGTAATATAACCAGAGACAGGGTCTAGTGTAATAGACACAGAAACAGGATCTCGTGTAATATAAACAGTGACAGGGCATAGTGTAATATAAACAGAGACAGGGTTTAGTGTAATATAAACAGAGGCAGGGTCTAGTGTAATATACCTTCCTGGCTGACCTGATTAACTTTATCACACCTCGACAGATAGTCAGGATGATTTAATTTAGTGGTCTGCAATTGTAAGGTACACATGCTTTGTTCTCTATCTATATATGCTTTGGCGATTCTGTATCTATTTACTTCACCTGAGGAAGGGGCAATCGATAGCTCCGAAAGCTTGTGATTTCAAATAAAACTGTTGGACTATAACCTGGTGTTGTGCGACCTCTCACTAGTGTAATATACACAGAGACAGACCCCAGCGAAATATAAACAGAGACGGGGTCCAGTGAAATCTAAACAGAGCCAGGGTCTTGTGAAATATACACAGAGACAGGGTCTCGTCAAATATAAACATTGACAGGGTCTAGTGAAATATAAACAGAGACAGCTTCTAGTGTAATATAAACAGAGACAGGGTCTAGTGTAATATAAACGGAGACAGGGCCCAGTGAAATATAAACAGAGACAGGGTCTAGTGAAATATAAACAGAGACGTTCTAGTGTAATATAAACAGAGAAAGGGTCTAGTGTAACATAAAAAGAGACAGGGTCGAGTGTAATATAAACAGAGACAGGGTCTCGTGTAATATAAACAGTGACATGGTCTCGTGTAATAAAAACAGAGACAGGATCTAGTGTAATATAAACAGAGACAGGGTCTAGTGTAATATAAACAGAGACAGGGTCTAGTGTAATATAAACAGAGACAGGGTCTAGTGTAATATAAACAGAGACAGGGTCTAGTGTAATATAAACAGAGACAGGGTCTAGTGTAATATAAACAGAGACAGGGTCCTAGTGTAATATAAACAGAGACAGGGTCTAGTGTAATATAAACAGAGACAGGGTCTAGTGTAATATAAACAGAGACAGGGTCTAGTGTAATATAAACAGAGACAGGGTCTAGTGTAATATAAACAGAGACAGGGTCTAGTGTAATATAAACAGAGACAGGGTCTAGTGTAATATAAACAGAGACAGGGTCTAGTGTAATATAAACAGAGACAGGGTCTAGTGTAATATAAACAGAGACAGGGTCTAGTGTAATATAAACAGAGACAGGGTCTAGTGTAATATAAACAGAGACAGGGTCTAGTGTAATATAAACAGAGACAGGGTCTAGTGTAATATAAACAGAGACAGGGTCTAGTGTAATATAAACAGAGACAGGATCTAGTGTAATATAAACAGAGGCAGGGTCTATGTAATATACACAGAGACAGGGTATCCTGTAATATAAACAGTGACAGGGTCTAGTGTAATATCAACAGAGACAGGCTCAGTGTAATAGAAACAGAGACAGGGCCAGTGAAATATAAACAGAGACAGGGTCTAGTGAAATATAAACAGAGACAGGGTTTAGTGTAATATAAACAGAGACAGGGTCTAGTGTAATATAAACAGAGACAGGGTCTAGT
This sequence comes from Squalus acanthias, assembly GCA_030390025.1. Classification (NCBI taxonomy): domain Eukaryota; kingdom Metazoa; phylum Chordata; class Chondrichthyes; order Squaliformes; family Squalidae; genus Squalus; species Squalus acanthias. The sequence continues at coordinate 27,180 of JASTWF010000089.1, read as the reverse complement.
GACATATAAACAGAGACAGGGTCGAGTGTAATATACACAGAGACAGGTTCTCGTGTAATAGAAAAATGACAGGGTCTAGTGTAATATAAACAGAGACAGGGTCTAGTGTAATTTAAACAGAGACAGGGTCTAGTGTTATATAAACAGAGGCAGGGTCTAGTGTAATATAAACAGAGACAGAGTCCAGTGTAATATAAACAGAGACAGGGTCTAGTGCAATATAAACAGTGACACGGTCCAGTGTAACATAAACAGAGACAGTCTCTAGTGTAATATAAACAGTGACAGGGCATAGTGTAATATAAACAGAGACAGGGTTTAGTGTAATATAAACAGAGGCAGGGTCTAGTGTAATATTCCTTCCTGGCTGACCTGATTAACTTTATCACACCTCGGCAGATAGTCAGGATGATTTAATTTAGTGGTCTGCAATTGTAAGGTACACATGCTTTGTTCTCTATCTATATATGCTTTGGCGATTCTGTATCTATTTACTTCACCTGAGGAAGGGGCAATCGATAGCTCCGAAAGCTTGTGATTTCAAATAAAACTGTTGGACTATAACCTGGTGTTGTGCGACCTCTCACTAGTGTAATATACACAGAGACAGGCCCCAGCGAAATATAAACAGAGACGGGGTACAGTGAAATATAAACAGAGCCAGGGTCTTGTGAAATATAAACAGAGACAGGGTCTAGCGAAATATAAACAGAGACAGGGTCTAATGAAATATAAACAGAGACAGGGTCTAGTGTAATATAAACAGAGACAGGGTCTAGTGTAATATAAACAGAGACAGGGTCTAGTGTAATATAAACAGAGACAGGGTCTAGTGTAATATAAACAGAGACAGGGTCTAGTGTAATATAAACAGAGACAGGGTCTAGTGTAATATAAACAGAGACAGGGTCTAGTGTAATATAAACAGAGACAGGGTCTAGTGTAATATAAACAGAGACAGGGTCTAGTGTAATATAAACAGAGACAGGGTCTAGTGTAATATAAACAGAGACAGGGTCTAGTGTAATATAAACAGAGACAGGGTCTAGTGTAATATAAACAGAGACAGGGTCTAGTGTAATATAAACAGAGACAGGGTCTAGTGTAATATAAACAGAGACAGGGTCTAGTGTAATATAAACAGAGACAGGGTCTAGTGTAATATAAACAGAGACAGGGTCTAGTGTAATATAAACAGAGACAGGGTCTAGTGTAATATAAACAGAGACAGGGTCTAGTGTAATATAAACAGAGACAGGGTCTAGTGTAATATAAACAGAGACAGGGTCAGTGTAATATAAACAGAGACAGGGTCTAGTGTAATATAAACAGAGACAGGGTCTAGTGTAATATAAACAGAGACAGGGTCTAGTGTAATATAAACAGAGACAGGGTCTAGTGTAATATAAACAGAGACAGGGTCTAGTGTAATATAAACAGAGACAGGGTCTAGTGTAATATAAACAGAGACAGGGTCTAGTGTAATATAAACAGAGACAGGGTCTAGTGTAATATAAACAGAGACAGGGTCTAGTGTAATATAAACAGAGACAGGGTCTAGTGTAATATAAACAGAGACAGGGTCTAGTGTAATATAAACAGAGACAGGGTCTAGTGTAATATAAACAGAGACAGGGTCTAGTGTAATATAAACAGAGACAGGGTCTAGTGTAATATAAACAGAGACAGGGTCTAGTGTAATATAAACAGAGACAGGGTCCAGTGTAATATAAACAGAGACAGGGTCTAGTGTAATATAAACAGAGACAGGGTCTAGTGTAATATAAACAGAGACAGGGTCTAGTGTAATATAAACAGAGACAGGGTCTAGTGTAATATAAACAGAGACAGGGTCTAGTGTAATATAAACAGAGACAGGGTCTAGTGTAATATAAACAGAGACAGGGTCTAGTGTAATATAAACAGAGACAGGGTCTAGTGTAATATAAACAGAGACAGGGTCTAGTGTAATATAAACAGAGACAGGGTCTAGTGTAATATAAACAGAGACAGGGTCTAGTGTAATATAAACAGAGACAGGGTCTAGTGTAATATAAACAGAGACAGGGTCTAGTGTAATATAAACAGAGACAGGGTCTAGTGTAATATAAACAGAGACAGGGTCTAGTGTAATATAAACAGAGACAGGGTCTAGTGTAATATAAACAGAGACAGGGTCTAGTGTAATATAAACAGAGACAGGGTCTAGTGTAATATAAACAGAGACAGGGTCTAATGTAATATAAACAGAGACAGGGTCTAGTGTAACATAAAAAGAGACAGGGTCTAGTGAAATATAAACAGAGACAGGGTCTAGTGTTATATAAACAGAGACAGGGTCTAGTGTAATATAAACAGAGACAGGGCCCAGTGTAATATAAACAGAGACAGGGTCTAGTGAAATATAAACAGAGACAGGGTCTAGTGTAAAATAAACAGAGACAGGGCCCAGCGTAATATAAACAGAGACAGGGTCTAGTGTAATATAAACAGAGACAGGGTCTAGTGTAATATAAACAGAGACAGGGTCTAGTGTAATATAAACAGAGACAGGTCTCGTGTAATATAAACAGAGAAAGGGTCTAGTGTAATATAAACAGAGACAGGGTCTAGTGAAATATAAACTGAGACAGGGTCTAGTGTAATATAAACAGAGACAGGGTCCTAGTGTAATATAAACAGAGACAGGGTCTAGTGTAATATAAACAGAGACAGGGTCTCGTGTAATATAAACAGTGACAGGGCATAGTGTAATATAAACAGAGACAGGGTTTAGTGTAATATAAACAGAGGCAGGGTCTAGTGTAATATACCTTCCTGGCTGACCTGATTAACTTTATCACACCTCGACAGATAGTCAGGATGATTTAATTTAGTGGTCTGCAATTGTAAGGTACACATGCTTTGTTCTCTATCTATATATGCTTTGGCGATTCTGTATCTATTTACTTCACCTGAGGAAGGGGCAATCGATAGCTCCGAAAGCTTGTGATTTCAAATAAAACTGTTGGACTATAACCTGGTGTTGTGCGACCTCTCACTAGTGTAATATACACAGAGACAGACCCCAGCGAAATATAAACAGAGACGGGGTCCAGTGAAATCTAAACAGAGCCAGGGTCTTGTGAAATATACACAGAGACAGGGTCTCGTCAAATATAAACATTGACAGGGTCTAGTGAAATATAAACAGAGACAGCTTCTAGTGTAATATAAACAGAGACAGGGTCTAGTGTAATATAAACAGAGACAGGGTCTAGTGTAATATAAACAGAGACAGGGTCTAGTGTAATATAAACAGAGACAGGGTCTAGTGTAATATAAACAGAGACAGGGTCTAGTGTAATATAAACAGAGACAGGGTCTAGTGTAATATAAACAGAGACAGGGTCTAGTGTAATATAAACAGAGACAGGGTCTAGTGTAATATAAACAGAGACAGGGTCTAGTGTAATATAAACAGAGACAGGGTCTAGTGTAATATAAACAGAGACAGGGTCTAGTGTAATATAAACAGAGACAGGGTCTAGTGTAATATAAACAGAGACAGGGTCTAGTGTAATATAAACAGAGACAGGGTCTAGTGTAATATAAACAGAGACAGGGTCTAGTGTAATATAAACAGAGACAGGGTCTAGTGTAATATAAACAGAGACAGGGTCTAGTGTAATATAAACAGAGACAGGGTCTAGTGTAATATAAACAGAGACAGGGTCTAGTGTAATATAAACAGAGACAGGGTCTATTGTAATATAAACAGAGACATCTTCAAGTGTAATATAAACCGAGACAGGGTCTAGTGTAAAATAAACAGAGACAGGGCCCAGTGAAATATAAATAGAGACAGGGTCTAGTGAAATATAAACAGAGACGGTCTAGTGTAATATAAACAGAGAAAGGGTCTAGTGTAACATAAACAGAGACAGGGTCGAGTGTAATATAAACAGATACATGGTCTAGTGTAATATAAACAGAGACAGGATCTAGTGTAATATAAACAGAGGCAGGGTCTATGTAATATACACAGAGACAGGGTATCCTGTAATATAAACAGTGAAAGGGTCTAGTGTAATATCAACAGAGACAGGCTCCAGTGTAATAGAAACAGAGACAGGGCCCAGTGAAATATAAACAGAGACAGGGTCTAGTGAAATATAAACAGAGACAGGGTTTAGTGTAATATAAACAGAGACAGGGTCTAGTGTAATATAAACAGAGACAGGGTCTAGTGACATATAAACAGAGACAGGGTCTAGTGTAATATAAACAGAGACAGGGTCTCAGTGTAATATAAACAGAGACAGGGTCTAGTGTAATATAAACAGAGACAGGGTCTAGTGTAATATAAACAGAGACAGGGTCTAGTGTAATATAAACAGAGACAGGGTCTAGTGTATATAAACAGAGACAGGGTCTAGTGTAATATAAACAGAGACAGGGTTCAGTGTAATATAAACAGAGACAGGGTCTAGTGTAATATAAACAGAGACAGGGTCTAGTGTAATATAAACAGAGACAGGGTCTAGTGTAATATAAACAGAGACAGGGTCTAGTGTAATATAAACAGAGACAGGGTCTAGTGTAATATAAACAGAGACAGGGTCTAGTGTAATATAAACAGAGACAGGTCTAGTGTAATATAAACAGAGACCAGGGTCTAGTGCTAATATAAACAGAGACAGGGTCTAGTGTAATATAAAGAGAGACAGGGTCCTAGTGTAATATAAACAGAGACAGGGTCTAGTGTAATATAAACAGAGACAGGGTCTAGTGTAATATAAACAGAGACAGGGTCTAGTGTAATATAAACAGAGACAGGGTCTAGTGTAATATAAACAGAGACAGGGTCTAGTGTAATATAACAGAGACAGGGTCTAGTGTAATATAAACAGAGACAGGTCTAGTGTAATATAAACAGAGACAGGGTCTAGTGTAATATAAACAGAGGACAGGGTCTAGTGTAATATAAAGCAGAGACAGGGTCTAGTGTAATATAACAGAGACAGGGTCTAGTGTAATATAAACAGAGACAGGGTCTAGTGTAATATAAACAGAGACAGGTCTAGTGTAATATAAACAGAGACAGGGTCTAGTGTAATATAAACAGAGACAGGGTCTAGTGTAATATAAACAGAGACAGGGTCTAGTGTAATATAAACAGAGACAGGGTCTAGTGTAATATAAACAGAGACAGGGTCTAGTGTAATATAAACAGAGACAGGGTCTAGTGTAATATAAACAGAGACAGGGTCTAGTGTAATATAAACAGAGACAGGGTCTAGTGTAATATAAACAGAGACAGGGTCTAGTGTAATATAAACAGAGACAGGGTCTAGTGTAATATAAACAGAGACAGGGTCTAGTGTAATATAAACAGAGACAGGGTCTAGTGTAATATAAACAGAGACAGGGTCTAGTGTAATATAAACAGAGACAGGGTCTAGTGTAATATAAACAGAGACAGGGTCTAGTGTAATATAAACAGAGACAGGGTCTAGTGTAATATAAACAGAGACAGGGTCTAGTGTAATATAAACAGAGACAGGGTCTAGTGTAATATAAACAGAGACAGGGTCTAGTGTAATATAAACAGAGACAGGGTCTAGTGTAATATAAACAGAGACAGGGTCTAGTGTAATATAAACAGAGACAGGGTCTGCTGTAATATAAACAGAGACAGGGTCTAGTGTAATATAAACAGAGACAGGGCCGAGTGTAATATAAACAGAGACAGGGTCTAGAGTAATATAAACAGTGACATGGACTAGTGTAACATAAACAGAGACAGGGTCCACTGTAAAATAAACAGAGACAGGGTCCAGTGAAATATAAACAGAGATGGGGTCTAGTGTAATATAAACAGAGACAGGTTCTAGTGTTATATAAACAGAGGCCGGGTCTAGTGTAATGTAAACAGAGACAGGGCCCTGTGAAATATAAACAGAGACAGGGTCTAGTGAAATATAAACAGAGACAGGGCCGAGTGTAATATAAACAGAGACAGGGTCTAGAGTAATATAAATAGTGACATGGTCTAGTGTAACATAAACAGAGACAGGGTCCACTGTAAAATAAAAAGAGACAGGGTCCAGTGAAATATAAACAGAGACAGGGTCTAGAGTAATATAAACAGTGACAGGGTCTAGTGTAATATAAACAGAGACAGGGTCTAGTGTAATATAAACAGAGACAGGGCCTAGTGTAATATAAACAGAGACAGGGTCTAGTGTAATATAAACAGAGACAGGGTCTAGTGTAATATAAACAGAGACAGGGTCGAGTGTAATATAAACAGTGACAGGGTCTAGTGTAATATAAACAGAGACAGGGTCTAGTGTAATATAAACAGAGACAGGGTCTAGTGTAATATAAACAGAGACAGGGTCTAGTGTAATATAAACAGAGACAGGGTCTAGTGTAATATAAACAGAGACAGGGTCTAGTGTAATATAAACAGAGACAGGGCCTCAGTGAAATATAAACAGAGACAGGGTCTAGTGTAATATAAACAGAGACAGGGTCTAGTGTAAAATAAACAGAGACAGGGCCCAGTGTAATATAAACAGAGACAGGGTCTAGTGTAATATAAACAGAGACAGGGTCTAGTGTAATATAAACAGAGACAGGGTCTAGTGTAATATAAACAGAGACAGGGTCTAGTGCAATATAAACAGTGACACGGTCCAGTGTAACATAAACAGAGACATGGTCTAGTCAAATATAAACATTGACAGGGTCTAGTGAAATATAAACAGAGATAGGGTCTAGAGTAATATAAACAGAGACAGCTTGTAGTGTAATATAAACAGAGACAGGGTCTAGTGTAATATAAACGGAGACAGGGCCCACTGAAATATAAACAGAGACAGGGTCTAGTGAAATATAAACAGAGACGTTCTCGTGTAATATAAACAGAGAAAGGGTCTAGTGTAATATAAAAAGAGACAGGGTCTAGTGAAATATAAACTGAGACAGGGTCTAGTGTAATATACACAGGGACAGGATCCAGTGTAATATAACCAGAGACAGGGTCTAGTGTAATAGACACAGAAACAGGATCTCGTGTAATATAAACAGTGACAGGGCATAGTGTAATATAAACAGAGACAGGGTTTAGTGTAATATAAACAGAGGCAGGGTCTAGTGTAATATACCTTCCTGGCTGACCTGATTAACTTTATCACACCTCGACAGATAGTCAGGATGATTTAATTTAGTGGTCTGCAATTGTAAGGTACACATGCTTTGTTCTCTATCTATATATGCTTTGGCGATTCTGTATCTATTTACTTCACCTGAGGAAGGGGCAATCGATAGCTCCGAAAGCTTGTGATTTCAAATAAAACTGTTGGACTATAACCTGGTGTTGTGCGACCTCTCACTAGTGTAATATACACAGAGACAGGCCCCAGCGAAATATAAACAGAGACGGGGTCCAGTGAAATCTAAACAGAGCCAGGGTCTTGTGAAATATACACAGAGACAGGGTCTCGTCAAATATAAACATTGACAGGGTCTAGTGAAATATAAACAGAGACAGCTTCTAGTGTAATATAAACAGAGACAGGGTCTAGTGTAATATAAACGGAGACAGGGCCCAGTGAAATATAAACAGAGACAGGGTCTAGTGAAATATAAACAGAGACGTTCTAGTGTAATATAAACAGAGAAAGGGTCTAGTGTAACATAAAAAGAGACAGGGTCGAGTGTAATATAAACAGAGACAGGGTCTCGTGTAATATAAACAGTGACATGGTCTAGTGTAATAAAAACAGAGACAGGATCTAGTGTAATATAAACAGAGACAGGATCGAGTGTAATATAAACAGAGGCAGGGTCTAGTGTAATATACACAGAGACCGGGTCTCGTGTAATATAAACAGTGAAAGTGTCTAGTGTAATATAAACAGAGGCAGGGTCTAGTGTAATATACACAGAGACAGGCCCCAGTGAAATATAAACAGAGACGGGGTCTAGTGAAATATAAACAGAGACAGGGTCTAGTGAAATATAAACAGAGACAGGGTCTAGTCAAAAATAAACATTGACAGGGTCTAGTGATATATAAACAGAGATAGGGTCTATTGTAATATAAACAGAGACATCTTCAAGTGTAATATAAACAGAGACAGGGTCTAGTGTAAAATAAACAGAGACAGGGCCCAGTGAAATATAAATAGAGACAGGGTCTAGTGAAATATAAACAGAGACGGTCTAGTGTAATATAAACAGAGAAAGGGTCTAGTGTAACATAAACAGAGACAGGGTCGAGTGTAATATAAACAGATACATGGTCTAGTGTAATATAAACAGAGACAGGATCTAGTGTAATATAAACAGAGGCAGGGTCTATGTAATATACACAGAGACAGGGTATCCTGTAATATAAACAGTGAAAGGGTCTAGTGTAATATCAACAGAGACAGGCTCCAGTGTAATAGAAACAGAGACAGGGCCCAGTGAAATATAAACAGAGACAGGGTCTAGTGAAATATAAACAGAGACAGGGTTTAGTGTAATATAAACAGAGACAGGGTCTAGTGTAATATAAACAGAGACAGGGTCTAGTGACATATAAACAGAGACAGGGTCGAGTGTAATATACACAGAGACAGGTTCTCGTGTAATAGAAAAAATGACAGGGTCTAGTGTAATATAAACAGAGAATGGGTCTAGTGTAATTTAAACAGAGACAGGGTCTAGTGTTATATAAACAGAGGCAGGGTCTAGTGTAATATAAACAGAGACAGAGTCCAGTGTAATATAAACAGAGACAGGGTCTAGTGCAATATAAACAGTGACACGGTCCAGTGTAACATAAACAGAGACAGTCTCTAGTGTAATATAAACAGTGACAGGGCATAGTGTAATATAAACAGAGACAGGGTTTAGTGTAATATAAACAGAGGCAGGGTCTAGTGTAATATACCTTCCTGGCTGACCTGATTAACTTTATCACACCTCGGCAGATAGTCAGGATGATTTAATTTAGTGGTCTGCAATTGTAAGGTACACATGCTTTGTTCTCTATCTATATATGCTTTGGCGATTCTGTATCTATTTACTTCACCTGAGGAAGGGGCAATCGATAGCTCCGAAAGCTTGTGATTTCAAATAAAACTGTTGGACTATAACCTGGTGTTGTGCGACCTCTCACTAGTGTAATATACACAGAGACAGGCCCCAGCGAAATATAAACAGAGACGGGGTACAGTGAAATATAAACAGAGCCAGGGTCTTGTGAAATATAAACAGAGACAGGGTCTAGTGTAATATAAACAGAGACAGGGTCTAATGAAATATAAACAGAGACAGGATCTACTGTAATATAAACATAGACAGGGCCCAGTGACATATAAACAGAGACAGGATCTAGTGAAATATAAACAGAGACAGGGTCTAGTGAAATATAAACAGAGACAGGGTCTAGTGAAATATAAACAGAGACAGGGTCTAGTGAAATATAAACAGAGACAGGGTCTAGTGTAATATAAACAGAGACAGGGTCTAGTGTAATATAAACAGAGACAGGGTCTAGTGAAATATAAGCAGAGACAGGGCCTAGTGTAATATAAACAGAGACAGGGTCTGGTGTAAATTAAACAGCGACAGGATCTAGTGTAATATAAACAGAGACAGGGTCTAGTGTAATATACACAGAGACAGGTTCTCGTGTAATATAAAAAATGACAGGGTCTAGTGTAATATAAGCAGAGACAGGGTCTAGTGTAATTTAAACAGAGACAGGGTCTAGTGTTATATAAACAGAGGCAGGGTCTGGTGTAATATAAACAGAGACAGGTTCTAGTGTTATATAAACAGAGGCCGGGTCTAGTGTAATATAAACAGAGACAGGGTCCAGTGTAATATAAACAGCGACAGGGTCTCGTGTAATAGAAACAGAGACAGGGTGTAGTGTAATATAAACAGAGACAGGGTCTACTGTAATATAAACAGAGACAGGGTCTCGTGTAATATAAACAGAGACAGGGTCTAGTGTAATATAAACAGAGACAGGATCGACTGTAATATAAACAGAGACAGGGTCTAGTGTAATATAAACAGAGACAGAGTCTAGTGTAATATAAACAGAGACAGGGTCTAGTGTAATATAAACAGAGACAGGGTCTGCTGTAATATAAACAGAGACAGGGTCTAGTGTAATATAAACAGAGACAGGGTCTAGTGTAATATAAACAGAGACAGGGTCTAGTGTAATATAAACAGAGACAGGGTCTAGTGTAATATAAACAGAGACAGGGCCTAGTGTAATATAAACAGAGACAGGGTCTAGTGTAATATAAACAGAGACAGGGCCTAGTGTAATATAAACAGAGACAGGGTCTAGTGTAATATAAACAGAGACAGGGTCTAGTGTAATATAAACAGAGACAGGGTCTAGTGTAATATAAACAGAGACAGGGTCTAGTGTAATATAAACAGAGACAGGGTCTAGTGTAATATAAACAGAGACAGGGTCTAGTGTAATATAAACAGAGACAGGGTCTAGTGTAATATAAACAGAGACAGGGTCCAGTGTAATATAAACAGAGACAGGGTCTAGTGTATTGTAAACAGCGACAGAGTCTAGTGTAATATAAACAGTGACAGGGCTAGTGTAATATAAACAGAGACAGGGTCTAGTGTAATATAAACAGAGACAGGATCTAGTGTAATATAAACAGAGACAGGGTCTAGTGTAATATAAACAGAGACAGGGCCTAGTGTAATATAAACAGAGACAGGGTCTAGTGTAATATAAACAGAGACAGGGTCTAGTGTAATATAAACAGAGACAGGATCTAGTGTAATATAAACAGAGACAGGGTCTAGTGTAATATAAACAGAGACAGGGCCTAGTGTAATATAAACAGAGACAGGGCCTAGTGTAATATAAACAGAGACAGGATCTAGTGTAATATAAACAGAGACAGGGTCTAGTGTAATATAAACAGAGACAGGGTCTAGTGTAATATAAACAGAGACAGGGCCTAGTGTAATATAAACAGAGACAGGGTCTAGTGTAATATAAACAGAGACAGGGTCTAGTGTAATATAAACAGAGACAGGGTCTAGTGTAATATAAACAGAGACAGGGTCTAGTGTAATATAAACAGAGACAGGGTCTAGTGTAATATAAACAGAGACAGGGTCTAGTGTAATATAAACAGAGACAGGGTCTAGTGTAATATAAACAGAGACAGGGCCTAGTGTAATATAAACAGAGACAGGGTCTGCTGTAATATAAACAGAGACAGGGTCTAGTGTAATATAAACAGAGACAGGATCTAGTGTAATATAAACAGAGACAGGGTCTAGTGTAATATAAACAGAGACAGGGTCTAGTGTAATATAAACAGAGACAGGGTCTAGTGTAATATAAACAGAGACAGGGTCTAGTGTAATATAAACAGAGACAGGGTCTAGTGTAATATAAACAGAGACAGGGCCTAGTGTAATATAAACAGAGACAGGGTCTAGTGTAATATAAACAGAGACAGGGCCTAGTGTAATATAAACAGAGACAGGTTCTAGTGTAATATAAACAGAGACAGGGTCTAGTGTAATATAAACAGAGACAGGGTCTAGTGTAATATAAACAGAGACAGGGTCTAGTGCCAGGATATCGGGTCAGGCCCACCTTGGAAATGAGTTTGTCTCCCCTGCGGTTGTTCTCCTTCGAGCAGAGAAGACCAAGAGGAGATTTGAGAGTGGTCTTTAAAATCACGAAGGGTGTAGATAGAGTAAATAAAGAGAAACTGTTTCCAGTGACTGAAAGGTCGATAACCAGAGGGCACTGATTGAAGGTGATTGGGAAAAGAACCAGAGGTGACACGAGGAATAACCTTCTTACACAACGAGTGGTTAGGATCTGGAATGCACTGCCTGATAGGCTGGTGGATACAGATTCAATAGTAGCCTTCAAAATGGAATTGGAGAAATACTTGAAGGAGAAAACATTGCAGGGGTTTGGGGAATGAGCAGGGGAGTGGGACTAACTGGATTGCTCTTCGAAAGAGCCGGCACAGACTCGATGGGCCGAATAGCCTCCTTCTGTGTGGTACTATTCGATGATTTTATGACAATCTCTTTCTATTTTAATATTTATGATGTTATTGTCGACAGCACATCCCACAGCTGGAATCTGAGCATCACCCACAGGAGTGTAGACTGATGTGAAACCATCTTTAACGGTCTACTGACTCCTGACGTAGCTGGAAAAGCTTTTGATATTATTACCACAATTGGGCACCATCAGCTTTTCCAAAGATCTCTGAGCTTCTCTAATGGCTGCTTTCCTCTCCCTCCATTGTGGGTGATATTTCTCCCTATTCTCCTGTAAACTGAATCCATCTTGATCTGAACTGGGTTCAATGTGAGACAGTTCGGGGAGTCAGACATCATTCACCCCTAGACCTACACTGACAGGTTAAACCCCAGACATCATTCACCCCTAGACCTACACTGGCAGGTTAAACCCCAGACATCATTCACCCCTAGACCTACACTGACAGGTTAAACCAGACATCATTCACCCCTAGACCTACACTGACAGGTTAAACCCCAGACAGCTCCTTAGTAAGGATTCCTCTGGTTCCTCACCATATATGTGTCAGGATACTGAAACCCAGCTTTCTCACAGTCCACTCCTGGAGGCCCCACTCCCTGAGCCTACAACCTTCAGTAGGGTCAGTGGTGGAGTACCACAGCGGGAGTGATCCCAGAGTAACTGTCGGGATCGCACCCCGTGGATGTTCCGGGTCGTGTATTTTTAGTTATCTTGGTGTCTAACACGCACACATCAATAAAACAGGGAATTCCTGGAAACACGCTGCAGGTCCTTCTTTATCTGGAGATCAAATGTCTGTTGTATAATTGTACCAGCAGTTAACAGGCTCCTGTGAACTCCTCCCTCTGCTATTTTAATGTAGACTTTAACCAATTTATTTTAAACAGGTTTATTTTAAATGAGCTAACACCTGCCTTAAAATGATAGACTCAGGACTGTCTCACACACACATATTAAATCTTCGTGGAATAATTACCAGTCATTTTTAGACTGGAAACTTAACCCTGCCGTTTCACTTTCAGTCAGGAACAGATCACAGTTTGACACCAATCTCTGATTTGACAGCACGTTTCCAGCATTCACCGTTGTTCTTCCTGACTCTAAACACAGTTGTAAAGGAGCCTTCTGTTCCGTCCCAGGAGCTCTGACCCATGGAACATTCCTTACAGGCCTCAAGATTAAAGGGATATCGGTCTGCAAAGGGATATAGATAGACTAAGTGAGTGGGCAGTAAGGTGGCAGATGGAGTATAATGTAGGGAAATGGGAGATTATTTACTTTGGTAGGAAGAATAGAAAAACAGAATATTTTTTAAATTGTGAGAAACTTTCAAATGTTGGTGTTGAGAGAGATTTGGGTGTCCTCGTGCAACAAACACAGAAAGCTAGCGTGCAGGTACAGCAAGCAATAAGGAAGGCAAATGGCATTTTGGCCTTTATTGTAAGGGGGTTGGAGTATAAGAGTAAGGAAGTCTTGCTGCAATTGTACAGGGCCTTGGTGAGACCACACCTGGAGTACTGTGCACAGTTTTGATCTCCTTATCTAAGGAAGGATATACTTGCCTTGGAGGCAGTGCAACGAAGGTTCACTAGATTGATTCCTGGGATGAGAGGGCTGTTCTATGATGAGAGATTGTGTAGAATGGGCCTATACTCTCTGGAGTTTCGTAGAATGAGAGGTGATCTCATTGAAACATACAAGATTCTGAAGGGGATTGACAGGGTAGATGCTGAGAGGTTGTTTTCCCTGGCTGGAGTGTCTAGAACTAGGGGGCATAGTCTCAGGATAAGGGGTCGGCCATTTAAGAATGAGATGAGGAGGAATTTCTTCACTCAGAGGGCTGTGAATCTTTGGAATTCTCTGCCCCAGAGGGCTCTGAATGCTGAGTCTTTGAGTATATTCAAGGCTGGGATAGATAGATTTTTGGACTCTGGGGGAATCAAGGGATATGGAGATCGGGCGGGAAAGTGGAGTTGAGGTGGATGATCAGCCATGATCTTATTGAATGGCGGAGCAGGCTCGAGGGGCCGTGTGACTTACTCCTGCTCCTAATTCTTACGATCTTTTCTTATGTTCTTTATCTGCCCGGCAACTTTCCTTTCAGTGAAGAGAGACGAGAAAGACCAAAGTGCCGTTTGCCCCTCTCAGTGTGGCCCTGAAGGATTGTGTCCAGGCTGTAGTTCTGTTCCCGCCGTAAGATCCTCCCCCCAGATTGTCCTTTCTGAGCTCCAGCCAGGTGATGCTAAACACTCAGGTGGGAATGTCAAAAATCCACAACAATGTGTTTAAAGCAAAGCTGATTTATTTGACATATATCCAGAAATTTAAACTCCAGCCCAGTTAAAGGGGTTATTAACATCAGCAGAAACAAACCCAAACTGTCAGTGTGAACACGATTCAGTTCAGGATGTAATTAACAGCAGCAATAACAGCAGAATCCAAACCCTGCAGTCACTTGTGAACTCGCTCGTGTCTCAGCAGGTGGGATGACCAAGTGAAGCTCTTCCCACACTCAGAGCAGGTGAACGGCCTCTCCCCAGTGTGAACTCGCTGGTGTATCAGCAGGTCAGATGAACACGTGAATCCCTTCCCACACTCGGAGCAGGTGAACGGCCTCTCCCCAGTGTGAACTCGCTGGTGTGTCAGAAGGTCGGATGACTGACTGAATCCCTTCCCACACTCAGAGCAGGTGAACGGTCTCTCCCCAGTGTGAACTCGCTGGTGTGTCAGCAGGAGGGATGACTGAGTAAATCCTTTCCCACACTCAGAGCAGGTGAATGGTCTCTCCCCAGTGTGAACTCGCTGGTACATCAGCAGGTTGGATGACTGAGTGAATCCCTTCCCACACTCGGCGCAGGTGAACGGTCTCTCCCCAGTGTGAACTCGTCGATGAGTTTCCAGCTCACACGGGTAGTTGAAACGCTTCCCACAGTCACCACATTTACACGGTTTCTCCCCGGTGTGACTGCGCTGGTGTCTCGACAGGTCAGAGGATCGGCTGAAGCCTTGCCACACACAGAACACGTGTACAGTTTCTCCCCGCTCTGAACGGTGCTTTCTGCTTCCATGCTCAAAGGTCCTGATGAATTCAGCGACTCAGTCAGATCTTGAAGTGATGTTTGGTTTCAGCTTCCCATCTGCAAATCCTCCCCTTCAAACACCCTGGAAAATGAATTTAAAACAGGAAAAAGGGAGGGTGAGAGAGAACCCACAAAAACACAAAGGCAGGTTGTGAAATTGAGCTGAATGAATCTGGGAATTTGTGGGGCTGGCACTAGGAAAAAGTGACCATGAAAGCTGCCGGATTGTCGTAAAAACCCAACTGGTTCACTAATGTCCTTCAGGGAAGGGAACCCGCCACCCGGTCTGGGCCGACACAAGACTCTGGCCTCTATGGGAGGAGAGAGAGCGAGGTGGGAGGGGGAGGGGTGAAGGAGAGCGACTTTATACATCTGTAACTCGACTAGAACTTTGACAGCACCTCCCAAACACGCGACCTCCACCACCGAGAAGGACAAGGGCAGCAGGTGCAGGGGAACACCATCACCTCCCAGTTCCCCTCCAAGTCACACACTATCCTGACTTGGGCATATATCGCCGTTCCTACATCGTCACTGGGTGAAAATCCTGGAACTCCTCACCTAACAGCATTCTGAGAGTACCTTCACCAAACGGACTGCAGAGGCTCAAGAAGAAGGCCCAGCATCACCTTTTCAATGGGCAACTGGGGAGTGGCAATATATGCTGGCCTTGCTAGTGACACCCACATGGAATGAATTTAAAAAATCTGTATATACAAAATTGATTGAAAGCCTCGACAGAAACACTTGTTCCAAAAACGATAATCTTTTACACTGTATGGACAGGGTCTGTTTAGCAACTTAATCTCCCCTAGAATCCACCTCCCTTCACAGTCCCACATTGGAAATTGTTGGGTCCCACTGGGCTCAGAAGTACTGGGGGTTAAACCCAGCAGCTTCTCCCCCCTCTCCACTCCAGCTCAAACTGATGCAACAAGAAAGCCCTACACAGGAGGCCAGGGACCGAGTTCCACATCCACCGCCCACCCTGATGCTAACCGGCTCTGAATTGCTCCCTCTGCTGTATAAATGCAAGTTGTTGTGTTTCTTGTCTGGGGGACGTGCTGCACCCTGGGGTTAATGGTGCCGGGGTCCTGGCCGCACGTCCGCCAGCTCTGACTCGGGGCCTGAGACCCGCACTCGGTGTTGCTGAGGGATTCTAACCCTGGGACTGTACATGGGGATTCTAACCCTGGGACTGTACATGGGGATTCCAACCCTGGGACTGTACATGGGGATTCTAACGCTGGGACTGTACATGAGGATTCTAACCCTGGGACTGTACATGGGGATTCGAACCCTGGGACTGTACATGGGGATTCTAACCCTGGGACTGTACATGGGGATTCCAACCCTGGGACTGTACATGGGGATTGCAACTCTGGACTGTACATGGGGATTCTAACCCTGGGACTGTACATGAGGATTCTAACCCTGAGACTGTACATGGGGATTCCAGCCCTGGGACTGTACAAGGGGGGCCCAGCTCTGGGGCTCTTCTGTTACAATTATGTGGGAAGTTAACCGTATGCTCTGCTTTTACCAGCGCCTTCAGGAGAGATGGTGAGAAATCCGAAGTGTGGAGAGTTTGAATCAAATACCAGATGGCTTGCATCCCTGGTTGCTAAGGGAATTGGGGAAGGAGATAGCAGAAAGGCTTGCCATAATTTTCCAATCTTCCCTCGATGTGGGGGAGCTGCTTGAGAATTGGAAAGTGGCAAATGTGACAACATTGTTCAAGAAAGGGTGTAAGGACAATCCAAGTAACTACATGCCGGTCAGTTTAACATCAGTGGTAGGTAAACTTGTAGAAACAATAATCAAGGAAAAAAATTAACGGGCATTTGGAGAGGTTTAAGCTAATTAAGAAGAGCTAACACGGATTTGTAAAAGGCAGGTTGTGTTTGACTAATCTAATTGAATTTATTGATGAAGTAACAGAGAGGATTGATGAAGGGAATGCAGTGGATGTTCTTTACACGGATTTTCGGAAGGCGTTTGACAAAGTACCACATAGAAGGATTGTTAACAAAATGGAGGCTCATGGAATAGGTGGGTCAGTGGCAGCTTGGATAAGGAATTGGCTTAAGGACAGAAAACAGCGAGTTGTGGAAAATGGCTGTTTTTCAGACCAGAGGATGGTAGACAGTGGTGTTCCCCAAGGGTCAGTGCTGGGGCCACTGCTTTTTTGATATATATAAATGACCTGCATATTGCAATATCGAGTAGAATTTCTAAATTTGCCAATGACACCAAACTTGGGGGTGTGGCAAACAGTGATGATGATATCAATCGACTGCAGCGGGACATAGAAAGGCTAGCAGAATGGGCAGAAAAGTGGCAGATGGAATTTCATACAGAGAAGTGTGAGGTGATGCATTTTGGCAGAAGGAACAGGGAGAGCAGTATACACTTAATGGCACAGTTTTAAAGAGTGTGCAGGGAGACAGGGACCTGGGAGTTAATGTACATAGGTCCCTGAAGGTGGCGGGACATATTGAGAGAGTGGTTAACAAAGCATATGGGATCTTGGGCTTCATAAATAGAGGTATTGAGTACAAAAGTAGAGAAGTTATGCTAAATCTTTATAAAGCGCTGGTTAGGGCACAACTGGAGTATTGCGTCCAGTTCTGGTCACCACTCTTTCGGAAGGATGTGAAGGACTTTGAGAGGGTGCAGAGGAGATTTACCAGAATGGTTCCGGGAATGGAGGATCTTAGCTACAAGGACAGGTTGGAGAAGCTGGATTTGTTTTCATTAGAGCAAAGGAGGTTGAGGGGTGATTTGATAGAGGTATACGAGATTATGACGTGTTTGGATAGGCTAGACGGGGAAAGGCTGTTCCCACTAGTTGATGGTACAAGGATTAGGGGACACAGATTTAGGTTTTGGGCAAGAGATACGGGGGTTGTGAGGAAAATCATTTTTACGCAGCCAATGGTGATGACCTGGAACTCGCTGCCAACGGAAGTGGTGGAAGCAGAGACACTTAATGTTTTCAAGGGGAGACTGGATAGGCACTTGGGGGAAATAAATTTGCAGGGCTACGGGGATAGAGCGGGGGAATGGGATTGAATGGTTTGCTGTACAGAGAGCCGGCACGGACTCGATGGGCCGAATGACCTCCTCTGTGCTGTCATGACTGTATAAAGGTGCTGACTCTGGCTGGGTTCAGTTCTACACTCACTGGTTCCCCTCCCTCTCCTCCCCTGAAGGTGCTGACTCTGGCTGGGTTCAGTTCCACACTCACTGGTTCTCCTCCCTCTCCTCCCCTGAAGGTGCTGACTCTGGCTGGGTTCAGTTCACTCACTGGTTCCCCTCCCTCTCCTCCCCTGAAGGTGCTGACTCTGGCTGGGTTCAGTTCTACACTCACTGGTTCCCCTCCCTCTGCTCCCCTGACGGTGCTGACTCTGGCTGGGTTCAGTTCACTCACTGGGACCCTGAAGCCCCGCCACCAGTTCTGACGAAAGGTCATCGACCTGAAATGTTAACTCTGTTTCTCTCTTCAGAGATGCTGCCTGGCCTGCTGAGCATCTCCAGCATTTGGTTTTTATTCCTTTACAAAGATGGCCACGCACGCGCAGTATCACGCTGGATGGCGACGCACAAACCCTCCGATGTCCTTTACCAAGATGGCGGCCGTTAATCTGGGCCTGTTCCTGGGAAAAAGCCTCCGAGCTGGAAATGCGGAACCTCTAGGTTTTTATTTCGGGCTTGCAGCCTACACCAGATGCTTATAAAATCACCCGCCGAATAGCGTTACCTTACTGCGCCCAGCTGATTCGTAATCGGCGCAAATCTCATCTGCACCTTTTGTCCGTTTGTTGTCCTTGCTGTCCCGGATCACAATGACACTGCGCATGCTCGAAACACAGGCGGGCGCTGCGCCTGCGCACTGGGCTCCTCCAGTGTGAATTGGGCGCATTCTCATGCTGAGTCTTTGAGTATATTCAAGGCTGAGTGAGATAGATTTTGGACTCTGGGGAAATCAAGGGATATGGAATTCCGGCGGGAAAGTGGAGTTGAGGGTGATGATCAGCCATGATCTTATTGAATGGTGGAGCAGGCTCGAGGGACCGTATGGCCTACTCCTGCTCTTATTTCTTATGTTCTTATGACCTCAACTGGAGTATTGTGTCCAATTTTACACACTTTAGGAAGGATGTGGAGGCCTTCGAGATAGTGTGGAAACGATTTGTTCCAGAATTTTTTTTTCCAGGAACAAGGGACTTCAGTTACGTGGATAGACTAGAGAAGCTGGGGTTGTTCTCCTTGGAGCAGAGAAGGCTGAGAGAAAATTTGATAGAGGTGCTCAACATCATCAGGGGGTCTAAACAGAGTAGATAGAGAGAAGCTGTTCCCATTGGCAGAAGGGTCGAGAACCAGAGGACACAGATTTAAGGTGATTGGCAGACGAACCAAAGGTGACATGAGGATAAACTTTTTTACGCAGCGAGTGGTTAGGATCCGGAATGCACTGCCTGAAAGGGTGGTGGAGGCAGATCAACTGTGGCTTTCAAAAGGGAATTGGATAAGTACCTGAAGGAAAAATGTTGGCAGGGCTACGAGGAAAGGGCAGGGGGAGTGGGACTAGCTGAAGTGCTCTTGCAGAGAGCTGGCACGGGCTCGATGGGCCTCCTGCTCTGCTCTAACGAGTCTATGATTCTATGATTCTAGAGACTCACCATCAGCCGACTCAGTGAGTGTCAGCAGTGACAGCAGTCCAATGCTGCCCACAATTGACATCCATACACTTCCCAGTTGATGTCACTGGATCTCCATCAAGAGCAGGGGCAGTGCCTGATTCTTACTCTTAGTTATCCCAGTGGTACTGAGGATAATTATAGCCCCTAAACTGCTGCCTTGTCAGAGATCAACTAACAGCCCAGATCAAGGATTGAACTTGGTACCTTCCTCGTCAGTAGCTCAGAGTGTTTGAACGTGGAAGGGGGAGAACAGAATATTGAGAAAGAAATATCATTCCACCTTTAAACGAAACCTTCATTACACTGCAAAATTCTGAAGACTTTCAATATTAAACAAGCAAGTCAAATGGATCATCAAAAATAGTGAGACATTTTAGAAAGGCTCAAGTCACTGATTCTAAACAGACAGGTTTACAATCACTGCACAGTACAGAAGGGAGCGATTGTTAATGGGAAGCTCTGTTAGTGAAGTCCGCCGACACTCCAAGATAAACGGGTCTGTCCCTTTAACTATAACTATGAGAAGTCGCACAACACCAGGTTATAGTCCAACAGATTTATTTAATTTTACAAGCTTTCGGAGCTATCGCTCCTTCGTCAGGTAAGTTAGCAATGAGAGAATCTCCCAGAATTCACAATTTAAACCCAGACAAAATCTATTCACATTATTCGCTACAACAAAGAGCACAGCCAAGACAATGAGATGTGTCCCAGGGGGTCCAGCGTGTCAAACCACCTGCTGGCTGCATATCCTGTCAATTTGTGTTCTTGTGTTTCAGCCTCGGATCTGCGGGTAAGCGTTCTCCAAGGCGGCCTTCGAGATACACGACAGCGCAAAATCATAGAGCAGAAACTGATAGCCAAGTTCCACACTCATGAGGATGGCCTCAATCGCGATATCGGGTTCATGTCACGATACAGAACGTGACTTGACATCATGGCCGGTCTTCCCAGGTGTTTTTTTTGTTTTTTTTGTTTTTTTTTTAAAAACACAAGAACACAAATTGACAGGATATGCAGCCAGCAGGTGGTTTGACACGCTGGACCCCCTGGGACACATCTCATTGTCTTGGCTGTGCTCTTTGTTGTAGCGAATAATGTGAATAGATTTTGTCTGGGTTTAAATTGTGAATTCTGGGAGATTCTCTCATTGCTAACTTAGCTGACGAAGGAGCGATAGCTCCGAAAGCTTGTAAAATTAAATAAATCTGTTGGACTATAACCTGGTGTTGTGCGACTTCTCATTTTTGTCCACCCCAGTCCAACGCCGGCATCTCCACATCATAACTATAACTAGGCAGAGAAAGGGGAGTCCCTGCTCCTTTAAATATCTGGCCCATTCCCCCAGGCAGTGGGAGGAGGAACAGCATGCGGTCTCTTTATATCCTGACCCAGCGGGCCCCGCCGGATGGGCTGCCGCAGGGTCCTAACGGCCACAGGAGTTAAAAGCCATCGGGTTAAACAGAACTGAAAAGAGCTCACACAAAGTGTTTGTTATATGTGTGAGTGTTTAAACAAAACTCATCATTCTTAATGTTTGCGAGTGCACTCCACAGAGATAAATTATCTTCACCAATTATTGATCAGCATTTTATTTCCTTTATTCACAATTTACCTTCAGAGCGTTGAATCCCTTTAACATTTATTGAGAACCCAGTGTCTTGTGGGCTCTTATTTAGAAAGTGTTGTCACAATGACCATTCCGTTCCCAAGGTGATCCTGTCTGTCCGCAGTATTCAGTGGGAAGGGGGATTAAATCACACCGAGGATAATGAGCAGCCACCCACCAGTCTCTGCACTTTATTGTCCAGTGATCACCTCACCATGGAGAAGCTCCTGATATAAACCTCCAGCGTATGATGACTGGTGCAGGGTCTGTGATGGAGTTCTGCAGCGGGAGTGATCCCAGAGTAACCCCGTGGATGTTCCGGGTCGTGTATTTTTAATTATCCTGGTGTCTAACACGCACACATCAATAAAACAGGGAACTCCTGGAAATACGCTGCAGGTCCTTCTTTATCTGGAGATCAAATGTATGTTGTATAATTGTACCAGCAGTGAACAGGCTCCTGTGAACTCCTCCCTCTGCTATTTTAATGCATATGTTAATCAATTTATTTTAAACAGCTTTATTTGAAATGAGCTTACACCTGCCTTAAAATGGTAGACTCAGGACTGTCACACACACACATATTAAATCTTCGTGGAATAATTACCAGTCATTTTTAGACTGGAAACTTAACTCTGCCGTTTCACTTTCAGTCAGGAACAGATCACAGTTTGACACCAATCTTTGATTTAACAGCACGTTTCCAGCATTCACCGTTGTTCTTCCTGACTCTAAACACAGTTATAAAGGAGCCTTCTGTTCCGTGCCTAGGAGCTGTGACCCATGGAAGAGAGCGGCTGGGACACATTCCTTACAGGCCTCAAGATTAACCTGCACGGGGACATTGCTGTCAGTGAAGAGAGATGAGAAAGACCAAAGTGCCTTTTGCCCCTCTCAGTGTGGCCCTGAAGGACTGTGTCCAGGCTGTAATTCTGTTCCCACCGTATGATCCTCCCCCCAGATTGTCCTTTCTGAGCTCCAGCCAGGCGATGCTAAACACTCAGGTGGGAACGTCAAAAATCCACAACAATGTGTTAAAAGCAAAGCTGATTTATTTGACAGATATCCAGAATATTAAACTCCAGCCCAGTTACAGGGGTTATTAACATCAACAGAAACAAACTCCAACTGTCAGGATGAACATGGTTCAGTCCGGGATGTAATTAACAGCAGAAATAACATCAGAATCCAACACCTGCAGTCACTTGTGAACTCGCTGGTGTGTCAGCAGGTGGGAAGCCCTATCGAAGCCCTTCCCACACTCGGAGCAGGTGAACGGCCTCTCCCCAGTGTGAACTCGCTGGTGTGTCAGCAGGGTGGATGACTCAGTGAATCCCTTCCCACACTCGGAGCAGGTGAACGGCTTCTCCCCGGTGTGAACTCGCTGGTGTATAGTGAGGTGAGATGATCTCCTGAACCCAGTCCTGCAGTGAGAGCACCTGAACGGTCTCTCATCAGTGTGAACACGTTGATGACACATCAGGTCCCCGGAATGTTTAAAGCACTTCCCGCAGTCCGGGCATTTAAAAGGTCTCTCGTCAGTGTGAACTCGCTGGTGTCTCAGCAGGGTGGATGAATTAGTGAATCCCTTCCCACAGTCAAAGCAGGTGAACGGCCTCTCCCCAGTGTGAACTTGCTGGTGTGTCAGCAGGGTGGATGATTGTGTGAATCCCTTCCCGCACTCGGAGCAGGTGAACGGCCTCTCCCCAGTATGAACTCGTCGATGAGTTTCCAGCTCAAACGGATAGTCAAATCGCTTCCAACAGTCCCCACATTTACATGGTATCTCCCCGGTGTGACTGCGCTTGTGTCTCGACAGGCCAGAGGATCAGCGAAAGCCTCGTCCACACACATGTAAGGTTTCTCCCCGCTCGGAACGTTGCTTTCTGCTTCCATGTTCAAAGGTCCTGATGAATTGAGCGACTTTGTCAGATCATGAAGCGATGTTTGGTTTGAGCTTCCCGTCTGCAAATCCTCCCCTTCTAATACCCTGTAAAATGAATTTCAAACAGGAAAAAGGGAGTGTTTAGCAACTTAATCTCCCCTAGAATCCATCTCCCTTCACAGTCCCACATTGGAAATTGTTGGGTCCCACTGGGCTCAGAAGTACTGGGGGTTAAACCCAGCAGCTTCTCCCCCCTCTCCACTCCAGCTCAAACTGATGCAAAAAGTAAGCCGTACACAGGAGGCCAGGGACCGAGTTCCATGTCCACCGCCCACCCTGATGCTAACCGGCTCTGAATTGCTCCCTCTGCTGTATAAATTCAAGTTGTTGTGTTTCTTGTCTGGGGGAGGTGCTGCACCCTGGGGTTAATGGTGCCGGGGTCCTGGCTGCACGTCCGCTGGCTCTGACTCGGGGCCTGAGACCCGCACTCGGTGTTGCCCTGGGCCCGGCAATGTGCTGGAGGGGAAACAGTGACTGGGGCCGAACCCCACCATCACACAGCACCTTCAGTACAGGCTCACAGCTCAGAATTACCACTCGGCAAGGTACTGGAGGGGAAACAGTGACTGGGGCCGAACCCCACCATCACACAGCACCTTCAGTACAGGCTCACAGCTCCGAATTACCACTCGGCAAGGTACTGGAGGGCAAACAGTGACTGGGACGGAACCCCACCATCACACAGGACATTCAGTACAGGCTCACAGCTCAGAATTACCACTCGGCAAGGTACTGGAGGGCAAACAGTGACTGGGACCGATCCCCACCATCACACACCACCTTCAGTATAGGCTCACGGCTCAGAATTACCACTCGGCAAGGTACTGGAGGGCAAACAATGACTGGGACCGAACCCCACAATCACACAGCACCTTCAGTACAGGCTCACAGATCAGAATTACCACTCGGCAAGGTACTGGAGGGCGAACAGTGACTGGGGCCGAACCCCACCATCGTACAGCACCTTCAGTATAGGCTCACAGCTCAGAATTACCACTCGGCAAGGTACTGGAGGGCAAACAGTGACTGGGGCCGAAACCCATCATCACACAGCACCTTCAGTACAGGGGGATTCCAACCCTGTGACTGTAGATGGGGATTCTAACCCTGGGGCTGTACATGGGGATTCTAACCCTGGGACTGTACATGGGGATTCTAACCCTGGGACTGTACATGGGGATTCTAACGCTGAGACTGCACATGGGGATTCTAACTCTGGGACTGTACATGGGGAATCTAACGCTGGGACTGTACATGGGGATTCTAACCCTAGGATTGCACATGGGGATTCTAACCCTGGGACTGTACATGGGGATTCTAACCCTGGGACTGTACATGGGGATTTGAACCCTGGGACTGTACATGGGGATTCTAACCCTGGGACTGTACATGGGGATTCTAACCCTGGGACTGTACATGGGGATTTGAACCCTGGGACTGTACATGGGGATTCTAACCCTGGGACTGTACATGGGGATTCTAACCCTGGAACTGCACATGGGGATTCTAACCCTGGGACTGTACATGGGGATTCTAACCCTGAGACTGTACATGGGGATTCCAGCCCTGGGACTCTACATGGGTTTCCCAGCTGTGGGGCTCTTCTGTTACAATTGTGTGGGATGTTAACCGTATGCTCTCCTTTTACCAGCGCCTTCAGGAGAGATGGTGAGAAATCCGAAGTTTGGAGATTCAGAAATAATAACTGAGTGAATAAATACTCCTTTGGGCCATAGGACCCGGTTGGGAACAGACACTGAAGCCCCTCCCACTTTTTGTTGCAGCGGTGGCCGCGCATGCGCTTTGCTACTCACTGAATAAAGATGGCGGCGCGCTGAACCGCCAACCTTCCTGCACAAAGATGGCGGCCGCTGGCCTGGGCCTGTGACCGGGAGAAGCCCCGAAGCTGCAAACGCGGGACCTTCAGGTTATTATTCGGGATTCGCGGCCTACACCAGTAGTATATGAAGCCGCCGGTCCAGTAATCCACTCCCTCCGGCCGCTTCATACAAATTTATTCGGAGCTCGTTTCTCAGCCTATCCCCTCGGCCATGATACGCACCACGAATGCTCCAAACCCAGGCGGGTCCCGCGCCTGCGCGCTGGGCTCCTGTAGTCCGTGTGCGGCACATTCTCCCCCGCGGGGAATGCTGGGTGAAGGCCCCGCCATTGAAAGGCCGCTGTAGTAAGTTGAATAGGATTTACGAGGCCTAATTTGAGCACTGAACCATGATCATTCTGGCAGTTAGAGTTTGTTTCTGCTGATCTTAATAACCCCTATACCTGGGCTGGAGATTAATATTCTGTATAAATATTGAATAAATCAGCTTTGTTTCAAACTCACAGTGTGTCGAGTATTTGATTTCTCCAGGATGGTGTAAGATGGGTTTGCAGTGTATGTATGTGAACGCACGAAGCATAGTAAACAAGGTTGGTGAGCTGCAGGTGCAAATAGCCACATGTGAATAGGACGTGGTGAAAATAACAGAGGCCTGGCTCAAAAAAGGGCAGGATTGGGTATTAAATATTCCTGGATATAAGGTGTTCAAGAATGATAGGGAAGGAAAGATAGGAGGTGAAGTGGCAGTATTGGTTAAGGAGAATATTACAGTGCTGGAGAGGGAGGATGTCCTGGAGGGGTCGAGGACAGAATTTATATGGCTAGAGTTAAGAAATAATAGAGGTGCCATTACACTACTGGGTGTATTCTATAGACCACCAACTAGTGGGAAAATATGGAGGAGCAAATTTGCAGGGAAATTACAGAGAGTTGCAAGAACTATAGAGTAGTGATAATGCGGGACTTCACCTATCCTAATATAGACTGGGATAGTAATAGTGTAAAGGGCAGAGAAGGGGAAGAATTTCTGAAGTGTGTTCAGGAGATCTTTCTTGATGAGTATTTTACCGGACCAATGAGGAACAAGGCATTGCTGGATCTGGTTCTGCAGAATGAGGTAGGTCAAGTGGAGCAAGTGTCAGTCGGTGAACATTTAGGGAATAGTGATCATAGTATCAGAAGGTTTAGCTTAGCTATGGAAAAGGACGGGGAGCAATCTAGAGTAAAAATACTTAATTGGAGGAAGGCCAATTTCAGTGGGATGAGAAGGCATCTGGCCCGGGTAAATTGGAATCAAGGATTGGCAGGCAAAACTGTAATGGAACAATGGGGTGCCTTTAAAGAGGAAATAGTTCGGGTACATTCTCACTAGGGGAAAGGCAGGGTAACTAAAGTCGCAGCTCCCTGGATAACAAAAGAGATAGAGAATATGATGAACCAGAAAAAGAGCGTGTATGACAGATGTCAGGTCGAGAATAGATCTGAGAATCAGGCTAAATATAGAAAGTTCAGAGGAGAAGTGAAAAAGAAAATAAGAGTGGCAAAGTGAGGGTATGAGAATAGAATGGCAACTAACATAAAAGATAAACCAAAAGTCTTCTAAAGTCATATAAATAGTAAACGGGTAGTAAGAAGAGAGGTGCGGCTGATTAGGGACCATAAAGGTGATCTATGCATGGAGGCAGAGGGCATGGCTGAGGCGCTAAATGAGTACTTTGCATGTGTCTTTACCAAGGAAGAAGATGCTGCCAAAAATATGGTGAAGAAGGAGATAGTGGAGATACTGGATGAGATAAAAATTGATAAAGAGGAGGTACAGAAAGGCTGGCTGTACTTAAAGTAGATAAGTCACCAGGACCGGATGGGATGCATCCTAGGACGCTGAGGAAAGTGAAGGAAGAAATTGCAGAGGTACTGACCATAATTCTTC